>CM071855.1:12698743-13434986 GCA_036507275.1 Sicyos edulis
ATCCATCTACAGAAAACTTTGCCAAAAAGCCCCAAGCTCCTCGAGCTAACAAACGTCGAGCTTTCACTACTGAAACCAACGGCGAATACACTCCGCCCTGGACACCGCGAAATTTGAAGCTGGCTTCTGAGGCGGCCTAAACACGACTTCTTTCTGGCGGTAGTCTATAAAAGCATGGTTCTCAGTTAACCAATCCATACCAAAGATCACATCAAAATCACTCATTGAAAAGATGTAACGGACCAGGTTTTCATCCCGGTCTTCCAGGTTTGCCCTAGGGGTATTTTGGTAATTTGGTCGGGCCGTCAGGGCCGTTTATGTCTTTTCAGTTGTGAAAATTATTGGGTGGTCTTATGTAGGTTTTTTAGGCTTTGTGGATGTGTTTGGGCATGGTGAGATGCAAAAGTAAAATTGGGGATTAATTGGGTAGGAGTTGGGATTCAAACCCTGGTCTCTGGGAAGTGTGTTGGGTAGCGTGCCAGTTGAGCTATTGAGAGCTCTTGTTACTCTTTCCGCGGCATAACTTGGTTAGCCTTGAGTCCTTGGGGTTTTTGGTGCATTTGATTAAAAGAAGGGAAATTAGGTTTTATGTTCATTCTTCTCCAAGCTCCCCCTAGCCGCCAAAGCTTTTCTCTCCCAAGCCTCCAGCCGAATTCCATCTCCCTAGAAGCCCCGTTGTTCGATTGTCATCCCGGGTAAGATTCTTCGTTCTCTTCTTCTTCTTTTTCGTTTGGTGTCCCTGTTGGCCGAGAGAGAAAAGAAGTGAGTTGTGTGTTTTGTTTGCAGCTGGCCGAGAGAAGAGCCCCAGCAGCAGCGCCAAACGTCGTCGCAGCCAGGCAGCGAACCATCAGACGCTCGTCGCGCACTCGCCGCGACGCGCCGCCGCCATCGCCACCGAGCAGCCCGCGCGCCTGGTCCACTCGATTTTTCAGGGCACGCCCGCATCTCGACGTTCGCGTCAGCACGCCGCGCCCGCACGTCCGCGTCCCGCACGCTCGCGTCTGCTTGTCCCCGCCCAGCCAGCCTGTCCGCGCGCAAGCCCGTGCCGTGTGAGTGCTCTTGAGCCGAGCCCTATTTGTTTTATTATACTTAGGCCTATGGATTGTGATTATTGTTGTGCTTGTTAGGTTCTCATTAGCTAGCTCGGGATCGATCGCAGCATAGGATTCTTGTGTGTAATATGTGATTGTTGTTTGTTTGCTTGTTTATGTTTATCAGCATGTTAGTGGATAGGTGCTCTGTTCTGAATTCTGACTGGCATGAATCTCGTATTGTTTCTCATGTTAGTTCCATGTTAGGTTGTCCTGTTCTGGCATGCTCGATATTTGTTCTTGCTTCGTAGTACCATGCTAGGTTCGTTGTTTCTGTTGAGCACGTTTGGAATGTTTGCTGTTTATGTTATAGTTTAGAGTTCATATAGGTAGCATCATTCGGGCAATGATGCATAACGTAACTTGCATCCTGGGCAGGGACGTACGAGGCAGTACTCCGTCCCTGATCCACCGTTCGGGTTTAGCTAACCCTAACGGCAGCCCAGTGCAATCTTGGGTGAGGGTGGCAGACTGTTAAATGCCCCAACAGTCGGGATGATGACAAGGCATTGCCTTGTCCCCGGCAGTCGGCACGTCTTCAGCGTGTTCAGCCGTAGCCCTTGATTGCCACCTGTTAGGGCAAGGACCACTTCCTGGTGTAAGCCTACCACGACCGGTTCCTTAGCCTCAGCTGCGGTGGTTCAGCCGACATAGTTCATGTGTCCGAGTCTCACACCCCTATGTCAGTGACACAAATCCAGAGATTAGTTAGGCATGGTGACTGGACCAGGGCAGCTTGCCACTAGACCCGGCACCCCCTGGTTTGCAGTAGCATGCGGTGTGCGCACACGCTCATTACAGCGCCGACCGGAGAGCTCCTCGGGATCTTGAGTTTAGTGCACCTTTCGTATCGACATTAGACAGGCTGAGGCCGAGACTAGTTTCTCGTATAGGATCGTATCGCGTGGTGGAGTTTTTGGAGTAAGACTTTGAGATGGCATCCGAGGTTATGTGTGGATTTAAGCTACGTGCTCTCTTCTGTGTTTATATTCATAGCTTGCATACTTTCTGCTAGATGACCAGTTATATCGTATTGTACCCCGGTTGGGGATTCTTACTGAGTAATTCGTTACTCACCTTTATTTTGTGGTTTTCCACAGGTAACCAAGGTGCGAGACAGGATGGCTGAAGGAGGAGTTGTGATCATGGAAACCAGCTGTCGAACAATGAATTTATGTCTATGATTCTTTATGTTTTATTTTCCTCTGAATGCATATAGCTGGGCACGGAGCCATAGGTTGTTTTCTGACTGCTTTTTCGGATTCTAGCACTGTTGTAACTATTGGAAAGTTTTGAATGTTTTAAATAAATCTCTGATTAGAGTGAGTTTTGGAAATGTATTTGTCTTGGAACAGGTGCTTGGAAACAGGGACAGGTTTCAGGAATTTTATATTGACTTTTTAAATGGATGTTTGTATGTTTTAGTTTTCACTTAGAATCCGAAAACCATTCTTGCATATTGTCATTAACTTTTGGATGCATGCATTGAGGTAAAGGCCCATTTTAGAACCCTTTTGGGTCGGGTCTTTACACAAGCTATGAGGGTAGCCACTAAAACCTCTTCGAATATCTGTATCCGACCACTCTTAACTCTACTAATAGCTAACATACTCACTCTCGAAGGAGTTACTACATACAGCTCAAACCCTAAAGGTTCGAGTTCCAAACAAGCTTGTCTAACAAATGCATCAGAAACAAACGAGTGGGTCGACCTGAATCAAACAACACAAATGCATAATGATCTAAGACAAGCAGCGTACCTACAACTACAGCATCAATATGTTCCGCCTCCTAGCGAGTCGTGGCAAACACTCTGGCCTGTTGCTAGGTCGTTCTAGCTGCTGCTACATCCTGAGTACAAGCTCTGGCCAAATTTCCCTCCTTGCCACATCTATAGCAAGCACGGGGCGATGCTCCACAAAGACCAAAATGCGCCTTGCCACACATACGGCACTGAGACGGCTATCTAACCACGCCCTGCTGGCGATCCTGTAGTCTACTATGTGATTGGTGCTGATCCCGTCCTCTAGACTGGCCCTGACGGTCAGCCTGCTATCCACCTGAACGGGACCCACTAGAAGACTCAAACTTTCTCTTCTGCCCTGAATACTGCTGAACAGGTTGAACTGGTGCAACAGGAACCTGCACCGACAGGTACTTGGGATTATAAATAGTAGCTAACTCCACCGCCCTATCATAAGTCTCAGGAGCGAGTGCTCGTACATCTTGAGCAACCTCCTTTCAAAGCCCACTAATAAATTTCTTGGTCTTGAGCTCCTCAGTGGCAATGAGCTCTGAGGCAAAATAACTATACTCAGAGAACTTCTTCCATAGGCAGCTATACTATCTATTCCTTGCTTCAGATTCGAGAAGGCCTACGCCATCTCCTGCTGAGACTCATCGTTGACCTACTTGGCTCTGAACTTAGTTCTAAA
The DNA here is from genome assembly GCA_036507275.1 of Sicyos edulis. Classification (NCBI taxonomy): domain Eukaryota; kingdom Viridiplantae; phylum Streptophyta; class Magnoliopsida; order Cucurbitales; family Cucurbitaceae; genus Sicyos; species Sicyos edulis. The sequence goes on from CM071855.1 coordinate 12,702,270, forward strand.
GAACTCACAGGTGGCTAGTGGAGATCCAGCTGGTCTGGCTCTATCTATGGACTCCCACCACCACACAACTGTATCTTTCAAAGGTTGGGCCATACATCTCAGCCACTGAACATCAGGGCATCCCATCACCCTTAAAATATACTCCATCCTAGCCAACCACTTTACCGCAACTAGCGAATTTTCTTAAGCATCAAACTCTTTTGGTTTCCACTTGGTAAAATCTTTAAGCCACTTTCCAAACTCAGCGGCTCCTTCAGCATTATCTAATACATTAGCATGATTCTGCTGACCCTACTCTCCCGGGGGAACTATCAGAGCTACTAGAGCTGCTGGGGGTGCATGTTGGATGAGCTATGTCAATTGAGCTATTTGTGCCCTAGACTCCACTCTCTGCGCTGCTAGCTGCGCCTGAGTCTCAGCTCTCTGCTCGGCCATTAGGCTCATCATCATATCACGCATCGTAGAAATCTCTACTCCTGGAGCTGCTCTCTGAGCCTCCACCCCCTCTCTAGGTAAGTTAGCAGTTGGGGCCACAGGTGGCCTACGGGTCTGATCAGACCCTGGTTGTAGTATCAGCAACATCTCCATTTGTAGTTTCGGATAGGCCTGCACCACTGTGTGTAACCGGCATACTGGCGATCTACACGGAAACCACAAAGGGCTAGTCCACTCTCGGACTCTTACTGCCAACAAAAGGGGTAACTCATGTATACTAGATGCGGTATTGTAATTTAAAACCCTTAACTTAATGAACTTAGACAAACCTGACGGTTGTGGAGTGTTGATGATCATGGGGACAAACAACCTACAAAGCAGGTTAGTCTACAAAATCTATGACTCTATGCTCTGATACCAACTGTAAGAGCCCAACCCAAATAGTGATCCTAAACCCGGTTCTCACTTAGCATGCTTAAAATTTAAAATCATTTAAATTAACTTCGAAACTGCTTAACAAGAAAACTCATTTAATAAATCTGTAGAAAAACATTCATTCAATAAAACATCATTAAACAAGTCATGGCCAGTATTTAAAACTAAATAATTCAAACAACTTCTCAAAACAAAACAGTTTCTCTGGCATGCTATCAAGGAAATTATGACTCAGAAAGACAAATAGAAAGACAGAGTAACGTCGGCAACTCCCATGATCAATCAGCTCCCTCCGCTAGCCGTCTCGGTGCTGTCCCAAGTTACTTGGTGGAAAACCACAGAAATAAGGGTGAGTACAAACATACTGAGTAAGAATCCCCAACCGGGGTACAATACGATACAGCAATCATCTAGCATCCTAGTATACATGCAAATAGTTACCAACACAGATCTTTGCTCAACGAGCTAATGGGGCAAATCTGGAATCCTCGGAAGTCTCCTACTTTCGGCCTAATGATTGGCTCTCCAAACCAATCCCAAAGTCATCCTCGAGGGTGTTTCTCCCTCGGCCAAATGACCAACTCAAAAGCTGATCCCAAATAGATGCCAGACACCCTCGAGGGTCTTTCTCCCTCGACCAATTGACAACTCTAAATCTGATCCCAAAATAGGTGTCCTCGAAGGTCTCTTACCCTCTACTAACAATTACTTGACAAACAGGAGAGTACCCCGATGGGCATCATTGTGTCTAGTATGTGTAAGACCCTGATGGGCATCATCGTGTCCTAGATTGTGTAAGACCTCGATGGGCATCATGGTGTAAAACAGAATGTAGGTTGTAGTTGTAAGTCCCGATGGGCAGCTCGGTAAGTCCTTGAATAGGCAAGTTCTAGGAGTGGCGGTAGCCAAAACCAAGTTGGTTTCTCTGTGTTAGGGTTTGGTTGAATGTAGCTGTGTGCTAGATGATTTATTTTCGTATTTTACCCCGGTTGGGGATTCTTATTGAGCGACTAGTTGCTCACCCTTACTTTCTGTGGTTTTCCACCAGGTAACTTGGGACCAAGACTGGATGGCTAGGAGGAGGCTGCTGGATGATCATGGACAGTTATTACTCTGAGTCTTGTTTGTCCTTTTCTTAACTTTTTATGCATGTAGACAGGGCACGGAGCCCTTAGGTGGATTTTGATGTATTTTCGGAGGTTAATGTATTTTTTTTGTTGGATTTGTTCTGGATGTTTGAATTTTCAATAAAAAGAAACTCTGACCAGGGTTGGATTTGATAAATTTTTTGACAGGTGCTTGGAAACAAGGACAGGTCCAAATTCTTGAAAATTTCACTGAATGTTTTATTGTTTTTAGAGTTTTATAATTCTTCATTTGTGATTTCGAGTTTTATTACATGCATAAGAGGTTAAAGACCTAGGTTTAGGACCCTATTCGGGTCGGGTCTTTACAGTTGGTATCAGAGCTCAGAGTCATAGATTATGTAGACTGGCCTACAGTTGTAGGTTGTTTTTCCATGATCATCAGCGCTCCAACAGCCATCAGGTACGTCCGTAATTTTAATGTTTAAGGGTTAAAAATTACAATACTGCATCTAGTATACTTGCGCTACCCTTGTTGGGCAGTGAGAGTCCTAGTGTGGACTAGCTTTTGAGTTTTAGGTAGATTGCCAGTATGTTGATTACACCTTGAGAAGCATGGACGTTTGGTATTCCCAACCGAGGAGCTGGAGTGAGCATGTTGTTGAGACCACGTCAAGGGTTTAGTAGACCCGTAGGCCACCTTTGGCCCTAGCAGTTGTGTTGCCGAGAGCGTGGGGTGGAGGCCACCAGGCTGAGAGTGAGACTCCAGGAGTAGAGTTTGTTCCAGCCATGAGAGTGGATGGCAGGTCTTCTAGCTGGCCAGATAGCGGAGACCGAGGCATGGTTAGCAGCGCAGAGAGAGGAGTCTTAGGCACAGATAGCCCAGCTGATCCAGCTTGTTCATCAGGTACCCCCCCAGTAGCTCCAGTAGCCCCGAAGGTTCCCCAGGAGGACGGGATCAGTAGAAGCCTATTGTTGAGGCAGATGATGTGGATGGAGCCGTCGAGTACGGCAAGTGGCTCAAGGTCTTTGGCAAGTGGAAGCATGTAGAGCTTGATATTTCAGAGAACCCGCTGGTAGCAGCGAGGTGGTTGGCCAGTAGAGAGAAGCACTCTTTTGTTAGCATGATTCTAGTAGAGTTAGTTGCTGCCTTCCGAGGGTTGGCTCGAGTATTTGTGAGCATCGAGTGGGATGCAAGAGTGGGTCGTGGCTTGTTGTTAGACGAGATGCCAGGGATTAGACCGCTCGAGTGTTGAGATTCTTGCTTGGAGCGCCATTGTCCCCGTCGCCTAAAGTGTGACCTTCATTACCCTTAGTGTGTAAAGACCCGACCCGAATATGGTCTTAAGACTAGGTCTCTAACCTCTTATGCATGTAACCTTTTGTTGTTAGACGAGATGCCAGGGATTAGACCGCTCGAGTGTTGAGATTCTTGCTTGGAGCGCCATTGTCCCCGTCGCCTAAAGTGTGACCTTCATTACCCTTAGTGTGTAAAGACCCGACCCGAATATGGTCTTAAGACCCTGAGATGGCATCCGAAGTTTATGTGTGGATTTAAGCTATGTGCTCTCTTCTGTGTTTATATTCATAGCATGCATACCTTTCTGCTAGATGACCATGTATATCGTATTGTACCCCAGTTGGAGATTCTTACTGAGTAATTCGTTACTCACCCTTATTTTGTGGTTTTCCACAAGTAACCATGGTGCGAGACATGATGGCTAAAGGAGGAGCTGTGATCATAGAAACCCGTTGTGAACTCTGAGTTTATGTCTATGATTCTTTATGTCTATTTTCCTCTAAATGCATGTAGTTGGGCACGGATCCCTAGGTTGTTTTCTGACTGATTTTCTGGATTCTAGCACAGTTGTAACTATTGGAAAGTTTTGAATGTTTTAAATAAATCTCTGATCAGAGTGAGTTTTGGAAATGTATTTTCCTTGGAACAGGTGCTTGGAAACAGGGACAGGTTCCAAGAATTTTGTATTTCTTTTCTAAATAGTTGTATGAATGTTTTAGTTTTCACTTAGAATCCGAAAACCATTCCTGCATATTGTCTTTAAGTTTTGAGCACATGCATTGAGGTAAAGGCCTATTTTGGACCCCATTCGGGTCGGGTCATTACAGTCACCGATGCGAGGTGTGTTGAGGTTTGGTAAGCGAGGGAAATTAAGTCCCCTCTTTGTTGGACCGTATGAGATTCTTGGGAGGATTGGCAGAGTTGCATATCGGTTAGCCTTACCTCTGTCGTTGTCAGCTGTGCACAGTGTTTTTCATGTATCGGTGTGGAGGCAGTATGTGCCGGACCGTTGCACGTTGTAGACTTTGAGCCTTTGCAGCTGAATGAGGATTTGGGCTTCGAGGAGAAGCCTGTGAGAATTCTGGCCTTTGAGACAAAGACGTTGCGTGTCGTGAGATTCGTTCGGTAAAGGTTCGATGGAGGAGTCGAGTTCGTGAGCAAGCCTCTTGGGGAGCGGGGAGGATGAGATGAGATTGCATTATCCTAAAATTTGTTTTGATCTTAAGAACTTTCGGGGACGAAAGTCATTAAGAGGGAATATTGTAACGACCCAGGTTTTCATCCTGGTCTTCCAAGTATGCCCTGGGGGTATTTTGGTAATTTGGTCGGGCCGTTAGGGCCATTTCTGTCTTTTTCAGCTACTAATATTATTGAGTGGTCTTTTGTAGGGTTTTGTTGCTTTGTGGATGTGTTTGGCATGGAGAGATGCAAAAAATAAACTAGGGAATTAAAAGTGTGGTTGTTGGGATTTGAACCCGGGTTGCCTAGGTGGTCAGAGGAGTGGTGTTGCCGGTTGTGCCACAAGCTGCTTTTGTTGCTCATTCTGCGGTATGTCTCGGTTAGCTATGGGTCTTTCGAATTTTGGTGTGTTTGATTAAATGAAGAGAAAAATATGTTTTCATCTCTTTTGGTTCTCCAAGCTTCCTAGCCACCCAAGCTTCTTGCGTGTGTCTTCACCTCGATCGATCGTCGTCCCGGGTAAGTGTTCTCGATCCCTTCTTCCCTTTCATTTGGTGTATTCTTACTGGTCGAGAGAAGAAGAGGTGAGCTTTGGTTTTGTTATAGCCAGCCGAGAGGACCACCAGCAACGCATCGCACAGCCTGTCACACGCCCAAGAAATTTCCATTGCCAGCAGCAGCGCGCCGTCGCCGCGCCGATCGCCGCCGCCTGCCGCAGCCAAAGACGCCTCGCCGCCCGACCAAGCGGCCCTCGTGACGCTTCCTGCCCATCGCACAGCCGGATCGCATCGCTTCGAGACGCCAAAGAGCGCGATCGCGCAGCTCGTTGCACTCCCATCGCCCAGCCCTGCAGCGTCCCGACCTGTCGCTTGCAGCCCCTGCATTGCGCGTCTCGCCCGCATCCCGTCCCAACGCCAACACGCCCGCGTCACTCATTTCTGTCGGCGCGGCCGACTCCACCAGCGTTGCGTCTGCGCCCGCGCCAATGTCGCCTGTCCGCGCGACCTACCGCACCAAAGACGACAAATGACGCCCGCCCCCATGCGATCGTCTTTCGCACGCCGCCTCGTGTCATCTGAGTTGCTCCCGAGCCGAGCCCTGTTTGCTTTATTACTTAAGTCCTATTGGTTGTAATATGTGTTGTTGTTTGTTAGGTACCCGATAGCTAGCTCGAGGTCCATTTGCAGCATAGAACCTTAGTGTGTTATTGCCTTCTGACCAAGGTAAGAATTTCTTACCGGAGTTGTGTGGGCCCTACGATATATTCTGTGATTGCTGTTTGTATGTTTGTTTATGTTTATCAGCATGTTAGTGGATAGGTGCTCTGTTCTGAATTCCGACTGGCATGATTCTTGTGTTGTTCCTCATGTTAGTTCCATGCTAGGTTGTTCTGTTCTTGCATGCTCGTTATCTGTTCTTGCTTCGTAGTATCATGCTAGGTTCATTGTTTCTGTTGAGCATGTATTGGAATGTTTGCTGTTATCTGTTATAGCTTAGAGTTCTAATAGGTAGCATCATCCGGGCGAGGATGCATAACGTAACTTGCATCCGTGGCATGGACGTGCGAGGCAGTACTCCGTCCCTGATCCGTCGTTAGGGTTTAGCTAACCCTAACGACAGCCCAGTGCAATCTTGGGTGAGGGTGGCAGACTGTTAAATGCCCCAACGGTCGGAGGAATGACGAGGCATTACCTTGTCCCCTGTAGTCGACACGTCCTCAACGTGTTGGCCGTAGCCCTTGATTGCCACCTGATATGGCAAGGACCGGTTCCTAGTGTAAGCCTACCACAGCCGGTTCCTTAGCCTCAGGTGCGGTGGTACAGGCTGACATTGTCATAGTGTCCTGGTCTCACACCACTATGTTCAGTGACACCGATCCAGAGATTTTTTAGGCATGCGTATTGGACTAGGGCAGCATGTCCTAGACCCAGCACCTCCCTGGTTTGAAGCAGCATGCGGTGCTCGCACACGCTCATTACAGAGCCGACTGGAGAGCTCCTCGGGATCTTGAGTTTAGTGCACCTTTCGTATTGACAGTAATAAGGCTGATGGCGGGACTAGTTTCTCGTATAGTATCGTATCGCGTGGTAGTTTTCCGGTGTAAGACCTTGAGAAGGCATCCAAGGTTTATGTGTGGATTAAAGTAAAGTGCTCTCTTCTGTGTTTATATTCATAGCTTGCATACCTTTCTACTAGATGACCAGTTATATCGTATTGTACCCCAGTTAGGGATTCTTACTGAGTAATTCGTTTCTCACCCTTATTATGTGGTTTTCCACAGGTAACCATGGTGCTAGACAGGATGGCTGAAGGAGGAGCTGTTGATCATGGGAACCAGCTGTTTTACTCTGAGTCTTATGTTTATGTTTTATGCTATTATTGTCCTCTGAATGCATGTAGTTGGGCACGGAGCCCTTAGGATGTTTCGGATTATTTTCTGGATTCTGACACTACTGTAAACTGTTTGAAGCTTTTGAATGATTTGAATAAATCTATTATAAGAGTATGTTTTGAAAATGTATTTGGCTTGGAACAGGTGCTTGGAAACAGGGACAGGTTTCAGGAAATAAATGTTTGACTTTTAGAATAGATGTTTATATGTTTTTAGTTTTCATTCAGAATCTGGAATACAATCCTGCATAATGTTTTCTAAGTTTTTAAAAGCATGCATTGAGGTAAAGACCTAGTTTAGGACCCCATTCGGGTCGGGTCTTTACAGCCACACACCCCCATTGGGGCTCTCGGCCAAACCAACACACACTTACCAACTCACCTATGAGGATTCGGCAATGATCTCCAACAAGACTAGGTGTCTCGGCCAAGGAGGGTGCACAACCAAAGGGATCTCAGTTAGGGCTTGGATTTGCACAAGGAGGAAAGCAAGTTAGATCTACACAAGCCACAACTCAAAACACAACAAAACATCATCACTTACCCAAGGGGTCTCGGCCAAGGAGCTTGGAGGAATGGTGCTCTCGGATCTCAACAATCAAGAGAAGAATAGAGCTTTTGGATGCAAGCAACAAGGAGATCTCGAACCCAACAAGATGCTTCTCGGATCTACAAGAAAAGAAGAAGGAACAACACAACTCCTCTTAGATGGAGCTTGTCTCGGCCATGGCAAGAGGAAGAAGAGAAGAAAAGTTGCAAAGATTACCTTGGAACAACAATGGAGATGAAAGCCAAAGAGCAACACTTGAGGATCTTAAGAATCGAAGCAATGGAGATGAAGAGAAGATGGAGAGGAGTGTCTCGGCCAAGGAGGGGGAAATGGAGAGTGATGGGTCGGCCAAAGGGAGAGGGAAGGAGAAAATGATGAAACCCTAGGTATTTTCCCCTATTTTCAATAATAAAAATGCCTCCTAAAATCCCACCTTCAAATCCCACCAAGTGCACTTTTAAAAACTCTTTTTAATTTTCTCTACACAAGGCTCAAACTAAACTCCCAAGCCACCATGGTTCGAATCCTAGCTCCAACACTTTTATTTTCATTTTTCTTCATTTAACCGGGAAGGCTCCTGTAACGGCCCAAAGTTATATTTCGGTCCTATAGGCATGTTCGGTTATTATTTTCGGTATTCGGTTGGGTACATTAGGGCGCTTTGGCCCTTACGGGCATTCTCAGTCATTTTGCCCTCAAGGCCGGGTTTGGCGTTTAACTGCAGTCCGTGGGCTTTTTTACGTCATTCGTTAAGATTGGTTGTTCCTTGATTTCAGGTTTTCAGGGTTGGAATGCATTTGGAGTAGTTTGGAGGACTTTCGGTTTAAAAGATAAAATAAGTTTTTTTTGTGCGTCTGTTGGGTTTCAAACTTGTGACCTGTTAGCCTTTTGGTGGCTTGGATTGAAAAAGGAAAATTTTAAATGAAAGTGTTCAAGCCAGGAATCGAACCCAGGTGGCTTGGAGTTGGAGTTGGCTGTTGTTTATTTGGAAATTATTTAGTGTTGCTGCTAGGATTCGAACCCGGGTTGGTCTAGTTGGCTGCCGTTGGCAAAAAGGAGGCACTACCAATTGAGCCACGTGAGTAGGTTATGACCTTGTTCGTTTGATAATTTGCTCGTCCCTTGTTGGTTGGGGGCTTGTTTTAAAAGGATTTAATTAGGAAGATAAATGCGTTGGAGCTGGGACTCGAAGGGGAGATGGCCAGGGTAGGAATCGTTAAATCCATGGGACACGTGGCAAGAGGGAGAGTGCTTTTGCTATTGGGTTACGGGAAGAGACTGAGGGGATCGATTTCTCCAGAAGGCTTTTGCGATTTTCTCCTCTGCCAGGCGATTTTCTCTCTGCCTCTTCCCCTATTTTCTTTCATTCGTTTGTTTTTCGCTCTCCATCATCATCGCCAAGATTGGACCCTAGCTGAATTCCCGTTGGCTTCAATCGTCGAATCTTGCTACTGAGATCCAAGAGGTAAATTTCTAACCCTAACCAAATCTTTTCCTTGCTGGTTTCTTTTCCTAATCGAGCTCCTTTTGGCCGTGCATGTCGTCGCCTTAGCAAAAACGCTCGCTCAGCATCATAATTTGTCATCTGCGTCGCTCGCAGCCCGGATGCCATCATCGCCTCATCGTTCGCAACCGCGAGTCGCTTCGTCTCGCCCACGCAGAGCCGCACGCACACCAGCCGCATCTGAGCCCCAACGCAGCGTCGTTCCCCGCTCGCACTCCCACGTTCAGCTACGAGTGCCCTTGCTAATCCAGCGCTGTAGCCCTTCACGTGCGATCGTAGCCGTTTGCCTCTCGCACGCGCATGGCCCCCCTCTCCTTGCCGCTCTGTCCGCGCTCAGCCCTGCCGTGTCGCTGCCTTGACATGCCGAGGGTCCTTGTTGCCGAGTTGAGCTTCGATTTGGGTTAGTCCTTTCCCTAAGCTGTTTATGTAACTTTGATTCGTCGCTTGGATTAATTCATGCGGTTTTGTTTGTGTTCGCTGGTTGTCTAGCCGAGAGCTGCCTTGCCAGGAGTGGTGTTTGCTTAGCCTTGCCGAGAGCCCTGTTTGGCCGAGAGGTTATCCCGAGCACCTGTTCGTGTTTTGGTAAACTCTGTCCTTAGGTCGGTGTAGCTGTTTAGTAATGTTTAGATAGTTCTGTTAGTTCACTCCCCTTGCCAAACACAATCTCTTCCCCTTCATCCTCTTGTCAAGCTCTTCAAGATCAAGAATCGAGAGCGCCACGATCACGCCGGCGAGTGTCGCGCCACCAAAGACCACCACCGCAAGAAGAAGCGGCCCACCGCTGTCGCACCAAAGAAATTTCAGACGCCACCGCTCAGCCCCTGCATCGCGCCCAGACGCCCATCGCCCTCCTGCACAGCGTCGCAGCCAGATCGTGTCGCCCGTCCGTGCCTAGCCCGCGCGCCCAGTCTGCGCGTCGTCCTAGAACAAGCTCGCCCGCTTCGCTCGTCCGCGTCTGTGCACCAGCGCGCCCGTGTTGCCGTCGCTCGTCCACGCGCGCTCCGCGCCTCAGCGCCCGTCTGCGCGCTCGCGTCCCTCTGCCGCGCCAGCGCGCCTAGCAGCTCTCAGCCTGTTCGCCCCAACCGCACGTCCTGCCTGCCCACTTGTCGCCGAGAGCCTATTTTGCCGGGAGAGTTGGGCCGAGACCTAGTGCCTTCTCGGTTGGTAATTCTTGAGCCTCTACTCTTTTGAACCCTAAGATGTTAGCTACTGTTTGTTTAATTAGGATGATTTTATTGATTGCTTAGGTTGATCGGGTTCACTTAGAAGCTCGAGGGTCGCTTGTTGGTTGTGGTAGTTATTTTCTGCTTTTTTCCAGGTAAGGATTTCTTATCAAGGTTGTGTGGACCCTGCAATGCTTTCAGGATTGTTCTTTGTATGCTTGACTTCTGTTATGAGCATGTTAGCCATAGGACAGCTTGTGTTCGAATTCTTGCTAGCATGTTGCTTGTTGTTCATGTTAGTGCCATGGTAGGTTAGCTCTTTCAGCATGCTTTTGATTCATGCTTAAGTTCGTAGTATCATGCTAGGGATCTTTCTTATTCTGGCATACCCATTTTCCTGTTCGTAATCTGTTAATTCCATGCTAGGGATTTTTTATCCTGGCATATCCATATTTCCTGTTCGTATTCTGTAAGTTTCATGCTAGGATAGCATGTAGTGTATGTTGTCTGATTATTAGGCTAGTTTGTGTTCTAAACTTAGGAGACCGTTAGGGGTTATTAGTTAGGTTCCGCTTGGGTAAGTCCCCGATGGGCACCAATGCGTTGCTAGTGTACGTAAGTCCTTGATGGGCACTACACTGTTGGCATTATGTGTAAGTCCCCGATGGGCATCATAATGTAGCTAGGAAGTGTAAGACCCCGATGGGCATCTCCGTGTTCCTAGCTAGAGTAAGACCCCGATGGGCATCCTAGATGAGTAAGACCCCGTTGGGCATCATTGATTTGTGGAGTAAGACCCCGATGGGCATCATTGATTGTGGAGTAAGACCCTGATGGGGATCCTTGTGTGTAAGTCCACGATGGGCATCACTGTGTTTAGCAGGAGTAAGACCCCGATGGGCATCTGTATGTGTAAGGCCCCGATGGGCATCATTGATTGTGAAGTAAGACCCCGATGGACATCCTTGTGTGTAAGTCAACAATGGGCATCACTGTGTGTAGCAGGAGTAAGACCCCGATGAGCATCCTTATGTGTAAGACCCTGATGGGCATCATCGCGTCCTAGGTTGTGTAAGACCCCGATGGGCATCAAGGTGTAGAACCTAGTGTAGGTTGTGGTTGTAAGTCCTTGAATAGGAAATTTCTAGATCGGCGGATAGCCTGAGCCAACTTGTTGCTTTTGAGCTCGTATTTGTTTGCATGTATACTAGGGTGCTAGATGACTGATGTATCGTATTGTACCCCGGTTGGGGATTCTTACTGAGTATGTTTATACTCACACTTATTTCTGTGGTTGTTTCCACCAGGTAACTTGGGACAGCACCGGGACGGCTAGCGGAGGGAGCTGATTGATCATGGGGGCTGCCGACACTCTGTCGTTTATTATTATTTGCATTATTTGTTCAGCATGTAGATGGACAGGAGTCCTAGGGGAATGTTGTTAAAAGTTGTTTAAACTGTTTTGAGTGTTTTTATAAATACTGGTCAGGCTTGTTTTTACCTTGTTGGTTTTGCTTAATGAAAATTGTTGGTTATGTTTTAAGTGTTCCCCATTCTCTATGTTTTGAAAAGTTTTAAATATGAGCACTAAACCGCTTGTTGAAATATTTAACTTGCATGCTGAGTGAGAACCTAGGTTTAGGACCATGTTTCAGGTCGGGTTCTTACAATTGGTATCAGAGCACATAGTCATAGATTCTGTAGACTAACCTACTTTGTAGGTTGTTGTCCCCATGATCATCAGCACTCCACGGCCGTCATGTTTGTCTAAGTTCATTAAGCTAAGGGTTTTATTTTACAATACTGCATCTAGTATACATGTGTTACCCCTGTTGGGTGGTGAGAGTCCCAGTGTGGACTAGCTTTGTGTTTAGTGTAGATCGCGTATGCTGATTACTCATAGAGGAGCAGGGACGTTTGGTATTTCCAACCGAGGAGTTGGACTGCGCATGTTGATGTTGAGACCACGTCCAGGGTTGTCTAGACCCGTAGGCCACCTTTGGCCATGGCAGTTGAGTTGCCAAGAGAAGGGGGTAGAGGCTAGCATGCCTCAGAGCGAGACTCCTTGGCAGAGTGTGCTTCAGCCATGAGAGAGTGATGGCAGGTCTTTTTAGCTAACAGAGAGCGGAGACCCAGGCGCAGTTTGTAGCGCAGTGAGGAGTCTCGGGCACAGATAGCTCAGCATCAAAGTTTATTAGGAGACACCCCCCCCCCAATAGCTCTAGTAGCCCTAGAGGTTCCCCAGAAGGGCAGGATCAGCAGGTTTAGGCTGATAAATTAGATGGCGTTGATGGAGTCACCGAGTTTGGCAAGTGGAAGCCTGTAGAGCTTTTCATCTGAGTGTTGGGATGACCTGATGTTCAGAGGCCGAGATGTGCTGCTCGTGAGCTGTTGATACAGCAGTTTAGTGGTGAAGTCCACTGGGAGAGGCGGACCAGTATAGTCTCCACCAGCGACATGGTCGTATGGCAAGTTGTCGAGTTAGTAGCTTCTGAAGAAAAAGTAGAGACATCTTGACCCCTTGCAAGCCTCTTGTTGTTTTGCACTCTGTCTTGTTAGTACCCCGTGGCCAGGGTGTAGTGTGAAGTTTGCTTGTCAGGACTTAATCCGTCTTTGGATTTCAGTTGGTGTAAAGACCCGACCCAAAAGGGGCTCTAAATGGGCCTTTACCCCAATGCATGTAGTGAAAATAAAAGATATTAAGAAAAATACATTTCGGATCCCAAGTAAAAACAGAAACATTCAACAACCAAAACATACATTTCTAAAAGCATACTACGATCGTAGATTTATTTAAACCATTAAAACAATCCACAAGTATAAATATGCTGGAATCCATAAAACGTAAGAAAACATCCCGGGGCTCTGTGCCCGCCTACATGCATTCAGGGGAAATAACAAAAGTCAAGAGTCATGATAAATAAAATAGAATAATCGAGATGACAAAGAGGATTCCATGATCACGGCTCCTCCATCACCCATCCTGTCTCCCCTTGATTACCCGTGGAAAACCACGAATAAGGGTGAGTAACGAATTACCCAGTAAGAATCCCCAACCGGGTACAATACGATATACATGATCATCTAGAAGAATGTATGCAAGCTATGAGTACAAACACGAGCGCGGAGCACATATAGCTAAGTCCACACTTGGACCTCGGATGCCATCTCGTGGTCTTAGTCCGGAAATACCACAACACACTAAACGCGCTATACGGGAACAAGTCCCGCCCTCGGCTTCATCGCCGATACGAAAAGGTGCACTAGCTCAAGATCCCGAGGAGCTCTCCACGGCGCTGTAATGAGCGTAAGCGCGCACCGCATGCTACCGCAAACTCGGGGTGCCGGGTCTAGTGGCAAGCCGCCCCGTGTTCGATCACCATGCCTAACTAAATCTCGGATCGGTGTCACCGACATAGGGGTGTGAGACTGGACACGTGAACTATGTCGGCTGTACCACCGCACTGAGGCTAAGGAACCGGCCGTGGTAGGCTTACACCGTGAAGCGGTCCTTGCCCTAACAGTGGCAATCAAGGGCTCTGCCGAACACGCCGAGGACGTGCCGATCGCCGGGGGAGGCAATGCCAAGTCATCATCCCGACCGTTGGGGCATTTAACATCCGCCACCCTCACCCAAGATTGCGGGGCCCTACCGGTTGGGATAGCTAATCCCTCACGGGGTCCAAGGACGGAGAATCGTCTCGAACGCCCTTGCCATAGATGCAAGATACTTTATGCATCGGGCGGATGATTCTATCTACCTCAATTCTAAACCTTAACAATAATAACGATTCAATCAATGCACCCAATACGTGCTCATCGGATACAAAGAACCTAGCATGATACTACGAAGCAAGAACAGATATCGAACATGCTAGAATAGAACAACCTAGCATGGGCTAACATGAGAAACAATACAAGAGTTCATGCCACCGAGAATTCTGAAATGAGCACCTAGAGATAAACATGCTAGTAATCATACACAGCATACAAAACAACAATCACAAATATACCGAGGTCCACACAACCCCTAAGAAATCCTTACCTTGGTCAAGACTTCTACACACAAATCCTAAGTCTGCGAACAATCCCGAGCTAGCGAGCGGGAACCTAGCAAACCAACAATAATCAAGCATCTAAAATATCTAAACAACAATAGAAACGACAAAGCTCGGCTCGGGAACTCACGCGCGCGACGACCACGAGCTTGGGGGGTCGCGAAGCCGCACGGCAAGCGCAACAAGGGCCTTGCGGCTGCTGCAGCACGCAGCACGGCAGCGGCAGGACGCGCGGCAGGGCGCGCGCTCAAGGGCGGCGCGCGGCGGCGCTGCGCGCGCCGCGGACACGGCGAGCGGCTCGACAGGACGACGCGCGCGCGCGAACGCTCGCGCGGCGGCGCGCGCGGAGCGAGCGGGCGCAGGCAAGGACGAAGCGCGCGTCGCTCGGCGGCGCGCGGCGAAGGCGCTTCGGCAAGGACGCGCGCGCGCGCGCGAACGCTCGGGCGGCGGCGCGCGCGAGCGAGCGCATTCGGCAAGCGACACGCGCGGGGCGCGCGATGGGCGGCACGCGGCGCGCGCGCGCGAGACCTCTGGCGTCGCGGCGATCGGTCGGCGGACGTGCGGCAGCAGGCGATCTGTCTTTCTTTGGCGAACGGCAAGGCTCTTGCTGAGACAGATCTCGGGCGTCGAGCGCGATCGGGCGGTGCAGGTTGGCTGCTCGGCTACACTCGGCTGGCTGCAATCAACACAACACACACAACACACCTCTTTTCACTTGGCCAAACGCACACCAAACGGATGAGAAGAAGAAGAAGAAGAAGATCAATACCTACCCGGAATGATGATGATCGAACCCAAGGAGATGCAAGGATGAAGAATCGGCAAGGAGAGCTTGGGAGAAAGCTTGGGCGGCCACAACTCTTTTGGAGAAGAAAACGCAACAAACCTAATTTCTATTTCATTTAACCAAATGCACCAAACACCAAAGATCCAAGGTTAACTAAGATGTGATGCAGAAAGAGCAACAAGAGCACCTAATGGCTCAATTGGCACACCTCTCTACAAGCTTCCCAGGAGACCCGGGTTCAAACCCCGACTGCAGCACAATTTCCTTAATTTTTACTTTTGCATCAAACCTTGCTCAAACCAAACCTCAAACCCCTCCAAAAACCTACAAAAACCATCCAATAATTTTAGTAATCGAAAAGACACAAACGACTCGACGGCCCGACCAAATTACCAAATTACCCCTAGGGCATACCTGGAAGACCGGGAAGAAAAACACAGGTCGTTACAATATTCCTCCTTTTTATGACTTTCGTCCTCGAAAGTCCTTAAGACAGTAAACAAACTCGGGGTAATGCAACCTCATCTCGTCTTCCCGCTCCCAAGTGGCTTCCTTAGAACCCGACTCTTCCATCAAACCTTTACCAAACGAATCTCGCGATTACGCAACGCCTTGGTCTCAAAGGCAAGGATCCTCACCGCTTTTCCTCGAAGTTCAAATCCTCATTCACCGCAAAGGCTCAAAGTCCACAATGTGCGACGTCCGCACATACTGGCTCAACATCGATACATGAAAAACACTATGCACCGCCGATAGTGACGAGGTAGGGCTAACCGGTAAGCAACTCTGCCAATCCTCTCTAGGATCTCAAATGGACCAACAAAACGGGGACTCAACTTCCCACGCTTACCAAACCTCGTAACACCTCGCATCGGAGCAACCTTAAGGAACACATGCCGACCAACCTCAAACTCCAAATCTCGACGCCAACATCGGCGTAACTCTTCTTTCTGCTCGCTTCTGAAGCGGTCAACATACGAGCTCTAATCTTCTCGCTGACTCGCACCATTGGTCAATCTGCAGTAACTCGGGACCCAAAACTCGCTCTATCACCAACCTCTTCCCGAACACACGGGGACCGACAACGCTTACCATACAATGCCTCGAATGGAGCCATCCGATCCGCCGATCGTAATCGTTGTTATAGGCAAACTCCATCAAGTACGAGATCTCGGGTCCCAATCGCTCGAAATCCAACACACAAGCCCTCAACATATCCTCGAGAATCGATTCACTCTCTCGGTCGACCATCCGTCTCGAGGGTGAAAAGTCATCTTTGAATCGCACTCTGTGCCCAAACCTTCCGGAGCGCTCTCGAAACGAGAAGTGAACCGCGAGTCACGATCGGACACAATACTCACCGGTACACCATGATAACGGATGATCTGCTCCAAAAACAAATGCGCCCACTGCTCCACGGTATAAGTGTCTCGTCCGGGAATGAAGTGTGCGCTCTTGGTCAAACGGTCGACTATCACCCAAATCGAGAGAGAACTTCCTGAGTCCTTGGCAAACCGGATATAAAGTCCATAGAGATCTCTTCCCATTTCCACTGGGTACACTCGATGGTCGCAACAAACCACTGTGGCCTCTGCTGGGTGCCTTCACTTGCGACAAGTGAGACACCTACCGACAAACTCTGCCACATCTCTCTTCATCCCCATCCACCGTAAAGTCCGCTAAGGTCTCGATACATCTTGGTACCCCGGGTGCCAAGCAAAAGGGGGAATCAGGCCTCCGAGCAACTCGGCTCATGAAACTCGCAATGTCCGGAACACACAACCGCCTCTATAAGCCAACCCACTCGTCTCGTGAATACACAAAGTCAAAGTCACCGTCAAGATCGACTCACAACCAATCTCTTAAGTGCGGGGCACCTAACCGGGCAGTCTATAATCCATTGCCGATCGATCGGCGAATAGTCCAATCGAGCTACCACGGCGGTAACCTCTCCCAACAACAACACGCAACCTCGCCCGCTCGAACTCTCTCTCGCAAACTGGTGCTGAACTCAACAACGCCGCCGAGTGCGACGCTCTTTCTCCTCAAAGCATCGGCCACTACATTGGCTTTACCGGATGGTACAAAATCTCGCATCATAATCCTTTACCAACTCTAACCATCTCCTCTCGCTCATATTCAACTCCTTCGAGTAAACAGATACTTGAGGCTCGTGATCGGTAAACATCCGAATCCGCTCACCATACGTAATGCCTCCAAATCTTGGTCACGAACACCACTGCTTTGCCAATTCCATATCATGAGTCGGGTAGTTCTGCTCATACGGCTTGGTGACGGGAAGCATAGGCAATGACCTTCCCGTGTCTTTGCATCAACACACAACCTAATCCAAACTTGGAAGCATCACTGTGTAGACCACGAAACCACTGTCCCCTCCGGATCGCCAACACTGTGCCGGAAGTCAAATCGCGCTTGAGCACGCAAAGCTCTCATCACACTGCTGTCCCAAACAAACTCGACACCCTTCCTCGTCGGACGAGTGAGGGGCGAGGCTATAGCGAGAAAAGTCCTTGACGAACCGACGCGGTAGTAACTCGCCAAACCTGCAAAGTCGCGAATCTCGGCAAATCGAAGTCGGCTTGGCCCATGAACTCACGGCCTCAATCTTCGCGGGGTCCACGGCTATACCATCTCTCGAAACTACGTGGCCTAGGAAGGCCACCGCCTCCAACCAGAATCACATTTGGAAAACTTCGCATAAAGCCGGTTTCCCTCAAAGCCGCCAATACTGCGCCAAAATGCTCGCATGGTCTTCTTTAGACCTCGAATAAATCGAATATCGTCAATGAACACGATGACGAAGCCGTCCAAAAATGATTTGAACACCCTATCCATCATGTCCATGAACGCTTGGTACGGGCATTGGTCAATCCAAACGACATGACCACAAACTCATAGTGACCATATCTAGACTCAGCGATCTTTAGGAATGTCGGCATCCCCGATCCGCAAATCGATGGTAACCGATCTCGATCTATCTTGGAGAACACTAAGCTCCACTGGCCGATCGAACAAATCATCGATACGGGGCAACGGATACTTATTCTTCATCACACCTTATTAAACTCGCGATAATCAATACATAAGCGCATAGAACCATCCTTCTTTTTCACAAATGAATCGGGTGCTCCCCACGGGGACACACTTGGACGGATGAACCCTCGGTCTAACATCTCCCCGCAATCAATCTTCGCCTTTAACTCACTGGCGCCATGCGACACGGAGCCTTCGAGATAGGGAGGGTCCTGGCTCGAGCTCAATAATGAAGTCAACCCTCTCTTTGGGGCAACCCCGTAACTCCTCGAAACACATCCGCGAACTCCCGCACGACCGGCACTGATCAACAGACGAGCGAGGGGCGGCTCTTCCCGCACAACTTGGCTAGATAGCCCCAAGCTCCATGAGCTAGCAAACGACGAGCTTTCACGGTGACACCATCGGCGGGCAAACTCCACCCCGGACTCCACGAAACTTAAAGCTAGGGCGACTGGCGGTCTGAACACTACTTCTTTCCGGTGGCGGTCAATCAACGCGTGGTTAGCAAAACAACCACTCCATACCAAGAATCACATCAAAACCGCTCATAGGCGGGACTATGAGCGTAGCCTACAAGCAACTCTCCTGGATATCTCGATCCGGCCATCCTTAATCTTATCTCTAGCCAACATATTAACTCCCGAAGGAGTTGCAACAGATAACTCAAAACCTAGAGGCTCTAGCCTCAACTTAGCATGCTCACCAAACAACACGGATACAAAAGAATGCGTGGAACCAGAATCAAACAAGACAAATGCGCAGATGATCTAAAACAAGAAGCGTGCACGCCATAGCGGCATCCGTGACGCTCGGCCTCCCGACGGTCGTAGCAAACACTCGACCTCGCCGCTGCTGTTGCTGGCCGAGCCGCCATAGTGGGTGATCACAAAAACGGGCCATGTGACCTCTCTCTACCACAACGGAAGCACAATCTAGGTCCAGTGACAGTTCTCGCGTGGACTTTCCCACAAGTAGCACAAGCGAAATCGCTCGGGTCCTCCCTCGCTGTCGGGCGAAACGGACCGAGCTCTCCGCCGATCTCTGCTTCGAATCGCCCTTGGCGGCGCTGGCCGCCTCCCCGAAAAGTCAAACTTTCTCTCTACGCCCCACACCGGGGGACAGACGGCTGAACAGAGCGGCAACAACCCGCCAAAGGATACTTCCCATTATAGATCGTGGCTAATCGATGCTTCTAGCATAAGTGTCGGGGCACGAGCCCTCGACATCTCGGGAAACACCGCCTCAATCCGGATATGAACTTCCGAATCTTCACTCGGGGTGGCAATCAACCGAGGAGCAAAATATCCATACTCGAGAACTTGCGCTCATACTCCTCAATGGAATCGAAACCACGCTTCAGTGTTCGGAAGAGCTCCACCATCTTCTCCTCGAGCCTCATCACCGATGAACTTTACCTGAACTCACCCTTGAAGAACTCCCAAGTAGCGGGTGGAGACCACCTGGTCTCTCGCTCAAGGTGGACTCCCACCACCATCTCATTGTGCCTCCTAGCACATGAGCCGCACATCTCGGCCTCTCAATATCGGGGCACACCATGATCGTGAAGGTGTACTCCAAATGGGCAATCCACCAGGCCGCCGCTAACGCATCACCGGTGGCATCAAACTTCTCGTGCTTCCACTTCACAAAATCCTTCACCACCTACCCATTTCCTCGGCACCCTCTCCATATCGCCTCAGGGCTACTTGCTTCGAGGAGCCGGAGGAGCTACAGAGCTCTGCTGAACCAATCGAGTCACCGCTCGATCCGGGCTCGGGACTCTTCCCATTGCTAGCACGCCAACAAGGCCTCAGGTCTCGCCCTCTGGTCACTCAACATGCGACCATAAAAGCCCTCATAAACTCAAAGAAACTCTGCTCCCAGAGCGCCTCACGGCGCTCGGCCGCCTCAACGCCCGCTCTAGGCGTAACAGAGGAGCTGCTGGTGGAATGCCATCGGTGTCGGCTTGGGGACGATGTCCTGCAGCATCGATCGATCCGATCCTCGATACCTCGACCGCTCTCGAACCTCCTCTCCGATGATCGTGGATCGGCATGTCTTTGGCGATCTACATCCAAACCAACAACGAATCAAAACACCGCCTGTCACCATTCCACAACACCAAACAAGGCATACACTAGATGATAGGTATTGTAAATTCTTAACCCTTTTCCTTTCTAAAACAATAAATCTAGGCGTGCACTGATAATCGTCTTGAGTCTTGATGATCATGGAAAACGACCTACAACAAAAGGTCGAGTCTACAGAATCTATGACTCGAGCTCGATACCAATCAGAAAGACCCGACCCAAAAGGGGCTCTAAATGGGCCTTTACCCCAATGCATGTAGTGAAAATAAAAGATATTAAGAAAAATACATTTCGGATCCCAAGTAAAAATGTAAACATTCAACAACCAAAACATACATTTCTAAAAGCATACTCGATCGAGATTTATTTAAACCATTAAAACAATCCACAAGTATAAATATGCTGGAATCCATAAAACGTAAGAAAACATCCCGGGGCTCTGTGCCCGCCTACATGCATTCAGGGGAAATAACAAAAGTCAAGAGTCATGATAAATAAAATAGAATAATCGTAGATGACAAAGCAGGATTCCATGATCACAGCCTCCTCCATCACCCATCCTGCTCTCCCGCTTTGATTACTGTGGAAAACCACGTAATAAGGGTGAGTAACGAATTACCCAGTAAGAATCCCCAACCGGGGTACAATACGATATACATGATCATCTAGAAGAATGTATGCAAGCTATGAGTACAAACACAGAGCGGAGCACATAGCTAAGTCCACACTTGGACCTCTGGATGCCATCTCGTGGTCTTAGTCCGGAAATACCACAACACACTAAACGCGCTATACGGGAACAAGTCCCGGCCTCGGCGCATCTCTTGCCGATACGAAAGGTGCACTAGCTCAAGATCCCGAGGAGCTCTCCGATCGCCGTGAATGAGCGTAAGCGCGCACCGCATGCTCACCGCAAACTCGGGGTGCCGGGTCTAGTGGCAAGCCGCCTGTGTTCGATCCACCATGCCTAACTAAATCTCTCGGATCGGTGTCACCGACATAGGGTGTGAGACACGGACACGTGAACTATGTCACCTGTACCACCGCACTTTGAGGCTAAGGAACCGGCCGTGGTAGGCTTACACCAGAAGCGGTCCTTGCCCTAACAGTGGCAATCAAGGGCTACGGCCGAACACGCCGAGGACGTGCCGAATCGCCGGACGAGGCAATGCCAAGTCATCATCCCGACCGTTGGGGCATTTAACGATCCGCCACCCTCACCCAAGATTGCGGGGCCTACCGGTTGGGATAGCTAATCCCTCACGGGGTCCAAGGACGAGAACTGTCTCTCGAGCGTCCTTGCCATAGATGCAAGATACTTTATGCATCGGGCCCGGATGATTCTATCTACCTCAATTCTAAACCTTAACAATAATAACGATTCAATCAATGCACCCAATACGTGCTCATCGGATACAAAGAACCTAGCATGATACTACGAAGCAAGAACAGATATCGAACATGCTAGAATAGAACAACCTAGCATGGGCTAACATGAGAAACAATACAAGAGTTCATGCCATCAGAATTGAGCGAGCACCTAGAGATAAACATGCTAGTAATCATACACAGCATACAAAACAACAATCACAAATATACCGCAGGTCCACACAACCCCTGTAAGAAATCCTTACCTTGGTGGAAGACTTCTACACACAAATCCTAAGTCATGAACAATCCCGAGCTAGCGAGCGGAACCTAGCAAACCAACAATAATCAAAGCATCTAAAATATCTAAACAACAATAGAACAAACAAGCTCGGCTCGGGAACTCACGCGGCGCGACGACACGAGCTTGGGGTCATGGCGAGCCGGCACGGCAAGGACGCGCAGGGCGCCGCGCGCAGCACCACGCAGCGGCAGGCAGCGCGCGCGCGCGGCGAGCGCGTCGGCGGCGGCGCCAGCGCGGCGCGGCGGCGTCGCGATGCGAGACGCGAGCGCGGCTCAGCGAGGCGCAGCGCGGGGGCGAACGTCTGGCGGCGCGCGCGCGAGCGAGCTTCGCAGGGACGCGCGCGGCGAACGCTCGGGCGGCGCGCGCGCGAAAGCGCTTCGGCAAGCGACACGCGAGGGCGCGCGATGGGCGACGCGGCGCGGGCGAGACCTCTGGCGTCGCGGCGCGATCGGCTGGACGTCGCGGCAACGGCGAGCGATCTATCTTTGCTGGGCGAACGGCAAGGCTCGGCTGACAGATCTGGGCGTCACGAGCGATCGGGGCGGTCTGCAGGCCTTGGCTCGGCTACACTCACTCGGCCGCCGCAATCAACACAACACACACAACACACCTCTTTTCACTTGGCCAAACGCACACCAAACGGATGAGAAGAAGAAGAAGAAGATCAATACCTACCCGGAATGATGATGATCGAACCCAAGGAGATGCAAGGATGAAGAATCGGCAAGGAGAGCTTGGGAGAAAGCTTGGGCGGCCACAACTCTTTTGGAGAAGAAAACACAACAAACCTAATTTCTATTTCATTTAACCAAATGCACCAAACACCAAAGATCCAAGGTTAACTAAGATGTGATGCAGAAAGAGCAACAAGAGCACCTAATGGCTCAATTGGCACACCTCTCTACAAGCTTCCCGGAGACCTGGGTTCAAACCCCATTTGCAAAGACAATTTCCTTAATTTTTACTTTTGCATCAAACCTTGCTCAAACCAAACCTCAAACCCCTCCAAAAACCTACAAAAACCATCCAATAATTTTAGTAACTGGAAAAGACACAAACGACCCTGACGGCCCGACCAAATTACCAAATTACCCCTAGGGCATACCTGGAAGACCGGGAAGAAAAACCTGGGTCGTTACAGTTGGCTAGTAGAGTGGAGTACTCTTTTTGTTAGCATGTTCCAAATGTGGAACTAGTTGTTGCCACCCGAGGGTTGGCCTGAGTATTTGTTGAGCATCGAGTGGGATGCAAGAGTAGGCCGTGGCATGTCTGTTAGACGAGAAGCCAAAGATTAGACTGGTCGAGTGTTGGGCTTCTTGTTTTGAGTGTCTTTGTCCCCGTCACCTGGAGTGTGACCTTCCCTACCCTTAGCGGGACGTAGAGCTCGTAAATAGTTGTTTTGTGTAGTAAAAGATGTAGTGCTTGTTGGCACCAAGCTTGGTAAGAAGGCCTAGGTTCAGGCCAGTTCGCACCAAATGTGCAGGTAGTTCTATGGCCCACACAGAGTTTAGCATCCTCACTAGTCTTGTACCCATTTCCTGAGGTTGCACCTGTTTGGGTTGCATGAGAGATCTAGCTCGGTGGTAGTCGGATGACTATAAGTGTGAGGTCGTTCGAGGGAAAGCAGGAGTTTCGGGGTCACCGAGAGTTGGGTACAAAGGATGTTGTTGGTTGTTAAGGGCTAGCGCGACCGAGTTCTCGCGCTTGTGTTGTGGCCTTGGGAGCCAATTTGTTGGTACAGTGATTCAACCACCCTTGAGTTTCCTTAGTATGAGCAGAGTTGGCATCGATGATGCTTGGTTGGTCCAGCGTTGGAGCCATGAGTTGGATAGATTGTGCGGAGCACATTTGGTGGACACATTGGTATGAGGTATGTTAGCTTGGTGTGGTTATGCTCTTGCAGAGTGAGTTGGCCAATGTGGCGTTTCGTGGTGAGTTGACCCCGAGTGGGTTTGAACTCTTGTTGCTCCCTTGCTAGTTGTGGCTCTACTTGGAGGCAAAAGTTGCCTTGTGTGGGAGTTCTTGTTGGATCTTAAGGAATCAAGTTGGAGTTGTACACGCCAGTGTACTTTTGTGTAGCTCGTTCCGTGGTGTATGTTTTGGGAACCACGAAAGGTTCGTGTTGAGAAGCCAGTGCTCAGTCTTTGAGGTGTTAGGGCTTTAGTTCTTGACAAGTGCCCTAACCTTGGTTGTAAGGATACCGTGCTTGTAGCCAGGTTGTTGCTTAGGCAAGTTATGCTAGTTGGCCCTTGACCTGGGTAGAGGAATTTCTTGTTGATCGATGGTTGGAGTTCAGTTGGAACTGAACAACTGCAGTGGTAGCAAAGCCGCATAGTTTCTGACCGTCATTGCTAAGAGTGTTGTTCGGATTCCTACCCTGGATAGAAGCTACGATGTGGTCGATGCTTGAGTAAGAGGTTGACACATTCTGTAGCGTTTCTGGTCTTCTTGGTTTTTCAAAGAGATGGAGCGGGCCAGCATAGTTGAGATGTTGGAGAGAGTTGTGCCGTGGAGCCAGTTGTCTGTTGGACCGTTTGACGACAGTGTGTGTCAGAGGGTGATCGGAGGAACCCTAAGTTGTGGAGAGCCTCACCAGAGCTCAGTGAAACCCAGGCAGTGTTCCTCGGTTGAGTTGCTAGAAGCTTGTAGTCGGTTAACAAGCTAGTGTTGTTTTTAGTACCTCCGCGTTGGTTTCGAAACTGTTATCAAGTTAGTGTTTGGCGTTGACCAAGGTTTGGTTCCCATGTTGTTTTAAGAGATAGCTTGGTTGGAGCAAGCGAGCGTGGCCCTGAGGACTTCTTCTTGTTTGGAAAGTTTCGGGAGTTAACACCTTTTTCGGTGTTTGGGTAAGTACTGCTAGTTCTAAGTTGATGGTTCAATCGATTGTGGAATCCCGCTGGTGTTGTTTCCTAGAGAGTTGGTTGTTGTTGCCCTTGGGTTTGAGCAAGACAACGAGCGTGTGTGAAGTTCGTTGTCCTTCGGAAGTCCGCTTGCTAGGGAATCGTCCCCATTTAGGAGGAGTCAGCGTAGCTCCAGAGTTGTGTAGTTGATCAGGGTGGAGCAGCGGTCAGCCTAGCCAAAGGAATTCCTGCGTGGTGTTGATAGCAAGCGGCAAGTTGTTCGACCCCATGAGGACGGTGGTCAGCCAGTTTAAGTGGTTGAGTGGTTGCTAGAACTTGTTGGATCATTGGAGTTGAGGAACCCCTAGTTTCTATGGTCGTTGAGTTGCACCGTGGGTGCCAGCCTCGAGCCTTAACTTTTGAAGTAGCTGTGTGATGTTTTATTCCTCGATACTCGAGATTTCCGTGAGAGGAATGTTGTTTGTTTCCTTAGCTGGCGATGTCCACTTAGGCTAGTTGCTGATAGAATTGCATTGGAAAGTTTGTGGTCGGACGATGAGGGGCTCCAGTTTGTTGGTTTGGCCGAGTGGAGCCTGTGTCTGGACCTTGTCGTTTAGAGGTGGCCCCAACTGAAGTTTCAGTTGGTGTGAGTGGTGTTAGCCGTTTGGTGAACCAGGAATGTGCCTCTTGTCTTTGGTGCGACGGTTTCTCTTTAAGATGGTTGCTTAAGTGTTGTGAACGCGTGCTAGTTGGAGAAGTTTGCCGTTGGGATCAGTCTCCAGTTGGTGGCTCGATTGGATTTCGTTAAGGCTTGTAGGCAAACATGGGGGTTCGTTGGTCTCTTGTGAAGTAAGAGTAGGCCGGTTAGTTTCTGGAACCTGGGAGGTTCATTTGTTTGGCCAGTATGGTGTAGGGTTGAGGTTGCTCATTAACAGCTGTGAGCTTTAAGAAAAGCTACGTCGGTGCGTGGCGTAGAGTTTTAGAGCTTGTGACCAATCCACAAGTTTGCTGAGAGTAGCGCCGTAGAGAGGCATTCTGTGACGAACCCGACCCAAAACATGGTCCTAAACCGGGGTTCTCACTCAACATGCAAGTTAAATATGATAACAAGCGGTTTAGTGCTCATATTTAAAAACCTTTCAAAACATATGAGAAGGGGGAACCCTTAAAACATAACTTTACATTTAAACATCCAACGAAGAAAAACATCCTGGCCAGTGCTTATAAAAACATACAATACAATTTAAAAAACTTTTTAAACAATGTTCCCCTAGGACTCCTGTCCATCTACATGCTGAATAAACAATGCAATAATAAATGACAGAGTGCCGGCGGCTCCCCATGATCAATCAGCTCCCTCCGCTAGCCCTCCTGGTGATGTCCTAAGTTACCTGAAAGATAAATAAGGGTGAGTATAAACATACTCAGTAAGAATCCCCAACCGGGGTACAATATGATACATCAGTCATCTAGCACCTCAACATGCAAGCAAACAAATATCAACACGGATCATAGCTCAACGAGCTCATAAAACAAGATCTGGAGCCATCGAAGTCTCTTACTTCGGCCTAATCGATTGGATACACCGACCAATCCCGGACATCACCGAGGTATCTCACACTCGGGGAATACACCGATCCCTAGAATGTTCTCAAGGGCCTCCTTGCCATTGCACTAAAATCGACTTACGGAGAGTACCCGGTCGCTCTAACGGAAAGAATGGTGTACTCACGAACATTAGCCTGGGGAGCTCTCCGAACGGCGACTAACGCGTGTCTTGCGCGCACACCGCATGCTCTCTCTCGCAACCGGCGTAAAATGCGGGGCCTAAGGGCAAACTCACGCGGGCAGTGCACATGCCTATGACTCGGAAGCGGTGTCACGATCACGATGCGCGAGGCCCTCGGCGCTCATCGGTGCACTGATCTACCGACTGAAGCTAAGAACCGGCCAAGGTAGGCTTACACCGCTGGCGGGGTTCCGCTCTAGCAGCTACAAACTAGGCATACGCCAATGAGGTAGCTAAGTCTCATTGGTGCCGGGGGGGAGAAAAAGCAATGTATGTTATGCTTTGCTCTATATCCGACCACTGGGGACAAAGTACGTTATGTCCGCTCTCAACCCCTGAAGCAATGCTTCGCTTTACTCCCGACCGGTGGGGAAAGAGTACTTTATGTCCGCTCTCAGCCTCTGGATGATGACAAACCCTACAACTCTATCTAAGAGTACAGAGCAAAATCAATGATTCCTGGCTAGCAAGCAATGACCGACATAAATCACATTACCTAGCATGATACTACAACTTAAGCAGGAATCATAAGCATGTCTTTGTAACAAACCTAGCATGGCACTAACATGTAAAATCAGGCAAACATGCTAGCAAGAAATCAATCAACTGCTCTATCTCTAACATGCTCATAACAGTCAGCAAACAAGCAAGGCATATCGAGATATATCGCAGGGTCCACACAACCACTGTAAGAAATCCTTACCTGGAACAAGCAGAAAAACAATAATAATAATCACAAATCAACGAGCAACCCTCGAGCCTCAAAACGATCCCGAACAGCCTGAACATCAAATAAAGCACCCAAATAAAATACATAAAACAACCCAATAAATCCATAACCAGCAGACAATAAATCCGGGCCCAACGAAGAAAAGACTCGGGAAATACCATCCGAGAAGCCACAAGGCTCGGGCCAACCAACACACCACAAGCAGGCTGTCGGCAGGGGCTGGGCTTGCTGGGCGCGCTCGTTCGCAGAGGTTGGGCGCTGGGGCGCGGAGCTACGCGCGGGCGAGCTGGAGCGCGCGGGCGCGAGCTCGGCAAGCACAGGGACGCGCGCGGGGCGAAGAGCCACAGAACGCTCGGGCGCGAGCGACTCGAGCTACAGGACACTCGGGCTGGCACGGCATGGCACGGCACAGGGATGGGCGACGCGGACCAGGGCGACACTGTGCGACGCGGGGCCTTGGCGAGGGCGACACGGGCTAGGCGGCCTGGGCGACGCTGGCACAGGGCAGGGCGGCACTGCGCGGCTGGGCTCGGGCTGGCTTTGGCGTGGGCGAGCTGGGCGGCCAAGGGTGCTCGGGCTGGGCTAGCTGGCGACCAAGGGGGGCTGGGGTCGGGCTGGAGGAGAGAGAGAGGGAAGAAAAATGGAAAAAAGGGATTTTGGGGAAAAATGGGAAAAATGGGGGAAAATGGCTGATTTTAATAAAAAAAAAAGAAATTTTCTTTTTCTCTTTTTATCCTTATCCAAAATTAAATCCAAACTTATCCATTTTCCAATTTTCCAAAAATTCTTAAAATCCTTAAATCCCATTTCCCGGCTTCCTCCTTCGAGACCTGACTGAAGCAACCTTTTCCAATCAACAAATCTCACTTAAATCAACCTCCCAAATCAACACCAAGGGCCCGGCTCGAATCCCGAAGGAAGCACCCAAACAACCATCACTTTGCCCAAAACCCAAATCACAACCGAATTCCCAAACGAAAAGCCCAAACATCTCGGGACTCGCAGCCCACAACAAACAAGCCTCAACAAAGGCAGGAGCTGCCTCGAAGCCCTGAAAATCCATAAATCCTGCCCGGGGAGCAAAAAGACCAAAATACCCATAAGGGTCAAAATAACTCTAACGGCCCAACCGAACCACTGAATCTGAACCGGAAGCTCCTCGAGAACCGGGATAGAAAACTGGGCCGTTACAATACTCCCTCCTTATAAGACTTTCGTCCTCGAAAGTCCTAAGACGAAACAGCTCTAGGAATACTCCACTGATTCCTAGCCAACTGAACTTCTCGGCAAAGACAACACTAGCCCTCTTTGAGAACCAAACCCTCTTGGGTTCTCAAAGGCTCAAAGCCACAAAGCTATCCAGTCTGCCATAGACCATCTCAACAACGAGACAAGGAACACAAAACTTGCACTGTTGCCAAAGACGGGGCAAAGCTAACCGAAAGCCCACTGCTCCGATCCGCTCAAGGATCTCAAAAGGCCTTACAAACCAGGGGCTCAATCTAAACCCTGCTAATCCAACATTGAAGACCTCTCTACGGTGTTACTCTCAGCAAACTCGCAGACTGGGCACAAGCTTCAAAACTCAACGCCACGCATTGGCGTAACTTTTCTGAATGCCCACCGCTGTTAACAAACAGCCTCAACTCTACACCATGCTGGCCAAAGAACTGAACCTCTCAGGTTCCAGAAACTAAACAGCCTACTATTGCTTCACAAGAGACCAGCGAACCACAAAGCTTGCCTAAAGCCTTAACGAAATCCAATCGAACCATCAACTGGTGATTGATCCAAAAGGCAAACGTTTCCAACAAGCACAAGCTGAAACTTCAGCTACGGCCAACCCTAAATGGCCAAAACCAGGCACAGGCTCCACTAGGCCAAGCCAACAAACTGAAGCCTCTCAACGGCCGAACACAAACTTTTCCATGAAAATCTACTAGCAACTGGCCAAAGAGAATGGCCAGGCAAGGAAACAACCAACGTTCCTCTCATGGAAAACCTCGGGCTGCAATGACCAAACCATCACGCAGCTACTAGCAACACAACAACTTGAGGAGAACAGCCCAAAGGCTAACCAACCAGAGCCACGGCACCACTGTACCAACTCACTCAACTGAGGCTCCGCTAACGCCAACTGCGAAAGCACAACAACAACAGGAACAAAGCTCGAGAAAGGCTTGCTCAGCAGAAACTCAACTCAAGCTCATAACGAGCAAAACTCGCCTCCAAGCTACCGCACAACTCTTAAGTCCAACTGATTACTCAAAGGACTTCTTCCTTTTTAGCTTAGGCCTAACTCATCTTGCGACTAAAAACTCCACACTCGGAACATCGCAAGGAATACGAACTGACAAGGTATCTCCAAAGATAACACTCGAGGCTGGCATCCATGGTGCAACTCAACCACCATAGAAACTAGGGGGAGAAAAACTTCAATCCCCAAAGAACCAACAACTTACCAGCAAAAACTCAACTCTTAAACCGGCTGGCCTCAGCTCTTGCGGGGACAAACAACTTTCGCTTGCTAACAACACAATGCAGGGACCCTCTAACTGGGCTAACCACTGCGCTACTCTAATCCACAACACAACTCAGGAGCTACGTTGACTCCTCAACGGGAACGATTTCCCAGCAAGCAACCTCTGAAGGGCAGCGAACATCACACATGCTCGTTGACTAGCTCAAACCCAAGGGCAACAACAACCAACTCTCTTGGAAGCACACCCAAGGGAAAACCCTCAACCGATTGGACCACCAATCTAGAACTAGCAGAACTTACTCAACTGCCGAGGGAGGGGTCAACTCCCAAAACTTCCTGACTAGGAACAAATCCTCAGGGAAACGCCCTCTTGCTCGAACCGAGCAAGCTCTTGAAACAATTAAGAGAACCAAATCTTGGTCAACACCAAGCACCAACTAGCCTCCAAACCGGAACCAATCCGGACTCTGCTCCAAACAAAAACTAGCTTGCTAGACTGCCAAATCTGCAAGCAACTCACCCAAGGAACACTACCTGGGTCTAACTGAGCTCTGGAGAGGCTCTCCACAACCTAGGGATCCTCCGATCACCCTCCGACAAACACGGTCGTCAAACGATCTAACAGACAACCGGCTACACGGGCACAATCCTCTCCAGCATCTCAACTACGCTGGCCAACTCCAACTCTTGAAAACCAAGAGGAGCGGAGACGCTACAGAATGCGTCATCCTCCTACTCAAGCAACAACCACGACAAACCTTCTACCCAAGGTAAGGAACTGAACAGCTCTCTTAGCCATGACGATCAGAAACTACGTGGCTTTGCTACCACCGCTCTTGTTCAGTTCCAACTGAACTCTGACCAGGCTAAGGACCAACAAGCAAAACTTGCTTAAACCACAACCCGGCAACGAGCACGGCATCCTTACAACCAAAGTTAGGGCACTTGCCAAGAACTAAAGCCTTGACACCTCAAAGACTGAGCACTGGCTCCTCAACACGAACCTCTCGTGGTTTCCCAAACATAAACCACGGAACGAGCTACACAAAAGTACACCGGCGTGTACAGCTCCAACTTGATCCAATGCCAACAAGGACTCTCACACAGGGCAACTTTTGCCTCCAACAGAGCCACTACTAACCAGGGAGCAACAAGAGTTCAAACCCTCTCGGGCCAACTCACCACGAAAAGCCACATTGGCCAACTCACTCTTACAAGAGCGAAACCAACCAGGCTAACATACCTCAAGCCAATGTGCCCACTAAACATGCTCCGAACAGCCATCCAACTCATGGCTCTAACACTGGATCAGCCACGCATCCATCGATGCCAACACTACCCATACTAGGGTAACTCAAAGGGTAGCCGAATCATGCTACCATCAAACAGGCTCACAGGCTCACAACATAGGCGCGAGAACTCGAACGCGCTAGCTCTTAACAGCCTACAGCATCCTTTGGTACCCAACTCTCGGTGATCCTGGAAAGCTCCTACTTTCCCTCGAAGACCTCAAACTTGTAGTCCTCTGACTACCACCGAGCTAGATCTCCTATGCAACCCAAACAGGTGCAACTCAGGAAAACGGGTACAAGACTAACGGGGATGCTATACTCTGGGCGGCCATGGAACCACCTGCACACAAAGTGCCAACTGGCCTCAATCTAGGCCTCCTTTCAAAGCATGGTGCCAACAGGCACTACATCCTTTACAACACAAATCAGCCTTAAACGAGCTTATGCCCCTCTGAGGAAAGGTCACACTCCAAGTGACGGGGCAATGGCACTCAGCACAAGAGTCC
Source organism: Sicyos edulis (assembly GCA_036507275.1). Classification (NCBI taxonomy): domain Eukaryota; kingdom Viridiplantae; phylum Streptophyta; class Magnoliopsida; order Cucurbitales; family Cucurbitaceae; genus Sicyos; species Sicyos edulis. The sequence goes on from CM071855.1 coordinate 12,733,615, forward strand.
AAAAAATTCGAGCAGCCTAATCTCTGGCATCTCGACCAACAGACATGCCAAGGCTGTAACAGCCCAGTTTCCTATTCCACTTTTCGAGGTGCCTTCGGGTCAAGATTCGGTTGTTTGGTTGGGTTTTAGAGCCGTTTGGACCCTTGGGGGTATTTTGGTCTTTTGGCTCCCCGGGCAGGATTTGTGGTTTTCAGGGTTTCGAGGTAGCTCCTGCCTTTGTCGAGGCTTGTTTGTTGGTGGCTGCGAGTCCCGAGGTGTTTGGGCTAGTCGGTTGGATGCTCGGTTGTGGTTTGGGCTTTGGCAAAGTATTGGTTGTTGGGTGTTTCCTTTGGGATTCGAGCCCAGGCCCTTATTGTTGGTTTCGGAGTTGGATTTAAGTGAGTTTTATTTATTGGAAAAGATTGCTTCGGTCGGGTCTCGAAGGAGGAAGCCGGGAAATGGGATTTTAAGGTTTTAAAAGTGGATAAGGTTGGATTTTTGGATAAAATCCCATATTTTTCCTTTTATCCCATTTTCCTTTTTATTTTCCATTTTCTTTTATTTTTTTTCCCAAAACCACTTTTCTCTCTCTCTCTCTCTCTCTCTCTCTCTCTCTCTCTCTCTCCCCCCGACCTAGCCCCCCTCCTAGCCGACCCACCTACCGCCGCCCCAGTCGTGCCATCGCCACCCCCCTGCTCGCTCGAAGGTCGCCAGCCCTCGCCCCGGCCGTCGCGTCGCCGCCACCCGAGCTCGCCGCCTCGTCCGTCCGTGTCGCCGCACATGCACATCAGCCGAGCCGCACACAGTGCCGCGTCGCGTCGCCCAGCTCGTGTGGCCCGAGCCTCGCACAGTGTCGCCAGGTCTCATCCTCGCCCGTGTCGCCCGAGCTCGCTCGTCGCGTCATGTCTCTCGCGCCCGTGCGCCGTCCCTGTGCTGAGCCACGTCGCGCGCCCTGTGTCGCTCGCGTGCTGTCCGCGCGCAGCCTTGCGCCGAGCCAGTACGCCCCAGGCCAAACCTCTGCGGCTCAGCCACCCAAACACCCCTTTGGTCGCCTCGCCCGTCTGGCCGGCTTGTTCGCAGAGTCACCGCGCGCTGTGAGTTTCTCCCGAGCTGAGCCCTGTTTATTTTATTGTATCTAGGGCTATTTTATGATTATTGATGTGTTTGTTTGGCTCGCTATAGGTTGCTCGGGTTCGATCGCAGTTATTTTTATTGTGTGTTGTTGCCTTCCGACCAGGTAAGGATTTCTTACCAGAGTTGTGTGGGCCCTGCGATATTTTCATGATTATGCCTTGCTTGTTTGCTGACTGTTATGTAACAGCCCGGTTTCCAGTTGAACGTAAAATTAGGTTGGTATATATTTTATTTTGAAACATGTTGTTGGGAGGACTCAAACCCTTGGCCTAAAAAGGGGTTGGAAACTTAGAATTAAATAAAGGAAATAAGTGCGTCCGCCGGGGCTCGAAGGGGGGAAGCCTTGGGAAGGGAATTTGAGATTCCCAAGGCTTATTTAATTTGAGGAAGGAAAGCAAAAGTAAAAAAAAAAAAAAACTTCTCTCGCAAAACCCTCTCCCCACACCGCGCGCCGCCGCCCCATCGCCGTCCCGCAGCCGCTCCCCCGACACGCACGCCACACCGACCACGCCACACCGGCGCCTTGCGGCGGCGCCATCCATCGCTGCACGCGCGCCCAGCCACGCCCGCCGCCGCACTGCACCGTGCGGCACAGCGCCATCCATCGCCGCACTGCCGCCGCCCGCCGCCTCGTCTGCCGCCGCACCAAGCGCGCCCTCAGTCGCTCGCCCGACCGCACCGCACTCAGCGAGATCGCGTCCCAGCGCACCCACGGTGTGCCGTCCGTCCATGCCTCAGCGTCGCCCGCACGCCTGCTCCAGCGAGCCCGCTTGCCGCGCGCGCTGCTTCTCGCCCGCGACGCGACGCCTCGCTTCGGCTCCAGACCGCTCGCGTCTCACGCGCCAAAGACGCTGACCGCGTCAGACGCTCGATGCGCCGGCGCGCATGTCTCGCTGCCGCTTTGCCGCCGAGGGCCACGCGCCTTGCCCTTGCACTCGCTGCGCGCCGCGCCACTTGGGCGCCCCTCAGCACACCAGCCGCCAGAATAAGCAGCCCCCAGCTGGCTGATCGCAAGCAGCGCAGCTGAAATTGCCGCCCGCGCACACCCCCGCCGCACGCCGCTTTGCCGAGCCTGGTGCCTTCTCGGTTGGTAAATTCCCGAGCCTCTACCCTTTGGGCTTTATGTTATTTTTAGCTGCTGTTGGTTAATTAGGGCGATTTTATTACTTGCTTAGGTTGTCGGGTTCGCTTAGAAGCTCGAGAGTCATCCGTTGATTGTTGGTTCTATTCACTTCCAGGTAAGGATTTCTTACCGGGGTTGTGTGGACCCTGCGAATACTTGATAGCATGCCATGTGTTGTGTTTGTATGAAATTTCTAGTGGATAGGTTGCTTGTTCTTTCTTGTTTTCAGATGGTTTTTGTGCTTGTGGTTCCTGATATATCCTGTTAGTTTCATGCTAGGGGTTAAATTGTCTCGGCATAACCGTAACCATGTTATCCTGTTAGTGCCATGCTAGGAATTGGCGGGTGATGTATAGTGTAAGAGATGGCGAGCTCAGCAAGCACAGGGACGCGCGCGGGGCGAAGAGCCACAGAACGCTCGGGCGCGAGCGACTAGAGCTACAGGACACTCGGGCTGGCACGGCATGGCACGGCACAGGGCTGGGCGACGCGGACCAGGGCGACACTGTGCGACGCGGGGCCTTGGCGATGGCGACACGGGCTGGGCGGCCTGGGCGACGCTGGCACAGAGCAGGGCGGCACTGCGCGGCTGGGCTCGGGCTGGCTCTGGCGTGGGTGAGCTGGGCGGCCAAGGCTGCTCGGGCTGGGCTAGCTGGCGACCAAGGGGGGCTGGGGTCGGGCTGGAGGAGAGAGAAAGGGAAGAAAAATGGAGAAAAGGGATTTTGGGGAAAAATAGGAAAAATGGGGGAAAATGGCGGATTTTAATAAAAAAAAAAGAAATTTCCTTTTTCTCTTTTTATCCTTATCCAAAATTAAATCCAAACTTATCCATTTTCCAATTTTCCAAAAATCCTTAAAATCCTTAAATCCCATTTCACGGCTTCCTCCTTCGAGACCCGACTGAAGTAACCTTTTCCAATCAAAAAACCTCACTTAAATCAACCTCCCAAATCAACACCAAGGGCCCGACTCGAATCCCGAAGGAAACACCCAAACAACCATCACTTTGCCCAAAACCGAAATCACAACCGAACTCCCAAACGAAAAGCCCAAACATCTCGGGACTCGCAGCCCACAACAAACAAGCCTCAACAAAGGCAGGAGCTGCCTCGAAGCCCTGAAAATCCACAAATCCTGCCCGGGGAGCAAAAAGACCAAAATACCCCTAAGTGTCAAAATAGCTCTAACGGCCCAACCGAACCACTGAATCTGAACCGGAAGCTCCTCGAGAACCAGGATAGAAAATTGGGCCGTTACACATTCTGAGGTTGGTCAGCAGGGATAAGTCAACCCTAGGGTCGTAAGACCGTTGAGAGTTGGTGCGAATTTGAGGATGTGGCATACCGACTCGCACTATCACATCTCTTTCTTCAGAGTTCAGTGTATGTCCAGTCTTGGTTGAGATAGTTTGTGGCAGACTCGATGTCGTTATGGCTTTGAGCCTTTGGGAACCCAAGAGGGTTTGGGTTTCGAAGAAGAACTAGTGTTGTCTTAACCAGGAGTTCGGTTGGTTAAGGATCAGTGGAGATTTCCTAGAGTTGTTTTCGTTTTAGGACTTTCGGGGACGAAAGTCTTAAAAGGAGGGAGTATTGTAAGGCCCAGTTTTCTATTTCGGTTACCCAGGTGTTTCCGGTTCAATATTTGGTTGTTTGGTTGGGTCGTTAAAGCTATTTTAACCCTTAGGGGTATTTTGGTCTTTTGCTCTCCGGTCAGGGTTTGTGAATTTTCAGGATTCTAGGGTCATTCCTGCCCTTTATCGAGGCTTGATTGTTGTCGGTTGCAAGACCCAAGAAGTTTGTGCTAGTTGTTTGGAAGTTTGGAGGTGATTTGGTTATTAGCAAAATTAATGTTAATTAAAGTGCTTCCATTCGGATTTGAACCCTTGACCTAATGGTGATTTGGAAGCTTGATTTAAATGAGTTTTATTAAAAAGCAAAGATTGTTTCAGCTGGGACTCGAAGGAGGAAAGCCTTGGGAAGGGACTTTAGGTCACCAAAGCCTAATTAAAATAGGAAAAAAGAAAATAAATCAAGAAACCCTATTTCTCCTTGCTCTAGCCGAGTTCCCTCACTCCCCTTGCCAAACACAATCTCTTCCCCTTCATCCTCTTGCCGAGCCCATCAAGATCAAGAACCAAAAGCAGCCCTGACCTCCGGCATGTGTGCTACCACCAGCCCCAGCGCCGCACGTTGCCGCCCAGCCCTAGCGCCGCACCAGCAGCTGATCAGCCCAAACGCCACCGCTCAGCCCCTACATCGCGCCTAGACGACCATCACCCGCCTGCACCGCGTCGCAGCCCAGTAGCCAGATCGTGTCGCCCGTCCGCGCTCAGTCCGCGCGCCATCCCAGCGCAAACTCGTCCGCGTCGCTCGTCCGCCCGCAGCTCCGCACCTCAGCGCCCGTGCCAGCGCCCATCCGCCCGCACGCGTCCCCCTGCCGCCACAGCGCTCCCAGCAGCGGCCAGCCTGTATGCCCCAGCCGCACGTCCTGCCTGCCCACTTGCCGCCGAGAGCCTGTTTTGCCAAGAGAGTTGGGCCGAGACCTAGTGCCTTCTCGGTTGGTAATTCCCGAGCCTCTACTCTTTTGGACCCTAAGATGTTAGCTACTGTTTGTTTAATTATGATGATTTTACTGATTACTTAGGTTGCTCGGGTTCACTTAGAAGCCCGAGGGTCGCTTGTTGGTTGTGGTAGTTATTTTCTGCTTGTTTCCAGGTAAGGATTTCTTATCAGGGTTGTGTGGACCCTGCGATGCTTTCAGGATTGTGCTTTGTATGCTTGACTTCTGTTATGAGCATGTTAGCCATAAGACAACTTGTGTTCGAATTCTTGCTAGCATGCTGCTAGTTGTTCATGTTAGTGCCATTCTAGGTTTGCTCTTCTAGCATGCTTTTGATTCTTGCTTAAGTTCGTAGTATCATGCTAGGGATCTTTCTTATTCTGGCATACCCATGTTCCTGTTCGTAATATGTTAATTCCATGCTAGGGATTTCTTATCCTGGCATTTCCATGTTTCCTGTTCGTATTCTGTAAGTTTCATGCTAGGATAGCAGGTAGTGTATGTTGTCTGATTATTAGGCTAGTTTGTGTTCTGAACTTAGGAGACCGTTAGGGGTTATTAGTTAGGTTCCGCTTGGGTAAGTCCCCGATGCGCACCAATACGTTGCTAGTGTACGTAAGTCCCTGATGGACACTACACTGTTGGCATTATGTGTAAGTCCCCGATGGGCATCATAATGTAGCTAGGAACTGTAAGACACTGATGGGCATCTCCGTGTTCCTAGCTGGAGTAAGACCCTGATGGGCATCCTAGATGAGTAAGACCCCGTTGGGCATCATTGATTTGTGGAGTAAGACCCCAATGGGCATCAGTATGTGTAAGACCCCGATGGGCATCCTTGTGTGTAAGTTTTCGATGGGCATCACTGTGTTTAGTAGGAGTAAGACCCCGATGGGCACTCGTATGTGTAAGGCCCCGATGGGCATCATTGATTGTGAAGTAAGACCCCGATGGACATCCTTGTGTGTAAGTCCCCGATGGGCATCACTGTGTGTAGCAGGAGTAAAACCCCAATGGGCATCCTTATGTGTAAGACCCCGATGGGCATCATCGCGTCCTAGGTTGTGTAAGACCCCAATGGGCATCAAGGTGTAGAACCTAGTGTAGGTTGTGGTTGTAAGTCCTTGAATAGGCAATTTCTAGATAGGCGGATAGCCTGAGCCAACTTGTTGCTTCTGAGCTCGTATTTGTTTGCATGTATACTAGGGTGCTAGATGACTGATGTATCGTATTGTACCCCGATTGGGGATTCTTACTGAGTATGTTTATACTCACCCTTATTTCTTTGGTTGTTTCCTCCAGGTAACTTGGGACAGCACCGGGACGGCTAGCGGAGGGAGTTGATTGATCATGGGGGCTGCCGGCACTGTGTCGTTTATTATTATCTGTATTATTTGTTCAGCATGTAGATGGACAGGAGTCCTAGGGGAATGTTGTTAAAAGTTGTTTAAACTGTTTTGAGTGTTTTTATAAATACTGGCCAGGCTTGTTTTTACCTTGTTGGTTTTGCTTAATGAAAATTGTTGGTTATGTTTTAAGTGTTCCCCATTCTCTATGTTTTGAAAAGTTTTAAATATGAGCACTAAACCGCTTGTTGAAATATTTAACTTGCATGCTGAGTGAGATCCTAGGTTTAGGACCATGTTTCAGGTCGGGTTCTTACATGGGTCTAGGGCATGCTACCCTGGTCCAGTATGCATGCCTAAAAGAATCTCTAGATCGGTGTCACTGAACATAGTGGTTTGAGACTAGGACACTATGACTATGTCAGCCTGTACCACCGCACCTAAGGCTAAGGAACCGTCCATGGTAGGCTTACACAAGGAACTGGCCCTTGCCCTATCAGGTGGCAATCAAGGGCGACTGCCGACACGCTGAAGTCGTTTCCACTTCCAGGGTCAAGAAATGCCTCGTCATTCCCCCGACCGTTGGGGCATTTAACAGTCTGCCACCCTCACCCAAGATTACACTGGGCTGCCGTTAAGGTTAGCTAAACCCTACCGTGTAACAGCCCAGTTTCCTATTCCAGTTTTCGAGGTACCTCCGGGTCAAGATTTAGTTGTTTGGTTGGGTAATTAGAGCGGTTTTGACCCTTGGGGGTATTTTGGTCTTTTGGCTCCCCGGGCAGGATTTGTGGTTTTTCAAGGCTTCGAGGTCACTCCTGCCTTTGTCGAGGTTTGTTTGGGTTGGATTGCGAGTCCCGAGATGTCTGGGCTAGTCGATTGGATGCTCGTTTGTGGTTTGGGCTTTGGCAAAGTGATGGTTGGTTGTGTGTTTCCTTTGGGATTCGAGCCCGAGCCCTCAGTGTTGATTTGGGAGTTGGATTTAGGCGAGTTTTATTTATTGGAAAAGGTTGCTTCAGTCGGGTCTCGAAGGAGGAAGCCGGGAAATGGGATTTTAAGGATTTTTGAGGTTTTAAAATGGATAAGGATGGAAAATGAGATAAAAATCCCATTTTTCAATTTTTTCCCATTTTCCTTTTATTTCCCATTTTCTTTTATTTTTTTCCCAAAATCCATTTTCTCTCTCTCTCTCTCTCTCTCTCTCCCCGAGCCCCCACCTAGCCCTAGCCCCTTGGTCGCCCATCCTCGCCCAACCCAGCTAGCCCGAGCCAGCCCGCTCGCCCAGCCAGCCCGAGCCCCTAGCCCGCACAGTGCCGTCACCCAGCCCTCGCTCCCTCGCCCCAGCCCGAGCATCGCGTCGCCCAGCCCCTGCTCGCGTCGCCTAGCTCGCCCGAGCCTCACACAATGTCTCCAGAGCTCGTCCGCGCCGTGTCGCCCAGTGCCGAGCCGTCGTGTCGTGTCGCTCGTGCCCGCGCGCCATCCCTGTGCTGAGCCGCGCTGCGCGCCCGTCCACGCGCAGCCCAGCGCCCATCCCTGTGCCTGTCTGCGCCCATCAGCTGCCTAGCCCGTGCAGCTGGCTAGTTCGCGTGTCAGCCGCGCCTCGTGAGTTGCTCCCGAGCCGAGCCCTGTTTATTTTATTGTATTTAGGCCTATTTTTATGATTATTGATGTGTTTGTTTGGCTCGCTATAGGTTGCTCGGGTTCGATCGCAGTTAGGTTTGTTGTGTGTTGTTGCCTTCCGACCAGGTAAGGATTTCTTACCGGAGTTGTGTGGGCCCTGCGATATATTATGTGATTGCTGATTGTATGCTTGTTGTGTTTATTGACATGTTTGATGATAAGTGTTCTATTCTGAATTCCCGACTGGCATGATTTCCTATGTTGTTTCTCATGTTAGTCCATGCTAGGTTGTTCCTTTCTGGCATGCTCGTATCTGTTCTTGCTTCGTAGTATCATGCTAGGTTCGTTGTATTCTTTTGAGCACGTATTGGATTGATTTGATTGTTTGCTGATTGCTATGACAGGTTAGAGTTCAGGTAGATAGCATCATCCCGGCCGGGTGCATAAAGTACCTTGCATCCCCGACAGGGACGTACGAGATTGAGCTCCGTCCCTGATCCCGTTAGGGACTAGCTAACCCTAACGGCGGCCCCTGCAATCTTGGGTGAGGGTGGCAGACTGTTAAATGCCCCAACGGTCGGGATGATGACTTGGCATTGCCTTGTCCCCGACAGCTGGCACGTCCTCAGCGTGTTTTGGCGGTAGCCCTTGAATTACCACCTGATAGGGCAAGGACGGTTTCCTGGTGTAAGCCTACCACGACCCGTGCCTTAGCCTCAGGTGCGGTGGTTCAGGCTGACATAGTTCACGTGTCCAGGTCTTACACCCCTATGTCAGTGACACCAATCCAGAGATTTAGTTAGGCTTGGTGAGTGGACATGGGCAGCTTGCCACTAGACCCGGCACCCCCCATAGTCTACAGTAGCACGCGGTGCGCGCGCACCCTCATTATAGCGCCGACCGGAGAGCTCCTCGGGATCTTGAGCCAGTGCACCTTTCGTCGACAGTAGACAGGCTGAGGCCGAGACTTGTTTCTCGTATAGGGCGTATTGTGTGGTGAGTTATTTCCGGACTAAGACCCTGAGTTGGCATCCGAGGCCCAAGTGTGGGCTAAGCTATGTGCTCTATTCTGTGTTTATATTCATAGCTTGCATACCTTTCTGCTAGATGACCATGTATATCGTATTGTACCCCAGTTGGGGATTCTTACTGAGTAATTCGTTACTCACCCTTATTATGTGGTTTTCCACAGGTAACCATGGCGCGAGACAGGATGGCTGGAGGAGGAGCTGTGATCATGGAAACCCGTTGTTCAACTCTGAGTTTTATGTTTATGATTTAAATGTCCTCTGAATGCATGTAGTTGGGCACGGAGCCCTAGGGTGTTTTCTAAATGTATTTCCGGATTCTAGCATTGTTGTAACTATTGTAAAGTTTGTATGTTTTAAATAAATCTCTGATCAGAGTAAGTTTTGTAAATGTATTTGTCTTGGAACAGGTGCTTGGAAACAGGGACAGGTTTTAGGAAATTAAGTTGATTTTTAAATGGATGCTTTATGTTTTAGTTTTTACTTAGAATCCGAACACCCTATTGCGAATTTTCTGTAGATTTGAATGCATGCATTGAGGTAACGGCCTATTTTATATTCGGGTCGGGTCGTTACATAACGATAGATCAGGGACGGAGTACTGCCTCGCACGTCCCTGCCACGGATGCAAGTTACGTTATGCATCCTCGTCCGGATGATGCTACCTATCAGAACTCTAAGCTATAAACAGCTAACAGCAAACATACTAACACATGCTCAGCATAATGAATGAACCTAGCATGGTACTACGAAGCAAGAACCGATAACGAACATGCCAGAACAGAACAACCTAGCATGGAACTAACATGAGAAATAACACGAGAATCATGCCAGTCGGAATTCAGAACAGAGCACCTATCCACTAACATGCTGATAAAAATAAATAGACATACAATCAACAATCACAGAAATATCGCAGGGACCACACAACTCCGGTAAAAAATCCTTACCTGAATCGGAAGGCAACAACACACGAGACCTTAACTGCAACCGAACCTGAGCTAGCTATCGGGAACCTAACAAACAAACAAAAACATCACAATCTATAGGCCTTAGGAAAAATGCAACTAGAACTCGGCTCGATTGGAAGCAACTCACACGGCTCGGGGCTGGCGCCCAGACGGACAAGCTGCAAGGCACACGGCTGGGCGTGAGCGGCAGGGCACGGGAGTACAGCGTGCGTGCGGCTGCTCCGGCGATAGGGCTGTTGCTTCTAGCGCGCGGGGTGGTTGGGCAGGGGCTACGGCTGCAATGCGGCGATGGGGTGACGCGGCAGGGCAGGTGATCGATGCTGAGGCGCAGCAGGGCTGGCGTGCGAACGGAGGGCAGGGGCTACGGCACGCAATGGGGCTACTCGGCTGGGTGGCGACGGCGCTGCTGCAGGCTGGGCGACGATGTGCCTGCAAGGGGCGATAGGCGATCGGCTGCAAAGGGGCTGCTCTCGACCGAGACGATCGATCAAAGCTCACGGGAGGAAAACGCATGGCAAGAGGGAGTTTAAAGGAATGGGTTTGCGGCAAAGTGATTTGGGATGGAGAAAAGGGAAAAACTTATTTTTTAATCAAACTCACTTAAGTCCCGAAAACCAAGGCAAACTAAGACAACCTGCGGAATGAGTATCAACAACTACCAGAAGCTCATCTGGCAAGGCCCCCCTGCTTACTTCCCAGCCACCCTGGTTCAAATGCCAGCTGATGCATCTATTTTCTGCCAAACACCCTTATTTTATTTTTGCAACTCTCAACACCCAAACTCAACCAGAATGCAACCAAACCCCAATTTTGAACATCCAAGAATATAAACAGCTGAGAAGACAGAAAAAACCCTAAAGACCCGACCAAATTACCAAAATACCCTTAGGACATACCTGGAAGACCGGGATGAAAACCTGGGCCGTTACACAGATACATGCAACCAATCACGAGCACAGAGAAAACAACTTGGTTTAGGCTAACCGTCAACCCTAGAACTTGCCTAATTAAGGACTTACCGAGCTGCCCTTCAGGACTTATGACTACAACCTATATTCGGTTTAACACATGGATGCCCATCGGGGTCTTATACTAGCTAGAACACATGGATGCCCATCAGGATCTTACACCAGCTCAACTCAAGGATGCCCATCGTGGTCTTACTCCTACAAGATGCCCATCGGGGTCTTATACCTGATGATGCCCATCGGGGTCTTACTCAATTTAGGGCGCGATGTTGCCCTACGGGGTCTTACTCAATCAGCACTCAAGGTTGCCCATCGGGGTCTTACACCTGCTTAAGCTCAAGGATGCCCATCGGGGTCTTACAACTACTCAAACACAAGGAAGCCCATTGGGGTATTATACCAGCTTAAGCACAAGGATGCCCATCGGGGACTTACTCCTGCTAGGATCACAAAGCTGCCCTACAGGGTCTTACACTCCCTAACTACACTATGATGCCCATCGGGGACTTACACATATTGTAGCAGTGTGATGCCCATCGGGGACTTACATACACTGCCAACGTATTGGTGCCCATCGGGGTCTTACCCATGCGAGACCTAAACTAATAACTCTTAATAGTCTCCTAAGTTCAGGAACACAAGCTAATAGATCGACCAGACACTATTCAACAGCAACACAATCCTAGCATGGCTCTACATAATATGAACAGGAAACACGAATATGCCAAAGTAACAAAAATCCCTAGCATGGAGCTAACATGAACAAGACAACAGACATGCCAGCAAATCAGAAACAAGAATTCTATCCACTAGAAAGCTCATAAACAATTACAAGATACCAACATGCCATTCAAGTAATCGCAGGGTCCACACAACCCCGGTCAGAAATCCCTTCCTAGAAAGCAAGCAGAAATAATAACAATAGGACAATGCTTCTTGAGCTGCAGATCACCAAGCCTAGGTATAAGTATCCTATCACATAACCAAACGCACTATTACTAATTGAACTAGCTACACAAACTAAACAGCTAAACCGAGCTAAGGACAGAGTTTACCAGATCTCGAACAGGTGCTCAGAACAACCTCTCGGCCAAACAGGAGCTCTTGACAAGCTAAGCAAAACTCCACATCCGGCGAGGCGACACTTGACTAGGCAAACAACCACACACGACATTAGGTCTCGGCAAGAATAACCAACAAGCACAAACACAACAGCCTCGAAAAGAAACTTACCCAAACTGAAGCTCCAACTCGGTAAGGAGCTCTCGGCAGCGTGGCTAGGCAAGACTGGCACGAATGCTCGCGGACGTGCGCTGATGGGGTGAATGGAAGGCCTCGACATCGAGCGGCGAAGCAAAATGGGGGCTAATGTGCGTGTCGCTGAGGCAAAGTCGAGGGGCTGCTGTGCGGACGCGAGCGGTAGGGTGAGCGGGTTGTGCGCGCGGGCGAGGCAAACCAAAGTTGGGGTTCGCTGCTACGAATGGATCAACGGAGGCAAATTAGCTCGCGGGTGCACGAGTGCCAGGGGCTGGGTGGTTGTGCGAGGAAGCTGCATCGCTGGATCGGCAAGGGCACTCTCACCTGTGCATGCGAATGCGAGCAGGGGAAAAACGACGCTGCGCTAGGAGGCTGAGATGGTGCTGCTGAGGGCGTGCGATCGCAAGGGGGCTGATGTGAGGCACGAAGCAGCGTGCACCCAGGCTACGTGGGGTGCAACTGTGGGAGGGAGCGGCTCGACCAAGGGGATGAACTGATCCACGATGGAGGAAGGGAAAGAAGGTTTGCGATTGGAGCTTGAGAGAACAGGGAGCGGCTGCTCTTCTTTTTCCTGTTGTACAAACAACAACACACAAAACCCTTTAATTCCATTTAGCTCTTAACTCCGAATAACTACAGGACAAACACATTATCAAACGATCAAGGCATAACTTACAAGTTCGGCTCCAATGGAACTGTTTTCTTTTGCCAACTGCTGCAACCAGACCAACCCGGGTTTGAGTCCTGGCTTGAACACTTTTCTTTTAGAAGATTTTTTTCCAAACCAAGCCATCAAAAGCCTAATAGGTCATAGGTTTGAAACCCAACAGACGCACAAACCAAACTTATTTTATCTTTTAAACCGAAAGTCCTCTAAACTACTCCAAATGCATTCTAACCTTGGAAACCTGGAACCAAAGAATAGCCAAACTAATCGATTGACAGAAACAGGCCAAAACCCAATTTAATCACCAAACCGACCCTGAGGGCAAAATGACCAAAATGCCCCTAATGGCTAAAACTTCCCTAATGGCCCAACCGAACAACCGAAATAAAAACCGAACATACCTAGGGTACCACAACTGAAATCTGGGTCGTTACACAGTGGGACGTAGAGCTTGTATATAGTAGTTTTGTGTTGTAAAGGTTGTAGTGTTAGTTGGCACCAAGCTTTGCCAGGAGGCCTAGGTTTAAGCCAGTTCGCACCAGATGCATAGGTGGTTTTATGACCCACCCTAAGTTTAGCATCCCCACTAGTCGTTGAACCCGTTTACTGTTGTTGCACCTGTTTGGGTTGCGTAAGAGATCTAACTCGGTGGTAGTCAGATGACTACAAGTGCGAGGTCGTTCGAGGGAAAGCAGGAGCTTTTTTAGGGTCACCGAGAGTTAGGTACGAAGGATGTTGAAGGTTGTTAACGGCTAGCGCGTCCGAGTTCTCGCGCTTGTGTGGTGGACTTGTGAGCCAGTTGTTGGTAGTGTGATTCGACTACCCTTGAGTTTCTTTAGTATGAGTAGAGTTAGCATCGATGATGCGAGATTGTTCTAGCAGTGGAGCCATGAGTTCGTTAGTTTGTGCATAGCATATTTAGTGGACACATTGGTATGAGGTATGTTAGCTTTGGGTGGTTATGCTCTAGTGGAGTGAGTTGGCCAATGTGGCGTTTCGTGGTCAGTTGACCTTGAGTGGGATTGAACTCTCCTTGCTCTCTTTTCTCCTTCCCAAATCCCTTTGTCGCAATCCATTCCTCCAAAGCTCACCTTGCCATGCGATTTCCAGCCTCCCGAGAGCTTTGATCGATCGTTTTCGGGTAAGTGTTCTTCGTGCTTCGATTTCCTCCACTTGTTGTTGTTGCCGATCTGTTTAACTAAGGGCTTGTTTGTTTGTTCTTGCTAGCCGAGAGAGGGGGAAAGGTGATTGAGGTTGTGTATTTGTTGTTGTGGATGCAGCCGGGAGCAGCCCTTGCAGCCGCACGTCGCCGCCCAGCCGAGCACAGCCCCGTTGCAATCGCAGCCCCTGCCGAGAAGCACCGCAGCCCCTTCGCATGCCCAACGACCGAGCCGCACACTCGCACGCCCGCACGCCGCTAGCCCAGCCTAGCCATTCGTTCGCTCTTATACCGTGCCGCACGTCGCAGCCGCCTGCTTGCACGCAGCAGCGCAGACGCACGCCCCCGTGCCCGTTCACCTGCCAGTCGTGCCTCACGCCCCATGCCGCACGCCCTGCCGAGCCCGGCCGCTCACGCCCAGCCGCACGTCGTCGAGCCGTGTGCCTTGCAGCATGTCCGTCCGCGTGCCAGCCCCAAGCTGTGTGAGTTGCTTCTGACCGAGCCAAGTTCTGGTTGTATTTTACCTAAGGCCTATAGTTTGTGATGTTTGCTATTTTTTTGTTAGGTTCCCGATAGCTAGCTCGGGTTCGGTTGCAGCTTAAGGTCTTTGTTGTGTGTTCACCTTCTGACCCAGGTAAGGATTTCTTACCGGAGTTGTGTGGGCCCTACGATATTCCTCTGATTGTTGATTGTATGCCTGTTTATGTTTATCAGCATGTTAGTGGATAGGTGTTTTGTTCTGAATTCCGACTGGCATGATTCTCGTGTTATTTCTCATGTTAGTTCCATGCTAGGTTGTTCTGTTCTGGCATGTTCATTATCTGCTCTTGCTTCGTAGTACCATGCTAGGTTCATTGATTCTGATGAGCATGTGTTAGTATGTTTGTTGTTAGCTGTTAATAGCTTAGAGTTCTGAAAGGTAGCATCATCCAGGCAAGGATGCATAACGTAACTTGCATCCGTGGCAGGGACGTGCGAGGCAGTACTCCGTCCCTGATCCGTCGTTAGGGTTTAGCTAACCTCAACGGCAGCCAAGTGCAATCTTGGGTGAGGGTGGCAGACTGTTAAATGCCCCAACGATCGGGGGAATGACGAAGCATTGCCTTGTCCCCGACAGTCGACACGACCTTAGCGTGTCGGCAGTAGCCCTTGATTGCCACCTGATAAGGCAAGGACCGGTTCCTGGTGTAAGCCTACCACGCATCGCCCTTAGCCTCGTGTGCGATGGTGTACAGCCGACATAGTCATAGTGTCCTGGTCTCACACCACTATGTTCAGTGACACCGATCAAGAGATTCTTTTAGGCATGCGTACTAGACAAGGACGGCATGCCCTAGACCCAGCACCTCCCTTGTTTGCAGCAGCATGCGATGCGCGCGCACGCTCATTACAGCGCCGACTGGAGAGCTTCTCGGGATCTTGAGTTCAGTGTACCTTTCGTATCGACAGTAGTAGGAAAGCTGAGGATGAGACTTGTTTCTCGTAGGGAACCGAGATTCGTTGTAGTTTCCAGAGTAAGACCATAAGATGGCATCCGTGGTATTTATGTATGGACTAAAGTGATGTGCTCTCTTCTGTGTTTGTATTCATAGCTTGCATACATTCTGCTAGATGACCAGTTATATCGTATTGTACTCCGGTTGGGGATTCTTACTGAGTAATTCGTTACTCACCCTTATTTTGTGGTTTAGATAGGTAATCAGTTCGCGAGACAGGATGGCTGAAGGAGGAGCTGCTGATCATGGAAACCTGCTGTCTTTTCGAACTCTGAGTTTATGTTTATGTTCATGTTTACGCTTTGTCCTCTGAATGAATGTAGTTGGGCACGGAGGCCTTAGGACGTTTTTGGATTGTATATGGATTCTGTCATTACCGAACTATTTTGGATTGTTGGTTTTCAAATAAATCTCTTATCAGAGTATGTTTTAAACTGTATTTAGCTTGGAACAGGTGCTTGGAAACAGGGACAGGTTTCAGGACGTTTTATGCTTGTTTGTTAAAATGAATGTTTACAAGTTTTTATTTTCATTCAGAATCTGGATAACAATCTTGCATATGAAATTTACATTTTAAAAGCATGCATTGAGGTAAAGGCCTCGGTTAGAACCTCTTTCGGGTCGGGTCTTTACAAAGCCTTTCCCAGGCTTGGTTCCTAGTTGTTGTGCGTTCGCAGTTGGCGTTATAGCTGAGCCAAGTTGAGTGGGTTGGCACAATGGTGCCGTGGCATTGGTTGGTTAAACCTTTGAGTTGTTATCCACAAGTTGTTGTGTCCGCAAGTAGTCGCGTGGTGTTATCTTTCTTGCTATTCAGGTTTTCCATGAGGAAATTTTGGCTGCTTCCTTGTCTGGCGGTGGTTTTCTTAGGCCAGTTGCTGGTAGGATTGCATTGGAGTGTTTGCAGTCAGCCGTTGAGGGGCCCAGTTTGATGGTTTGGCTAAGTGGAGCATGTGCCTTGACCTTGATGTTTAGGGTGGTCGTGCCTGAAGTTTCAGCTGGTGTGAGTGGTTTTAGCCGTCTGGTGTGAGATTTGTAGGCAAACATTGGAGTTCGCGGGTCTCTTGTGAAGTGAGAGTAGGCCGACTGGTTTCTGGAACCCGAAAGGTTAAGTTGTTTAGTCGACATGGTGTAGGGTTGAGGCTGTTTGTTAATAGCTGTGAGCATTTAGGGAAGTTACGTGTGACCAATCCGCAAGTTTGCTGAGAGTAGCGCCGAGGTGAGGCGTTCTGAGTTGGGTTAGCGAGGATAGGTGAGCCCTAGGGTTGTAAGACTGTTTGAGAGTTGGAGCGAGTCGGAGCTTGTGGCTTACCGATTAGAACTGTCGCGTCACTTTCTTCAGAGCTCAGCGTATATCTAGTTTTGGTTGAGGTAGTTTGTGGCAGTCTAGTGGGCATTGTGGCTTTGAGCCTTTTGGAACCCAAAAGGGTTGAGTTTGGGGGAGAACTGGTGTAGTTTTAACTGGGAGCTCAGTTGGTTAAAGTTCAGTGGAGTTTTTCCTAGAGCTGTTTTAGTCTTAGGACTTTCGAGGACGAAAGTCTTAAAAGGAGGGAGTATTGTAACGGCCCAGATTTTCGTTTCGGTTCTTCAGGTGCTTCCGGTTCAGTATTTGGATGTTTGGTTGGGTCGTTAGAGCTATTTTAACCATTAAGGGTATTTTGGTCATTTTTCGCCCCGATCAGGGTTTGTGGTTTATCAGGATTCGAGGACTATTCCTGTCTGTTGTTGAGGCTTGTTGGTTGTTGGGTGCAAGACCCAAGAGGTTATGATGGTTGTTTGGAACCCTTTACCTAAAGGGGATTTGGAGGATTGGTTTAAATGAGTTTTAATAAGGAGAAAAGGTTGCTTCAGCTGGGACTCGAAGGGGGGAAAGCCCAGGGAAGGAATCGCTTAGCCTATTTAAGAAAGAAACAGGAGAAATCGTTTTTTTTTTTTAACCTTCTCTCTTTGTCGCACGAGTTCCCTCGCCCTTCTCATCATCTTCTTGCCGAATTATCCAAGATTTCCCCTCCTTCTTGCCGTTTCTTCAAGAACCCAAGATCAAGAACCTTTAGGTTAGTTTTCTTCTTCTTTTCTTCTTCTTTTCCTTGCCAAAAATCCTCCTCCTTGTCGCTTGGCCAAGCCCTAACCGCGGTGTGTGTGTGTGTGTGTGTGTGTGTGTGTGTGTGTGTGTGTGTGTGTGTGTGTGTGTGTGTGTGTGTGTGTGTGTGTGTGTGTGTGTGTGTGTGTGTGTGTGTGTGTGTGTGTGTGTGTGTGTGTGTGTGTGTGTGTGTGTGTGTGTGTGTGTGTGCGTGTGTTCTGCCCAGCCAAGACCAGCAGCAACAGCCGCTGCTTAACCCCGTCCTTTCACCCCAGCGAAGCGTAGCAAAGGCAGCTCCTCGTCAGCCCGAGCGCAGCTGCGTCGTCCAGCCAGCCTGCTCACCTATCGCGCTCGCACACACTCCGCAGGTCATCACCAGTCTCCTCGCTCAGCAATCACAGCCGCACCAACGTTTGCAGGGCGAATTGCTTCGCATCGCCAAGCTTCACCCAATCGCATCCGCGATCCCGTTCCATCTGCACGCTCAGTTAAGCCCCACTGTGTCTTGTTGCCCCCACCGTGTCTCCTTCGCCAGCGTCTAGATTGCAACCTCAGCACCTGTGCACAGCCGCGCGTTCCTGCAGAGCCAAGACGCTCTTCTGCCAACACCTTGAAGTTCACCCGGGCACGCGCTACCGCAGCAGCGAAGTCGTAACCTGCGTTGCTTCGCTATTCGCGCCGCGTAGCAGCGTCTCTTTGCCAGACAGGGCTTTGCCCAGCGAACCCCCGAGGTAGCAGATTTTTCTTCCCCAGCTGCTCACACCCGTGCGCCTGCCTGCTACTCGCTTGTTGTTGCCGCATGCCTATGCCGAGCCAGCCTAGTGCCGAGAGCTTCCTTCTTTGTTTGGTAGCCTCTTGTGCCTTGTGTTTTATTCTCGAGATAACTTTAGCTGGCAAGTTTATTTATGCACCATTTATGTTGGTTTATTGGCTAGGTTGAGTTGATCCTTGCAACTTAAGGAGTTTGCTATTGTGTGATTGTTTTCTACTTGTTTCCAGGTAAGGATTTCTTACCGGGGTTGTGTGGACCCTGCGATTACTTTAATGGCACATTGATATCTTGTAATTGTTTATGAGCATTCTGGTGGATAGGATTCTTGTTTCTGACTTGCTGGCATGTTTGTTGTCTTATTCATGTTAGCTCCATGCTAGGGAATTTCTTACTCTGGCATATCCGTGTTTCCTGTTCATATTCTGTAGAGCCATGCTAGGATTGTGTTGCTGTTGAATATTGCCTGGTCGATCTGTTAGCTTGTGATCCTGAACTTAGGAAACTGTTAGGAGTTACTAGTTTAGGTCTCGCATGGGTAAGACCCCGATGGGCGCCAATGCGTTGCTGGTTTATGTAAGTCCACGATGGGCATCACACTGTTGGCAATATGTGTAAGACCCCGATGGGCATCCTAGTGCAGCTATGGAGTGTAAGACCCTGATGGGCATCCTTGTGTTTAAGTCGGTATAAGACCCCGATGGGCATCCTTGAGTGTTGGTTGAGTAAGACCCTGATGGTCATCATTGTGTCTAGTATGTGTAAGACCCCGATGGGCATCATAGTGCAGCTAGGGAGTGTAAAACCCCGATGGGCATCTTCGTGTTCCTAGCAGGAGTAAGACCCCAATGAGCATCCTTGTGTTTAAATTGGTATAAGACCCCGACGGGCACCCTTGAGTGCTGAATGAGTAAGACCCCGATGGGTATCATTGTGTCTAGTATGTGTAAGCCCCCGATGGGCATCATCGTGTCTTAGATTGTGTAAGACCCCGATGGGCATCACGGTGTAAAACTGTAAAGATCCGACCCGAAAGAGGTCCTAGCCTAGGCCTTTACCTCAATGCATGCTTTTAAAACTCAAATACGTTATGCAAGATTGCCATCCAGATTCTGAATAGAGTTAAAACTTACAACCATTCATTAAACAACAAACATAAAAACATCCTGAAACCTGTCCCTGTTTTCAAGCACCTGTTCCAAGCTAAAAATAATTCAAAACGTACTCTGATCAGAGATTTATTTCAAACATTCAGTTCCAAAACATTTCAACGAAAAGACAGAATCCAGATACAATCCAAAAACATCCTAAGGGCTCCGTGCCCAACTACATGCATTCAAGATATCAAGTAACATAACACAAAAGACTCAGAGTTTATAAATCAGCGGGATTCCATGATCAGCAGCTCCTCCTTCAGCCATCCTGTCTCGTGCCCTGGTTACCTGTGGAAACCACAAAAGTAAGGGTGAGTAACGAATTGCTCAGTAAGAATCCCCAACCGGTGTACAATACGATACAACTGGTCATCTAGTAGAATGTATGCAAGCTATAAATACAAACACTGAAGAGAGCACTTTACTTTAATCCATACATAAACATAAACGGATGCCATCTTACGGTCTTACTCCGGGAGTTATCTCGAAACTCGAAACTCTACGAGAAACTAGTCTCGGCCTCAGCTTTTCTACTATACTGCCAATACGAAAGGTGCATTGAACTCAAGATCCTGAGGAGCTCTTCAGTCGGCCTTGTAATGAGCGTGCGCGCGCACCGCATGCTACTGCAAACCAGGGAGGTGCCGGGTCTAGGGCATGCTGCCCTGGTCCAGTACGCATGCCTAAAGAATCTCTGGATCGGTGTCACTAAACATAGTGGTGTGAGACCAGGACACTATAACTATGTCAGCTTGTACCACCGCACCTGAGGCTAAGAAACCGTCCGTGGTAGGCTTACAGCAGAGGCCGGTCCTTGCCCTATCAGGTGGTAATCAAAGGCTACGGTCGACACGCTGAGGTCGTGTCGACTACCGGGGACAAGGTAATGCCTCTTCATTCCCTCGACCGATGGGGCATTTAATAGTCTGCCACCCTCACCCAAGATTACAACTGGGCTGCCGTTAGGGTTAGCTAAACCCTAACGACGGATCAAGGACGGAGTACTGCCTTGCACATCCATACCACGGATGCAAGTTACGTTATGCATCCTTTCCCGAATGATGCTACCTATCAGAACACTATGCTATAAACAGCTAACAGCAAACATACTAACACGTGCTCAGCAGAATCAACGAACCTAGCATGGCACTACGAAACAAGAACAAAATACGAACATGCCAGAACAGGACAACCTAGCATGGAACTAACATGAGCATAAGTACGAGAAATCATGCCAGTCGGAATTCATAGCAAAGCACCTAATAACTAATCATGCTGGTAATCATAAGCAAACATACACACAACAATCACAAAAATATTTCAGGGCCACACAACTCTGGTAAGGAATCCTTACCTGAAACGGAAGACAAACAATCACGCAAGTGGACACCCAAGCTGCAAACGAACACGAGCTAGCTAACGAGAACCTAGCAGAAAAACAACAATTAAATTACTACCCTCGGCCCTAAAATAAAATATAAATAGAAGCTTGGGCTCGGTCAGGAGCAACTCACACTGCTCGGCCCAAACACCAAGGGTGCCTCGGCTGTAAGGCACACGGCAAGAAGCTGGTGCGCAGACGGCTGCGGTGCGTGGCTCGGCAAGGGCGTGCGGCACGACTGACAGGCAAGCGGATGCGGGGGCGTGCGGCTGGGCGGCGATGGGCTGTTCTCGACTGGGCAAAACACACACACACACACAAGTCTTAGAGCTTGGCCAACAAGGAAATCGACCACACAACCAACGGAACCAATCGAGCAAGAAGAATGACTTACCCGGAATGGACGATCGGCGAAGGCCCTCGGGAGATGGTGGAATCGCAAAGCACGAAGAGGGAGAGGGAGAGGAGCCAATTTCTGTATTTTGGAACAAATGAAACAGCCCCCTAACCCTTAGCTTCTAATTTTACTCCAAATCCCAAGCAACCACGGGATATCCAAAACACCAACGAAACAAGAGCACAAACTACTTACCCGGCTCAACTGGAAACACCTCTTTTTGATAGCTGCCACAACCGATACAACCCAAGATTGATCCTTGGCTCGAACACCTTTTCCTTTTAATTTCTGTTTTGCAAGCCAAGGCCACAAACCTCCCCAAACACTCCTGAGGCAAAGAACCTGCACACGCAATAAATCTCCAAACTCAACAAAGGACTCAAACTGTAACGGCCCAGTTTTCTATTCGGGTTTTTCAGGTGCTTTTGGTTGTTCGGTTGGGCCGTTAGAGCTATTTTAACCCTTATGGGTATTTTGGTCTTTTACTCCCCGGGCAGGATTTGTGGATTTTCAAGATTTTAGGGTCACTCCTGCCTTTGTCGAGGCTTGATTGTTGTTGGTTGCAAGACCCAAGATGTTTGGGCTAGTCGTTTGGAAGTTTGGAAGTGGTTTGGGTTTTTGGCAAAATTATTGTTGTTTGAGTGCTTCCTTTGGGATTTGAGCCCTTGCCCTTAATGTTAATTTGGGAGTTTGATTTAAGTGAGTTTTATTTATTGGAAAAGATTGCTTCAGCCGGGTCTCGAAGGAGAAAGCCGTGGAATGGGATTTTAGGTCTTTAAGGCCTATTTAAAATTGGATAAGGATGGAAAAATAAGGAAAAATCCCTTTTCCCCTTTTGTTTTATCTCTCTCTCTCTCTCTCTCTCTCTGCCTAGCCTCACCAAACCCGAGCCCCACCCCACCCCACCCAGCTCTCACCCACCCAGCTTCGCCACGCCCGACCAGCTCCTGGTGTGCGCCAGCCACTCGGCCGGACCAGCCGCCCGGCTCGAGCCGCCCAGCCCTAGCGCCACATCAGCCCGCACAGTCCCGCACCAGATCGCCCACTCCCACCAAGCTTCAGATGCCGACCCAGCGCCGTCGGCTCGCACCAGTCGTCCAACCCGCGCGTTCCACAGCCAGCGAATCGCCGCCCGCGCGCCGTTTCTGTCTTGCCGCCGCGTCGCACCGCCTCGAGCCTCAGCGCCCTCGCCCGGCCAGCGCGTGTCTCTGCTGTGCGTCTGCGCGCGCTCCGGTGCCCCCAACTCTCTCTCTCTGCGCGCGTCCCCTGTTGCACCAGCTCGCCAAGCCAGCCCCCTTGCTGCCGACAGCCTGCCCTGCTGTGTTGGTGTGGCCCAAGCCTTCTGGCTTCTCGGATGGTAATTCCCGAGTCTTTTCTTCTTTGGGCCCTGAGTTGTTGGCTGCTGCTTATTTATTTAATTAGGTTGTTTTATTAATGCTTAGGTTGCCGAGTTATCTTAGAAGCTTGAGGGTCGCTTGGTTTATTTGTGATAGTTATTTCTGCTTGTTTCCAGGTAAGGATTTCTTACCGTGGTTGTGTGGACCCTGCGATATTATCATGATGTGCCTTGTACGTTTGTTGACTGTTATGAGCATGATACTGATAGGGCAGCTATGATTGATCTCTTGCTAGCATGTTTACCTGATTGTACATGTTAGTGCCATGCTAGGCTTGTTCTTCCAGCATGCTAATGATTCCTGTTTTAAGTTCGTAGTATCATGCTAGGTAAGTGTGATTGGTGTTGATTATTGTTTGTTAGCCAGGAATCATTTACTCTGTACTCTTAGCTAGTATAGTAGGGTTTGTCATCATCCAAAGGCTGAGAGCGGACATAACGTACTTTGTCCCCACCGGTCGGGAGTAGAGCAAATAATAACGAACCTTGCTTCCCCCCGGCAGTCGATGTGGATTTAGCTACCACATCGGCATAAGCCTAGTTTGTAGCCTGCTAGAGCGGAACCCCGCTACGGCAAGCGAGCTCGCCTTGGCCGGTTCTTAGCTTCGTGTCTCGGTGGTACATCTTTGCACAGATGAGTGTCGAGGGCCTCGCACTACTATGATCAGTGACACCGCTTCCGAGTCTTTAGGCATGCGTACCTGGCCCGCGTAGTTTGTACTTAGGCCCCTACATTTACGCCGGTTGCAGCAGCATGCGGTGTGCGCGCACACGCGTTAGTCGCCGGTTCGAGAGCTCCCCGGGATAATGTTCGTGAGTACACCGCCTTCCGCTTTAGAGCCGGACTTCGGGTACTCTCCGATAGTCCGTGTTTTATTAGCGAGGGTAAGAGACCCTTGAGGACACCCATTGGGATTGGTTTTGAGTGATCATATGGTCGAGGGAGAAAGACCCTCGAGGGTGTCGGACATCTATTGGGATCGGTTTTGAGTGATCATTATACCGAGGAGAAAGACCCTCAAGGATGTCTCGAGATTGGTTATGAGAACCAATCAATAGCTTTGAAGTAGGAAACTTCCGAGGACTCAGATTTTTCCTGTAAGCTCGTTGAGCTATGATTTGTGTTGGTAATCGTTTGCATGTATACTAGGGTGCTAGATGACCGATGTATCGTATTGTACCCTGTTGGGATTCTTCTTGAGTATGTTTATACTCACCCTTATTTCTGTGGTTTTTCCTCCGGTAGCTTGTGACAAAGACCGGACGGCTAGCGGAGGAGCCGATTGATCATGGGAGTTACCTTTACTCTGTCATTTATTATTTGCATTATTTGTTCAAGAGATGTAGATGGGCCAGAGTCCTAGGGAATGTTGTTTAAAAGTTGTTTAAACTGTTTTGAGTGTTCTTTTATAAATACTGGCCAGGCTTGTTTTTACTCTATTGGATTTGCTTAATGAAAATTGTTGGTTATGTTTTAAGTGTTCCCCGTTCTCAAATGTTTTGTAAAGTTTTAAAATATGAGCACTAAACCGCTAGTTGACATATTTAACTTGCATGCTGAGTGAGAACCCAGGTTTAGGACCGTGTTTTGGGTCGGGTTCTTACACAAACAGCCTCAACAGCCCAACAAAATTACCAAAATACCCTTAGGACATACCTGAGTCTTGTTTGTCTTTTTCTTAACTTTTTATGCATGTAGACAGCGCACGGAGCCCTTAGGTTGATTTTGATGTATTTCTGGAGGTTAATGTGAGAACCCGACCCAAAAATGATCCTAAATCTAGGTTCACACTCAGCATGCAAGTAAAAACATTTACTCAGACATAAAGTGCTCAAATTTAAAACTTTTCAAACTTCTAAAAGGCCGGGAACATTTAAGCATAATCAACAGTTTTTGTAAATCTTAAAGCAAAATAAGCTAAAACATGTCTGACCAGTATTTTTAAAGAAAACATCCAAATAGTTTAAGAACTTCAAATAACCAAGTTCCCCTAAGGACTCTAGGTCCAACTACATGCTGAATAACAATGCAATAATAAAAAGACACGAAGGAGTGTCGGCAGCTCCCATGATCATGCAGCTCCCTCCGCTAACCGTCCTAGTGTTGTCCCAAGTTACCAGGTGGAAAAACCACAGAAATAAGGGTGAGTACAAACATACTCAGTAAGAATCCCCAACCGAGGTACAATACGATACATCAGTCATCTAGCACCCTAGTATACATGCAAACAGTTACCAACACAGAACATAGTTCAACGAGCTTTCAGGGCAAATCTGGAATCCTCGGAAGTCTTCTATGTAAGAACCCGACCCAAAATACGGTCCTAAACCTAGGTTCTCACTCAGCATGCAAGTTAAATACTTCATCAAGCGGTTTAGTGCTCATATTTAAAACCTTTCAAACATTTAAAAGCGGGGAACACTTAAAACATAAACAACAACCTTCATTTAAGCAAAACCAACAAAGTAAAACAAGTCTGGCCAGTGTTTATAAAAACATACAATACAATTTAAACAACTTTTAAAAACGTCCCCCTAGGACTCCTATCCGTCTACATGCTGAACAAATTATGCAAACAATAAAAGACAGAGTGTCGGCGGCTCCCATGATCAATTAGCTCCCTCCGCTAGCCGTCCCGGTGCTGTCCCAAGTTACCTGGTGGAAAAACCACAGAAACCCATTTTAATTAAAACCCATTTTCTACAAATTCACAATTCACCATTTAGGGCAAGGGTTCAAATCCCAATGGAAGCACTCAAATAACAATTAATTTTGCCAAAATCTAAATTACCTCCAAACTTCCAAACAACTTGCCCAAACTTCTTGGGTCTTGCAACCAACAACCACCAAGCTTCGACAAAGGGAGGAATGGCCTTGAAATCTTGAAAACCCACAAAACCCTGACCGGGGGCAAAAAGACCAAAATACCCCTAAGGGTTAAAGTAGCTCTAACGGCCCATCCGAACATCCGCATAATGTCCCGAAAACACCTGGGAAACCGAAATAGAAAACTGGGCCGTTACATTCTACTTCTGGCCTAATGATCAATTCTTCTAACCAATCCCAAGACATCCTCGAGGGTCTTTCTCCCTCGGCCAACTGACCAACTCAAAAGCTGATCCCAAACAGATGTCTGACACCCTCGAGGGTCTTTCTCCCTCGGCCAAATGATCTGCTCTAAAACCGATCCCAACTTAGGTGTCCACGAGGACCTCCTACCCTCAGCTAGCTAAAACTTGAATAACGGGAGAATACCCAAAGTCTAGCTCTAAACTCGAACGAAAGTGGTGTACTCACGAACATTGGCAACTAACGCGTGTGCACACACACTGCATGCTGCTGCAACTGGCGTATATGTGGGGGCCTAGGGACATACTACGCGGGCCAGGTACGCATGCCTAAAGACTCGGAAGCGGTGTCACTGAATACAGTAGTGCGAGGCCCTCGGCACCCATCTGTAACAGCCTGTACCACCGACCTGAAGCTAAGAACCGACCAAGGTAGGCTTACACCGTTGGCAAGGTTACGCTCTAGTAGGCTACAAACTAGGCTTATGCCGATGCGGGAGCAAATCCGCATCAGCTGCCAGGGTGGAAGCAAAGTACATTATGCTTCGCACGGGACCTCGACCGGTGGGGACAACGTACGTTATGTCCGCTCTCAGCCTCTGGATGATGACAACCCTACTATACTAGCTAAGAATACAGAGCAATCGATTCCTGGCTAATCATACAATCTCAACATAAAACTCATAACCTAGCATGGTACTACGAACTTAACAGGAATCATAATCATGCTAGAAGAGCAAACCTAGCATGGCACTAACATGTACAAACAGTCAAACATGCTAGCAAGAGATCAAACATAAACTGTCCTATTACTAACATGCTCATAACTTAAAACAGGCATACAAGGCATATTATGATAATATCGCAGGGTCCACACAACCACGATAAGAAATCCTTACCTGGATCAAGAAATAAAGCAAACACAACAATGACAAACGACCCTCGAACTGCAAAGTCAACACGAATAACCTAGGCAATCAATAAAGTCAACCTAATTAGCAGCTAAATCAACTAAGGTCAAGAAGCAAAGGCTCGGGAAAACCAACCGAGAAGGCACTAGGCTGGCTCTGCACAACGTGCGGCAGCAAGCGGCAAGTAGGCGACAACAAGCAGTAGGGACGGTACTGGGAATTGCTGTAATCGGCGCGCGCGCGGTGGGCTGGGCACGAGTCGCTGCTGCTACGCTGACTACGCGACGGCGCGCGCGGTGGCGCTCTCGTGGCGTCTTTGAGGTCGTCCTCACGCAGCCTTCAGCCGAGGCAAAAAGGCGTCATGTGGAAGGGCTTAGGTAGGAGCAGCGAAGACGCGTGGGCACGAGCTAACAACAGTAGGGGCGCCTCGTGGGCGCAAAGGGCGCTGGGCGCGGGCTGGACGCTCGCAGATGCGATGGGGTGAAGGGGCTGGTGCACGGGCGAGCGGTCGGGTGCGAGGCGCTGCTGCGGATCCGCGTGGGCGAGGTAATGCTGGCTGCATGCGGCTGGGGTTCTGGCAGTGATGCTCGACGATTCGGTTAGGATTGGGCGGCACTGGGGCTGTTCTCGGCTTGGCAGAACACACACACACACAACAACGTTTAGAGCTTGGCCAGGCGACAAGGATAAGGGTCCTCGATTAAGGAAGAAGAAGGGAAAGAAGAAGACTGTAAGAACCCGACCCAAAATGGTCCTAAACCTGGTTCTTACTAGCATGTTTACAATTTAAAACATTTAAACAATAAAGAAACAACTCACAATAAAGCTTATTCAAACATCAATAGAAAATATTCATCTCATAAATTCCTTAAATAAACCCTGGCCAGTGTTTCAAAGTAAATAATTTCAAATAACTTCCTGTAACATAAAACAGTTTTCCTTCAGCATGCTACTACGGAAATAAATACTCAACAACAATAAAGACAGAGTATGCCAGCAGCTCCCATGATCACACAGCTCCCTCCACTAGCCATCCCGATGCTATCCCAAGTTATCTGAAAGATAAGTAAGGGTGAGTATAAACATACCCAGTAAGAATCCCCAACTGGGGTACAATACGATACATCAATCACCTGGCATCCTAGTATACATGCAATAAGTTACCAGCACAAAAACTTTGCTCAACAAGCTAATCATGACAAGTCCGGGGACCTCAGAAGTTTCCTACTTCCGGCCTAATGATTGGTTCTCCTAACCAATCCCAAAGACATCCTCGAGGGTTTTTCTCCCTCGGCCAATTGACCAACTCAAAAGTTGATCCCGAATAGGTGTCCTTGGGGGCCTCTTACCCCCGACCAGGCTAAACCCTAAGACAACGGGAGAGTGCCCGAAGTCAGGCTCTAAATAATAATAAGAATGGTGTCACTGATCTACAGTAGTGCAGAGCCCTCGGCACTCAGCTGTAGCAGCCTGTACCACCAACCTGAAGCTAAGAACTGTCTCCGGGCAGGCTTGCACCCGTGATGGGTTCCGCTCTAGCAGGTTACAAACTAGGCTTATACCGATGCGGGAGCTAATCCGCATCAGCTGCAGAGGGCGGAGGCAAGGTACGTTATGCCACTCTCTGATCCCGACCTGTGGGGACAAAGTACGTTATGTCCGCTCTCAACCTCTGGAAGACAAATCTATCTAACTATCTAATAGTATATAATAGACATCACTAGTAGTTGAACATGCTTAACAAGAATACAAGCACAACCGAGCAAGATACTACGAATGTAAACATGGAACTCAGAACATGCTGGAAGAACAAACCTAGCATGACACTAACATGTAGAAACGGGGCAAACATGCTAGCAGAGATAAATAGTGAAACCGCCCTAACCACTACATGCTCATAACAAACAACATATATATATTTATAAGATGCAATCAAAACATATCGTAGGGTCCACACAACCCTGGTAAGAGATCCTTACCTAGAACAAGCAAAAATATAAACAATAAAGTGCTTCTTGAGCTGCAGTGTCTCACAACCTAAAAGCATATAACAAATCAATAAACCTAGCTATCTAATTATCTAACCAAACACTAAACCAAGGCAAGGGAATAAGAAACTACTCCAACAACAAGCAACAAGTGCTCTCGGCCAAGCACTTTGGAGAAACCCTAGAAGCTCTCGGCTACAACCCCTTCAACACTTGGTCTTGGCTAGGGCAACACAACAAACACCACCAAAGGTTAGGTCTCGGCTAGGAGCAATAACACACACACACACAAAGGAGCTCTCAGCCTCCTCAACACCAAGTGAGGCTCTCGGCCAAACCAACACACAAGCAAGGCAAAACATCAACTTACCAACTCACCCAAGAAGAATCGGCAAGGCTTCCCAAAGACCAAGGTGGTCTCGGCCAAGAAGAATGCACAACAAAGGTTGGCTCGGCTAGGGCTTAGATCTTGCATAAGGATGAAGAACCATGTTAGATCTATCCCATCTACAACTCAAACACAACAAAAACACAATCAATCTTACCTTGAAGCTCTCGGCAATGGAGGTTGGAGAGGGGACTTCGGATCTACCAACCAAGAGGAAAAGCAATAGCTCTCGGATCCAAGGTGATGTGCAAGCAAGAACTCCAAACCCCCAAGCTATTGAGGTCTCGGATCTACAAGAAGAAGAGTGGAAAAGTTCCTCTTGGTTAACTCTAGGATTCGGCCAAGACAAAAAAGATGGAGAGGATGAGTTTTGCAAAGAACTAACCTTGAAACAAGAAGAAGATGAAGAGCTATGGAGGAGATCTTGAGAGCTTGCCAATGGAGAGCTTTGTTGATAATGAGTCTCGGCCAAGGAGAAGAAATGAGGGGGGTGTGGGTCGGCCAAGAGGAGAGAAGGAGGAAAATGATAAAACCCTAGCTTGTTTTCCCTATTTTTAATAAATAAAATACTTAGAAAAATTCCACCTTCAAATCCCACCAAGCACACTTTTTAAAACTCATTTTAATTTCTCTACAAATGGCTCAAACTCAACTCCCAAGCCACCATGGTTCAAATCCTAACTCCAACACTTTATTTTTAATTTTTCTTCTTTTAACCGAGAGGTCTCCAAACTTTCCATAAATGGAACTCTTGACCAGAAACTTGAAATCGAAGAACAACCGGAGTCCATAGTGACAGAAACAACCCTGAAACCTGACCCACTGCAAAAATATCTCGAGAAGGCTAAATGAACAAAATACCCCTGGAAGCACAAATAGCCCTAACAGCCCAACCAACTCACTAGAGGAACAATCGAATAAACCCAGAGAACCGGAAGGAAAATCTTGGGATGTTACAAAAACTTACTCGGTTCTTGATTCTTGGCTCGGGTTCTTGGAAAATGGCAAGAAGAAGGTGAGGGAGTTTGGGATTCGTGCGGCAACTTCTTGGGAGAGAAAAGGAACGATTTCTCCTTTTAAAATACAACATAGGTTTAGCGATCCCTTCCCTGGGCTTTCCCCCTTCGAGTCCTAACTGAAGCAATCTTTTCTCTTAATTAAACTCATTTAAATCCAAGCCTCCAAACCTCCTTCAGGTCAAGGGTTCAAATCCCAATGGAAGCACCTTAATTCCTTTAATTTTCTAATTTCCCAAACAACCTCCAAACTCCCAAACAAGCAACACGACCCTTGGGTCTTGCAACCAACAATAGACAAGCCTCAACGAAAGACAAGAATAACCCTGGAATCCTGGAAATCCACAAACCCTGACCGAGGAGCAAAATGACCAAAATACCCCTAAGGGTTAAAATATCTCTAACGACCCAACCGGACAACCGAATAATGAACCGGAAGTACCTGAAGAACCGGAATGGAAAACTGGGCCGTTACAGTTAATGTATTTTTTTTTTGTTGGATTTGTTCTGGATGTTTGAATTTGCAATAAAAGAAACTCTGGCCAGGGTCGGATTTGATAAATGTTTTGACAGGTGCTTGGAAACAGGGACAGGTCCAAATTCTTGAAAATTTCACTGAATATTTTATTGTTTTTAGAGTTTTATAATTTTGCATTTGTGATTTCGAGTTTTATTACATGCATAAGAGGTTAAAGACCTAGGTTTATGACCCTATTCGGGTCGGGTCTTTACATTCCGCTTGCCTACTGCTTGCTGCATAGGTTCCTTCTGGTTCCCGCAGAGAGTACTGGTTTGTATTATGGGGTTGCTAAGGTCCTGATATGATACTATTGTCCCTCAACCATTGTGTTCTCCTTAGCTGTTCTTCTTCCTCTGCAGTTATATCCATGGGAGACTGTCCAGAAGTATACATGTGATTCCTAGGTTCATGACTCTTGGAATCCCACGTATAACCCCTGTTGTTGAGATCTCCTTGCAAATTAAACTGTTGCTGATAGAAGCTGTTATTGTTTTCCCAATATTGCGAGTGGAAAATTTCATTTGTACGAAGATGTGCTCCGTTAAACTCCTCTGCATAGCCTTGTTGCTGGAAGTTGTGTAAATAGTGCGGAACATAGTACTGTGTCCATTGCTGATTGGTAAACTGATTAATTTGTTGGTTATTCTTTGATATGTGATGTCATTAGAGTTACTACTCATATTTTGACATACGTACTTATTTAAATTTTATCAATTTTACTAATTATTTATTTATTTATATATATATATATATATATATATATATATAAATTTTAAATATAAATCTATACACCATTATCGTTTTCGTAGAGGACAATAGATTTTAAAATAAAAATATAATATTATTATTTTATTTACTCAATCTGTGTTAAATTAATATTTAAAAAATTGATGTTTCGTCAAAATTTGTTCTATTAGCCACGATAGAAAGAACGAAGAGAGACAAATAATAGATTTTATCTCTTTTTTATTTTTTTCAATATTTTCTTTATTTTTTATTACTTATAAAATATAAAGTGAAATAAGAAAGCAAAAATAGGATGTATGAAATTTTAGATTGTGTGTGTTTTTTTTAAAAGAAATTGTACTTTATTTTGCATACTTCCACGTCCAATGAAATGTTTGATAACTACAAATAAATATAGAAAATAATAAATTTTAGCTATTAAAATCGAATTTTTCAAATATTGCAATTAATAGTAAACATAAATTATATATTCCAATTAATTAATTATAGTCTTTTGCTAAAAGTTAGAAATTTGAAGAGATGATTTACGTATTCACTATGTAAATGAAAAGATCGAGGGGATGATTTCAAGGTTTGTAGATTAAACTAAAATAATAAACGAATGAAAATAATTACGTACAAAGTAAAATTTTAATTTTTTAAATATTAATTTAACACATTATTATTTCTAAGTATTTTAATAAATAAAAATATAATCTCACATATGTGAAAAAAAATATCACGTGCAAAAGACGTTCAAAAATTCTAGTTATATTAAAATACTTTCAAAAAAGAATATCATATAAAAAAAAATTAACAATGTTACAAAGTAATATTTAAAATATTATTTCAAAAATTACATTTTAATTCTATTCGTAAAAATTGTTTTAGAGTTGAACTAAAAACTTATTTTTAAGTAATGGTTTTTTTTTTAACCTTGATTTTATAATTGTTTTTAATACTATTTTAATTTCTTTTGAAAGTTAGGCATCTAGATATTATTTATGGAATCAATCATTAAGGATTGTTTGGGCGCTTGAGTTGGTTATAATAACTCAACTCATGTTTGTCCCACTAACGATGATTATCTATACTTGCATGTCTGTTTATCTAAACCTTACATATACTATTTTTTGTTGCATAACCAACCATTTAAACATCGTTTATCATAATTTTTGTTATAATAATTTTTCCCTCAAACAATATTAATAATAACCCACCTTTATCATAATTAAACCGGTGCCCCAAACACACTTTAAGTCTTTTTATGTGGTAGAGCATCATAGTGAATATCATTTGACCCACAGGCTATGTTTCCATTCATGGAGTAAATATAATACTCTCTATATTCGTTAACTAATTTAATTTGATATTCTTTTTTTTATAAGAAATAATAATCTAATTTGATATTCAAAAAGTGGATTAGTACACAGTATAAAAAGATTTAATAATCGATCCATTAAATAATATTTAGACAACTACCCTAGAAAAGAATTTAAATATACCAAATGGATTGTGGTGCATTGATTGATAATCTATTTCAACTCCATAATCATGAGTTCAATCCTAAAAATCAATATTTGATTCTCATAACTTTGAAAATGACTCTTTTATAGTCACCACCACGTAATAGCGTTATGCCCAACAACGTCTAAACATATTGGCTTTTGAAAATTTTGGAATGTTGGTATCTTTATTATAGTTATCATCCCGCAAAGAGAAATATATATATATATATATATATATAGACGACATATGTATTGAAAAATGTCTATTTTGCAAACTTTTAGAAAATGACCCATTTTAACAAATTAACCAGAGACCTTTCATGCCATAAAATTGGTAAGCCTTGATACAATATTCTCGATCACATTTACATTATACGCTACAATATTAATTACAGCAACGACAAGATGTTGGAATAAAATTGCCTGTGGCCACGTCTCTTCTTTCCATGGTTGATGGTTCCTTTTTCCTAAAACAATTCGAACTCCAAGTGCTCTCCATTGGATTTGCTTTCCAAATACCTGAAATTGTTTTGTTGAGAAATCATGCTTGGAATGTCCATATCGCTCGAGTCCGGAAGTTCGGGAGGAATTGCACAGCGGATCAATGCCCAGTTTAGCCCCTCGAAGAACGGGTGCTGTTTAATCGCTGCAGCCCCTTTATCGGTCCCAAATCGATTTCCGGGTTCTTTTACCAACAGCCCTCGGATAAGGTCCCTTGCTTGGAAACTAACCATTGGGGTGTCGGGAAAGCTGAGGCTCTGCAATACTACATTGGCTAATGTTTCTTCATTATTGGAACCTTTGAAAGGGGTGCTACCATACAGAAGTTCATAGAGAAAAACACCAAATGTCCACCAATCAACTGCAGCTCCATGACCCTCTCCTTTAATGATCTCGGGAGCCAAGTATTCGTGAGTGCCTACAAAAGAATTCGATCGTGCATCAGTGGGTTCAGCAACGAGCTGGGGCAATGACCTCAACTGCGTTATGAGGTCAGGTTTTGACTTCCTTGTTCTGGAAGCAGCAGGTAAGAACCTTGGGCTGAAGCATGGTACTTGACATGGTGGTTCAATGCAAAATGGCTCAGCACAACTAGAATCTGTACACGGACCTGATGTTCTCACCAAGTCTGCATTGAAAGATGACAATTTTAGGAGTGTCGGACTGACCGTGCACCGAAGCGACAGGTCAAAGTCGGTAAGCATTATGTGGCCATCTTCCCTGACAAGAATGTTCTCAGGTTTTAAATCTCGATAAATAACTCCAAGCATGTGCAAGTACTCCAAAGCAAGGAGAACCTCAGCAACATAAAATCTGCAAAATGGTAGGTATAGAAGAGCAGTTTTAGGGAAAGATTTCTACAAGAAATGCATGACTGCTTGTGCAGAACCAGCTACAAGATTCAGCAAGTTATTCCATAAAATTAGACACAGAAAATGATAGAAAGA
This sequence comes from Sicyos edulis, assembly GCA_036507275.1. Taxonomy (NCBI): domain Eukaryota; kingdom Viridiplantae; phylum Streptophyta; class Magnoliopsida; order Cucurbitales; family Cucurbitaceae; genus Sicyos; species Sicyos edulis. The sequence continues at coordinate 12,767,667 of CM071855.1, forward strand.
ATAAATACATGAATCATAAGTTTACCAAATGAACACAAACATTCTTAGAAATCAAGCTGTACTACAGCAAGTCTTGTGGGCATGAAAACCTGATATCTCATCTTCCATGAATTCAGTGTTTTATTTTTTTGAAATCTGTGACTGTGAGTGTAACTTACGTGCACCTCACAATTATTCTTAAGAGACATAGCCTGACCCTACGACATTTAGATGTCAAGTAAACCTAAAAAAAAGATTAATTCTTAGATAGGTGATACACCATGAATACTCATCACCTCTTAATTCCTCGTGACTTTCTGGCCAACTCATGATAGCTGGATTCACAATAGAGACAAGGACAACATCTAAGCTGACATAAGAATCAACCTCTATTACCAAGAATGAGCTATTGACTGGTAGAAGTCAGTGACGGCATTAGAAGGGGACAGAACTCTTTATAAAAATTTAGTGCTCAATACAAATCTAGTGTGTCTTACCCAAAATCTAATGTGAGTTTAATAAATGAAGGCAAGGCGAGTTGGAGGAGTTTCTTTGTGTCTATGGAATGAACTAATACATCAATCTGATCAAACCAACTTGAAATTTCATGCTTGCGGTTTACATAAGCTGTAGTTGTATCGTTGATTAGAGAGAGATAAAAAAGTTCATGAGTTAGAAACGGAAAACAAATTAGAGAATGTAGCTGCTTTTTTATAAGCAAACCGAACTTTCATTGAGAAAAAAAATTACAGGCATACAAGGGAACCCACGAAAAAGAGGCTACCTACAAGAAAGGTCTACAATCAAACAAAATAAGACCTAATGTATCGTGACTAAGGCTTCGTGACCGAGCGAGCCCAAATAAAAACATAGAATCTTAATACTTTGTGGCTACATGTTCATGATAGAATATCAATATCCTGCCGATTGTTTGTACTCAAACAAAATACAGTGACCAATTAATGTGAAAATAACATTCCAGATTAGCTAAGAAAACTAAAGTAATATGCATACAAGTATAGAACAAGTATATATGATTACAATTTGCCTCAATCAATACCCTACATGTACTGATTGTTTATTAGTATAGATAAGTATATTATATTTTCTTGTCATGTTCAGTGTTTTTTGTGTCTATTTAATGTCGGAAAACAAGATGGAGGTGAAATCAACTAGCTTAAATTTTTACCTTGCTGCGGGTTCAGGAAAAACTCGGTCTAGCTGCTTCTGCCGCAGAACATGAAGATCTCCTCCAGGACAATACTCCATGACAAGACATGATAGATTATCTGAAGTAAATTGAACAAAAAGTGTTGGAAGGAATGGATGATCTAGCATTCTCAGAATTTCACTCTCAGTTTGCGCTCTAGGCATTTTCTTCCGTCTTGCAAGAAACTCATTGTCCATGACCTTAATGGCAAATAGGCAACTAGTGCCAGTTAGCTCAGCAAGATACACGGTTCCAATGTCCCCACAACCAAGCTTCTTTAAAAGATTGAAATGCCGCAAGCTGAGGGCCCCATGCTGCAATTGTCCATGGCGTATGGCTTCCCACTTTACATCTTTCGACATATGAGGTCTGTTACCATTACTGGATCCACCATGCACATTGCTGTCATCACTTATAATACTCGTCGTACTGCTACTGTACTCACATTGACTACTTTTTGAGCTTTGAGAAAATTCACCCTTATCTTGTACCTTGGTATTTCTTTTTACTCTAACATCAGAAGCCTTGCCATCCGCTTTGATGCCTGATTTGTTAAAGCCAGATTTTGTACTAGCTATGTTTACGTCAGAAACAAGGCCACTAAACTGGGATGCAGATTCCTTCTTTGAGTCTGTAGCTGCACTATTCAATGCGCAATGGCACCTCTCACATATCAACTTCTTTTTATTAGGATGGATATCACTATTGACTGCATTGTATGTGCTTGCACTACATGTTGGAGAACTCGAATCCTGTTTGACTTTTTTCTTTGCCAGCCCCTTGTTCCTAATAACTGGTTTAACAGAACGGGAGTTACTTCTAGATAACTTGCCTACCTTATTGCCACTACCCAACTTAGATGATGATGCAGTTTGCAACCTACCTTTTCGTCCTACGTTAGATGCTGATGCTTTATCTGCTACCCTGCTTGAGGCAAGAATTTTCTTCTTCTTCTTCTCTAGAACCTTGCCAATGGTGCAAGCCGATAAGGATGGAGGAGTAATGGACTCCTCTTCCTTCTCTAGCTCTGCCTTTAATGTCTGAGATCCAACTTTCCTTGACAAAGTGGTATTGACTTTTTGTCCCATTGTAACAACATCAACAGAACTTTGTGCTTTTGCAACTAGTAACCGATGAGAAGATTGAGCATTTTTAGCCGGTGACTTAACAGTAGATGCCTGGACATGCTCAAGTCTCTTTTCAGAGTTCAACTTTTCTTCCTCTGGAACTAGGGATATTTGAACCACACGCCCTCCCTTACCATAATCTGAAGAAGAGCAAGACTCGGTAGCCTCAACCATAACTGAATTGTACAATGTCTTGATCCGCCCAGCTTCCGAGAGCCTTGAAGAGCTAGCTAATTTTGATGATCTTTTCATAGAAGCCATTTCAGATGCCTTTGAAAGGGATAGTTCCCTGAGGGCTTGCTTCAGACTACTAGACTCAGAAGTACCAATACCTGGTGAGCGAGGCATGCCAACAGCTATCGGCTTCTTTAGTGTACTTTTTCTCAGTGAGTTTACCTCTACTTGTGAATGACCTAAACTCTTGGATGCATTTTTAATACTAATAGACTCAAAAAGATGATTGATATCATCCTCTAGAGATCCCTTGAAACCAAATTTCAATGCAGAAAGTTTCCGATCTTTGTCTGATAAAAAATCTGAATGACGAGATCCTACCTTACTTTGAACAGGTTTGATTTCTTCTTTTGCTTCAACAATTTCACAAGTACCAGATCCCATTGCTACCTTTGCTCACAATACGAAAACCTAAGATAGTGGCTCGGCAGAACTTAGCAATTCTGTGGTTTATTGATCCACCATGCTAATCCATTGCTGACATTTCAATTTTGATACAAAGGGTTTGAAAATCTGGAAACCAAACTCTCACACTCTTGAGGTATTCTTTGCATCACTAGAACATTGACTATCCACTCTTCCACTCGCTATAACCTGCAACATTCAGAACATGATATCATCATCACAAAAAGCTTTAAGATAGGAGTTAATTCAAGATACATGAAGACAGGCTATGAGCTCAATAGTTTAACCCAAATGTGCATTTCTCGTAATTGTTTCCATTCTGCTATTATCATTATTGCTGCTGATGTCATATTTGGAAACAACATACTTGTAAAATTAATTAGCCTATGTGAAGGTTCAACGCCATGTTCGTAAACAAGACAAATGTAAGTATGATGTTTTCCTAAAAACTAGTATATTGAAAATTACACAGAACCACAATCCTCGTTGGCAGTTATCCCAAAAGTTGAAGAGAAGCCAATGTAGTAATCAACATTTGGAAGGAGAAGAAAGACACTGAAACAGAAAACCTAAAAACACAACAAAAGCCATAAAGAAAACAAGAGATAACGAAAGTAAGTAATTTCAGATTGCCATATAACACATTCCCAAAAGTCCCTAAAGGACGGCCAACCAGAACAGAGCTCGAGTGTCATCTTATCAACTTCTTCCGGGGATGGTATCGTATGCTCTCTTAAAGGCCTCAAATTCGAAAGCTCTTGACTGTAAAATCTTGTGTTAGTCTCCCAGCTTTTCTGGAAGGTCCAATTCCCAGTTATAAAACATCCATAAAAAACACACATTCCCAAATAGTCACTAGGATCATCAAAGTAAAAATTAATAATAATAATAATAATAAACGAGATTCAAAAGCATGAATGATAGAAATGGGTTGCAGAAACAAAAAGGGCATCATTGAATCCAAGTAGAAAGCACCAAAATGCCATCTCAAACATTTGCAGACATTGGTAGGAATTTGTAATTGGAGCGACATTAGAGGGGGGAGAGAATGATAGCAGGAAAAGCGAAACCTAAGAGCTGAAAAAACAGAGCTAAATCCAGAAAGAAGGCAAAAGGGGACGAAATCAAAGAGCGACAGCATTTACCTGAAGGAAGGTGAGTATTGAAATGGCGGAAATGGAGTTCTGAGAAAGGATTGAATGGATGCGTAAACAGTGGAGAAAACCTAGTTTAGTTTGGGGTCGACACAGAAATAGTTATAATTATATATTTCTCTTCAGAATTTCATTTCAGATGCAAAAGGCCCCACATTTTGGCCGTTTATGAACATGGCTTTCATGTAACAAAAATATATAATAAATCCCACTTTCCCCAATCCTTAATATTAACTTTTATTTATTTGCAAAAAAAAAAATATTAACTTTTATTTTCCTCTCTCTCCATTCTATTTTCGTTCACTTTTTTAGTACATCAGTTTTTGTTTTCCTTTATCAAACCATTTCTCGCTCTTTCAGAATCTGCTGTGCATATATTTTAATTTGTTGTGGTTGTCCTTTTTTTTTTGGTAATATATTTTAATTTCAGCCATTTTTAAAAATATTTTATTTATAACGAAATTTTATAAGTTTTTTTTTCGTATCTTAATTTCATTGAAAATTATTTTTATATTAATGGAAGACTAAAATTCTATTTAAATGACACAACTGCTCAAAGAGTCGAACATCAATTTACAAATTCGAATTTGTGACCGTGAAATTAAAATGGATTAACATTAAATAAGATGATCAACCGCGTCACTAATCCATTCGATAACTATATATTGTATTGATTGAAGTCATTGATTTTTTTTTTTTGAGATTGCAACAGTTAACGAGGATGGAAAACTCGAATCAAAGATCTTTTGATCATTAAGTGTATATTGATGTTGCTCAATACAAATAATATTAAATATAACTTAATATTAAGAGGTTATAAATTTGAGTTATCCTTAAATAATGTTGAATTAAAAAAAGAAAAAAAGATTAGGAACAAATTCTACATAGAGCACATGCACTATTACTCCTAAAAAAATATAAGAGCCAAATATCCATTTCAAGATCAAACTTATGATTTTAGTATTGAACTAAAATACTATCAAATATTGAAATTACTCTGTCACTAATTCTTTTAGTTTGAATTTATGATTATTTGTCATGAACCTATTTTTTTAATTAAATTATTGTTTGACTAAATTCTGTAACTAGTAAATCTATGAATTTTATTTTACTTTTTATAATGAATAATAAATAGTTAAATGGAAACAATTTTATTGTTTAATGACTAAATTTGTAATTGAACCAATTATATATAATTGAATCAAATTTAAAACACAGTCATAGATATTGTTTTTTCATGACTCAAGATTTTCTGGAAATGAATTCAAGCCTAATTCTCTGGATTTTTTTAAAGCTTAATTCAATGGATGGAGTATTTATTTTTCATTCTAAATGTGGATGATTCAATCCCATAATCCACAATTGTTGAACTAAATGAGATTTTGTCTCATTCAGAAAATGGTAAAATAATGCCTTAAAAAAAGAAAATGGTAAATAAATTTGAACTGTTTTACTTGCTTTTTCCAAGAAAAAAAAAATTAATTTAGACCTTAAATTTAAGCATATGATATTTCATGTGTGTCTTCTCTATGATATTTGCTCAATAGAAGATGTTAATTGAAACCCTTTGTTTTATTTATTGATTGTATGTTTGAAAATGCATGTGACAATATAATTTCTTTAAAATAAAATATGTTTACCAATCAATGTTGTTGACTCATGGTCGTGTCTAAAAACTTTTTAATAAAATACAGTATCATATACGTTTAGATAAATAACCATTAAACGTTCGGAAATTGTAGTGAATAGTCCAATTTCACAAAATAATTGTAACTATAGGCAAATTTGATTTTTTTGTATACATAATTAAATATACAATATAATTAATATTTATCTTACGGTATAATTTAGTGTATTAATACAATATTTTATACTATTAATACATTATTATGTATTATTAATACAATATTATATGTTATTAGCACGATATTATATATTAATACAATATTATGTATTAATTCTATCATATAATTTGTGTATGGTATAATTATGATTACTATTTTTTTTCTTAGTATTATAAATATTTTTCCAATTTAGGCTACCCCTAAAAATACCCCTTAAAACTAGTAAATATTTATTAAATATAATATATTACAATAATTGTAGATACAGACAATAGGTATCTTTTTTTTTAAGATATGATATCATCTTGTACAACCTAACAACATAAGATTACAAGTTTAAATCCCTCTTTAGTCTTTGCCATCTTTGTTATGTAAGCATAGACTTTCTTTTTACTCATGAAAAAAAAAAATTTACACCATGTTCTAAAAAACAAAAAGTTGCAAAGTAATCTACCCCAGATTTAAAAAAAAGTTTTATAATGAAATGGCATAAATATCCTCTACTATAAAACCAACATTTACTAAAATAGAAAAGTACTAAATTTTGAAGAAAAAAAAATCTCCCCAAATTGTTGACACTTTTCAACGTCCATTTTCAATCCAAAATTATCTACTTATAAATCTCCAAATAGAAGAGTCGTAAATAACGTTTTTTTTTTAAATAAAAAAAATTTATGCGAGATACACTATTTTTTTTTTATTAATGATAATTGTTTTTTTTATCTTTTCAAAGAAAATCTAAAATCTTTCAATCATATATTAATAAATATAAGCAATCAAATAAAGTAAGTTGTGTAATGTATTAGTAATTTTAAAATATATTAATATTATTATTTTTTACTTAGGCAAATATAAGTACCTTATTAATATCGTTTTTTTTTAAGAATTATTAATACTATAATTATAATTAAGATGTCTTAAATATTTATGTGTATTTATTTTACGGATAATTATTAATTCATCATAATTTAAATTTATTTGTACTGCAATGATTTTATTATAAATACAAGTATATATAAGTTATATAATTCACAAATTAAAGAAACTAAACAACTCGAATGACTCTAGAAAAGAAAAGCAAAGATGGTACGGTAATAAATAAATGTTCAAGATTCCATTATTTAATAGTGTATTAATAATATATTGGTAGTATGTCTCAATATGTAAGAGACTTTATTCAAATGACTTTTTTTATTAAAAAAATATATATATTAGTAGAAATAGATTAATAATTTAATATTAAAAGACATTAAAAAATACTCTCAATGTCTAAAACAATATTAATAGTTGCATTATTTATAATAAATACAATATTTGTCGGTTTAAGAAGTAACCAAGCATAATCAATACAATATTTATCCATTGAACACTTAAAAATATGGGAATTTGCGCTGTATAGCAACTTTTTTACCACAGTTTGCAATTATAGCACATTTTTAAAAATAATTCTTTTATAGCAAATTCTGCCATTTTTATAAAAAAAATTATTTACCTTTTTTATAGAAGAATTTGATAGAATCTATCATTCTCTAGTGATGGAAGTCTATCAATTTTATCAGTGATTGATTCTATCGGTTCTTATTGATAGACTCTTGATAGAATCTGAAAGAAGTCTCAATTTACTTTATTTATTAGTAATTTTACTTTATTTATTAGTAATTGATTCTATCACCCTTTATCAATAGAATCTATCAATATGAAGTCTATCAATTTACAATTTTTGCTATATGTGCAAATATTTTCATTATTGTGCTATTCATGTAATATTTTATCCATTTTGTAATATACATACAAAAGCCCCTAAAAATATTCCAGATTTATGCTGTTACAATATTTATAATATTTGCATCATTGTCACTAATACTTTTTTTAGATACCCATTAATAACATTATGTATTAATACGATAATACAATATTATGTATCATTAATACAATATTAAAGGTATTACTACTCCATTATAAATATTCATTGTATCATTATATTGTGTGTCATTTATACAATATTATGTACCACAAATATTGTATTATAATTAATAACATGACAAAGGTTGCTAATTTTTTTAAAAAGTGACTACATTTATAATTATTTTATAAATTTGATTAATCTTGTAAATTTTTTAATTCATAAATTGTTGTTATTAATACTAAATGTATTCCATTATTAATACGTATTATGAGTAAATATTTTATGTCTAGTCATTAATACCATATTAATATTTGTTTATTATTTAAATTTTATTATTGATAAGTAGTTGGTAGGTAAGCATTGATTGGGCGACTAATTTTTGAAGTGTGTCTAGATAAATATAAAATATCAAAACATGCATAAAGTAAGCATAGCTAAGTGTATAATTGTGAAAATATAAAAGATAATTGTACTTTCAAAATAAAATAACTAACTTTCCATTTTTTCATCGATAAAAAAAAAGAAAAAAAAATGAAAAGATATAGTCAAAGAATTACAAACACAAAAAATAGAAAGGGTTGATTGCAATCAAACTAATGAGCTTCGGACTCTAAAAAACACTTTAGAGTGAGTAAAAAAAACATCCACCCATCACCAAACTACGTAAGGGTACAATGGAGTTAAAAAGAATTAATTTTTAATTAATAAAAAATAAAAATGCAATTATTATAAATTTTACCCATATTTACAAATAGTTTCTTAGGGTAGAGTATCTACCTACTACAATTTCTCTAAAAAATAGACATTTTCTTGTATTCTTTTTTTTGTATGATGTACACAATTCCCAAATTATTTCATAAACTTAATTAGTCATCATTTGATTTTCCGTTTTTTAATAAATCTCTAAATCTTACCCTTCATATGTTTTGTTTGCTTTATTAGTTACTTTTATTTATACGTCTAAAAATTGACTCAAATTTTGAAAATTACCAAAAGTTTTTTTTTTTTTTGAAATTTGATTAGAAATTTGAATGTTTATTTAAAAAAAATGTGAAATTAATGTGAAATTGGGAGCATACAAATTTAATTTTCAAAAATTTAAATTAGAAAAAGCTGTAATGTTTAAAAATAAGTTAGTATTGGAGATCTCTCCTTTTTCTACATTAAAAAAAGTTAGAAGTCTACGCCATTTTTATAAAACTGAGGAGGTGTTTGGCACACAAATTAGGATTGTAAAGACCCGACCCGAAAGAGGTCCTAAACTAGGCCTTTACCTCAATGCATGCTTAAAAACTTAACAAATAATATGCAAGATCACTTTCCAGATTCTGAATAAAACTAAAAAGAGGTAAACATCCATTCAAAAAAAAACATAAAATGTCTCGGAACCTGTCCCTGTTTCCAAGCACCTGTTCCAAGCTAAATACAATTTAAAACTTACTCTGATCAGAGATTTAGTCAAATCATTCAAGTAAACCCAAACAGTTTACAATAGTGCCAAAATCCAGAAAAAATGATCAGAAAACATCCTAAGGGCTCCGTGCCCACTATATGCATTCAGAGGACAATAAAAACATAAAAACATCAACTCAAAGTTTTCAAAACAGTTGTTTCCATGATCAGCAGCTCCTCCTTCAGCCATCCTGCTCACGCCCTGGTTACTTGTGGAAAACCACAAAATAAGGGTGAGTAACGAATTACTCAGTAAGAATCTCCAACCGGGGTACAATACGATATAACTGGTCATCTAGCAGAATGTATGCAAGCTATGAATATAAACACAGAAGAGAGCACATCACTATAATCCATACATATACCACGGATGCCATCTTACGGTCTTACTCCGGAAAACTACAACGCGTTTCAATACTATACGAGAAACTAATCTCGACCTCAGCTTTCCTACTACAGTCGATACGAAAGGTGCATTGAACTCAAGATCCCAAGGAGCTCTCCAGTCGGCGCTGTAATGAGCGTGTGCGCGCACCGCATGCTGCTGCAAACCAGGGAGGTGCTGGGTCTAGGGCATGCTGCCTTGGTCCAGTACGCATGCCTAACAAATCTCTGGATCGGTGTCACTGAGCATAGTGGTGTGAGACCAGGACACTATGACTATGTCAGCCTGTACCACCGCACTTGAGGCTAAGAAACCGGCCGTGGTAGGCTTACACCAGGAACCGGTCCTTGCCCTATCAGGTGGCAATCAAGGGCTACTGCCGACACGCTGAGGTCGTGTCGACTGCCGGGGACAAGGCAATGTCTCGTCATTCCCCCGATTGTTGGGGCATTTAACAGTCTACCACCCTCACCCAAGATTGCACTGGGCTGCCGGTTAGGGTTAGCTAAACCCTAACGACGGATCAAGGACGGAGTACTGCCTCGCACGTCCCTGCCACGGATGCAAGTTACGTTATGCATCCTCGCCCGGATGATGCTACCTATCAAAATTCTAAACTATAAACAGATAACAGCTAACAATCCAATACGTGCTCAGCAAAAACAATGAACCTAGCATGATACTACGAAGCAAGAACAGATAACGAGCATGCCAGAACAGAACAACCTAGCATGGAACTAACATGAGAACAGCACGAGAATCATGCTAGTCGGAATTCATAACAGAGCACCTATCCACTAACATGCTGATAAATATAAACAAGCATACAAACAACAATCACAGAGTATATCGCAGGGCCCACACAACTCGGTAAGAAATCCTTACCTTGGTCGGAAGGCAACAACACACAAAGATCCTATGCTGCAATCGAACCCGAGCTAGCTATCGGGAACCTAACAAACAACAACAATTATCACAACCTATAGGCCTTAAATAATAATACAAACAGGGCTCGGCTCGGGAGCAACTCACACGGCACGAGGCTGGCGCGCGACGAGCAGCAGCCAGACGGGCGCTGGGCGCTGGCTGAGGCTTTGCGCGGCAGGCCGCGACGCTACGGACGGACGCCAGACGGGCGCTTCTTTGCGTCTTTGGCGCGCGGCAGAATCTGTGGCGCGCGGCGTTACGCGCGCGTCGCGGGCGCAGCAGATCTTTGGGTGCTTGGCTGTGGCGCGACGGGCGATGGCGCGGTGTGCGAATCGGCGGCTGGCGCGCGGTAAACAAACAAACTGCTGCTGCGCGCGGACGGGATCGAGCGACGGGTAGGAGGCGCGACGCGATGGGGCTGCTGCGACACGATCTTTGGGCGACGGCCGCCATGATGCGATCCGGCTGGGCGCCGCAGCGAAAAGGTCAGGCTGCGATCGGCCAGGGTCGCTACGTGGCCGGCCGCGACGGCCGGGCGCTCTGTCGTTTGGCCACTGGGTCCGCTTTCTACGGGCGATCGACGCTGTTGGTTTTCTCGGTTGGCTGCATCAAACACAAAACTCAATTCTCTTCTCTCGGCCAGCAAGAACGACACCAAAACGGAAAAGAGAAAGAGAGATCGAGGACACTTACCCGGGACGACGAACGATGGAGCTCTCGGGAGAAGAACGCACGGCAAGAGGCTTGAGAGAAGATGGTGGGCGACAATGGGGATTTGGAGAAGAGGAATGATGCAAAAACCTATTTTCTTTTTCCTTTTAATCAAACTCCCTAAAACCCGAAAACCAAGGCAAACCAAAATATACCGCGGAATGAGTAACAAAAGCAACTTGTGGCCCAACTGGCAGGACCACATCACTGACTTCCTGGGCACCCGGGCTTGAATCCCAGCAGAAGCATATTAAACCCAACAAAATCTATTTTTTATTTTTGCATCTCTGCCCAAACTCATTCAGAAAGCAACCAAACTCTACATTTGACCAACCAAGAATATTAACAGCTGGAAAAGACAGAAACGGCCCTAACGGCTCGACCAAATTACCAAAATACCCTTAGGACATACCTGAAAGACCGAGATGAAAACTTGGGCCGTTACAAGGATCCAACTTAAATGGAGTATGTCCTCAAATATGGAACTTGTATAATATTTATTAAAAAAAGAAAAAGGAACTTGGGTAAATAGTTATAAGTTGCAATTCCATTAAAATAAAGTAATGTAAGTGGAGTATTAACTATTAATCAGTTGAATCTAAAACTCAAGGACCAAATATTTCATGCTCAAATAAAGTAACTATTTATGCAAACTATATATATACTGTTATTTTTTTTACTCCATAATAATAATACAAACACATGAAAAAAAAATACTATAGTTGTTAGGCATTCTTTAAATATGCTCAAATGGAAAACAATTTTTTTGAATTAAATAAACAATTGAAGCAAGTTTTCAAAATTAAATTCGCAAAATTATGCATGTTACTATATTTGAGTATCAACCTTTCTTTTTTTGAGATTGTGTATCAACCTTTCTAACGTACTAGAATTTTAGCACGGCGTTGCACGTGATAATTTTTTAAATAATAAATTATATATATATATATAATTATAAATTGTTTCTTACATTTTTAGGCTAAATTTAAATCATCAAATAATAATTTCAATATAATATTGAATTTTATAACCATTTTTTCATGTTAGTTAAATTTATTAAAATTTACATTTATGTTAAAAAGCAGTTAATTATTTATTTTGAGCTTTATTTAAAAACAAACTTAATAAAATTTATTGAATTAAAATTAAATTTAATCTATGCATTTTAAAAATTGATATTCTTTAATTATTTCTCAATTTATCTATTAATAGACCAATTACTCTTGAATTATAAAATTTATAAGAGTTATATCATTATTATAATTATAAATATATTTATCTAAATATATTTATTAGTATACATCTATGAACTTACCTTTAACCTCAAATGATAATTTTATCGTTCTTCAAAAAAAAAAAATTCTCACACCTCCAATTCAACAATTAAACAACAAAAGATCCCTACAAAAATTATTGCAACAAAAGAAACGTTAGATGAAAGTTAAGATAAATAATCCAACAAAAATAAGATAGCTAAATTTTTTATTATAAAAAACAAAAAAAAAACCAAGAAAGTAACCCCAAGCAAAAAAAAGTTTTAAATGTGTTGGTAAACAAAATATAGAGAACTATATATATATAGTAGGAAATCATTGTTACTAAACTTTTGAAATTGAAGAATTCATGCACTAATCTCATATGATAATCTTATAATTCTCAAACTTTTTTTCCAGATCTCGAAATATTTTTTTGAAAGGCAACAATTATGCAAAAAAAAATCCCTACAAAAATTATTGAACAAAAGAAAAATTAGATGAAAGTTAAGGTAAATAATCCAATTATAAAAAAAATAAAATAAAAATAAATGCAAGCAAACAGAAAATGTTCTTGTAAACAAAATGTAGACAACTATTTATAGGATTGGAAAATTCAATTTATTATTTTAATTACAATATAAAATGTCACATAAATTTATGAGATTTGGTACAAAAATCTTATTTTCTACGTGAAAATTTAAATGATATTGTAAATATTTGTTGAAATCTCTTATCTTGTAACTTAGTCATAAAATTTATAAGATTTAATAAAAATATCTTATCTTCTACGGATGAAAATCTAAATGATATTGTAAATATCTTCTACGTTATTTGATTTTTTTTTATATTCTAATAAATGACATTTTTGTAATTTATGGTATGACTTAAGGGATAAAATCGTCCAAAAATGATTTCTCCATTAAGCCACACTTTAAGGTTGTATGATATGATATGATATTACATGATTTAAATGGTTAATGGTGGCAAGTATATTTTTAGTAGGAAATGAAGCATTGGATCCAATTTGCAAAAGAAGAAGAGAAGAGAGAAAATTGTAAAACATTTTAAAATGAAAGTAAAGAAATTGATGGAATTTTGAGAACAGGAAAGAAGATATGTAATGATAAAATTACAAGAAGTTGATAGGGAGAGGGGGCATCATAATATTACAACAAAAATATAAAAGCAAAATGTCACAAGTTTCAAAATCAAAATTGCATTTTTCTTCTGACCACTTTTGGCTTCTTGCTCTGCCTCTCTTATTTTTTTTGAATTGGTGCTCACTCCAATGCATTTATTAATCATTTTTATGGCTATTGGCCACTTTTTCCCTCCACTTTTTTATCCCTTCTCGCCATTTTTTCTTCCTATTACTTTTTTTTATTTACATTTTTACTATCTCAATTTTCATAAATATATTAGGTAAATTATAAGTCTAGCCATATATTTTGAATTAAAATTTAGTTTTTATAATTTAAAAAAACTGCAATTTAATTTATAGGATTTGGAATTTTTTTAATTTAGTTTTTAAATTTGGATCTTTTTTTTTATATATATACATTTAAATTTGGATCTTTAAACATTAGAATTTAATTTTTTAATTGTGATAAAATTTTAAAAAATAGCTTTTGTAATTCTAAATTTGTTAGTGAATTAAGCAATTGCACTTAGATATTTATATGTTTATAATAAAAATTATGAGATAAGTGAGTGATTAAACAAAAAATTAAATCATTTAAGTATGAATAGAGACTTTTTACGTATTTAATTCACATTTAATTATGAACGACTATATTTTAGATTTATCAAATTATAATAACAAGATTCTAATTTTTAAAACCATAAAGATTAAATCTCAAAAAAAAAAAAACCATAAAGATTAAATTCTAGTTTTTTTAAAGTATAAAGACAAAATTCTCTTTAAATCATAGGAACTACCTTTATAATTTACATTTTTTATCTGTCTTTAAATTATAGGGACTACACTTATAATTTACACTCAATATATTTTGTCAAACTCAAAACTTTTTGTGAAAGTGTAAAACTCAAACACAGTTATTAGTGATATTTTTATTTTAAACAATTATGGTGACATATAGACATCATGGATTAATCTTGACCAATAAATCACTGTATGATATTTATATATTTATAAAGAGAACTTACATATACCATACCAGTCAAATTTAAAAAATAATTATAAATATAATAATTTTTATTAAAAAAAAAATATATAATTATTGATATTAATAAATATTGTCTTATAATATAATATAAATGAATATTTCTAATATAGTATTAAAATAAATAAATACTTTAGAATTTGTCAACACACTTGTAGTTACTTTGGGAAAATAGTTTATTAAGTACAATTTTTTGTATTAACCTATAAAATCATCGATGAAAGTTTACATTTTATCAAAAAAAAAAAAAAAATCAATGAAAGTTTACGTACTTTCTCCAATTTTTTGATAATTTTAAGATATTCCTATGCCGAATATCCGCGATTGAGAATCGTTCATTCAATACAATGTTTTGATGAGGTAGTGCTTATATTCAGTATCATGCACTAGAAGAACAGTTAACATATTGCCATTATCGGTATTCATATTTTACATTTTTTAATACATTTATATTTTAGATTTTGGTACATCATAAACTTTAGAAATTTAGAATGCAATTAATAGTTTTCCACAATTTTTATGTTTAGAAAATTTTGTCACTTGTATAATTATTTAAATTTATTTTGATAAAAAAATTATTTAAAACAAATATGTTTTTTTTATAGATTAAAAATAAATATGTTTTATAAAGTTTAATTATATTAAATTTTGCAGTATTCTTTTCTTTTCTTTTCTTTTTTTTTGAAAGCAAAATGCAGTATTCTTTTTATCATACAGTTCAATAGTTTTTCAAAGAGTTTTCTCGCTTACATAATTATTAAAATTATTTTTGAGTCTTTTTATAAACTAAATTTATTTTAAAACAAGGCATTTACTTAAATTTTAATGGTAAATTACATGAATAAATCACAAGAAAATTCCTAAAATATTAGAGGTAAATTCTAGACATTCCAAATTACAAATTTTGCAAAACTAACACTAGTACATAGATAGTTTAAAAAAATATTCTTACAAAATGAACATGAATATATGGACGCGTAAGACATTTATAAGTCTAGACATCTATAATTTCGAACAACTGAATATTCTAATTATTTAGATTCCTAGAAGAAAATAAATGATGCTTTTATATTTTATTGGACAAGATGATTATTAATTATTAGTTAGTATCAACATTTCAATTCAAATTTATGATCTTTTCATTCATGAACATACACTAATAACATTGGATTCTTGTTATTAACATTTATTGACAATGAAAAATCAAATCGAAAAATGTTAATATATAAATGGCTAAATTAAAAACAAAAGGGACTAACATACATTTTTCTTGTTTTCAATGATTATAATGTCACCTAATATTTATTTTTTAATAATAATAATAAATTAGGTTTTTTTAAAAAAAAAGAATACGAAATTAGATTTATCTTACAAAAATGTTATAATTGACTCTTAGTAAAAATACTTAATTATTAATATTTGTACTTAAAATTGTGCATCTATTTAAAAATAGGACGTTGACAATGAAATTCATCTTTCCATAGAAAGACATCACGATTCCATCATGATAATAAGTTTAACAAAAACAATATCTTGAAGATAATAAGTTGAACAACCATTTTCTTTTTCAAACAATTATTGTAAGGTTATTTTAAAAAAAAACATAAGGTGATTGATTGATAATTTATTTTTGAGTTCAAACTCCTATTAGGGGAGACTACAAATCATATTTAAAAAGTAATACAACTCCTAAGAAAGGGAAGAGTCAAATCTAATTTTAATGTGAAATTTTGAAATGTAATCGATCAAACTAGTTAGCACGTCATCAATGATTTCGATTGTTGGTTGATGGAGAATTATGCAAATTTCGTCTAATTATTTTGAGGGAAAAGGGATTTTACTTTATTTATTTGCATTTTTAAATATGTATTTACTTTATTCTTCATTTTTTTGTAGGCTAGTTTTAATTAATTACAATAGCATATATACATAGATATTATAGTATACCTAGCGTGCATTAAAATATAATACGTGGCACATGCACCACACTGTGATAAAACCCACACAATAACAAATTCTGTATTTAATTATCTTAGGAATAACATTTTTGTTGTAAAAAAACACCATTTTTTGTTTGAAACAGTATCACTTCATAACTATCGATGAATCTTAATTTAAATTTTAGTGGGAGAAGCCATCAAAGAACAAAAAGAATTCGCTAAATGTCAAAACTGCCTTTTTTTCACCTTTTCTTTCTGAAATGGTAAATGCATATTGTTGACTGAGAAATTTCGACCAATCAGAAATTGCCACGTCATTTATGAATATATCTAATTAAATATTGGGTCAATTACAAATCCATAATTTTCCCAAAATTAATTGGATTAAAAGTTCGTTTGAAATTTGGGCCCAAAGATTCACGAGGCCCGAGCCCAATGAGATCCAAAGATGCATGAGGCTCCAACCCAATAGTCAAGTCTAAAGATCCATAAGGCTCAAGACCAAGGTTTGGGCCCAAAAGCCCATGAAGCCCAAGTCCACAAGCCCGTGGGAACTCTATAAATAGAGAGCTCCCCCTCATTTGCAAAGGACCAAAAAACTGAGAATTACAGACTGAAGACTCAGAAACTCCAGAGCTTTCAGAAATTCAGAACTCAGAGCATCCAACCATCCAAGTCCTCAAGCCTTCAAGATCAGTCAGCGAGAAGTCTCAACGACAAAGGCTTCCTCAAACCGATCGTCTCTTCACCAACATACTGAAGATTTGATCATCCTCCATCTGAGAACAAGCTCACAAGCCCTCAGATCGACATTTTCAAAATCTCCATCCCGAGAGAAAGAATCAGAGGACAAATATTAGAGATTGTAACACGCGCATAAATCAAATCAATAAATATTCAAATTCATTTACACGTGTCTCATTTCTGTTTATTTCCGGAAATCTCGTGTGAACAAATTGGCACGCCCAGTGGGACCATCTCTACCTCTCATCTCTTACTGTCTCTCTCAAGAAAGCATGAACCCCAAAGAAATTTCCTCCAAGACTACTGCTTCAACAGATTCCTATATGGGACTGTTACTCGAAGCCGTTCAAAAGAAATCAACCACAAAGAAAGCCGGGACGCTGTTATCGCGAATAAAATATTGAAGCGCGTGATGAGAATCTTCTAAAGACTACATCTCTGCTGCAAAAGATTTTGAGTTTGGAAAATATACTCTTCCTTACCATGATCAAAGCGAGATTTCAAATCCTGATGTGATGTCCGTGAGGATGACTAATACGTCAACTAGCGAAGATAGACTAGCTGAATGTGAAAAGAAGATTAACATGTTATTGAAAGTAGTCAAAGAAAAGAATGATGAAATCACTTCTCTAAAGAACCAAATCGAAAGTCGAGATGTTGTT
Organism: Sicyos edulis; assembly: GCA_036507275.1. NCBI lineage: Eukaryota > Viridiplantae > Streptophyta > Magnoliopsida > Cucurbitales > Cucurbitaceae > Sicyos > Sicyos edulis. Next base: position 12,785,786 of record CM071855.1, read on the forward strand.
GAGTCTAGCCATACTGTCATTAACAAAGACAAGGGGAAATCCATCATGCAAGAAGATCACTCACAACATAATGCTTCAATTGCTGCACTGTCTGTTCAACAGTTGCAAGATATGATTATTACCTCAATCAGAGCACAATATGGTGGACCTGCTCAGAGCTCTTTATTGTACTCGAAGCCATATACCAAGAGAATCGATAATCTGAGAATGCCTACTGGTTATCAGCCACCAAAATTTCAACAATTCGACGGGAAGGGAAACCTGAAGCAGCATGTTGCACACTTTGTTGAAACATGTGAAAATGCCGGTACTAGAAGAGATTTGCTGGTGAAGCAATTTGTTCGAACTTTGAAAGGGAATGCATTTGACTGGTATACTGACCTTGAATCGAATCTATCGATGATTGGGAAGAACTTGAAAGAGAATTCCTTAACCGCTTCTATAGCACCCGACGAATCGCCAAAGATGATAGAGCTCACCAAGACTAAACAAAGAAAAGGAGAGCCACCGTCGACTACATCAATCGTTGGAGAGCCTTAAGTCTCGATCGCAAAGATAGACTCACCGAATTGTCTGCGCATCGACATGTGCATCCAAGGCATGCATTGGGGACTTCTCTACATTCTTCAAGGAATAAAGCCACGCACTTTTGAAGAGTTAGCAACTCGCGCTCATGATATGGAGTTAAGCATTGCTAATAGAGGAAATAAAGACATTCTCCCTGCAGATGTCAAAAAAGAAAAGAAAGAAGTCAACCATACTGAAAAGGTTTTCAAAAACACCTCTAAAGAATCCATGGTCGTGAATACAAACCCTGTTAAGTTTTTCTCAAAAGGATAGGAAGACGGAAGGGCAACAAGATTATGGTGAGAGACGTCGCTTAACTTTAAAAGAGAGGCAGGAAAAAGTTTATCCGTTCCCAGACTCAGATGTTGCAGACATGCTCGAACAACTGCTTGAGAAACAACTTATTGAGCTGCCAGAGTGCAAACGACCGGAGGAATTGAAAAAGACCAATGGCCCCAACTATTGCAAATATCATCGTGTTGTTAGTCATCCAGTCGAGAAATGTTTTGTATTGAAAGAATTGATAATGAGACTGGCTCGAGAAAGAAAAATTGAATTAGATCTTGATGAAGTGGCTCAAGCTAACCATGCTGCTGTCATCTTTCAACCGAAAGCACATTCGTTCATGAGATCCTCTCATGGCCAATTGCACAGCTTGATCCAGTTCGGATCACTTGAGCCTATTAGTGTCTGGTTTCAAGAAAATTCTTCAAGTAAAAGTTCACAAGAGGAAAATTTCCAGAAAAAATATGCTCGAGAAAATGAAGAACCAGCTGAGAATGATAATGAAGGCTGGACCATTGTGACGCCGCCGCAAAAGGGGCAACCAAGTTACTCTAGAAAAGAATCACGTCTGTTTCGAGAACATAAGAGAAAATATAGACTTCCGAAGACAAAGAGAAGAAAAAGTCCAATAAAGCCTAAGTTCGTGGTGGACGAGAGTGAAGATCTTTGCCAGACACGTCAAATGGTAACACTAGCTGAATTCTTTCCGAAGAGCTTTCTAGAAAACAATGAAGAAAATATATTTGACATTGCAGCATGTCATATAGTTACCGTAAGGGAAGATCCAATAAGTACATCAGAGACAATAACAACCGAACTTGAAGACACATCTTCTTTTAACCTAGAAAAGTTATTGTCACTTCCTCAAACAACCAAAAATGCTCTCATCGAGGCATTACTAGACTCGATACTACTAGCCGCCAAATATCCAAGGGCGGTCATTTCTGAACCATGTTGCATGTCAATAAATTTCACCGATGAAGACTTGTTGCTAGGTTCAAAGCCTCACAATAGACCCTTGTTTGTCTCTCGGATACATTCGAGAATGTAAGGTTGGACGAATCCTCATTGATAATGGATCAGCTGTCAACATATTGTCAAAGCCAACTATGAAACAGCTAGGCATTACAATGGAAGAACTATCTAGCAGTAAACTAATGATTCAAGGCTTTAATCAAGAAGGACAGAAAGCCATCGGCATGATACGTTTAGAGCTTATTATCGGCGACTTAAAAACTGATACTTTGTTCCACGTAATAGATTGTAAAACTACATACAAATTGCTACTGGGACGTCCGTGGATTTATGGAAACTGTGTAGTAACTTCTACGTTGCATCAATGCTTCAAATTTTATCAAGACGGTATCAAGAAAGTAGAGGCTGATACTAATCCATTTTCTGAGGCTGAATCTCATTTTGCCGATGCAAAATTTTACATGAAAGATGACAACGTAACGAAAATGCCGATAATAGATATCCCTATAATCAAAGAACGTGATGAACTCAAATTGGAGTCGAAGGTTAATACCGAGGGAGAAGCAACCAAAGATATAGACAAGTCTAACTTTGAAAAGGATAAAGCTTTAACTAGTATTAAAGAGTCCGAAGTCGTGAAGGATAAGAAAGATCTAAATCCTCCTGTACTACGCTATGTCCCTATATCTCGACTAAAAAAAGGCGAGGCACCTTTCGCAGAATTCTCAAATAACTTAAAGGTCGGTGATATCGAGATCTTAAAAGAAAATTTTACCATCCCTTTTACAAAGATGACAAAGCAAGAAGTCGAAAAATTGAAGGTGGTCGATGAACGTGATTCTACCTAAAAGTAGAACAAAAAGATGGATTCGATCCAAATGCATATAAACTCTTAGCAAAGGCAAAGTTATGACTTTACGACTCACAATCGAGTTTAAGGGTCTAAGCATCCTCGACGACAAACTGATCTTTCATCAACACGTAAGAAACTTGCGAATAAGGGTTATCAATTACTTTCATCATGAAATGGTCTTAGATATAAGCCGCGAGCTAGTTCAAATAACAAGAAAATGGAAGTTGAAAGTTGCGGATACAAATCACATAACAATTGATGAATGTGAAGATTCAAAAGGAGTGAAAAGGTCACTAAAGGTTACCCGCACTCAGACGCATCGCACCACAAATTTCTCGAGTTTCAAATTTCTTGAAAGATTGAACAAACCAAAAGAAAAGGTAGAAGACACAACCTCAACTTCATACATGACACGATTATCAGTCTTTCAAAGACTAGGCAAACTTGTAGAGGAGAAAGATATATCTTCTACTTCAATACTAACACGATCTTCAGTCTTTCAAAGGTTGAGTAGAAGTAAAAACAAGAAAGAAAAGTCTACCAAGTCTGCTTTTGACCGACTCGCCATGGAAGTTTTACAAAGACTTTACGAGATGAACTTCTTAAAGATATTAGAAGCAATAAAGACATCCATAGTATTGTTCCATCTCGTATGAAAAGAAGAACATTTCTTACTTTTGAGACAGAAGGCTCATTAAAAGTAAAGCGACACAATGTGATTTTCACCAATCCACAAAAAAGAGAATATAGAACGAGAAGAAAATGAGTTTTCATGTCATCACATCACGATCATAGAAGAAGGGGTAGACGAAATGTCCGATGAAGAGGTTAATGAAGCACCACCGCCGCTTGAAGATGGTAATCAACCGACGATAGATGAGTTAAAGGAAATAAACCTCGGCACTATAGAAGAGCCACGCCCAATCTTCGTAAGCGCATTACTTGCACTGAAGAAGAGGTTGAATATATAAGTCTACTTCATCGCATACAAAGATATATTCGCTTGGTCATATAAAGAAATGCCGGACTTGATCCCAAAGTAGCGATCCATTACCTAGCGCTTAGTAAAGGGGCACGACCAATCAAGCAAACTCAACGCCGATTTCGACGCGAACTCATTCCTCGGATCGAAACAAGTAAATAAGTTAATTGAAGCCGGATTCATTCGCAAAGTGAAATATCCAACATGGATTTCCAATATTGTCCCAAATAGAAAAAGAATGGACAATCTGCGTGTTTGTGTTGACTTTCGCGATCCGAATAATGCATGCCCGAAAGATGACTTTCCATTGCCTATCACGGAGATCATGGTCGATGCCACAACCGGACATGAAGCTCTATCCTTCATGGATGGGTCATCGGGTTATAATCGATAAGGATGGCTCTAGAAGATGAGGAAATGACAAAATTTTCAACTCCAAATGGGATATATTGTTACAAGGTCATGCCATTCTGATTAAAGAATGCCAGTGCCACCTACCAACGAGCAATGCAAAAGATTTTTGATGATATGCTACACAAGAATGTTGAATGTTATGTTGATGATCTTGTGGTCAAGTCTCAGAAACGAAAAGATCACTTGAAAGATTTGAAGGTGGTTTTGACCGTCTAAGAAAGTACCATTGAAGATGAACCCCAAGTGTGCATTTGGCGTGACCTCTGAAAATTCCTAGGTTTCATTGTAAGACATCGAGGGATTGAAATAGACCAGATCAAAGATTGAGGCCATCCAAAAAATGCCGAGACCTAAAAATTTACGCGAGCTAAGAAGTCTTCAAGGCCGCTTGGCTTACATCCGAAGATTCATTTCTAATCTAGCCGGTAGATGTCATCCATTCCAGAGATTAATGAAGAAGGGGGAAACATTTGAATGGGATGAAGCATGTCAAAATGCGTTCGAAAGTATAAAGAAGTATTTGATGAATCCTCCCGTCTTAGGAGCCCCTATAGTTGGAAAACCATTAATTCTCTACATCACTGCACAAGAAAGATCACTAGGAGCATTGTTCGCGCAAGAAGGAGAAAGAGGAAAAGAACAAGCACTTTACTACTTAAGTAGAACTCTGACTGGGGCAGAAATAAATTACTCTCCAATAGAGAAAATGTGTTTGGCGCTGTTCTTTTCCATCGATAAGTTGAGACACTACATGCAGGCATTCACTGTGCGATTAGTTGCAAAAGCTGATCCCATCAAATATATTTTATCTAGGCCAATAATATCTGGACGCCTAGCTAAATGGGCAATCATTCTTCAACAATATGATATTGTCTATGTCCCTCAAAAGGCTATGAAAGGGCAAGCGCTAGCAGACTTCCTAGCCGACCATCCTGTTCCATCTGATTGGAAGTTATGTGAAGATTTTCCTGATGAAGAAATTTTCTTCGTTGAAATCACACAACCATGGACCATGTACTTTGATGGCGCAAAGACGCGAGTGGATGGAGAGTGCGTGGAGTTGTTTTTACTTCGCCTGAGAAGCACATGTTGCCTTATAGCTTCGCACTCGGAAAACTATGCTCAAATAATGTTGCAGAGTATCAAGCGTTGATTATTGGTCTCCAAATGGCTGTCGAAATCGAAATAAACTATATAGAGGTATACGGCGACTCCAAGTTGATAATTAATCAAGTCTTACTTCAGTATGATGTAAAACATGAAGACCTAAAACCGTACTTCACATACGCTAGAAAATTGTTAGAAATGTTTGATAGCATAATCCTTGAACATGTTCCGAGGTCAGAAAATAAGAGAGCAGATGCATTGGCAAACCTGGCTACTGCTTTAACAATCTCCGATGATGCAACTATGAACATTGCGCTTTGTCAAAGATGGATCATGGCACCAATTGAGGATGAATGTCAAGAGGCTAACGTAATATCAGTCTGTGTAATCGAAGAAGAAGATTGGCGACAGCCAATAATCGATTATCTTCAACATGGGAGACTTCCAACATTCTCGTAGAGAGCGGACATACGAAGAAGGGCAAGTCGATTCATCCATTATAAAGAAACTCTTTACCGACGCTCTTTTGAAGGAATTTTGCTTCGATGTTTAGGAAATGAAGAGTCAAGAAAAGCATTGATAGAAGCACACTCAGGTATCTGTGGAGCTCATCAGTCTGGTCCAAAACTACATTTCCAACTAAAAAGGATGGGCTACTATTGGCCGACTATGGTTCGAGACTCAATGGAGTATGCAAAAAAGTGTGAGGCCTGTCAAATTCACGCAAACTTCATTCATCAACCACCAGAACCGCTCCATCCAACTGTTGCTTCATGGCCATTCGAAGCTTGGGGACTTGATCTTGTTGGCCCTATAACGCCAAAGTCTTGAAAGAGGCACTCTTACATTCTAGCAGCAACTGATTATTTTTCAAGATGGGCCGAAGCCATCCCTTTGAAAGAAGCAAAAAAGGAAAATGTTGCAAACTTTATTCGAACTCATATCATCTATCGTTACGGCATTCCACATCGGATCGTGACAGATAACGGGAGGCAATTCTCCAACAGTTTGATAGATAAGTTGTGTGAAAAGTTCGCCTTTAAACAGTACAAATCTTCAATATACAACGCAGCAGCAAACGGATTGGCAGAAGCGTTTAATAAGACTTTGTGCAACTTGCTGAAGAAGATAGTGTCCAAGGCAAAGAAGGATTGGCAAGAAAGAATTGGTGAAGCATTATGGGCTTACCGAACCACACATCGTACACCTACAGGAGTCACGCCATATTCTTTAGTATACGGAGTAGAAGCCGTGCTTCCGTTGGAAAGAGAAATCCCATCGCTCCGAATGGCCATACAAGAAGGATTGACAACTGAAGAAAATGCAACATTGCGTCTGCAAGAGTTAGAAGCATTGGATGAAAGAAGACTTGATGCCCAACAAGCACTTGAATGTTACCAAGCACGGATGATTAAAGCTTTTGACAAGAATATTAAACCGCGTTCATTTCAAGCTGGAGACTTAGTACTTGCTGTTAGAAGACCAATTATCACAACAAGACATACAGGCAATAAATTCACACCTAAATGGGATGGACCATATGTTGTCAGTGAAGTTTACACTAATGGAGCATACAAAATAGTGGATAAAGATGGCATAAGGATCGGTCCAATCAATGGAAAGTTCCTAAAGAAGTTTTATGCTTAAAATTGTAATACTCTGTGGCGTATGAGTATAAACTGCAAGCTACTCCTAGCCCACCGAGTAAAAAAGGTGAACGGCAAAAAAAAAAAAAAAAAAAAAAAAAAAAAAAAAAAAAATTGAACTACGTTATGACTTGATCCCTTTCACCAAATTAAAGGGTACGTAGGCAGCTTAAAAGAAATTTTAAGTTCAGTCCATAAAAAAAAAAAAATTAAAAAATCTTGGAGAATATGGAATCTTGAAAATTGCATTCATTATAAATAGAAATATATGTGTGACAAATGATAAATTGGAAGCAACATAAGAGTAACAACTCCCGTTGATAAAATAAATGTGCTAAAAAAAAATGTAGATCTAAACAAAAAGAAAGATCATGGAACCCATTTGAAATCTTGCAATTCTTGAAGAGCATCACTCAACATCCCACGAAGTATCTCCAAGTTACAAGCATCTTCATCAGAAATGGCATCAGAACTTTCAACATCAGTTATAGCTTCACGTGCTGCACATTCGTCACGTTTGAGCTGAGCCAAATAAGTCTCCTTCTCAACAATAGACTCCGAGATTTCCTCTTGTTGGGTCTTCAAAGCTTTAAGTTGAGCTTCCAACCTTTCTCCCTCTCGTAATGACCTTTGATGTTGTTGAATGAACACATCCATCTCAGCCATTGTGCTATTCTGGTTACTTAATAAGTTATCCAAGGTAACCTTTGCCTCTGCCAACCGACGAGTTTTGCTTGCTGAAGAGAGTTGGGAAGAATGTAATGATTGCAAAATTGTTGAATTCCCCAACCTTTTGAAAGTATTCTCCGACAAATTTTCGTAGGGACGGGAGGTTAGTTGCGCAAATATTTGAGATGCCTTGAAAAATTGTGTCTGCATACTTTGTAGCACGTGAAATCTTTTCAAACGGAGTATCTACAATCCTTTGGCGTATTTTTCCCACAAAAAACCAAAGCAGCTTCCTTGTTTACATTCAAAGAAGTCAAGATTTGCACAACAATGAGAGATCTCACTAGCATCGAGAACCGATACACCACCCAAGTGCAAAGTAGGTTCTTTCGATGATAATGTCTTCCCCAACTGCGACATCTCTCTCAACTGTGATGTCTCTCCCAACCGTTTTTCTCCTATCAACTGCGATGTATCTTTCAATGTTGGCATCTCCCTACACTGTGTCTCTTCTCCCTTGATGATTTTATCACTTTATCAGTTGTAGGAATAGAGGGTGGAAATCTAGCTTTATTCATTGGAGCCTTGAATCGACTTCCACGCGCGCAGTGAAAAACAACTCGGATCGACGATCGATTTTGGATCGGTTTGCTCTCATCGCTTCCATAATTGAATCATCAAGAGGTGACTAAAAAAAAAAAGAAAAGTAAATCAAAGAAGTGTTAAAGAAAACGATTACTCCAGTTAAATAAATCAACAAAGGAAATCCAACCAAGGTTAATGGAAGATCTTGAAATCTGCAAGCACTTGGAACCCCTCAAAAAGTCATCGTCAAAAATTGAAAGTTTATGGGACTTTTTCTCGCCTCTTCCAATGCCGGTCAAGATGACTACTATGACTCTCCTCATTTTCTGTGGGTGGCAAAATTAGCGAGGATCAAACATGCGAATTTGTTTGCCTCCTTTATCATCACCAACCGCCTTAGGGAACTTAGGTTTAGAAGGAATAGGAGCGACACTATTCACCAACCTTTGTATGTTATCCTCAAGATAGCTCCCATTCTTTACCGACCACCAATTGTGGTAACGTTCGAGAACTTGATTATGTGGGTTCATTGCATGCACAGAATATATACTTGAGAGGATGTCTCTACTTCAACACATATCATCCAGAGGCGCAATACATTATTTAAAGTAGCCCTAGGAATCACTTTACTCAAATCATTGGGTATGTCTTGACAGAATCCAAATTGCTTAAGCTAAATCGATAAGGGTTGTAAGCTTCAACAACTAATGTCGATCCACTTCGTGAAGATAACAAGCATGAACGAAGACTTATGAAGAATGATGAGGACCAAAACGTAAGACTTTTATCATCCGTCAAGCGCTCACCTTTGTTTCTAGCTAAAAGGCTAGCATACCATGATATCTGTCTACCCTTGTGAATGTGTACACGAGCTTCAAAATCGTGAAAATATTTGGCCCCACTTTCGCTGAAAAATTCAACCATCATTGGACCTTTAACTGGCTTAGGAACTTTGAAGTGTGTATCAAAATAAAGCGCAAGCCAGCCATGTACGTAATGTAAGGGAAGACATGCCTTTGATGAGCCAATGGGAGATGACGCTTCAGAAAACTGGGCAAGTCCACGATATATATTGGCTAGAACTGGGACGGCAAGACTAAACATATATCCTTCTGCCATAAGACATGCAGCCTTAAAAACCGTTGGACGGATTGAATCTTGCTTAGTGGGAAACACAAAGACGCACAACCAGCAGGAAAGAAAGGCAGCCAAATACGTCTTATCTTGCATGTCTGTCTCTATGTCTAACTCTTCAAATAAAGCTTTCTCTTTTTCAGACCAATGGTGGTGACTGATAGATACGCCACTTGGATTATGAGTTGGATAAGGACGTTTACTCTTCTTCGACTTTCTACTAGGAGGCTTCACATACTTCAAATCACCCTTGAACCAAAAAGAAACCCACGAGTTGATAGAAATATGAGAACGGTCAACTTGTTCAGAGGCGATATTATAATAAGCGCAAAATAAATGTTCACAACTTTTTGGGCATTGTTCTTCTTCTCGTTCAGGCGAGGCTAGCAACTCTTTTGCACACGGGATAACTTCATCATAAAATCTCCCTTTGATAGTAAGACCCCCTAGTCTCCACAAATCCCACAAAGTAATCGATAATTCTCCTGAAGATGTATGAAGTGTGTTGGTTAGGGGACACCATGCTTCGCAGAAAGCCCGAACTATATCAATGTTACGGTCGTATGTATACATAGAAGCCATTACAGCGTCCAATAGACGAGTTTTCTTTAGCACTTTGTCATTCCTGAAAACGATCACCTCCAGCCATTCCCAATAAAATTTGATCCACGAGAACTATCCATGAATCTTCAATACAGTGCCCCAAAGAACTTTGTCATCTGCAATAATACGTCGACCTAGTGTTGACAACGGATTGTTGTTTGGCATATGATTATGAATTGGGGAGTCTAAGAACCACGCTTTCAAAGATGTGTTGGGACCCAAGAACCCTTCATTTGACCACTTGGAGAGAAAATTAGATTTTTCTACAGGTGGCTGTGACTTTCTAAAGTCTCCATATATCGGTCTGCCTACAGGAAGAATGATTCCATGATTAATTTATTGTTCTTTATCTCTCAAGATGACCAAACAGTTTTCTTTAGGATCGGGATGATTTGTAAAATACACCATATTTTCACCAAAAGAAAGAAACCTGCAAACAAAAAAAAAAACAAAAAAAAATAGTTAAATTCAAAAGGAGTGCTTTCAAACAAAAAAAAAATCAAATACTGTGTCATGGAGTAGTTTTTTTTTTTTTTTTCTCTTTCTCCTCCTTCCACCGCCACCTCCTTCAAAAAAAAAAAAGTGTGTAAGTAATGGTAACTTAAGAAAAAAAGGGGCTTTGACAAAAATAATAATAATAATAATAAAGAGTCTGCAGGAAGTAGGTCTAAGCATATCATTTTATTTAAAAAAAAAAAAAAAAAAAAAAAAAAAAAAACATCTTTTCAACTCAAACCACACATCTCCCCACGACTCTCTCTGCTTTCTTTCTCTCTATCTTCTCACCCACATATTTTCTCCTCTCTTCCCTTATCTTCTAGGAACGCCTCTGTTTATTAAAAAAAAAAAAATCCTACCCAAAAATCTCAACAACAAAGAAAATCACGAGCATCACCATTGCTTTTGGCTTCAACGACGAGCAAATCCAAATTCTTCTACTATCATCGAAGGTGTTAACAAATCTCGGATCTCCTACAAATGATTGACTCAAAGAAGAAAAAGAACTTCAATGGCGGCTTCGAACTAATTGCGACAATAGCGATACGCTTTGAGATTTTGAGAATTCAACCTCTACCCGCATGACGGTTATTTATAAGACAAATTGGAAGGTAGAATAGCTCGAAATCAAATCAAATTTGGGTTTATAAAGGCAAGTCCTCACATTTTTCATATTAAAAATTGATTGTTTCCATTGTTCACTTGATAACGAAAAGGATTTCAACAAAATCTCTACAACAATTTATTTGCAATCAATGTACGAATATTTTGGCCTTTCAAAAAACAGAAATTCACAACTTTCGAATTGTGATATTTTCCTTTTTTTTTGTAGAGTTTAGCAAAAAATTTGGGCATATCACATTTGGAAATGTGAAAGAAAAAAAAAGGTGATATTTTCCTTTTTTTTTTTTTTTTTTTTTTTTCTTTTAAAAAAAAATTTGCAGACCAGCTTGCTCAATAAGTATGAAATCTGGAATGGGTTTTATTTGATTGTGCAAATATATATATATATATATATATATATATATATATATATATATCAAGAATAAAATCAAAGATTTAAATTTCCTTTTCAAATTCTTTCCTTAGTGTGTTCACAAATGAAAAGGCTGGAGGAGGTTTTGAGAGATAAATAGTACGACGGCAAATTCGAAAAAAAAAAAAAAAAAATCAAATATTCATTTGATATATATCAGGAATATTTTAATTTGGTTTACGTGGAAGGTTTTTGCGTTCAATTCTAATCCATCTTTATTGAACTACATTTAAAAAAAAAAAAAAAAAAGTGGCCTCATTTTGATTTGGTATATCAAGATCCAAACCCATTTTAAACCAATTGAGACGTCATTCATGTTCAATCTTCTAGTGTTTCACTTCAAATCAAGACTAAGTCTTTTCAAATTTTGTCTCACATTCTAAATTGAGCATATTTTAGAATAAGTTCAAACCAAATGCACGAAAGAAGAACATAATCCAAGTTGAGCCAATTTAAATTTTAACCTCAAATTTAAAATTGAGCATATGTTGATATTGATGAATTCTAAAGTTATTCAAACTACCATCAATTGAGTCCACAAAGCCTAGTTTAACTCAAATAAAATTGAAATTTTGTCTCAAAATTCAAGGGCCCAAGTTGACATTGATAAACTTTAAACTTTGATTTCCAACATATTTGAAGCTCAACCAAGTTCAAGCTAAACAAAATTGGTGTAACTTCATGGTCAAAAGATTGAAGTATATTCCACTCAAGCCCCAAGTTCAAAATTAAGTAGATAATAAACTCTACTTTAATTTTCAAATCAAATTTTTCACGTCAAACAAAAATAATCAATTTTTGACCAAAATTCAAAATTTTGATTAATTGACATAACACATGTGTTAAAAAAAAAAAAAAAAAAAAAAAAAAAAAAAAAAAAAAAAAAAAAAAAATCAAAGTTATGAGAAAATTTCATATCTTCGATTAAATTAGCACATCAATATGTTGTCATTCAGAACAAAAAGGCTTAGGTCAATTTCAAACTAACTTTTTCGAGATTCATCCACGCATATGCGTGAATAAAACTCGAAAAGGGGGCATTTGTTGACTGAGAAATTTCGACCAATCAGAAATTGCCACGTCATTTATGAATATATCTAATTAAATATTGGGTCAATTACAAATCCATAATTTTCCCAAAATTAATTGGATTAAAAGTTCGTTTGAAATTTGGGCCCAAAGATTCACGAGGCCCGAGCCCAATGAGATCCAAAGATGCATGAGGCTCCAACCCAATAGTCAAGTCTAAAGATCCATAAGGCTCAAGACCAAGGTTTGGGCCCAAAAGCCCATGAAGCCCAAGTCCACAAGCCCGTGGGAACTCTATAAATAGAGAGCTCCCCCTCATTTGCAAAGGACCAAAAAACTGAGAATTACAGACTGAAGACTCAGAAACTCCAGAGCTTTCGAAAATTCGGAACTCGTGAGCATCCAACCATCCAAGTCCTCAAGCCTTCAAGATCAGTCAGCGAGAAGTCTCAACGACAAAGGCTTCCTCAAACCGATCGTCTCTTCACCAACATACTGAAGATTTGATCATCCTCCATCTGAGAACAAGCTCACAAGCCCTCAGATCGACATTTTCAAAATCTCCATCCCGAGAGAAAGAATCAGAGGACAAATATTAGAGATTGTAACACGCGCATAAATCAAATCAATAAATATTCAAATTCATTTACACGTGTCTCATTTCTGTTTATTTCCGGAAATCTCGTGTGAACACATATTTTAATTGGAAACATATTATTATGAAATTATTATTATTATTATTTTATTTCTATTTTAAGTTTTAACTAATGTCAAATCACATGCAACTCCTTCAAGTGTGTTTGTTTTTTTGGACATAAGGAGTGAAATCCACTCCATAGAAACCCTCTTTGTTTTTTTTACTAATCATTGTTAATTACTCTTTCACCCATTTTCAACTCCTTTATTAAATTTCACATTAAATTTTACTAAATTTTATATCAAATTTATCATTCAATCACTATTAACCTCAATCTCCAAACAAGTAATTGATTATTTCACTATAATTTAACCTCAATACCCAAACAAATCATTAAAAAAAATCCTCAAACGAGTAACTACTATTAACTATTTCATTATCTTACACTCCATTATTTTCTACAAAAAAACAAGCACACACTACAATACTTAAATCAACTAAAATCTTTTTCTAAAAAAAAAAGCGTCCGAGGCCTTTAATTTTCAATCCAACAACTTGTAAATTTATAACACATGCTTTTGTTTTGTTTATGAATATGAGCTAATAAAATGGCACACGCAGAGGAAAAAATATCACGATTAAATTACAAATTTACTTCATAACCCTTTTTCAAAAGATAAAGTTCATTAACGTTTTTAATTTTGTGGGAGATATTCATCTTGTGGCAATTGTCCTACATTAGAAACGTGAAAATTCTACAAGGCCTTTATAAAGGATATGCCAATTGATTTTGAAATGAAACCTCATATTCTCTAATATATATCAGAGCTCCATATGGGTTATTGGTCCAACAAATTTCGATCCAACCTAAAATTCTTGATTCCAAAAACTTCGAATCTGACCCATGCAAATAAGCCAAAGCAGGTATGGCATTTCCCGATATTAAAGAATATGAGTTTGAAAGTTTCAGTTATAAATGGTTTGAATTTCTTAAAATTCAAAGACCTGCTAAATATAAAAGCAAAACTTGGAGGTTCTATTAAAAATAAAATCCAAATTTATATCTTATAGATTTATGAATTAATTTTAAATATCTTTTTAAGAAGTTGTTTGCTATAATATTAAAAATGTTTAGATTTATGAAATACTGAATTCAAATATTAGAAAGAAAAAAAAACACGAATTTTAAATTTTGATAAGCGGTAATTTAATAAAATAATAATAAAAGATTTTTTTAGGAAATAAAAAAGGACTCAGTTGGAGGACATTGACATTATGAAATTATATATAACTGTATTTGTGAAACTTGAATCTCCACTAAATTTAGGATAGCAAAGTAGTGGGGCATGCAGACAAAATAATATGATTAAGATGAGTAGGGGGAGCAATTACTATAGGAAATCACCTTAATATCTCAAAAAAGGAAAAAAAATTACACTATTGACTATTTCAAAAAAGAAAATTTTTGTTTTTTGAAATCTCAAAAAAGAAAAGGTTACACTATTGAGGATATATTTTAAATTTGTATAACATATTGCTATTATTAATTTTTTTAGTTGTTCAATTTTGGAGTGGAAATAAAGAGAAGAATTTGGGTGCACCCAGGGTAGCACCCCCACCATGATATCACTCATGTGACATCTTTGGTACCACATATTTCATCTCACTTTTTTACTTTATATTTATTATAAAAAAAAATTAAAAGAAAAAAGAAGATGTGTGGCTTCAAATGAATGATATCATGGTGGAGGTGCTACCCGGGGTGCACCTAAATTCTCCTCGGAAATAAAAAACCAGACCTCAAGTCAAAGTCAATGAATAAATATTAATGCACCTCAACTATCACTCTAGTTCCTTGTAGTTTTATTTTTTAAACAAGTTCATAACATGGTGGTTAAAGCATACAAATTTCAAATATGCATTCAATAATTTTTAGAAAACAATCACGTCATGTTTAAAAAAAAAAATGCAATCACATCAATGAAACACACCTACATTTTTTTTTTTGAAGTGTGAGAGAATTCCTTTCCAAGGACCATCCCAAATCTCAGTCAGTAAATCTAGCAAAAAGAAATTCTAGGAAATTGATACAATAATTTGAAAGGAAAAAAAGAAAGAAAAGAAAATACAGCATATATTTTTATAAGAGGAGAGAGTTGTACAATTATGGGGGAGATGAAACAGTCACTTTCACACATGGCTTTGCCCACCATTGAAAGGGATGGATGTAAACTTGAAGTCTCGCATAAAAAAACATGAAAGATAGATGGGTCTCTCTCAATCATACCTTTTCCATCATTTCACCAAGTTAGGATTGGGTTAGGCTGGAAGACCAACTTAAATGATTGTAATTAGCTCATATTTTGCTACTTATTTTTAGATATTTTTAGGTGATCTTTCTTAATCCTTTACTTAAAAAAATCAAGATTATTCACTAAACTTTCTAAATTGTTCTTGATGCTTCTTAAGTGAACTTTAATGAAGTAGCTAAGGAGTTTAAGATATGTATCTTTGAGAGATCATTGGTTCGAAATCGCTGAAAAACGTTTAAATTAGAATACCTTTCGAAATAAGAGTAAATCTCTAATTTCTCGATTTAAAAAAAAAAGCGAAGTGCCTAATAAATTTTTTATGGTTAATTTTGTGTCTAAGTATATATCTATAACTACAACAACAATAACATACCAATTTAGTAGCCAAAGGAGTTAGGGCGGGTAGATCTAATAGGGGGCTAGGAGCTATGTCTCCCAAATTTTAGGATTTATATATAAAAGTGGACCCAAACATATATTCTTTATATTACATATGACATGCATTTATATGGTGCCCCCAAAATTTTAATTTTGTATTTTTTTAGTATATAAATGTTGATATAACAGCCCTAGTTTAATATTATTAATATCATGGTGGTCTCTCCAAATTTTGAAATTTAAATCTGTTCTCCAATAATTTTCTTGAATCCACATGGGTTACAGGTTTTAAATCTTCTCACCTTTAAAATAAAAAATTCATAACTTTTTTTACCTAGTTCACCAACAATAATAAAAAAATGTTTATAATTTTTTTAAACGAGATATTGCTCTAGTTGCCCCATCATCATCATTTTTAATTTTATGTATAAAAAGTATTGACTTATTCAATATATTTTTTAAAATTTACGGGTCCACTAAAACACAAAATTGAAAATTTATGTTCCAAATATACAAATTTCAATTTTATATTTGATAGAGATGTTTTTTTTTCAAAACAAAATAATAAATATACTAATTTATTTTCGATCTAAAATTAAAAGTAATGTTTAGAAAGGCATTAGGCACAAAATTGAAAGGGAAAACATCTATTTGTCTACCTTTCACAAACTATTTGGAAAAATATTCGAATAGAAAAGAATTAGAATGAGTGTTTATTTTTAATTTTAGAAGAGGAAGGATAAAATATTCATACCTCATTTTCACTTAATCACATTTTAGGAATAAAAATCAATAAACCACCCACCAGATTAGGATTAAATGTCAAATTTCACCCTCCACCATTTTAAGAATCATTTCCAAATTTAATAAATTAAATTACTCAATTATTTTAGGAGTAAGTTTTGTCTCAAAAAATTGCACAACCACTTTCTCATTCCCATCATCATCATCAATTCCTTTTTCTTAAACAAATTTTCATCACCATTTTTTCACGTTTCCATCACCAAATTTCCAAGGTTGCAATGATCCTCACAGATTCCTTTTTCTTTTTTGCAATTTCTTTTTCACTTTTCACCAGTTTTTCATGTTGTCATTCCCAAATTTCCAAGGTTGCAGCAATCCCCCAAATTACGGTATTCTTTCTTATTCCCATCATCAATTTTCATATTATTGTCTTCTCTGTCACCTTTTTTAGTGAGTAGGAAGCAATCATTCTTAATTGCAAATGGAGATTACATCGTTTACGATTGTCTATAATGGGAATTGGGACGAGTGAGATATTTATAAAAGCTACAATACCGTCATGGTTGAATATCACATACAACACCACCCCCTATCCCTACTGATATCGTCTATCAAGGAAAATCTAGGATTGGATGTAATGCAAAAGTTATAAGCATATCGTTGGAGTTTGGGAGAAGAGAAGAGAGGAAGAGGAAGTAGAGTGATTTGGAAAGATGAAATATTTGTTTGGGAATTGATGTTTTGGAGAGAGATGTTGAATTTTTTTTTTTGAGAATTGGTGTTTAAGAGAGGAATTTTTTTTATTTTATATTAATTTTTAATGTAATAAAGTTTGATTTGATGTTTTATAGGATTAAACATGTTTGATCGGATGTGCGGAGGAGTTAGAGAGGAATTGTGAGAGGTTGTCATGTACAAAAAGGCAAACATGGGTTGGATAATTTTCTTTCTTCACCTCTCTCAACTCCTAAATTCAATCATCTTTTAAGAATAACAGAGATGTCCAATGGATGTACAACGAGTTTGCTGGTGGTATGTACAGTGACTGTTGTATCCTGGTGTCATCATCCAAACACGTACCGAGATGTAACTTAGCCATGACATGAAGCTTCTAATACAAGACGGTGAAATCTAGTTCGAAAAAATTTCGGTAGCTCAAACTTTAAATATCACCCTATTTTTTTAGCATAGCTAATCCTTTAGAGAAGAAAACGAATACCTAGTGTGAGGTTAATGGCGAAGGAGATCTGGAACACCTGAAAACCTAAGCGTGACGATTTTGAGCTTGACGGGGAGTCGCCTATGTCGTTCTTTGTGGTGGGGGGAACGTTTTTAGCTAGGATGGAACTGGAATGACATGAGCCCGAGCTTCCCTTTGCGTATGCATTTAAGACCGTTCAACTCCCAAACTCAAAGTTGAAGAAGAGAATTAATGAGGTTAGCGACGACAGGTTTGTTTTTATTCATTTGTTTTTTCACAACCTTTTGAAAAGGAGAGGGAGCGTATCTATAGACATGGACAAGGGATGTACTCATATTTTAGCCCTTTCATAAGCAATATATATATATATATATATATTAAAAAAACTAACGTAATCTAATTGTTTGTTTTAAAGAAAGATTTTCAAAATTTCAAATCAACAACTTTATTATTTTAATCTACTTGTTTTAAGAAAAAATCATCTCTCTTGTCAATTAAATTTAAAATAATTTGTAAATAAAAAATAAGAACATTAGTTAAAACAGAATGGATTTAAAATAATTGTAAATAAAAAATAGGAACAAATTAGGATGGGGTACTATGGACTATTAGATATAAAATTAATTAATTTTGTATTTATAAAAACTAGTTGTAGACACACATTTAAAATATTTCTCATCTAGACATTTTCTTAAATAATTTGCTAGATTTAGATCTTTTTCTAATTTTCCCAAATTCAAAAATCAAAATTATTAAATTGATAAGTTCTAATTAATTCTATTTATGGAATCTAATTTCCCTACCTTTAAATTAAATGATGTGGTTAATTAGGGATATTATATCTAATTTAGTTTATGAGTTGAATTGCCAAAACAAAAAAAACAAATTCAGAACGAATGACAACTGCCATTTGTTTCCGTTAGAAATCAAATAAAGAATGAGTTGGGCTCAAAATTGAGCCCAGTAACTAGGGCATCTTTTTAAAATTCATTCATTATATAAATTTGGTAGGTGTGCCGCAAGGAAAAAAAGAAGGCAGTCGCAAATTGTGATGAGAATTTGGTTTCGTTTCTAATTTTATTAGCTAGTTTATTTTCTATGAATTATTTTAAGAATATTGTTTTGATGTTTTTCTTTATGAGTAGCTAAATTCTTCCTTCTAGTTCAAGGGTAGTTTTAATTTAATTGTAGTTTTGTGAGGCTTTGAACCAAATAGAATTTTCTTTTAATTCAAAGATTATTTGTTTCTTATTTTAATTATTGATTGATTGTTAACAAATTGAATTGACGCCTTAATTTATTATCAATTTATCCATGCTATACATGATTTTGTGATAAGTTATTGTTTCGAATGATTGTAAATTGTAGCCAAGGGTTGGCTCATGTGTGTGTGATTGTGGCTTTTCCAAATTACATAGCTTGCATGATAGGCCCTAGGGAAACAAATAAACAAAATTAATTAATTTTGTAGTTGTCTCGGTTAGTTAATTTTGGTTTGGTCGTTCTCGTAAATTTTAATGCTATTATTCAGTTAATATGGAACACTATCGTGCCCAATTAATTGAGTAGTAAAGTTTGAGTTTGATGCTGGGTCAGAGTCAATTAAGTAGGAGAACAAATATCTATTGTGGCTTTTCCAAGTAGGTAGACTAATTCTTTGAACCTAAGAAAATTAAATATTTTTTGTAGCCTATGATCAAATATACAGTTGAATTAAACTAAACCCTTGAATTGGAAGTTCTCGTTAAAATTGTTTATTTTATTTTATCCTTTTTATTGCTTTAGTAAGAATTTTATTCAATCGCCAAAACCCCCCATTTTATATTTGTTTTTAATCATTGAGAAATTAATTCATAGCTCCTTTGGGATTCGACCTAGTTCCATTATTTCTACAAGTTAGAGTTAGAGAGTCAGTATTTATTTTGGTGGGCTTCGACAACCCGACCAAAATTTGGCGCCGTTGCTGGGGAGCTTAATTTAGTTTCTCATTGTTTTTTATTTTATTTTATTTTATTTATTATTTATTCTTTTCTTTTATATAGTTTATGACTCGTTCTTCTCATCATATTGAATTTCCATTAGATCCAGAAATCGAGAAGACTGCACGTAGACTAAGAAATGAGGCAAAAGAAAGGAAAACTCATCTTGAAAAAAAGTCAATATAGCCGAGGTTAAAGAAGAGATGGCGGACAATGAAGTTGAAAGAACTCTTAAACAACTAGCGACGCCTGATTTAAATCAACAACCTTTATGCATTACGTTTCCTAATATTGCAGGTGATTTCGAACTAAGATCCGGTTTAATTCACTTACTTCCTACTTTTTATGGACGTGCAGGTGAAGATCCTCATAAACACCTAAAGGAGTTCCACATTGTCTGTTCGGAATGAAACCACATGGAGTAAGTGAAGAGCAAATCAATTTGAGGGCTTTTCCTTTTTCCTTAAAGGATCAAGGCGAAAGATTGGTTGTATTACCTACCATCGGGTTCGATCACAACATGGAATCAAATGAAAAGACTATTCTTGGAAAAATTCTTTCCAGCATTTCGAGCTGCAAGCATTAGAAAAGAGATTTATGGCATAATACAAATCGTTGGAGAGACGTTATATGAGTATTGGGAGAGATTTAATAGATTATGTGCCAGTTTTCCATACCATCAAATTTGTGATCAACTCCTAATTCAATACTTTTATGAAGGACTATTGCAAACAGATAGGAGCATGATTGATGCTGCAAGTGGTGGAGCACTAGAAGACAAGACACCATCAGAAGCTAAGCAACTAATTTCAACCATGGCGAAAAATTCCCAACAATTTGGTACACGAGGTGGTGGAGTTGTTCACAAAGTTAAATAGGTAGATGAACTAAGAACCCAAATGTCTGATCTAACTACTTTAGTTAATCGAATAGCCGTAGGGCAATCACAGATGGCAAAAGTGTGTGGAATATGTTCACTTCTAGGACATACCACAGATACATGTTCTCAACTACAACAAAATTATTTTCAAGAAGCAAATGTTATTGGAGGATTTTCAGGCCAAAATCAACAGAAATGTGATCCATATTCTAACCATTATAATCCAGGATGGAGAGATCACCCAAATCTCAGCTATGGAAATCAAGGAGGACAATATAGACAACCCCATGCTTCCACACAAGTTCAACCTTTAAACTCAGGTACATCTTTTGATGAAATGTTTAAAAAGTTAACTGATAATGCTCATCAATTTCAACAGAATAGCATTCAATTCAAAAAGGACACCCTTCAATTTCAAAAGGAAACGAAGATTGAGATGCAGAATTTTGGCAACCAAATTTCACAGTTAGCTACATCCATTAGCAGATTGAAGCTCAAAATTCTGAAAAATTACCTTCCCAACCAGTGGTAAATCCAAGAGAGAATGTCAATGCCATCAAGTTGAGAAGTGGGAAAGAGATTCCTTCAGGAGAGACACCTTTTAAGGAGAAGAGCCAAGTAAAGAAGAAAAAGGAGAAACTTCTTCTAAAGTGCCAAAAATGGTAAATTTTGATCATTCTTTATCTCTTCCTTCACATACTTCGCTACCTCATTTTCCCAGCAGGTTAATAGTGCAAAAAGAGGACGAACATGATAAAGAGATCCTTGATACCTTCAGAAAGGTTGAGATCAACATCCCATTATTGGATGCAGTTAAACAAATTCCCAGGTATGCTAAATTTTTAAAGGAATTGTGCACGAGGAAGAGAAAGACAAAAGAACATGAGAAAGTTGTGGTAAGTAAGAATGTTTCAGCTATTTTACAAAAAACATTTGCCAGAAAAGTGCAAGGACCCAGGTATGTTTTCTTTACCTTGCATTATTGGTAATAAAAAGATTGAATGTGCCATGCTAGATTTAGGAGCTTCCATTAATGTCATGCCATTTTCTATTTATCAAGAACTGAAGTTAAATGACTTGCAACAAACTGGAGTAGTAATTCAATTAGCTGATCCTTTTTATATGCACCATCTTGGAATTATTGAAGATGTCTTGATTCAATTTAATCCTGTTGATTTTTACATCATAGATTCAGGTAATAATTCACCATCTTCTTCAATCTTGTTAGGTCGTCTATTTATGAAAACTACTAAGACAAAGATTGATGTAGATAAGGGTACATTATCAGTAGAGTTTGATGGAGATATCGTCCATTTTAATATTTTTGATGCCATGAAATATCCTAAAGATGAACATTCTCTTTGTCAGATTGATGTGTTTGATTCCATTGTACAAGATGTATTTCTAGAAGAGGATGTTGAACATGATCATAAGTCTTTAAAAGAAATTGAAGACAAATTTGGTTTAGAAAAGTCATCTTTATCTGAATCCATAAATACTGATGTTGAAATTTGTGATTCAACTAACAAAATGCTGCCTTCTACTGTGCAGACACCAAAACTAGAATTGAAAGAATTGCCAAGTCATCTTAAATATGTGTATTTAGGTGAAGTTGATACATTGCCTGTTATCATTTCAAACAGTCTCACCACAGAGCAAGAAGAGAAATTGGTTAAAATTTTGAAGAAGTACAAGCTTGCAATTGGATGGACATTGGCAGACATAAAAGGCATCAGTCCTTCAATTTGTATGCACCGAATTCTACTTGATGATAATGCCAAATCATAAAGGGAACCACAAAGGAAACTTAATCCAACAATGAAAGAAGTTGTAATGAAAGAGATACTCAAGTTGTTGGATGCATGTATCATCTATCCAATCTCAGATAGTGAATGGATTCCCATTGCACAGGTTGACCAGGAAAAAAACGACATTACTTGTCCTTTTGGGACATATGCTTACAGGCGAATGCCTTTTGGTCTTTGCAATGCTTCAGGTACGTTTCAGAGATGCATGATGAGTATTTTTTCTGATTATATTGAGAAATGCATTGAAGTGTTTATGGATGATTTTACTGTTTATGGAGAGTCATTTGATGAATGTTTGAGTAATTTGAGTAAAATCATGAAAAGATGCATTGAGACCAACTTGGTGCTAAATTATGAAAAATGTCATTTTATGGCAACTCAAGGAATTGTACTAGGACAAATTATATCATCTAGAGGTATAGAAGTTGATAAAGCAAAAGTGGATATTATTGCAAACTTACCTTACCCTACCAATGTTAGGGGAGTGCGATCTTTTCTTGGACATGCAGGTTTTTATCGCAGGTTTATCAAAGACTTCTCAAAAGTTGTTTTACCAATGACAAGTCTATTGCAAAAGGAAGTTCAATTCGAATTTGGAAAAGAATGCAAGGAGGCGTTCGATAAATTGAAACAATTACTGACCAGTGCGTCTATTATACAGCCACCTCGATGGGACTTACCATTTGAGATTATGTGTGACACAAGCAATTATGCAGTTGGAGCAGTCCTTGGTCAACGAATTGACAAAAAGAGTCATGTCATTTATTATGCTTCTAGGACTCTGAATCATGCCCAATGCAATTATTCCACTACAGAAAAAGAACTTTTATCAATTGTTTTTGCTTTAGATAAATTTCGATCTTATGTACTTGATTCTGAAGTTGTTGTATTTTCTGACCATGCAGCTTTAAAATATCTTTTGTCAAAAAAAGAATCCAAACCATGACTATTGCGATGGATTTTGCTTCTTCAGGAGTTTAATATGAAAACCATGACTGTTGCAGACCATTTGAGTAGGTTGATAAGAAAAAATGATGCATTGCCAATCAATGACGACTTTCCAGATGAGCACTTGTTTCAACTTAATGGTATGGTTCCTTGGTATGCAGATATGGTAAATTATTTGGTTACAGGAAATCTACCTCATTATCTTAGTACGACTAGGAAAGCAAAAATAAAAAGTGATTCAAAATACTATGTATGGGATGAGCCTTTATTATGGAAATTTTGTTCTGATCAAGTTATTAGGAGATGTGTAAGGGACCGACCCGAATGGGGCACTAAATGGGCCCTTATCCCAATGCATGCATTCAAAGTAAAGGACATTTAAACAGACATGATTTCGGATTCCAATTAAAACAAAAACATTCAAAATAACCCATTTAAAAACTAGATAGTCTCTGAACTCCGTCCCTGTTTCCAAGCACTGTTCCAAGATAAATACATTTCCAAAGTTTACTCGATCGAGATTTACTAAAAACCATTCAAAACCTGTTTCAGATACAAAATGCTGGAATCCACAAATATTTACAAAACATCCTAGGGCTCAGTGTGCCTGCCACATGCATCTGGGGAAAACAAAACACACAAGAGTCATAATACAAAAATCGAGTTGGAAGATCGGGCCCCATGATCACAGCTCCTCCTTCGGGCATCCTGTCACAAGCACCACGATTACCTCCGTGGAAAACCACGAGAATAAGGGTGAGTAACGAATTACTCAAGAAGAATCCCCAACCGGGAGTACAATACGATATACATGGTCATCTCGATGAGCGTATGCAAGCTATGAATATAAACACGAATAGAGCACATAGCTTAGCCCACACTTGGGCCTCGGATGCCAATTTAAGGTATGAGTCCGAATAAAATCACCACACATCCACTACACAAATCGCCCTATACGAGAAACAAGTCCCGGCCTCGGCTGCTCATCGTCGACGAAAGGTACACCGCCCCAAGATCCCGATGAGCTCTCCCGTCGGTATTTGTAATGAGCGTAAGCATGTACCGCGTGCTCTCGCAGACTATGGGGTGCCGGGTCTAGAGGCAAGTTTGCCATGTCCGATCCACCACGCCTAACTAAATCTTTGGATCGGTGTCACCGACATAGGGTGTGAGACTGACACGTAAACTATGTCACCTGTACCACCGCACTGGGGCCAAGGAAGCGGGTCGTGGTAGGCTTACACCGTAAAGTCGTCCTTGCCTTAACAGTGGCAATCGTGGGCTCTTGCCAAACATGCCGAGGACATGCCGGCCGCCGGGGCGAGGCAATGCCAAGTCATCATCCCGCCGTTGGGGCATTTAACAGATCGCCACCCTCACCCAAGATTGCGGGGCCTACCGATAGGGTTAGCTAATCCTCACGGGGTCGGGGATCGGAATGACTTGCTCGACGTTCCCGCCATGGATGCAAGGTACTTTATGCATCGTGCCCGATGATGATGCTATCTACCGCAACTCTAACTTTGCCCCTAGCAATCAAACAAACAAATCCATAAAATCCAATACGTGCTCAATAAGAATACAACGAGCCTAGCATGATACTACGAAGCAAGGAGCAGATCTACGAGCATGCTAGAAAGGAACAACCTAGCATGGATTAACATGAGAATTAAATCAGAAATCATGCTAATCGGGAATTCGAGAATAGAATACCTAGCTACACATGTCAATAAACACAAACAAGCGATCAATCAAATCACATATAATATCGCAGGTCCACACAACTTCGTAAGAAATCCTTACCTTGGCCGGGACAATTACACGAAAACCTAAGTCTGCGAGCGATCTCGAACTAGCTACCGGAACCTAACAAGCACAACACAATTACACACAATATCTAAATTAAATTAAATAAAATAAAATAATTAGGCTCACTCTCTCTCACTGGCTCTCGGCTCGGCTCGGCTCGGCTTCGGCTTGGCGGCTCGGCTCAGCGAGAGACACGTGACACGCACTGGGAGCGGCTTAGCGACACGGCTCGGCGACAGCGCCACGGACACGGCATTGGGCTCGCCAGCGCTGAGCGATGCAGAGGCGCGAGGAGCGCGCGGTGTCTTGCGCGAGGCTCGGCGGTCAGGCTGCGACGAGGCACCGATTTGGCGAACTCGAGCGATGGAGGAAGAACGCGACTTCGGACGATTGGAGAAAATTCGACGAACGATTTGTTGTTGGTCGAACTCCCCTACTGCAGCTGCACAAAAACCACCCAACAACTCGCTTCAACATGGCCGGAAAATCGAAGTCGAAAACAGGGGATTCGGATTGAAGGAGAGAAGAAGAAGAAGAAGAAAAAACTTACCTTCAGCCCGGAAATGGATCGACTTCGAACTGGGGACGACGAGCTCGGTCGAATCGGAGCTAGAGAGGGGAGAAATCGCAGAGAGAATCGCTGTCGGTTGAAGAAGGAATCGCGAAGAAGAAGAAGGAGAAATGGGGAAGAAGGCTCGGCGAGCCGCTTTTATACCAACCGCCTTCAAAACAAGCATAAGTATTAGAACGCGTTTAGATTAACAAACGCGCGCGTGGCTTTCGGACAATACCGCCCCTGCACGCACGCGACACGTCCCTAGCTCGAATCTCACTCGACGCGCTATTTAATTCTTTATTTATTTCCACATTCTTCCAAGCCCAAATGCCTTCACCAAAATTCCCGATCCCATTCAAATCGACTCATAATTTTTCCGGCAATTTAAAATTTCAAAACCGCCCGCATGCCCCAACCCAAAATTACCAAAATGCCCCTGGGCCTCCCGGGAAGACCGGGATGAAATTTCCGGGCCGTTACAATATTCCCCCCTTATAAGACTTTCGTCCTCGAAAGTCACTTAAGATTTGCAATCTCATCTCGTCCTCCCGCTCCCAAGTGGCTTCCTCTGAGCTCTGACTCCTCCATTGAACCTTTACCAACCTGATTTCACGATTACGCAGTGTCTTTGTCTCAAAAGCAAGAATCCACACTGGCTTTTCCTCGAAGCTCAAATCCTCATTCAGCTGCAAAGGCTCAAAATCAACAATGTGCGACGGGTCCGGCACGTACTTCCTCAACATCGAAACATGAAAAACACTGTGCATTGCCGAAAATGACGGAGGCAAGGCTAATCGATAAGCGACCCTGCCTATCCTCTCCAGAATCTCAAACGGACCAACAAAACGGGACTCACTTCTTCCCACGCTTGCCAAACCTCAAAACACCTCGCATCGGTGCGACCTTTAGGAATACATGTTGGCCAACCTCAAACTCCAAATCTCGCCGCCGAACATCGGCGGCGTAACTCTTCTGCTGCTCTGAGCCAAGTCAACATACGAGCTCTAATCTTCTCAGACGCATTGCATCATTGGTCAATCGCAGCAAACTCGGGACCCAAAACTCGCCTATCACTAACCTCTTCCCGAACACGTAAGATCGGCAACGCTTACCATACAAAGCCTCGAATGGAGCCATCTGAATCGCCGATCGATAATCGTTGTTATATGCAAACTCCATCGAATCTGAGTCATCGTCCCAACCGCCGGAAATCCAACACACAAGCCCTCAACATATCTTCGAGAATCTGGTTCACCTTCTCTCACCGCCCATCGGCCCGAGGGTGAAAAGTCAGTCTTTGAAACTACACTCAGTGCCTAAACCCTTCTGGAGCGCTCTCTAGAAACGAGAAGTGAACCTCGAATCACGGTCAGATACGATCCTCACAGGCACACCGTGATAACGAATGATCTGCTCCAAAAACAACTGCGCCCACTGTTCCACGGTATAAGTGTCTCTACCGGGAATGAAGTGTTCGCTCTTAGTCAATCGATCGACTATCACCCAAATCTGAGAGAACTTCCTCGGAGTCCTCGGCAAGCCAGAAATAAAGTCCATGGAGATCTCTTCCCACTTCCACTGAGGTACACTCAGCGGCTGCAACAAACCGGTGGTCTCTTGCGCGGGTGCCTTCACTTGCTGACAAGTGAGACATCGACTGACAAACTCCGCCACATCTCTTTTCATACCCATCCACCGAATGTCTCGCTAAGATCTGATACATCTTGGTACCCACAGGGTGCCAAGCAAACGAGTCTTGTGGGCCTCGAGAGCAACTCGTTGCAATCCTGCGACATCCGAACACACAACCGCCTCAGACACGTCATTTTTATGTCTCGTGAATACACAAAATAAAAATCTCCATCAAGCACTAACTCTGTCAAATAATCTTTTAAGTGCGGGGTCACTCACCGACTATCAATAATCCATCGTCTAATCGATGGTCGGATCACAACCGAGCTACTCTGCGAGAATTTCACCCAACAACATCGCAATCTCGGCCGCTCGAACTCTCTCTGTGTCGGCTCGGGAACTCAACAACACCGCGCGAGTGCGACGTCTTCCTACTCGGAGCATTAGCTACAACATTGGCTTTACCCGGATGGTACAGAATCTCGCATGATCATAATCTTTCACTAACTCTAACCATTTCCTCCGCCTCATATTCGGTTCTTTCGAGTAAATGAGATACTTGAGGCTCGGTGATC
The DNA here is from genome assembly GCA_036507275.1 of Sicyos edulis. Classification (NCBI taxonomy): domain Eukaryota; kingdom Viridiplantae; phylum Streptophyta; class Magnoliopsida; order Cucurbitales; family Cucurbitaceae; genus Sicyos; species Sicyos edulis. The sequence goes on from CM071855.1 coordinate 12,813,628, forward strand.
GGTAAACATCCGATCCGCTCACCATACATGTAATGCCTCCAAATCTTGATTGCAAACACCACTGCGCCAACTCCATATCATGAGTCGGATAGTTCTCGCTCATATGGCTTCACCGACGGAAGCATAAGCAATGACCTTCCCGTCTTTGCATCAACACACAACCCAACCCGAACTTGGAAGCATTGTTGTAAACCACGAAACCACTGTCCCCTCCGGATCGCCAACATCGATGCTGAAGTCAAATCGCGCTTGAGCCGGGCAAAGCTCTCATCACACCTCCTACCGTCCCCAACAAACTCGACACCCTTCCTCGTCGGACGAGTGAGGGGCGAGGCTATGGCGAAAAAGTCCTTAACAAACCGACGGTAGTAACTCGCCAGTGCCCGTGAAGCTGCGTATCTCGTGAATCAAGTCGGCTCGGCCCACGAACTCACTACCTCAATCTTTGCGGATCCACGGCTATACCATCTCTCGAGACTACGTGACCTAGGAAGGCCACTTGTTCCAACTGCAACTCACATTTGGAAAACTTCGCATAAAGCCGGTTTTCCTCAAGGCCGCCAACACTTTCCTCAAATGCTCTGCATGATCCTCCCCGTCCTTGAATAGATCGAGAATATCGCCAATGAACACGATGACGGTTGTCCCAAAATGCTTTGAACACCCTATCCATCATGTCCATGAACGCCTGCTTTGTGCATTCGCCAACCCAAACGACATGACCCCAAACTCATAGTGCCCAAATCTAGACACGAACGCTGTCTTAGAAATGTCGGCGTCCTAATCCGCAGAATCGATGATACCCTGATCTCAAATCTATCTTGGAGAACACGGAAGCTCCTCAAGCCGATCGAACAAATCATCGATCACGGGGCAACGGATACTTATTCTTCATCACTCGCCACCTTATTAAGCTCACAATAGTCAATGCATAGGCGCATCGAACCATCCTTTTTCTTCACAAACAACACTGGCGCTCCCCACGGGGACACACTCGGACGGATGAACCCTCGATCTAACATCTCCTGCAACTGAACCTTCAGTTCCTTTAGCTCGGCTGGCGCCATACGATATGGAGCCTTCGAGATAGGGAGGGTCCCTGGCTCGAGCTCAATTGTGAAGTCAACTTCTCTCTTCGGGGCAACCCCAGACTCCTCCTGAAACACATCCGCAAACTCTCTGCTTAACCTAAGCACTTGATCAATAGTCAGTGAGGGACGGCTCTCTCCGGACAACTTGACCAGTGTAACGGCCCTTTCCGGGAGGCCCAGGGGCATTTTGGTAATTTTGGGTCGGGTCGACAGAGCCGGTTTTGAAATTGAAAATTGCCGGAATAATTATGAGTCAATTTGAATAGGATCGGGATTTTTGGTGAAGGCATTTGGGCTTGGGAATGAGTAAAATTAAATGAGGAATTAAATAGCGCGTCGAGTGAGATTCGAACCGGACGGTCGTCGCGTGCTAGGCAAGGGGCGCCGCCAAATGAGCCACTGGCGTGTTCATTACTCTCACGCGCGATTTGGTATATATGTCGTGCGCAGAGGGATTTTCATATAAAAACAGAGCTCGCCCGATGCTTCTTCTTCCTCGCGATTTCTCCTTCGTTTCTCCGTCGACCGACTGGCGATTTCCGGCGATTTCTGCCTTTTCCAGCTCCGAATCGATCGTGGTTGTCTTCCCACTCCGAGGTCGATCATTTTCCGGTTGAAGGTAAATTTTCCTTCATTTCTTCTTCTCTTCTTCATTCCGAGCCCTTCTTCTTCCGGCTTCGTTTCCACGGCCATGGTGAGGTGATTTTCTGGGTGGTTTGTGTGCAGCTAGTGTAGGGAAGTTCTCCAACGAAGAATCGCTCGTCGAATCCCCGTGGATCGTTCGATTTCGAGTTGTCTCCTTCGCCTCGTTTTCGTGCTCTGTTCTTGCGCAGCTTGCCGAAGTCTCGCCAAGACACCGGCGCGCGCGCTCGCGCCTCTGCATCGCTTCAGCGCCTCCCCGCCCAGTCCGCGCGCTCGCTGCTGAGCCGCCGTGCCGCTGAGCCGCCGTGTCGCCAAGCCGCACCTCGCCACAAGCCGCGTCGCGTGTCCTGCTGCCGAGCCGAGCCGAGCCGAGCCGAGCCGAGTGAGAGCCGAGCCGAATTATTTTTATTTTATTTTATTTTATTTTATTTTATTTAGATATTGTGTGTAATTGTATTGTGCTCGTTAGGTTCCCGGTAGCTAGTTCGGGTTCGTTCGCGACTTAGGTTTCGTGAATTCGTCCCCCACTGCTGTAAGGATTTCTTACCGGAGTTGTGTGGACCTGCGATATTATATGTGATTGCCGATTGATCGCTTGTTTGTGTTTATTGACATGTGTAGCTAGGTAATCTATTCAATTCCCGATTAGCATGATTTTCCGGTTTAAATCTCATGTTAATCCATGCTAGGTTGTTTCTCTCTAGCATGCTCGTGTATCTGCCTTTGCTTCGTAGTATCATGCTAGGCTCGTTGTATTCTTATTGAGCACGTATTGGATTTTATGGAATTGTTTGTCGCTTGCTAGGCGGCGAGTTAGAAGTGCGGTAGATAGCATCATCCGGCCCGATGCATAAAGAACCTTGCATCCATGGTAGGGACGTCCGAGCAAGTCATTCCGCCCTGGACCCCGTGAGGGGATTAGCTAACCCAAGCGGTAGGCCCCGCAATCTTGGGTGAGGGTGGCAGATCGTTAAATGCCCCAACGGTCCGATGATGACGTGGCATTGCCTCGTCCCGGCAGCCGGCATGTCCTCGACTGCTTGGCGGTAGCCCCCGATTGCCACTGTTAAGGCAAGGACGGCTTCTGGTGTAAGCCTACCACGACCGTTCCTTGGCCCAGTGCGCGTGGTTCAGCCGACATAGTTTACGTGTCCGTGTCTCACACCCCTATGTCGCGACACCGATCCAAAGATTTAGTTAGGCGTGGTGATCGGATATGGGCGCTTGCCTCCGCACTCGGCAACCCCCATAGTTCTGCAGAGCACGCGGTGCATGCATGCTTACGCTCATTACAGCCGCCGATCGAGAGCTCCTCGGGATTGTGAGCGAAAGTGTACCTTTCGCCGACAGATGAGATGGTGAGGCCGGACTTGTTTCTCGTATAGGCGCGACTTATATATATTGGATCGTGTGATGATACTATTCCGGACTAAGACCCTAATTGGCATCCGAGGCCCAAGTATGGGCGAAGTTATGTGCTCTATTCTGTGTTTATATTCATAGCTTGCATACGCTCATCGAGATGACCATGTATATCGTGATTGTACCCCTGGTTGGGATTTCTTCTTGAGTAATTCGTTACTCACCCTTATTCTGTGATTTTCCACAGGTAATCGTGGTGCGCGACAGGATGCCTGAAGGAGGAGCTGTGATCATGGGGCCCAGTCTTCCAACTCTGATTTTTGTATTATGACTCTCGCGTGTTTTGTTTTCCCCTGAATGCATGTAGTCGGGCACGAGCCCTAGGATGTTTGTAAATATTTGTGGATTCCAAAGATTTTGTATCCGACAGTTTTGAATGACTTTTAGTAAATCTTTAATCGAGTAAACTTTGGAAATGTATTTATCTTGGAACAGTGCTTGAAAACAGGACGAGTTCCAGGAAATTGTCTAGTTTTTAAAAGGGGTATTTTGAATGTTTTGTTTTAATTGGAATCCGAAATCATGTCTGTTTAAATGTCCTTTACTTTGAATGCATGCATTGGGATAAGGGCGCATTTAGTGCCCCATTCGGGTCGGTCCCTTACAGCCAGGTAGCCCCAAGCTCCATGAGCTAGCAAACGACGAGCTTTCACAGCTGACACCATCGGCGGGCAAACTTCACCCTGAACTCCACGAAACTTGATGATGGGGCGACCCGTGCGGCCTGAACACTACTTCCTTCCGGTGGCAGTCAATCAATGCGTGGTTAGCGGCTAACCACTCCATACCGAGAATCACATCGAAACCACTCATGGGTAGAACTATGAGCGTAGCTACCAGCAACTCTCCGGATATCTCAATCCGGCCATCCTTAATCTTATCTTTTGCTAACATATTAACTCCTGAAGGAGTTGCAACAGATAATTCAAAACCTAGAGGCTCTAATCTCAACCTAGCATGCTCAAAGAAACAATACAGAGATACAAACGAGTGCGTAGGAACCAGAGTCAAACAAGACAAATGCACAATGATCCAAAACAAGAAGCGTACACGCCATCTGCGGCATCGCACGCGCTCGCCTCCCGACGGTTCGTAGCGAACACCCGGCCCTGCTGCTGCCGTGACAGCCGAATCGCCATAGCCGGTCGTGATCACGAAACGGATCACATGCCCCTCTTTTCCACATCGAAAACACCGCCAGGCCCGGTCGACAAACTCCAAAGTGGGCTATTCCACAAGTGGCACGGTGGGAATCGCCTAGGACCGCCTCGCCGGGCGAGGCCGAATCGGGCGGTATCCTACGCTGGTCCCGGCTCGAATCGCCCTTGGCGACGCCACCTCCTCAGACTCAAACCTCCTCTTCTCGTCCCACTACACCGGGATAGATGCCTTTGCACCGAGCGCGATGGGATCTACTCAACAGATACTTCCCATTGTAAATAGTGGTCACCGAATGCTTAGCATAGCATAAGTGTCGTGGGCACGTGCCTGACATCTTGAGACACACCCGCCTCACTGAAAAATGAACTTCCGAATTTTCAACTCGTGGGTTGCTATCACTCACGAGCAAAATAACCATACTCAAAAACTTCCTCTCGTACTCCTCTATAGAATCGTAACCTCACTGCAGATTCGGAAAAGCGCCATCTTCTCTTGAGCCTCATCACTAATGTACTTGGCTTTAAATTGGCCTTGAAGAACTCCCGTGTAGCGTGGAGACCCACCGGTCTCTCACTCAAGGTGGACTCCCACCACCATCTAGCTACGCCCCTAACACGTGGGCCGCACACCTCGGACTCACGAACATCGGGGCACACCATAATCGGAAGGTGTACTCCAAATGGGCAATCCATCTAGCCGCTAAAGCCTCACCGTGGCATCAAACTTATCGTGGTTCCATTTCACGAAATCCTTCAACCATTTACCAAGCTCATCGGCACCTTCGCCACTTCGCCACAAAGGCTGCTGGCTTCCTGGAGTCAGGTGCTTCTTTGCGCCTCTTTGAATCAAACGAGTCACCGCTCGATCTGAGCTCGGAACTCTTCCCATTCAAGCACGCCAACAAAGCACAGGTCTCGCCTCTGGCCATTCAATAGGTCGACCACCATAGACCTCATAGAATTAGCAAATTACTGCTCCGGAGCAGCGATCTCACGCAGCGCCGCATCGCCTCAATGCCTACTCGGGCTCAACAGGGGAGCTACAGGCGGAATGCTATCGGTCTCGGCTTGGGACGATGTCCTGCGGTGTCGATCCGATCCTCGACACCTCGGCCTCCTCTCGGGCGTCCTCTTCCGGCGCGGTAATCGGCATGTCAAGCGATCTACACCCAAACCAATAACGAGTCGAACTCGCTCGTCTCCGCTCCACAATACTACACAAGGCATACACTAGATGACAGGTATTGTAAATTCTTAATCCTTTTTTTTTTAACAACAAATAGCAAACTTAGGCGTACCTGATGACCGTCGCTGAGTGCTAGTGATCATGGGAAAACGACCTACAACAACAGTCATACTACGAATTTATGACTCGAGCTCTAATACCAACCGTAAGGGACCGACCCGAATGGGGCACTAAATGGGCCCTTATCCCAATGCATGCATTCAAAGTAAAGGACATTTAAACAGGACATGATTTCTGATTCCAATTAAAACAAAAACATTCAAAATAACCCCTTTAAAAACTAGATAGCCTCCTCAGAACTCGTCCCCTGTTTCCAAGCACTGCTCCAAGATAAATACATTTCCAAAGTTTACTCGATCGTAGATTTACTAAAAACCATTCAAAACCTATTCAGGATACAAAATGTCTGGAATCCACAAATATTTACAAAACATCCTAGGGCTCGTGCCTCTGCACATGCATTCAGGGGAAAACAAAACACACAAGAGTCATAATACAAAAATCGAGTTGGAAGACTGGGCCCCATGATCACGGCTCCTCCTTCTTGCATCCTGTCACAGCTACCACGATTACCTCGTGGAAAACCACGAGAATAAGGGTGAGTAACGAATTACTCAAGAAGAATCCCCAACCGGGTACAATACGATATACATGGTCATCTCGATGAGCGTATGCAAGCTATGAATATAAACACGAATAGAGCACATAGCTTAGCCCACACTTGGGCCTCGGATGCCAATTTAAGGTCCGAGTCCTAATAAAATCACCACACACCCACTACACAAATCGCCCTATACGAGAAACAAGTCCCACCTCTCCGGCTTCATCACATCGACGAAAGGTACACCGCCCAAGATCCCGATGAGCTCTCCGGTCGGCGTGTAATGAGCGTAAGCATGTACCGCGTGCTCTCGCGGACTATGGGGTGCCGGGTCAGAGGCAAGCCGCCCATGTCCAATCCACCACGCCTAACTAAATCTTTGGATCGGTGTCACCGACATAGGGGTGTGAGACTGGACACGTAAACTATGTCACCTGTACCACCGCACTGGGGCCAAGGAAACGGGTCGTGGTAGGCTTACACCGTAAAGCCGCCCTTGCCTTAACAGTGGCAATTAGGGGCTACCGCCAAACATGCTAAGGACATGCCGCCGCCGGGGCGAGGCAATGCCAAGTCATCATCCCGACCGCTGGGGCATTTAATGCATCGCCACCCTCACCCAAGATTGCGGTGGCCTACCGGTAGGGTTAGCTAATCCCTCACGGGGTCCAGGGGCGGAATGACTTGCTCGACGTCCCCGCCATGGATGCAAGGTACTTTATGCATCGGGCCGGATGATGCTATCTACCGCAACTCTAACCGCCTCTAGCAATCAACAAAACAAATCCATAAAATCCAATACGTGCTCAATAAGAATACAACGAGCCTAGCATGATACTACGAAGCAAGGAACAGATACGAGCATGTTAGAAAGGAACAACCTAGCATGGATTAACATGAGAATTAAATCAGGAAATCATGCTAATCGGGAATTCAGAATAGAATACCTAGCTACACATGTCAATAAACACAAACAAGCAGTCAATCAGCAATCACATATAATATCGCAGGGTCCACACAACTCCGGTAAGAAATCCTTACCTTGGCCGGGGACAATTACACGAAAACCTAAGCTGCGAGCGATCTCGAACTAGCTACCGGGAACCTAACAAGCACAACACAATTACACATAATATCTAAATTAAATTAAATTAAATTAAATAATTAGGCTCGGCTCAGCTCTCACTCGGCTCAGCTCGGCTAGGCTCAGCTCGGCTCGGCAGCCGGACACGCCACACGGCGCTGGGGCGCGGCTTGGCGACACGGCTCGGCGACAGGCGCACGGACACGGCGCTGGGGCTGCTTCTGCGCACGAGCGATGCAGAGGCGCGAGGGCTCGCGCGCGGTGTGCGGCGAGGCTCGGCAGGCTGGGCTGCGACAGGGCACCGATTTGGCGAACTAGAGCGATGGAGGAAGAACGCAAATTCGGGCGATTGGAGAAAATTCGACGAACGATTTGTTGTTGGTCGAACTCCCCTACTGCAGCTGCACAAAAACCACCCAGCAACTCGCTTCAACATGGCCGGAAAATCGAAGTCGAAAACAGGGGATTCAGATTGAAGGAGAGAAGAAGAAGAAGAAGAAAAAACTTACCTTCAGCCCGAAAATGGATCGACTTCGAACTGGGGACGACGAGCTCGGTCGAATCGGAGCTAGAGAGGGGAGAAATCGCAGAGAGAATCACTGTCGGTTGAAGAAGGAATCGCGAAGAGAAGAAGGAGAAATGGGGAAGAAGGCTCGGCGAGCTGGCTTTTATACCAACCGCCTTCGAAAACAAGCATAAGTATTAGAACGCGCATTTAGATTAACAAACGCGCGCGGTGGCTCGGCTGGCAGCGCCCCCTGCCTAGCACGCGACACGTCCCTGGCTCGAATCTCACTCGACGCGCTATTTAATTCCTTATTTATTTCCACATTCTTCCAAGCCCAAATGCCTTCACCAAAATTCCCGATCCCATTCAAATCGACTCATAATTTTTCCAGCAATTTAAAATTTCAAAACCAGCCCTGTCGGCCCGACCCAAAATTACCAAAATGCCCCTGGGCCTCCCGGGATGAAATTTCCGGGCCGTTACAAGATGTGTTCCTGAGAATGAATTCCAATCTATTTTAGCTTTTTTCCATGAGTATGCATGTGGGGGACATTTTGGACCTAAAAGAACTGCTAGAAAAGTTTTAGATAGTGGTTTGTATTGGGAATCTATTTTTAAAGATGCATATCAGTTTTGTAAAAATTATGGGAAATGCCAAAAAGTAGGTACAATAACCCGAAGGAACGAAATGCCCCAAGTGTCTATTCTTGTTTGTGAAATATTTGATGTATGGGGTATTGATTTTATGGGTCCATTACCTTCTTCTTGTGGTTTCTCTTACATACTTTTGGCTGTGGATTATGTGTCAAAGTGGGTGGAAGCAAAAGCCACCAGAACTAACGATTCTAAAGTTGTTGTAGGTTTTATCAAGGCTAACATTTTTAACAGGTTTGGCGTTCCAAGAGCCATTATTAGCGATCAAGGAACTCACTTCTGCAATAGAACCGTTGGAGCTTTAATGAAGAAGTATGAAGTGAATCATCGAGTGGCTACCGCATACCACCCCCAAACTAACGGTCAAGCAGAAGTTTCAAATAGGGAAGTTAAAACCATATTAGAGAAGATGGTAAACCCGAGCAGAAAGGATTGGAGTCTTCATTTAGACGATGCTTTATGGGCATACCGAACAACGTACAAAACTCCCATAGGGACATCTCCTTACAGGTTGGTATTCGGTAAGGCATGTCATTTGCCTGTAGAAATTGAGCATAAAGCCTATTGGGCAGTTCGTCGATGCAACATGGATCTAAACAAAGTTGGAGCATCTAGGTTACTACAGTTATAGGAATTAGAGGAGTTGAGGCTTGATGCTTATGAAAATTCAAGAATTTACAAAGAGAAATCCAAGTTGTTTCATGATAACATGATTGTTCGAAAACAGTTTGAGATTGGTCAGAAAGTGTTATTGTATAATTCTCGACTGAAGCTCATGCCCGGTAAGTTACGTTCTCGATGGATTGGCCCATTTGTTATTACTAAAGTGTTTCCTTATGGTGCAGTGGAAATTAAAAGTTTGGACTCAAATAAAATTTTCAAGGTGAATGGCCATAGATTGAAGATTTTCCATGGAGGTGAAATTGTGTCATGTGTCACAAGCTTTTACTTGGATCACCCCACTTACCTGGACGACTAAGAATTTTCTGAACTTCGTCGAGCAAAACGACGTTAAATGATTGCGCTTATTGGGAGGCAGCCCAATATTTTTCCTACTTTTTATTTTCATTACTTTCATTTTTTTTTTTAGTTTTTAGTTTTTATTTATTTATTTTGCTTTGTTTAGTTTTTTTTTGTTTAGTTTTTTGGTATTTTCTCATCTTTCTTTTCGTACAGGGCATTAATTTTCAATAAGCATGACCACCGACTCTCTCAACACAAAAAAAAAATGTTCACAAATTCAGGGAGTTCACTTTCCTTATCTTTTTATGTTTTTTGTGAACATTGTGCTTATTTTTTATTTTTTATATATACATTGGGGACAATGTATAGTTTAGGTGTGGGGGAAGTTTAGATCAAATTTAGCATGCTTTAACCCATACATATTGATTTTTCTTTTGAAACTTTGATTCTTTGTTAATATCTTTGAATATCATGTAAGTTAAGAATGCATCATTAGTTTGAATTTTAGGCATGATAGAGATGAGCATGATTAGAGTTTTTTCTTAAATTTATATGATGGTGTCTCATTGATTTGTTGATTGAAAGTGTGCAAGGCTTAATGCAAATTACCCATTCTAGTGAGAATTTGAGCCTATGAGCAACTCATTATATTATGCTCGATTTATTTCTTGTTGAGTGATATCAACTTAGTGTGCTTATTCTAGAACTTGCTCTTGAATGCATTTTGAGACCATTATTTTTGTATTGATGCTTTAATATGATAAGGGCAATTAGGATTAACCATTTTTTGGCTTTTAATTCCCACCTTTGAATTTTTCTCATTAGTTAGCCACTTTGAGCTTATTTTCCTTTTCTTTCTTAATAATAGCACATCATATTTAGCCTTAGACCATCTCATTTGCTAGCCTCAATCGTTGCACCTTTATCAAGACAAGAGGAAAATGTTGTATGGTAGTTAATGGTTGAGAAGTAAATTTAATAAATTGAAAAAAAAAAGAAAAAAAAGTGGAGGAATGTGAACCAAAAAAAAAAAAAGAGGCAAAAAAGTACAAAATTCAATAAAGAAAAAAAGAAAAAGAAAAAGAGAGCCTTAAAATAAAAATAGTTCAAGAAAAAAATACAAATATTGAGGAGAAAATTTTGCCAATAAAATTATGTTATTATGGTTTCTCCAAAGTTCTTAGTGCAAGAATGAAGTGTGGGAATGCACTTATGTCTTTGGTAGTGTATTTTGTTCTTCTTATGTAGCATTGCTATCATGCAATATTAACTCTTGGTCTTGATTATGAAACACCTAAATTTTCCTCATATCCTACCCTTACCTAAGCCTCATTACAACCCTTGTGAAGTCCCTTTGATTTTTGCATTCAATTCATTTATATTGGTGTAGATTTGATTCATTTGCAAGCCTATGGTAATAACATGCTATGATTTGATTTTGAGAGAAAAGAAATACCCTAAATATTTTGAAAGTAATGAGTGAAACCATGTGAGGGTGTTAAGTCTTGTTACATTTTATTTTGGTGAATTGATGAGATACTTGAGTTTTTGTACAAAATGTTATATCCCATGAATGCTCATTCTTTTGATTGTGATTGAAATTCAACTTTGATGTGTGATTGACTTTATTGATATTCTTTGATATTAAGATGGATGAAAAGAGAGTAGAAAAAATAGTTGATATGTTAAGTTAAGACATACTTGAGGACAAGCATGAATTATGTGTGGGGGAATTTGATAAGTTCTAATTAATTCTATTTATGGAATCTAATTTCCCTACCATTAAATTAAATATTGTGGTTAATTAGGGATATTATATCTAATTTAGTTTATGAGTTGAATTGCCAAAACAATAATGAAACAAGAATAAATTTAGAGTTTAAAACCATATAAATAGAAAAAGTTAAAAAAGGAAAATTGAAAAAAAAAAAAACAAATTCAGAACGAATGACAACTGCCATTTGTTTCCGTTAGAAATCAAATAAAGAATGAGTTGGGCTCAAAATTGAGCCCAGTCACTAGGGCATCTTTTTAAAACTCATTCATTATATAAATTTGGCAGGTGTGCCGCAAGGAAAAAAAGAAGGCAGCCACAAATTGGAGAGAGAGAGCGAAGAAGAGCAGCCTCGAGAGCAGTTTCAAGATCGATTTGGAGTTTCTCTAGCAGCTTGTGATGAGAATTTGGTTTCGTTTCTAATTTTATTAGCTAGTTTATTTTCTATGAATTATTTTAAGAATATTGTTTTGATGTTTTTCTTTATGAGTAGCTAAATTCTTCCTTCTAGTTCAAGGGTAGTTTTAATTTAATCGTAGTTTTGTGAGGCTTTGAACCAAATAAAATTTTCTTTTAATTCAAAGATTATTTGTTTCTTATTTTAATTATTGATTGATTATTAGCAAATTGAATTGACGCCTTAATTTATTATCAATTTATCCATGCTATACATGATTTTGTGATAAGTTATTGTTTCGAATGATTGTAAATTGTAGCCAAGGGTTGGCTCATGTGTGTGTGATTGTGGCTTTTCCAAATTACATAGCTTGCATGATAGGCCCTAGGGAAACAAATAAACGAAATTAATTAATTTTGTAGTCGTCTCGGTTAGTAAATTTTGGTTTGATCGTTCTCGTAAATTTTAATGTTATTATTCAGTTGATATGGAACACTATCGTGCCCAATTAATTGAGTAGTAAAGTTTGAGTTTGATGCTGGGTCAGAGTCAATTAAGTAGGAGAACAAATATCTATTGTGGCTTTTCCAAGTAGGTAGACTAATTCTTTGAACCTAAGAAAATTAAATATTTTTTGTAGCCTATGATCAAATATACAGTTGAATTAAACTAAACCTTTGAATTGGAAGTTCTCGTTAAAATTGTTTATTTTATTTTATCCTTTTTATCGCTTTAGTAAGAATTTTATTCAATCGCCAAAATCCCATTTTATATTTGTTTTTAATCATTGAGAAATTAATTCATAGCTCCTTTGGCATTCAACCTGGTTCTATTATTTCTACAAGTTAGAGTTAGAGAGTCAGTATTTATTTTGGTGGGCTTCGACAACCCGACCATAAATCATTGTTAAACTTTGTGAAAAAATCATCTAAAACTTAGAAAACTCAAGAGACCAAACTTGTGTAATTAAATAATAATAAATTAAAAATTATTTTATTTTTCCTCATGTTCTTCTCTCAGGTACATATGGATAGAGAATTAAAAAAAAACATATGGATAGAGATAAAGATTTCATTATATATGGTTGGATGCTCTCTAAATTAGGGCAAATAATAAAGACAATGCATACACACAAAAGCTTAGCAATAGCATTTCTAAGTTGTAAGACCCAAAAGCAATTCAGTAATTTCCAAAATAAAATGAAGGAAGTGAAAGAATGTCAATAATGTTATTTTGATATGAATGTTTGTGCGGTCCTTTTTTATTTTCTTTTTGGTGGAAAGCCTCCAAATATTAATATGAAGTCAGTTTTCTTTCTTTTCTGAGTTTCAATCTTCTCCCAACTTTGATAAATAATTATTACACTTTTCATTATATAGTTGTCTTCTTTGCCAACACTATATAATTGAGATTTCTTTATTCATTTGTATTCCTATATTGGTACCACCTTCACAATTCACACTGCCACCCTTTTATGACTTAGATGGATAATGGTTGTCTTTTATTTTAACTTATGGTGACAAAATTTCTTTTTCTTTTTTGAAAATAAGGTAACTACATCCATTCTTAGGCCAGGTACCGAAGATATCGAAGAGTAATATCACAGACTCATAAATGTGTTAGACCTCATAAATTTTATTATAGAGTAATATTTTTTTTTATTAAGTGAATTTTACCTTTAAATGGATTTTTTTTTTGAGAAATACTATAAGGGATGTTTGGCTGCAGGTTAGATGAGATGAGATAAGATGTTGATATCAGAAAACCTTATTTAGGGTGAGATGAGATGACAGAAAAATCTTGTTTGGGGTGGAGGAAGAAGAGATGAAATGTTAAGATATGTTTTTTTAAAAAAAAAAATTAGTTATTATATTTTTTTTAACAATAAAATTGTTCTTTTTCTTTTTTTTAAAAAATAATTATTCTCAAATATTTAGCTATTAATATAATAAGTATGTAAATATAATTACTATCATAAATAAAATGTAAGTAATATAAATTTAATATTAAGCACCTTTAATCATATTAATATTTTTATTAAAAAAACATAGTTTCAATGATATTATGTACGACATAATAACCATGATGTTAAAAGTTTCTAATCTTTCATACTTAAATATTGTTTAATTAAAAAAAAAATTTCCACACCACCAAAATAAAGTTTGATTAATCTAAAATATTTGTACATCGTTAATAACTTTGTTTTAAAAGATTTGTTAGACTTAAATAATAAACAAAATACCAAGATTCTATTTATTAAAAAATAAAAATAAAACCATTTGCTTAAACTAGTCATTATAAAATCTTGATAGCAATTTTTATTTTATTTTAAAAAAATTATTTTCTTATACCTTTTATACATTCATATTCATATTCATAGTTATCGAAGGTCAAAAAATTGTTAATAAAATACACTAATTAATAGGTAATAATAAATTAAATATATTTATTTTATTAGTCATTAATACTTCTAGACAACCATAGACACCCCTAAAATTTTTTATTTATTATTTTTTTGTAGTTAAAAGAGAACTCGGTCACATTTTGATAATAATTATTATATTGAAGTAATAAAATATCCCTCAAATTTTAGAATTTATTGTTTTTTTATTAGGTAGAATAGATCTCAATCCCTATGACTCATACAAGTCTTGAAATCTATAGTTGTTTTTTTGTATATACAATCAAGACTCTCAAAAGTATTTAAATTAATTTATCCTTTAAAAAAAAATATATTCACTCTTACTATTATTTCAAGGTGCAAAGCTGAATATAAGAGTATAAAATTTGAATCTCACTGTTTTAACAAACAAAATAAGTTTAATATTTTTAAGTTTATTGAAAATAAGTTCATACTTTTAAATCTATGGTAAACTACGAATAAAAATTCAATATGTATAAATTATTTAAATTTAATTTTTATCTTAATAATAAATTGATATATTTATATTTAATATTAAAAGTAAACACATAACTTTTAATTAGTAATTTTAAATATGATATTTATATTCTATTTCTAAACAATTGAAATTCTATAACTTTTTTTTGTTATTAAAGAAGATTAAAAAATGAATAAAAATATAAAAACTTAACGTCATATATTAAGAGATAATATATATCTATTTATTTTAATTTTTAAAATTCAAATATATTTAAATAAACATTTGATATAATAATAGTATAATTATATATTGATATATTAAAATAATAATATTATTATAAAAAAATATATCAAACATAAAATAATGAAATAAGTAAATATATTGCTTTAAAAAAAAGTAAATATATATATAAATAAAAAGATGAAAAAATTTTAAATTTTTTTTAAAAAAAGGAGAGATGAGATGAGGTGAAGAAGACCTTGGGGCAAACAAACACCTCACCTCATTTCACTTCCACTTAAAACAAACACCCCTTAAATGGAATGGAATGTGACTCCTAATTTTATATTGAATTAACATAATATTCTCCGCTTTACCTTTCTGTCGACAGCAGAATCGTTTTGAAAGATCTCAATAAAAAAGAAGATATTTTTTCTTCTCAACGCTAAATGTATTTGGAATCGGCCAGATCAGCTACAGCCATTGGCCCATTGGATTCAAATTGTTTTGGGCTCAGCCCAAAGTTATGGCATTTACTTACCGAATTATATAAGATAAAAGATATAAACAAAATATGCCACATCATTCAGCGACGATATTATTACTTATTTTGGTCAAGCTTTTGCATGGTCTTGGGGACCTTTGGGATGGTTGGTTCCACGTGAAATATTTCCACTCGAGATCCGGTAGGCCGCTCAAAGTATAATAGTTTTGGTGAACATGTTTTTCACCTTTTTGGTTGCTCAAATATTCCTTATCATGCTTTGTCATATGAAATTTGGGCTGTTGGAATAGATTTATGCCTCAACAACTTACCCGAGTTCGTTCTCAACTTTAAACCTCCATCACTCAACTTTTCAAACTATTTTTTTTAGATTTTTGCAAACTTATAGTACTTTCTGTTTACTAGGGGATTAGCCTTTTGTTTTTGCTTTAAATTTCACTAAAATGTACTGATCTTTGTTATTTACTTACTCTTGGTAGGGATTCTTTAAATTTAATGTTAATTAAGGATTTTCTTTCCCATGTTTAGTTTCTTCTATTTTCTCTTTTGTTAGTTTCATTAAAAATTTACGCTTTTTTCTGTTTAGTAAATGCTCACTGCACATATACAGGTTTTCTTTTTTAAAGAAAAAAGCTTCACTTGTTGATGCCAAAATTTGGTCTCCGGGATCGACGGTGAATTTGCATTTCGTTGGGACGAATACCTACAAAACAAACAATAATCAATGGACATCGGTGTAGTGTGAGTCACGTAGCCTCCGATGCCTAAGTCAGTCAGGTTCAAAAGTGTAGAGGAATTGTTTTTATGGTTTAGAATTAGGTTACCTCATGACTAATTGACTTACGAATATATAGGAGGCGGGTAGGTGACCACTTTTGGTAAAAATAAATTATAATTATAGAAATATTTCTTTTAGGTGAATATTTCTAATTTAGGAAAATATCATTTCATGAGCCGAGCCCGTTTTTGGGTCTAGCCTCTTGTAATTGAGTTGGTGAGTTTCATTAGGTCTTGACCACGAATTTCACCCATAATAGTTGCCCCCACTCTTGAGTTTAGACAAAATATTTAGTCTAAATTGCAAGAGTAGGTTCATTAATCTAGGTTTTCCATAATTTGGACACTTTTGAGATTTAATAATAATCCCCTAAAAGTGTTTTCTATAATTTTACATTTTTGGGATTAAATGAATAATCTCCAAAAAATGTTTTCTACAATGAGACACTTTTGAGATTTAATAACCTCCTAAAAGTGTTTTCCATAATTTTACATTTTTGGGATTAAATGAATAATCTCCTAAAAATATTTTCTATAATGGGACACTTTTAAGATTTAATACCTCCTAAAAGTGTTTTTCATAATTTTACATTTTTGGGATTAAATGAATAATCTCCTAAAAATGTTTTCTATAATTGAGACACTTTTGAGATTTCATAATCTCCTAAAAGTGTTTTTCCATAATTTTACATTTTTTGAATTAAACGAATAATCTCCTAAAAATGTTTTCTATAAATGGGACACTTTTGAGATTTAATAATCTCCTAAAAGTGTTTTCCATGATTCTATATTTTTGGGATTAAATAAATAATCTCCTAAAAATATTTTCTATAATTGGGACCCTTTTGAGATTTAATAATCTTATAAAAGTGTTTTCTAATTTGTAGCACTAGATAGCTGGTACCTAACCTTATCCTAGATAGCTCGTACCTAGCCTTATCCTGGATAGTTCGTACCCAGCCTTATCCTGGATAGCTCGTGTACTATTGGATAGCTTGTACTAGCCTTATGAATTCTCTGTAGCACTGAATAGCTCAGCCTTTTCAAACTCTTGTTATTTGATAGCTCGCACTTAGCCTGATTTTACTTGTAGAATTGGATAGCTCGCACTAGACTTATCAATTCTGTAACACTGGATAGTTCATACTTAGCCTTATCTAACTCTTGCTATTTGATAGCTCGCACTTAGCCCGATTTTACTTGTAGCATTGGATAGCTCGCACTAGCCTTATCAATTCTGTAGCACTGGATAGCTCATACTTAGCCTTATCCAACTTATATAGTAGATAGCTTGCATTTAGCCTTTTTCATTCTATAATACTGGATAGCTCATATTTAGCCTTATCCAACTTGTACTACTGGATTCTCATGCTTAGACTTACCCAACTTATATAGTAGATAGCTTGCATTTAGCCTTTTCCATTCTGTAGGACTAGATAGCTCATACTTAGCCTTATCCAACTTGTACTACTGCATGTTCATGCTTAGGCTTCAACTTCTCAGTATCGTGTTGAGACTGAGATTATCTTTTGGGTCTTGAAACTAGACTGCGTAGTTAGAGCTGGGGAGCCTTTAGTGTTTTATAAGCTCTAGGGCTTTGAGGTGCGTCGTTGGGTGCATGGGACTTGCTTGTGTCATAGGTGCCTTAAGGACTTTGTGGCACCCAACTTTTTCAATCTATCGCGCAACCCTATCTTTCTTTACTTGTGTACTTGAATCTGGTTTTAGAATGTCTCAAACTTCTGAACTCAATCTCCACCGTTCAAATTGATGCTCTTTGTGTTGCGAACAACATTTAGAAATTTCGGCTCGATCCAACTGTTAGTTCAGTTGAAAACTCCAAAATACCAAACCTGGGCGGAACCCCTTTTTTCTACTCTTATGCAGCTTTATTCTTGTTTCGAATGTTGATGTAGAAATCTCAAAACGCAATCTTCACCGTTCATAATGAATATATTTATGGTGAGAACAATGAAATAAAATTTCAAGTCGATCCAACGGTTTATTAATTCGAAAACGTCGAAGTACTAAATCTGGGCGGAACTTTTTTCTGCTCTTAAGCCCCATTATTTTTCTTCACTTGTGTTCTTGAACCTTATTTTAAAAAGCTCCAAACATAATCTCCACCGTTCATATTAAAGATAGTTATGTTGGAAGCAACATATTAACATTGTACGTCGATCCGACGGTTCATTAATTCGAAAACGTTGAAATACTAAACCTGGGTGGAACCACTTTTTCTATTCTTACGGCTGCTCTATTCATATTTTAGAATCTTCTTGTAGAAAGATCAAGACGCAATCTCCACCGTTCAGATTGAAGATATTTGTGTCGTAAACAACATATTAAAATTTTAACTCGATCTGATGGTTCATTAAATCGAAATCGACGGAATATTAAACCTGGGCGGAACCACTTTTTCTGCTCTAGTTTTCACTGGTACTCTCGAATCTTACTTTAGGAAAGTCTAAACTCAATCTCCACCGTCCAGAATAAATATCTTTGAGTTTCGAACATCATTTTAAAATTTAGGCTTGATCCAACGGTTAGTTAATCAGATAACGTCGAAATACAGAACCTGCCCGAAACTTTTTATGAAAAAAAAATGCAATTACCTTTCGGTCATCGAGCTTGCTGCTGCGGCCGGTGTCACTCCTTCACGCATGTGTCGTGCCCTATATTTGGAGTATTTTTTTTGTGTGACTATCCTCTTAGGAGCCCACTTCTCATCTAATTGAATTTTGAGCAAGTGGTTATTATGACTCATACTCATCTTCAATGGTGAAATGCGGAGTCAAAAAATTATTGTAGTTTTTTGGTAAAGCACGAACTCGTCCCCACAGACGGCGCCAACTGTTGATGCCAAAATTTGGTCTTCGGGATCAATGGTGAATTTGTATTTCGTTGGGACGAATACCTGCAAAACAAACAATAATCAATGGATATCGGTGTGGTGTGAGTCACGTAGCCTCCGATGCCTAAGTTCAGTTGAGGTTCAAAAATGTAGAGGAATGGTTCTAGGGTTTAGAATTGGGTAACCTCATGACTCTTACGAATATATAGGAGGCGGGTAGGTGACCACTTTTGGTAAAAATAAATTATAATTATAGAAATATTCCTTTTAGGTGAATATTTCTAATTTAGGAAAATATCCTTTCTTAGGCCGAGCCCGTTTTTGGGTCTAGCCTCTTGTAATTGAGTTGGTGAGTTTCATTAGGTATTGACCACGAATTTCACCCATAACATCACTGGTTTAGTCCTAAAAAGTGGAATGCTCGAAGATTTTGAGGCATTTTTAATAGATTTTCCCAAAGCTTTTGATAATTTCGGTATACTTTCTATAAAATATTAAATCATTATAACACTTAAAATTTAACTTGCTTCAACAAGCTGCTTCTTATAAAAAAAATGTGTCTTGTTATTGAACTGCTTGTGTGTAAGAACCCGACCCAGAATGTGGTCCTAAACCTAGGTTCTCACTCAGCATGCATGTAAACATTCTTAAAACATTTTAGAGTACCAATTAAAATTTTCTAAACATCATTAGAACGAGGACATTAAAAACTTCCAGACAATTTCCATAAAACATAAGGCTATTAAAGTAAAACAAGTCCTGGCCAATATTTAACAAACATTCAAAACAGTTTTAAAATCATCTAACATAGTCCCCTATGGACACCAGGTCCAACTACATGCTGAACAATAAATGCAATAAAGAAAGACAGAGTGTTGGCAGCTCCCATGATCAGTCAGCTCCCTCTGCTAGCCGTCCCGGTGCTGTCCCAAGTTACTTGGTGGAAAAACCACAGAAATAAGGGTGAGTACAAACATACTCAGTAAGAATCCCCTACTGGAGTACAATACGATACATCAATCATCTAGTATCCTAGTATACATGCAAATAGTTACCTACATAGATCTTTTCTCAACGAGCTAATGGTGTAAGTCCGGAATCCTCGGAAGTCTCCTACTTCTGGCCTAATGATTGACTCTCCTAACCAATACCAAAGACATCCTAGAGGGTCTTTCTCCCTCGACCAAATGACCAACTCAAAAGCTGATCCCAAATAGATGTCAAACATCCTCGAAGGTCTTTCTCCCTAGGCCAAATGACCAACTCAAAAGCTGATCCCAAAATAGGTGTCCTCAAAGGTCTCTTACCCTCGGCTAGCAATTACTTGACAAACGGGAGAGTACCCGAAGTCTGGCTCTAAACTAGAACAGAAATGGTGTACTCACGAACATTAATCCAGGGGAGCTCTCCGAACCGGCGACTAACAGGTGTGTGCGCACACCGCATTCTGCTGTAAACCGGCGTAAATGTGGGGGCCTAGGGACAAACTACGCGGTCCAGGTAAGCATGCCTAATGACTCGGAAGCGATGTCACTAAATACAGTAGTGCGAGGCCCTCGACACTCAACTATAGCAGCCTGTACCACCGATTTGAAGCTAAGAACCGGCCAAGGTAGGCTTACACCATTGGCTGGGTTCCGCTCTAGCATCGGCTGCCGGGGTGGAAGCAAGATACATTATGCTTCGCACTAGATCCCGACAGGTGGGGACAAAGTACGTTATGTCCGCTCTTAGCCTCTAGATGATGACAATCCTAACAGTTCTATCTAAGAATTCAGAGTAACGATTCCTGGCTAAACAAACATGCTCATTAATACAAACACATAACCTAGCATGATACTACGAACTTAAAGCAGGAATCACAGAACATGCTAGAAGGACAAACCTAGCATGACACTAACATGTAGAAACAAAGGTAAACATGCTAGCAGAGATCAATTAACAAGCAGTCCTATCCACTAACATGCTCATAATAATCACAGGCATACAAGGTACAATCATGATAATATCGTAGGGTCCACACAACCCTGGTAAGAAATCCTTACCTAGAACAAGCAGGAAACAATAAACAAAGTGAAAAGTGCTCATTGAGCAGTAGATTCAGACAACCTATCAACAACATACATAAACATATTAAACAACCTAGCTAGCTAATACTAAACCAGGAACAAGGAAAAAGGGATCTGAGAAGCTACCCTGCTAGCTACACTAGTGCTCTCGGTAAATCACTATGGAGTTTGACCAATGAAGCTCTCAGCTAGAGCTTCACCGCAACAACAAACACAACACCAATTAGTCTCAGTCAAGGGGTAAGCAACATATCTAACCAAAGTAGCCTTGGCTCACGGCTAGGGCTAGAAGAACTAACCTCGACAACAAGGTGCTCGGCTGCAAAGTGTTGGCTTTTTGACCAATTATCTCAAATTAATTAATTTTAATTAATTAATTAATTAATGTTTTGATGATAACAAACTTGATTTTTTTGTACTGATATTATTAGAGTTTTTAAGCGTTTATTATGTAGATCTTGGAGAGACGATTCCAACGCATTTTGAATCGTGAAAATCGGAGTTAAAATGAAGAAGATATGGACAAATGAAGATTTGAAGAAAAATCGCCTAAGAAAAAAAAACGAGTTTTTCATTTTCAAATTGTTTTCTTTTTAACCCAAACTCATTTCATCCTCTAATCATTCAATCCCATCCATATACACCTTTGTCCTAAATCTAATGGGCACAATTCATCATATCTTCATCAAATCTCGTCCGTCAATCATTTTGCCATTCTCAAAGGTTCAAAAAGTGTCATTTGCTTCACACATTCTTGAATTGGCGCATCGTAAATTTTGTGAAGAAGTTGTCAACGCCTAACTTGTGTATTTTGCCTACAAGAGGTATATTGTAAGGTTTCATTTTTATTTTTTATTTGAGATTTGTATTAAGGTGTGGGGTACACCTTGGGTTGTGAGAAAATACAATTGGTTTAATCCTGAACTAGTAAAAGGATTTGGGTTTCTCTTTAGCCTTAAAAAAGAGGGTAGTAGTGGTTTAATCCTGAACCCGTGAAAAGGATTTAGGTTTCTCTTTAGCCTAGGAAAAAGAGGGTCGTGTCGGTTTGGTTCTCACCCGCAAGAGGATCGCCTAGTAAAATACCCAAGAAGTAGTCTTGGGGAGTGGAGTAGGATTTTCGAACCACTATAAACTTCGGTGTTTTCTCTCTTCCTTAACTTTTACTTTTTTGTGATTTTAATTCTTGCATATTATAATTTATTGTTTGGTGATTTTATATTAACAAAACTTAGATCGTAAAAGTATTATTTTTAAATAACTTAAAAAGTTGGCGAACCTTATTCACCCCCCTCTAGTGTTGCCTTTCGATCCTACAATTAGTCAGGACAAAAATTGAGTTAGTTATCATCAAAATATTTGGATTGATTTGAAGCTTTAAAGCTAACACAAAGTGCTCCTCGGCTAGGTGATGTGCAACAACAAAGGGATTCGGTTAGGGCTTGCAAAACACACCTCGGCTAGGCTCTTGTGCTAGGGTTCACGGCTAGGGCTTGATCAAGATCAAGATTTGGGTGCTAGTGTGTTTTCGGCAATCACAAGGACTCCACCAAGGATCTCGGCTTGGGCTGCAAGGGAGGTTCTTGGCAATTCAATTTGTGATTCTCGTCAACAAAGGGTTGTTTGCTTGGAGTTTTGCAGCTACACAAGGGAGTCAAGAAAACCAGAGCAAGGAAGGGGTGAAATCGCCAATGGAAATGTGGGTGCTCTCGACAAGATGATGGAGAAAGAGAGGAGGATGTTCTCTCGGCTAAGGCTTCCACGATGCTAGGCTAGAATGAAGAAGAAGAAAGGAGAGGAAGAGAGGTTGGCGATTGGGGAGAAAACGTTCTCTCTTGGTCTCGGGAAGAAAATCGCAAAACTGCGTTTACGGAAGAAAGAATGTGATTCCAACTCTAAGAATTTGTCGATTGAAATCCTGGCCACCCAGCATCAAATCCCAGCTCCAATGCACTTTTTCCCTTTTTAAATTCTTTTAAACTAAGCTCCACAACTCCAAAACAACTAAGGTTCGAGCCTTGGAAAGAGCACTTTTAATTTTTCCTTAACAAAATACTTAAGCAAAAGTTCTCCAAAACCACCCAGGTTCGAACCCTGGCAAAGACACAAATTCCACCCTTTATTCTCCTTTTTTTCTAAACAATTTTCCAAGCTTAGCTGGTCACAGGTTCGAATCCCAACAGACACACTTTTAACTTCCTATTTCTTCTTTTTAAAACAAGCTTCCAAAGTCTGGCTGGTCACAAGTTCGAACCCTAGCAGCAACATTAATTAATTCTTAATTAAACAACAACAAACTTCAACTCCTAGCCACCTGGATTCAAGTCCTGGCTCAAACACTTTTCTTTTAAATTTTCCTTTTTCATTCCAAGCCACTAAAACACAAGGATAGACTCCAATTCCAAGAACCTAAAACTGAATAATATCTCATAGCTCAGCGAAAGACTAAAACAGCCCTAACGGCCCAACCAAACAACCAAAATATTAACCAAACATACCTAGGGAACCGAAACAAAAATCTGGGCCGTTACACTGTGTTGCATTTGGAAATGGTAATTAATTGTAGTTGCCATTGGTGTTGAAAAAAGGGCTAATTGTACATTTGATAGAAGAAAGATAGAGTTTAGTTAAATAATTTGAAAAATAAGTTATAATCTAATCGAGTTAGAAATTTAATATTTATAATATTATAAAATTTAAAATATTGTCTTTTTTTAGAAAATTTAAAATATTGTCTTTTGTTGTTCATAAACATTGCAAATTAAATCTGTAGAAATTAATTATCACCAGTTAATAGTGAAATAATAAGTAGTTAGATAAAAATTCAGATTATTTATATCTGAGTAATTATTCTATATAGTTAACTTCTTAGAGTATTAATGATATGAATTACTTTTTAAGTCAATCATGACAGAGTTGATTATCGGTCAAGTATGACTTTAAGAATTTAAGGAGTTAATTGTTTAATTCATGATAAATATTCATCTTTTTTTTATTCAAGAGATTATGAGTTCAACTTATGATAACACATAAAATTTGTAGAAAATTAATTTATAGGTAGGTGACCATCCTAGATTAAATCCAACATCTTTTACATTCAAAAACCCCTTTGACCACTAGTTAACTCCATAATAATAATGATATACATCCGTTTAGAAATTAAATTTCTATTGATTTCTTCGACCACCAGATATTTTTGGTCATATGGTCTATTTTGAGAAAATAATTTAGACTAGCACAACTTGATCTCAATACTCACATATAAAAAATATTCAGAGAGATTAAATTTTAGCCTTTGAAAATTTTAGAACTAAATTGTATTTTAAAATATATAGACTAAATTGTACACCAAATTTATAATTCACTAAATAATAATAATAATAAACTCAAAATGGCTAATTCATTTTAGTCTGAAATTGATTGGGTTGGTTTAGTTCTTGTGATGGTTCTTCAAGTTCAACCAATCAACCATGAAAATAAATAAAACAAAATTTCTAAAATTATTATTATCCTAAAATCTACGTCACGTCGAGCTCATTTATATTTTCAACCCAAATCCAAGTGATATAATTTGAGCTAGCTCTTTTGAAATTTCAAGGTCTGTTATATGCATATTAACAAAAGTATTGCTCAGCTACTATATAGTT
The DNA here is from genome assembly GCA_036507275.1 of Sicyos edulis. NCBI lineage: Eukaryota > Viridiplantae > Streptophyta > Magnoliopsida > Cucurbitales > Cucurbitaceae > Sicyos > Sicyos edulis. The sequence goes on from CM071855.1 coordinate 12,838,120, forward strand.
TATGTTTATAACACAAAAAAAAAAAAAAAAAAAATCACATGTTCAAATCCAAATATATTCACGTATATTATTAAACTAAAAAAGATTACAAATATATTCACGTATATTTCTACTTCTTCCCGATGAAATAAATGATAAAGTTGGGAGTTTGATCAAAATTGGATGGAATTGAAACGACTCAACCAACTTGTATAAATGTCAATTGATATAATTAAATTTACTTCAATCCATCAAATTAAGTTTTTGGATTGATTGGTAGTTTAATATAATTCAACATGATATCAAATCATAAATTTATTCCAATTCATCAGCTTAAGAATTGAAATTGAATTTAGTGATATGAACGAGTTTACAACAAAACAATAAAACATTCCACCTATAAACAAAAAAAACTTAATTTATTTTATGAAAATTTTGACGAATAAGAATGATGGATGAAACCATGTGATGCACATAAAGTAAGCGGAATGAATATAAAAGTGGTTTGAATTTTTCCACGGGGTCTTATCTATTTGGTGTAAGGTAGGTAATTTGTGGAGAGTTAGCATTGATGAACGGCAGAGGAAATGCCACGTCAAATTGAAATTCAGCCCTATTTTTTTTTTTTTTTTTTTTTAAATTTTAATTTTGACCAGGCCAATAAATCTCCGATGAAATTCTTGACCTGTTTTCCAGATTCAGCAATGGCGGAGAGGATCTTCAAGTATGTGATCGTCGGCGGTGGCGTCGCTGCGGTAAGTCTCTTCCTCCTTCCTCATTTTGTTCTCTGATTCTGGATTTCCATTTTTATAACCCCAAACAGAAATGGTCCGATTCCAAGCCTTTCAAACTATCTAAACTTGTTTCTGTTCATTCTTCACTGTGGTCGAGATCATGATTCCTTCTCTGTTTTTGATACTGAATCTTGGTAACTGATGATTGAAAATGCTGGATTATACTGATTTTTAGGTTCACATGTGTTGTTTTCGGACGCCCTTAGGATCTAGTTTTTGTTTTGCATAAGAAACGGAACTTTCTTTTACAATACAAATGAAACCTATAAAATTGCACAAATTCTTGAAAAGGTGGAGCCAAAAAGGCTGAGAAAGGTATCCTAGAAACTGTGTGGATTCTGTATTTTTATAGTATTTACTTGTTAAATTGGACTTTAATTAAACCCAATGGTTCTATTCGTGTTTCAATGTTGGTGCCAAGGTTCAAGTGTACTATTTTATATATTTCATTTGCAGAAATGTTGCAGACAATGGAATGAAATATAATCTAATTATGAAGGGTAGAAAGAACCAACTACTGGGTTCAATTTATATTCTTAGAGATTTGTTTGGCAATGCAGGGATATGCAGCTAGGGAATTCGTAAAACAGGGACTCAATGCCGGAGAGTTGGCAATTATATCCAAGGAGGCAGTACGTTATCACATCCCTGTTTGCCTCATGTTTATGCTGTTTCAAATTTCACTTCTTGGAAATAATATCTGATTGCTCTCTAATGGAAATATTTGTCAAACACTTACTTTCATTCCCTAAAGAAAGGAATGACAATTGGTTCGAGATTTCTGTTCAACCGTTTGAATACTATATTTTGTAATGTCAGGTTGCTCCTTATGAACGTCCAGCTCTCAGCAAAGCTTATCTCTTTCCCGAGTGTGAGTTGCATTTGACTGAACTTGAACTATATGTCATCATCGTTCTTTCTTCCACCTCATTGTTCGGTTTAAGGAGAAGGGTTTCCAGGATGAGTGCATGTTTCATCACATAGTTATTTGGTTTTGCAGCTCCTGCTAGATTGCCAGGGTTCCATGTATGTGTAGGAAGTGGTGGGGAGAGGCTGCTTCCAGAGTGGTACAAGGAGAAAGGTTATGTGATTTCCCCTCTCATAATTTAATTCCTGAAATTCCATTGCTCTTGCAGTATTCTAATGACTTCCTACCCAATTACTGCAGGAATCGAGTTGATTCTTAGCACAGAAATTGTTGAAGCAAATCTTTCTGCCAAGACTCTGAAAAGTGGTTCTGGGGGAATTTTCAAGTATCAGATTTTGATTATTGCTACTGGCTCTACTGTGAGGATTCATCCCTCTCTTTCCTAGAGCATTATGGATTATCTTTTCCGTGGTTCTCTTATGTTTGATTTCACTTGCATGCTGCTTGCAGGTTATAAGATTGTCCGACTTTGGAGTACAAGGAGCTGATGCCAAAAACATTTTCTATTTGAGAGAAATTGATGATGCTGATCAGCTAATAGAAGCAATCAAAGCAAAGAAAAATGGAAAAGTGGTTGTTGTTGGAGGAGGTTACATTGGTCTTGAGCTTGGTGCGGCGTTGAGAATAAACAACTTTGATGTTAGCATGGTTTATCCTGAACCATGGTGCAGTAAGTCGAGTCCATGCAATTCCTTGTTTTTTCTCTCTTGCTTCGAAAATCCATGCAAATACTGAAAACTCGTTCAATTCTATTCTTGCAGTGCCCCGGCTGTTCACTCCTGCAATAGCTGCTTTCTATGAAGGTTATTATGCGAAAAAAGGAATCACAATCATTAAAGGAACAGTTGCTGTAGGCTTCACTGTTGATTCTAAAGGAGAGGTAAGATCTTAAGGAGCATCGTTTTCTACAACTCCCATCTGTTGAAAGACTTTTTCGCTGCGACTGAGGTCAGTTGTGTTATTGAATATCGTTCAGGTTAAGGAAGTGAAACTTAAAGATGGTCGGGTTTTAGAAGCTGACATTGTTGTCGTTGGTGTTGGTGGACGGCCGCTGACAACGTTATTCAAGGGCCAAGTCGAAGAAGAAAAAGGAGGCATTAAGGTAATTGTAACCAACGAAATTATTACAAGTTAAAAAGCTTTCAAGAAAGCTCATGACTTTGTAAATTATACGGTCTCCTTAGCACTTCTTCCTTTTCTTGTAGACTGATGCATTCTTCAAGGCGAGTGTTCCTGATGTATATGCCGTGGGCGATGTGGCTACTTTTCCTTTGAAGCTTTACAATGAACTGAGAAGAGTTGAGCATGTTGACCATTCTCGCAAATCTGCAGAGCAAGCTGTAAAGGTGTGCAGACTTTACTCCTCCCTCCCTCGAATGCGTACACTAAAAATATCGACCTGTTGAATCAACAAATACTACTATTTGTATAAGTTCTTTTTCTTTTTATGGTAGGCCATCAAGGCGAGTGAAGAGGGCAAAGTCGTTGAGGAATATGACTATCTTCCATACTTCTACTCTCGATCCTTCGATTTGTCGTGGCAATTCTACGGGGATAACGTTGGCGATGCAGTATTGTTTGGAGACAGCAGTCCTGAATCAGCTAGTCACAAGTTTGGATCATATTGGATTAAAGATGGAAAAGTTGTGGGAGCTTTCCTTGAGAGTGGAAGTCCTGAAGAAAACCAGGCCATTGCCAAAGTTGCAAAGATTCAGCCATCAGTTGAGAGCTCAGATCTGCTCGTAAAGGAAGGTATCTCCTTTGCATCCAAGGTCTAATAACTTCTTCCATTCACCATTTACTAAATAAAATTCAAGTGCCTAAACTGAACATTTGATCTATAACAATGCTCTTTACTTTGGATTCAATATGCAATTCAGCTTCTTTACTTTTGTGTTCGTTATTGGAAAATTGAGATTTCATAGTTCAGGAGGTCGTAAGAATGATAAAAAATGGGTCTTAAGGGGTAAAAGATATGACAAGCAATAATTTTCCCAATAAAAAGTGTGTTAGGAATGACCCCTTAGGAGAGTTGGGGAATAATAGAGGAGCATATTAGCAAATATTTGGGGAATAAGTTAGAGACTTATAATTATAAATAGAGTGGTTGTCCAAAGGTATCCATATTTTGAATGATTTTATTTTGAGCTCTCAGAGATGGTTCTTTAGAGAAAGGGAGGTTCCAAGTCCTATTCAAATTTGGGTTATCTTGTATTTGTTTCGTTTATTTCGTAATACAATTTGGATCTCATCAATCAAAAGTGTTGAAAAATGTAAGATGGATAAAATATTAGATGTGCACATAGCCAATGAAATTTGTAATTAATTGGGACAGACTTATTGCGAATTTATTTGGTGTTACATAAAAATAAATACAGAATTTTAAATGGTTTGAAACGAAAATGATTATTTAATATCTATTATGCAAGTGAACCATAAATTCAATTTTTTCATTGGTTAGTAAAAATTCTTAAACGATATCGATATTGATCTTCTTATGGTTTTTTGATAACCGATTCTCTCTTACGGGTTCATGATTATAACATCATCTTTATCTTTGAAGATCTTTGAATCCATAAAAATAGAGCAATTATACATAATAGATATTACAAATAGATATAACAAGACAATTTACGATTCTAAAACATTCCGTTCTCCGCCACAGCGACGTCTAGGTCAATGGCTGAACATTAACTATATTTCTTTAATATAAAAAGGTATTTCATGTCAACCACAAGTGGAAAGAAAAGGAAAGGCAAACATAAGTTCTACAACAATAATAAAAAGATGAAAAAATAAGATAAATTCACTACATCATGAATTGGTTCTCTCTATAACTTCACAAAATTTTGTCCTAAATTATTAAACCCAGAACTCCAAAACTCCTCAATCAAAAAGACTGAAACACATGTCCTGCATCATACAAAAAAAAAAAAAAAAACCCAATTAGTTATAAGAAGTAAACAAACTAATGTAAGAAAATATATTGGAAATATGTTAATAAAAATTGAACTACCTCATCAGACTCTTCAACGACAACTTCCTTCTCCTCTTTAACTGTAGACTTGGCCGCCGGAGTAGCAGCACCGACGGCTGCAGCAGTGGCAGACATGGCAGCGGCAGCGCCGGTGGAAGGGATAGAAGCCATCTTCTGTCTCCCACAGGCAACAAGCTCTGCTAAATCCTTGTCCTTAACTTGGGAAAGAAGAAGCTCAAATCTTTCATCCTCAACCTCAATTCCTACTGTTGAACAAAAGCATTATAATTACATCAACAAATTAATAAATAAGAAACTATGTAAAATAACATATAACCATATTTAATAAAAATACCAGTGCCCAGAATGGCTTTAATATCATCAATGGAAGGGTTCGTATTTCCGCCCAAAACTGCAAGCAAGTATGCTGCAACAACCTTCATCTCTGAAAATCTCAGAAAAGAAAAGAAAAAGTAAAAGTTTTTGATCTTGGAAGAGAAGGAAATTGGAGGTTAGGAACTGATGAATTCGAAAAGGAGATTATTATTTTTTTTTTATAGAAAATCACAGACCCTAATCGGTGCAATTTTGGATTTAGTTTAAAAATTTGATTGTTTATAATATTCCTAGAATCTATTATCTTCTGCTATAATGAGATTTAATAAAAATATCTTATCTTTTAAAATGAAAATCTAAAAAATATTTCAAATATTTTCTACGTCATTTGTATATAATATTTATATTTATATATTTATTTGAATTCTATAATCGATAATATAATCAATAAAAATAAGAAAAACCAAATATATGAGGTACAAATTGATATTTTCCAGCTTTTTACTAAGATACCCTATAATTCAAACAATTTTACTTTATGTTTGTGAAAGTATTTCGAGTCATTGGTTCTACCAAATATAGATATCAAATGACTCATTTCAAAAAAGAAAAAGAGATCAAATGGACGAGAGAAAATAAAAGAATTATATCATTTATATTGATTGTTTTAAACAACACAGAATTGTTAATGAGATTTGCTTGACTTTTCATATATTCACTGCGTTAAAATAAGAAAGAATCTCTAATTTTTTAGAGTTTTTTTTTTGTAACAATCATCGCTGAGACAAGCCTAGGTCCACTATTTTATTTTATTTTATTTTTTGAAATTACAACAATTGAGGTAGGGAGATTTGAACCCATAACTTCTTAATCATTGAACATACATTAATAATGCTGAATTGTTCATGTGGGCCCTAGGTCCACTTTTTGAAATAGAGTAAAGTTCTTTTACCAAGAGTACTTCAAAAGTGAACTATAAATTATAATGACTATACTCAATAGTCATAAATACTTTTGAAGATAACTTTTAAGAGTTATAGTATGACTAATCATCTATTATATTATCGTTCAATGATATACTTCATGAAAGGTGTCAATATTTTTCCTATTATGATACAATGGTGCTGTTAGCATTTAGCAATCAATAACTTCTATAATATGTTACTATGGTGCTGTAAGCATTTAGCAATCAATACAATGGTGCTGTTAGCATTTAGCATTTGGCATTTAGCATTTAGCATTTAGACATTGCCCATATCACTAAAAAGACCACACTCATTCTCTAAAAAGTTACTATGTTTACCTCTACATTTTATGGTTCCAATGAACTTGGCAAGGTATGACGAGTACACAATATACTAATGGAAAAACAATTAAATGTATAGAAAGAGCATTCAAAAGTTAAATCAAATGAAAAATTAACTATGCTTTATAATAACAAAACTTCATCATGTACGAAATAAAGACATAAAAATAATAAATCATACTAAAAAATTTTAAATCGAAAAAATATGTATAACAGTTGCTTTCGTGACGGGAGAGACAAGACAATAAAAATTTCTCTAAAATTACTTCTCTTTTATTTCTCTACTTCTTTTTCTACAACTTTCTCGAACCTTATTGCTCTCTCTTGCTTTATCTTTCACAATTGAATGAACACTCTATTTATAACTTATTATAATACTTGGGTCTACGAGACTCTTACTATTTCATACCATTTTTTCCTTTTCATTTACCAAAAAAAATTTCCCACTAATTTCTTAATTTTAGCCCCAATAATTCCTTAATTGTAGACCCATCAATTCCTTAAATATAGCTCCACTAACAACATTCTAAATACAAAAAATAGCATTAACGTTTATTTAATAAAACTCCCCCCATAAACTTAAATGCTTCTATCATCCGTGATGCCAATCATCTTCTTGAGTTTATCGAACAAAACCTTAGGTAACAGCTTTGTGAAGATATCCACAACAATGGGCCAACTTCCTTCCGACAATTCTATTAGCTTCCATGTATTATTGCACTCAATCACATTGATCTCCTCATCCATGGAAATTCACCACTTCTCATATCGCACTTCTTCTTTAAAACTAATATTTTCTGCATCTGCAAAAGACTTACAAGATGTACCTCATTTGTCGAATAATATAAATTTTGCAAAATTCGTATTCTGGGTTGTTTTGGTTCATCTTCATCATTTCTAGTTTTAGAGTTTGTCAGCATACTTGTTGATGCAATGACTGGTAATTCTCCAACTTTGATGCTAACTTCCATCGAACTTTTCCATTCCCATTCGATTTCTTCACTTACTCAAACATCGCGGCTCACCATCTTCTTTTTTCTTGCTGGGTCAAGTAGCTTGTACCCTTTTGTTCTCATCATACCAATAAAAATACTTTTTACTCTTGTCTTCGAGCTTCATTCTTCATTGATCTGATACATGTGCATAACCCACACTACCAAACACTTTGAGATGCAAAACTGTCGGCTTTTGTCCGCTCCATGTGTAAAGACCCGACCCAAATGGGGTTCTAAACTAGGCCTTTACCTCAATGCATGCTTTAAAAACTTAGAAACAAAGTGCAAGATTGTATTCCAGATTTTGAATGAAAACTAAAAACATATAAACATCCATTCTAAAAGTCAAACATTTAATTCCTGAAACCTGTCCCTGTTTCCAAGCACCTGTTCTAAGACAAATACATTTCCAAAACATGCTCTGATCAGAGACTTATTTAAATCATTCAAAACTTCAAACGGTTTACAGCAGTGTCAGAATCCAGAAAAACAATCATAAAATACCCTAAGGGCTCCGTGCCCAACTACATGCATTCAGAGGATAATAAAACAGAAAGAAAACATAAACATAAGACTTAGAGTAAAACAGCTGGTTCCCATGATCAGCAGCTCCTCCTTCAGCCATCCTGTCTCGCACCATGGTTACTTGTGGAAAACCACATAATAAGGGTGAGTAACGAATTACTCAGTAAGAATCTCCAACCTGGGTACAATACGATAAAACTGGTCATCTAGCAGAAAGTATGCAAGCCATGAATATAAACATAGAGGAGAGCACACAGCTTAAATCCATACATAAACCTCGGATGCCATCTCAAGGTCTTACTCCAGAAAACTACCACACGATACGATACTATACGAGAAACTAGTCTCGGCCTCAGCCTTCCTACTGTCGATACGAAAGGTGCACTGAACTCAAGATCCCGAGGAACTCTCCAGTCGACGCTGTAATGAGTGTGTGCGCGCCTTTGCATGCCTTTGCAAACCGTGGAGGTCTTGGGTCTAGGTATCTTGCCTCGGTCCAAAGACGCATGCCTAACAAATCTCTGGATCGGTGTCACTGAACATAGTGGTGTGAGACTAGGACACTATGACTATGTCAGCCTGTACCACCGCACCTGAGGCTAAGGAACCGGCCGTGGTAGGCTTACACCAGGAACCGGGCCTTGCCCTATCAGGTGGCAATCAAGGGCTACGGCCGACACGCTGAGGACGTGTCGACTGCCGGGGACAAGGCAATGCCTCGTCATTCCCCCGACCATTGGGGCATTTAACAGTCTGCCACCCTCACCCAAGATTGCACTAGGCTGTCTTTAGGATTAGCTAAACCCTAACGACGGATCAGGGACAGAGTACTGCCTCGCACGTCCCTGCCACGGATGCAAGTTACGTTATGCATCCTCGCCCGGATGATGCTACCTATAATAATTCTAAAATATAAACAGATAACAACAAACAATCCAATACGTGCTCAGCAGAGACAATGAACCTAGCATGATACTACGAAGCAAGAACGGATAACGAGCATGCCAGAACAGAACAACCTAGCATGGAACTAACATGAGAAACAACACGAGAATCATGCCAATCGGAATTCAGAACAGATCACCTATCCACTAAACATGCTGATAAACATAAACAAGCACACAAACAGCAATCACAGAATATATTGCAGGGCCCACACAACTTCGATAAGAAATCCTTACCTTGGTCGGAAGGCAACTACACACAAAGATCCTATGCTGCGATCGACCCCGAGCTAGCTATCGGGAACCTAACAAGAAACAACAATTATCACAATTTATAGGCCTAAATATAATAAAACAAACAGGGCTCGGCTCGGGAGCAACTCACACGCAACTTCTTTGGCGCTTGTGACGGACAGCAGCGACCGACGCCAGCCGGCCTAGCTGCTTGGCGTCTTTGGTGCGCAGTGTCGCGCGAAGCGAACATAGGCGCCAGGCGTAACTTTGGCGTGTAGGTGCGATAGAGTTTGCTTTCGCGGACACGGGCGCTGGGCGTGCAGGTGCGGCAAGAGCTGCGCGCGCGGGGACGGGCTAGCTGGGGCGCGGGCATGCAGACGCGGACGAGAGATGCAGGCGAGCGTGCGCTGGGACTGGGCGCGCGGGCTGCGACGTGGTGCAGGCGGGGCGATGGGCGTCTGGCGCGCGATCACGGTGGCCGAAGTGGCCTGGCCGCTGGGCCGCTTGGTGCGACGAGGCGGGCTGCTGCTTCTTTGTCCTCTCGGCTAGCTGCAATCAAAACAACAACTCACCTCTTCTTCTCTCGGCCAGCAAGAACACACCAAACGAAAGAGAAGAAAGGATCGAGAACTCTTACCCGGGATGACGAACGATCGACGGAGCTTGGTAAGGGGACACGGCAAGGAGCTAGAGAGCTTGGGGCGGCTAGGAAGTTTGGAAGAACACAACAAGAAGAAAAACCTAATTTCCTCTTTATTTAATCAAACACACAAAAATCCCACAAACCCAAGCTAACCAAGACATACCGCGGATTGAGCATCAATAGCCTGTTGTGGCACAACTGGCGACACCACACCCTTGACTCTCTGGCAACCCGGGTTCGAATCCTAACAACTACGCCTGTAAATCTCTAAATTACTTTTGGATCTCACCATGACCAAACACATCCACAAAGCATCAAAACCCTACATAAGACCATTCAATAATTTTAACAGCTGAAAAAGACAGAAACGGACCTGACGGCAGGACCAAATTACCAAAATACCCCTAGGGCATACCTGGAAGACCGGGATGAAAACCTGGGCCGTTACACCATGCTTCTTGTGGTGTTTGATCACCTAACTTCGCATCGATTTTACACATAAATTTTGCACTTCTTTGCTTCCGCCCAAAATTTCTTTGGCATATTTTTTCTCTTCAGCATTGCTCGAACCATGTCAAGAATTGTCTGGTTTTTCCTCTTAGCCACACCATTTTGGTTAGAAGTGCATGGTGCGGTTAGAAATCGACTTATTTCTTGCTCTTCGTAATACTCTATAAAAGTCGTTGAAGTATCTTCACCACCTCTATCGGATCGTACACCTTTGATGTATATACCAGTTTCCTTCTCCACCTTCACTTTGAATTTCAAAATACCTCAAATGTTTCTGACTTTTCTTTCATAAAACAAAACCCAAGTTCTCTGTGAGAAATCATCAATAAAGGAAAGAAGTACTTTTTACTGTTGTAAGATTTTGGGGTAATTTGTCTACATATATCAATATGAATCATCTCAAGTGGTTGCTTTTCCCGATATTCTGCTTTCTTTTGAAACGAGGTTCTCGCATGATTGTTGAGCTCGTATCTTAATAAAACTTTCCCTCGTAGTTCATGCCAGGTAACTCGTGTACCATATCCTTCTTCACTATCTCTTTTAGTCCACCACGATGTAGGTGACCAAAACGAAGATGCTAAAGCGATGCATTGTCTTCTATATCGGCTCACAATCATCTTTCTCGTAGAGATCTCAAATTCAGTCTATACATTCGATTTCTTCTCATCTTGACTTGAAATAGTAAACACTCTTGCTTGTCCTTCAAATGTAATAGTCGGTTCTTCAAAAATATTGAGTAATCCTTCATTGTGAGTTTCCCCAAACACAAAACATTTTTTTTAAAGATCTGATACATAATAAACATCTTGGATTAAACCTTGACCAGACGATTCCACTGCTAATATATTGAACAGTAACTAATTCTTATGCGAAACGCAATCGGAATCACTTACGCGCAAGTATACGCGATTGAGAATTGCAACAAGTAATAAGTATATAAATTTTATCGATTCCACAGAGATTGATGTCTAGAACGAATACCACTTAAGTCAGAGTCATGCGAAAAAGTAAATAAGTGCATGTGTCGAGTGGTTTTTGGTTTGTTTAATAAGATAAAATAAAATGCGATAATAAAATGCATGCAATGAGTAATGCTAACTACGTATTCCTAGAAAATGCTAAGAGTGGGGACTAGTAGTGAATGTCTTACCTCTCTAACAATTATCACTTTCGTGATTCATGATTTATGGGTGACCCAGCTTCTGCTGCGAACACCATACTAAGCACATGACGACGTAAGAGTAATGAGGTTATTCCTAACTCCCTAAATGTTGAACAACTGTTCAGTCAACCTAAAGTAGCATCCTGGGTCAGCATGCGATTCCTCTTCCGATTCTTCACAAGGTACATGCATGGGTAGCTAATCGACGCATAATATATATAACACAATCATAGTAAATAAACATGATTTACTCATACTTAATCATTATAACGTAATCATAGTAAATAAACACCAAATAGAAGTTTAAACCAGAAGATTTTACTACGACTAAAATAATGTTTAAATACTACAACTACTCCTAATAAAAACAATAAATGGAATTGGCACGGTTGAAAGTGAGTAGTTTCCTTGTCATCAGTTCCCACAACACCACCATCATCTTCTTTACAGTAGACTCAAGTCCCTCAATCACCTTATGGCCAACCGACCAGCTCAATGGATTCCGCTCCTTGATTTGGTATTTATATATATTATAGGATTTAATTTCATGATCCGCAAGTAGAGGTTAGCTGTCCAAATCATCATCAATGCATATTCCATGATTTCCATCGAGATTTATTTGATTGCTATTGCCTTGATTGCATAATTGATTCTTCTTATTCTTTCCTTGTAGATGAATCTTTGTCGATCGTAATTCCTTCTTGGTTTAGCATATCTTCATGATCCACTCAGTGTTCACGTCATTGCCTTTTCATTGATGCTGCGCAAATTCCTGCTAAAAAGCGTAAATTAGGCACAATTGAATTGTCATTTGTGCTAAAGTGTAGATTCATGCTATGGATGCGATATTATGAATGCATGAAGATTTTCTAAGTTATTTCTCCGCATTCACTCTAAGAATGTAGATATTTCTTTGCCTAATTATTAAAGTAATGCATCCTAAACAACCTAAAATATGCTCTCTTTGAGAGTTATCACACCCCCAATTACATCATTGCTTGTCCTCAAGTAATGCTTATCTACTTAAGATGCTTATTTCATTAACTCAACATTTATATATATATTTTTTTCGTCTACTTTCATAATTTTTAACACACATCTTATTTCCAGGTAGAAACTTCATTCTCCTTGCTATTTTCAAACTTTCCAATAGATTCAGGTTAAACCCTAAAATCTTCCTTATAATGATTGACAAATTACTCCTCATCGCAAGTACTCCATAATGCTCAACCCATTGTTTTGCAATCGCATCTAATTCAAAGTTTGCATAACTTACTCTCCGAAGGTATCTATTTCGGTCCTTGTGTCTTTTGAGGATTTTTTTAATTATTATGCTTTTCGCATTCCTCGCAAGTTGCACTCATATCTACTAAATTCCATAGTTCTTAGCGTAAATCCTTTGAGCACAAAACAATTTCGCTTAGCAAAGGAATTTCAAGCTTGCGCTAATGTAGACAACGAAATACTTAAGGTATCCTTGAGCTCATACGCTAGTGACAACCTTTTTATTTTTTTGCCAGAGTAGGTTGATTTTTTTTTTTGAAGTTTAAAGCAAAAAAAAAAAAAAAAAAAACAAAACAAAAAAAAAACGGATTGTCTTCACCCCAAACTTAAATTTTTCATTGTTCTCAATGAAGGTGAGGCTTAGTTCCCCCAAACTTATTTATTGATGCGATTGCCCTACGCTATTGTGAGTTTCTTTGGCTTCCTTGCGAATTTTTACTGCTTTCTATCATTTATGATGAGAATTATTCTAGCGTTAGGTTTGAATCTAAGGGAACTTAAGAATTCTACAACTTGAACTAATATTTCTGCTAAATTTAATTATTGTGAAAAAAACACTTATTACACTTCCAAAAAAAAAGAACTACTGGATTAATGAAATAACATGAAATTAAAGTAAATAGTGTCCTAAATGCATGATCCTAATAAGCATCTAATCATGAAGTGCATGCGGAAGTAAAATAGAACATAAGAAAAGCGCAATAAAAAGGGAGCAAGACTTCCATCTACTTTGCTGCTTTGCCGCTTTTCTTCCCTTTTCCCTTGACAAACTCTGAATTTTCTGCTTGTTTTGGTATTTCACCCCACTAGGAGTACTCATGTAATGCTTTAGAAGCCTTCAGAATTAGTGCATTTCTTACAAGTGTATAGCTCCAATAGCCTTCCGAGTTTTTGCATAGCTTGTTGAACTGATGCACCAGGCTATCTATATTTATGAGCATCTGCTCACTTCCTTCCTTGCCTTTTTCGTCCATGCTTTCCATCTTCCTTCGTTGGATTTTTAACAATTTATCAGTTGGCTTCGTTTGCACCCCTTGATCTCTGCACAGTTGTGTAATTGTGTGCGGGTAGAATAGCTTTCTACGATTAGTTGAGGCCCATCACTGAATCTTTCCTTCCATTATCCTTCCTAAGTTAACACTCACTCTACTTTCGATTGCAAAAAGTAGCATTTCTTGCTCTTTGCTGACTATCCGTGCATTTGTCGAGAGTATAATTGCATTTTTTTAATGAAAATAATCCACCCTCGCAACTCAGGCTTGACACCCTCCATCATGAATGTCCAGTAGTTTCTCCACTTGGCCCTTTCTATACCAATTACTCTTATGCATTCTTGCAGTTGCAGCTTGGTTGGTTTCTTCAGCAGCCGCCATCCTTCATCTCTATATTTGTTTAGCAGATAAAAGACTTCATTAAACGTCGCTGAGCTACAGTCAATTAGTTGCCCTTCTACTCGAGAGCAGAACTTCCTCTCTTTATTTAAATTTGCGTAGAATTGGTAAACCCAATCTTGTCTTGCGTCTAACCTTGGTGTGACCAGACTTCCCCAACCTAAACTATCTATCTTTTGGAAAGTAGCTTGGGTCATGAATTCATTTGGCCAACCTTGATCTTTCCAAAACCTCTTTTTTAGTAAGGTAGCATAGCTGACTTCAGCAGGTTCTGCTGCACCTTGTTCCATTCTCCTTTCACCCTGTTGTCTCTTACGATGCAGAGCATTGCTTAAGGCCATTTGAAAAAGGTTGTAAAAGGTTTGTCTTTTTTATAAGACAAGTTTTGAGTGCGGTGATCGAGTTTCCTTGTAAAGACCCGACCCAAAAGGGACACTAAATGAGACTTTACCTCAATGCATGCATTCAAAGTTAAAGACAATATGCAGGAATGACTTTCGGATTCCAATTAAAACCAAAACATTCAAACATTCAATTCAAAGTCAAAACAATTTCCTGAAACCTGTCCCTGTCTCCAAGCACCTATTTCAAGATAAATACGTTTCCAAAAGTTTACTCTGATCAGAGATTTATTAAAGTATTCAAAACTTTCAACAGTTGCAACAATGCTGGAATCCGTAAAAACATTCAGAAAACATTCTAGGGCTTCGTGCCCGGTTACATGCATTCAGAGGAAACAAAAACATAAAGAGTCATAACATAAAATCAGAGTTTGACAACTGGTTCCCATGATCACAGCTCCTCCTTCAGCCATCCTGTCTCGCACCTTGGTTACCTGTGGAAAACCACAAAAATAAGGGTAAGTAACGAATTACTCAGTAAGAATCCCCAACCGGGGTACAATACGATATACATGGTCATCTAGCTGGAAGATATGCAAGCTATGAATATAAACACAGAATAGAGCACATAGCTTAAATCCACATATAAACCTCGAATGCCAACTCAGGGTCTTACTCCGGAAAAATCCACCACACAATACGCCCTATACGAGAAACAAGTCCCGGCCACTGGCTTCATCTCTCGATCGTCGATACGAAAGGTGCACTGCTCACAATCCCGAGGAGCTCTCCGATCGGCGCCAGAATGAGCGTAAGCGCGCACCGCATGCTCACCGCAGACTCGAGGTGCCGGTCTAGTGGCAAGTCGCCTGAGTTCGATCACCATGCCTAACTAAATCTCGGATCGGTGTCACCGACATAGGGTGTGAGACACGGACACGTGAACTATGTCACCTGAACCACCGCACTGAGGCTAAGGAACCGGTCGTGGTAGGCTTACACCGTGAAGCCGTCCTTGCCCTATCGGTGGCAATCAAGGGCTCTTCCGCCGAACACGATGAGGACGTGTCGTTTGCCGCCGGACAAGGCAATGCCAAGTCATCATCCCGACCGTTGGGGCATTTAACGATCCGCCACCCTCACCCAAGATTGCGGGGCCTCACGGGTAGGGGTTAGCTAAACCCCAACGGGGTCTAGGATGGAGTACATGCCTGCCGCGTCCGTCCCTGCCGTGGATGCAAGGTACTTTATGCATCCCGGCCCTGATGATGCTACCTATCTGAACTCTAAACTATAACATCAACAACAAACAATCCAATACGTGCTCAACAGATACAACGAACCTAGCATGATACTACGAAGCAAGAATGGATCACGAGCATGCGAACGAAACAACCTAGCATGGACTAACATGAGAAACAATATAAGATATCATGCCACCAAGAATTGAAATGAGAGCACCTAACACTAAACATGCTGATAAACACAAACAAGCATACAAACAGCATCACATAATATACCGCAGGGCCCACACAACTCTGGTAAGAAATCCTTACCTTGGTCGGGAGGCAACTAAACACAAAATCCTAAGCTGCGATCGATCCCGAGCTAGCTAACGAGAACCTATCAAACACAACAATAATCACAATCCATAGGCCTAAATATAATAAAATAAATAGGGCTCGGCTCGGGAGCAACTCACGCGCACACGGCGGCCGACGCTACGGACGGACAGTCGCGACGCGGCGGGTCTTGCCGGGCGCAGATGGCGGCGGAAGGGTCGCGCTGCGCGCGCGCGATGGATGGCTGGCGCGCGGCGCGCACGGGCGCGGACAAGTTGGACGCGGGCGGGCGAGCGGCACGGCACGGGCGCGCTGGGACAGCGACGGGCGTGCGGGCGACACGGCGTGCAGGCGCGAGCTCGGATGGGCGACACAGAGGCGTCGCGACGGGCACGATCTTTGGGCGCTGGTCGTGCAGGCGGCTGCGACAACTCTTCTTTGGCGCTGGTCAAATTGCTCATTGGGTTCAACAAAACACACACACACACCACCTCTTTTTCACTCGGCCAGCAAGAACCCAAATCAGAGAAGAAAAGAGACGATGAAACTTACCCGGAATGACGATCGGACCTCAGGGCTGCAAAGGAGCAAGGATTCGGCTTGGGAGCTAGGGAGGAAAGCTTGGGCGGCCAAGAAGCTTTTGGAGAAGATGACAAAACCCTACATTTCTTTTCTTTTAATCAAATGCACCAAAACTCCAAAGATCCAAGGCTAACCAAGATATGTTGTGAAAAGAGTAACAAGAGCTTCTGGTGGCTCAACTGGCAAGGACACACAACTAACCTCCCAGCCACCTGGGTTAAAAACCCAAATGCTACACTCTAATTTCCAATTTTTCTTTTGCATCTCACCATGCCCAAATACATCCACAAAGCATCAAAATCCTACTTAAGTCCATCCAATAATTTTAACAACTGAAAAAGACATAAACGGCCCTGACGGCCCGACCAAATTACCAAAATACCCCTAGGGCAAACCTGGAAGACCGGGATGAAAACCTGGGCCGTTACATTCCTGAATGATGAAATGTGATTAATTTACTCAAAGATGAAGTGTATAAAAATGAAACTTGTTAAACTCTTACCAATTTGGTGTAAGACCCTTGAAATCTATTATGTTGTTAACTTGGTAGGACTCATGCAAGTAAGTTGGAGGATAATATGTTTAATTGTGAGATTAGTGAGGCGAATTATTACTCCTAAGTGTGATAAGGATGTTAAGAATGCAATATGTTTAAGTGTGAGATTAATGGAATGAGAATTAATTCTAGTTGTGGTGATGGTACTCAATTTGAGATAATGTGTGAGCTAATGGAGGACTGGTGCTCGCGACCTATTTTCAGTGTAGCGTGTTTGGCTCCATTTCGAATGGAATGATTATTTTGTATGTGAGCCTCATATTTACTCTGTGGTATTTGGAAGAGTGGAGAGTCAAGCTCGGTCTATTAGGTTGAAATTGGTTGTAGGATGGCAAGGATGCATCCTAGTGCGACTTGTATGACGATCAGAGAGAAACATGTCATTCAAGTAGTAAAAGGATGTGTTGGAGCATATAGTTGAGAGTGTATACCTCTATGTACACAAGTTCTAGTAGCCACGATTATAGGATAAGTGGTGTTATAAGGTTTTATCATGTGTAAAAGACATAGGATGGATTTTCTATAGAGTGACATGTCTGCAAGATCACCCCTCAATAGTCTTGTTTTGGACACTCATTTAGCAGAAAGGTATATATGGTTGGTAGCTAGTTTCCAGTTGGTACATAATGTACTTCTGAGTTGTATGTGGAGATGTGTTTCAGGCTCTAGTTGAGGAGTCTAGTGAGTAGAGAGTTGAACTCTAGAGTGGAGTATGTGGTATGCATGTCAGATAGGGTGATTTACCTGTAAGTGGTAGAAAACTGTGAGATGTCGAGAACTGTAGACAAGATTGATCCGTGTTTGGGAGATGCTAATGTGATTTTTTGAGCTTCCGCTGATGAATGATAGCTTATTGCAAAGAAAAGCTACTTACTTTGCATGTATATACTCATAATGTTAACTTTGACAGGATTGTGATCGGTGGGCTATGTGAGATGGTAGTTGGGCTAGAGTCACGAACTTGAATTTCAAGTTGTTATCTATTAATTGTTATCTACAATAAATTACCTTAAAGTTTTTGAGGTGTTAACCTTTCAATCAATTTCACTTGGTAATTTGTGTGAATATTTTTTTTTGTTACCTATGGAAAAATCCATATATACTAAATTGATTTTAATTTGATTGAATTGTTAATGTCGGCAAATAATATGAGAGTCAAATACCAATTTCCAGACTCGAACTCGTGATCGTGGAATTGAAATGGATTAATCCCAGACAAGATAACCAGCTGTGTCAATGACCCTCGATAATGCTTTATAGATATTAGTTATCACATAAAATACATACAATAGTATGTCGGTCGGAGAAAGTTTAAAGCATCTGTAATTTAAGAACTAAAAAACAAAATAAAAAATAACTGTAGTTTATGATTGTTGGTTGTCCAATGGAATATTGAAAGAAATTTTTGAAAGTAAAATAGTCTGTCATAGTTGGTATAATGTTTTTATCATAAGACATTTTAACAGATCAATATTTTCATTTGAATTCAGAAAAAAATACTAATAATAACAGATCATGTTCATGAACAAAAAATAAAAATCTGAACTAAAAAAACAGTTTTTTTTAGAATAAATGGAAAGAGTGAAATGACAAATCTCATATAGAAGATATTATTCTTAAATAAATGAGAGCTACTTTTTAAGATTGAACTCATAATTATAATGTTATACTTTCTTCACAATAATTGTGTTCAATAAATTTACAAATAAAGTTTAATCTTTCCCTGTGGCAAAGAAAACAGTGACATTTTAAAAAGAAAAGAAAACAGTTACAGACTATAATATAAGGTTTTTTGTGTGTGTTACCAAATTATAATATAGACTAATGTTGTAAAAAAAAAACATTTATAAGAAAAGAGCTCCCAACCAAACATAAATTGTAAAATTGAATCTTTGTATTATTATAATAACATAATCCTAGGTTATAGGCTGACGTAATTAACAGTTAGGTTGACATTTTATATAGCTTTTTCAGATAAATTTAGAGAATTTTGGATGTATAATAAAAAATGACAAAATATTTTCATCTATAGTACGAAATCAAAATTAATTCATTCGTAGCAAAAAAATTCAAATTGAATTCTATCACTGGTTGCCATTAGTAATAGAATTCAATCAATCATAGACTCATTCTAACAAAGCTTGAATTTTATATCGGTGATAGAAATTCAAATTAAGTCTATCACTAATTAAGTGATAAAAA
Source organism: Sicyos edulis (assembly GCA_036507275.1). NCBI lineage: Eukaryota > Viridiplantae > Streptophyta > Magnoliopsida > Cucurbitales > Cucurbitaceae > Sicyos > Sicyos edulis. Next base: position 12,857,371 of record CM071855.1, read on the forward strand.
TTAATGTGCTATAGATGAATTATTTTAAAAATTCTAGTCTAAATATAATACAAAAGCTAGAATGTGCTATTGAATACTCATGAATTTATGACATAATCATTTTGTTTGTTTCTCGTTTCTTCGTCCATTATAACCAGTTTCTTCCATAACATCTCCGACGTTGACTCATTGGTTATTTATTCTAAAACAACGTATCCATATGTACATAGGTTGCGATGAGTTAGACTGAGTCAATTCAATATAAAATTTTGGATCGACTCATTTTTAAATTCAATTCAATCTCATTAAAGAGACAACCTAATCTAACTCAATTTTTATACTTTCGAGTTTGATTGGGTTAAGTTATGGAATACATCAAAATATATATATATATATATATATATATATATATATATATATATATCAAGTTAGTTATATAATATACATAAACAAAATACAATCAATCATTATCATATCAAGTTAATGAAATGAATATAAATATTAAATATAAAAATATTCAATCAAAATCAATCTCTATGATTTATATTGAAGATCCCAACTATATAATATATATAAAAAAAATAGATAATTGAAAAAATAAAAATATATGCCATAATTTGACTTCTATAAAATATATAGATAAATAAAACCAAACAAATAGATGACATAATTTCAATATATATTTTTATCATGATATATAGATTATAAAAACTTGAAAAAATATATATTAAAAAATATCAAAAAGTAAAAAGTCTTAACAATAATAATTAAATACCAAACGGTATTGTAGCTTGATGGCCAACATGTTAGACTTAAATTTAGTTTGATATCTTGGTCTTAAGATCGAATCCTAGTAGATAAATTCCAAAAAAAAAATAAAAAATAAAATAGATATACATATAATAAAAATAATTATATAACATAATAATTATTGGTAAAAAAATATTTTTGTTGGTCGAGTTGGGATGGGTTAATTCTTGATAAATTTTTTGTGGTATTGATCATGTTATGCATAAGTAATATAATTTTTTTAAAAAAGAATTGTATTACTTCTCATAACTTAATTACAAATGCAGACAAATTCTAAAATATTTGCATTCATAATCATTAATATTATTTAATATTTCATTATAAATATACATTAATACCAATATTATATATAAAAAAAATATGTGACATTACTCATTAATATTAATGACTTTTTTTTGTTATTTTTTTAGAATGGCTGTATTTTTAGAAAAAATATGAACGAACAAGTAGTCCATTATTATTATATTTTAGGAGTCATTATATTTTGCCCTCTAAAAGTCTCTGATGGTCTTAATGAAATCTTAGACAATTTAATATTTGGAGCATCAAACCATAAATAGAAATCCAACTATGCTATATAGGAAGAAGAAAAAAAGTAAAAATGAGAATTTGAAAGGAAAAAAACAATGCAAAATAATGAGATTTTGAAAGAATGAATGAAACGTAATAGTAATATTTTTTTTCTAAGAAATTGTTGGAAAAAAATAAAAATAAAGCGAAGTTAAAAAACTAAAAAAACTAAGATTTCAAAAAAAAAAAAATTATATATATATATATAAATTGGTGGCCACGTGACGAACTGCCCCTTGATGAAATGCACAAGCGATTGAAAAAAAGATATGTAGTACTAAAAAAAAGATATGTAACCGGCTAAAGATGGTAACCATGAATTGACCTTTATCACTTTAAGCATTTCAAGACTTTTTTTAACCACTTAAGCAATTTCATGATAGTTAACTAAACTCTAATATATTTCACTTATGTTATTTGTAAAGGGTGGAACTCAGGAGTAAAAAATCATGATTTCTTTGTTCAGTCTTTTTTTTATTCAACATTACTATTACTATTAGGATAGAGGAATTCAAATTCGTAACTTTATTATTACTCGGTCATACCAAACATTACTAGAACTTTGCTTCTTTAGGCACATTCTCTATCTGTATTAAAACAACTCAATTGATTAAAATATATCGTATTAAAAAGGTTAAGATTCTTTTTTTAATACATCAACAATATTTACAATTAGGGAATTTGACTCGTAGTATACTTTAACAGTTTTGCTAAATTCGAATGGGTCCGGTGACGCAGTTGGTTATTTTGATTGATGTTAATCCATTTCAACTCCACGGTCATATGTTCGAGTTAAAAAATCGATATTTGATTGTCATATTATTTGAGAAGAGTAATGATTATGTAAGGTATGTACTTAAAAAAAATGGTTTGGCCCCACCTATACACATTTTAAACTCAAAGGAAAAATATGTGAACTATGTGTATGTGTGAAGAGAAAAAAAATGGGAGAAAATCATAGATTTAAATGCGAGAAAGATTGTGTAATGGTATATATATTTGTGGTGTAGTTGTGATGGTGGGGGTGTTGGTGTTTGTGGTGGTGAAAGGGCATGGTGTGTGATGTGCTATGAAACAGCCCATATATATATATATATTTGGGGACAGCCAAGTGAGGGAGTCATTCATTCACTAATCATTCATCCAAACCCACCCATTCTTTTCTTTTCTCTTCTACCTTCCCTATTATTGCTTTCTCATATCATCATCTTAACCAAATGCATTAGAAAATATAATATTCAATTATACACTTGCATTTTGATGACTTGTGTTTCTAAACTTCTAATCATGTGTTATATTAACCTTTATATATTTTTCGAAAACTTATAGTAACATATATTAGTCAATATGCTAAATAAACGTTAAATCAATGTCATCGATGATCAAGACTTATTTGACATAAGATTCAAAGTTTTATACATATTAGGATAAGTTGTAAGTTTATTCTCTATAATTTGAAGAAAGTTGAAATTTAGTTTTCATGATTTCAAAAGCTAGAATTTGGTCCTATAATTTGAAGAAATAGAGAATTTAGTTTTTATGGTTTTAAAAACTAAAATTAGGTTGTTTCTAATCGTTGATAAATTAAGTATTTGAAAGTTAGTTATTCATCGGTCTATGATGAACTTATAAGTTAAGTGATTGATATAGCAAAAAATTCATATCATTTATGCATGAATAGTGATATTTCATTTATTTAATACGCTAGTCATTACATATCATAAGAATTATATTTTAGATTTTATAAAATCATATGGATTAAATTCTAATGTTTAAAACTATAGCGACTAAATTCTAACTTTCTTGAAACTACATGAACTAAACTTAGTTTTTGAAACCATAAAAATTACTAAACTCTAATTTTCTTCAAACCATAAGGACTAAACTTATATTTCACCTGAAATATTAATGATTAAAATTCAAAGACCAAACAAAAAAAAATCTAAAAAATTAACATATTTGTTTTGAGAATACAACAATTTGAGAGGGGAAGGAATGAAACTCATAATCTCTTAATCGTTAGGTGTACATTAAGAGACTATGAGCTGGTAGTCGTTAGGTGTACATGGTGATATTGTATAGAATCAGTTTCAAGAGGTAGGATACTCAAACTGGTGTTTGGTGGTGTGCCCAACACGCTCTGATATAGTCAATAAGGGTGTGTTTGGGCCCCCGTTTATGTAAACGATCGACTTGGTTATAATAATCCAACCCATGTTTGTCCCACCATGTATTATAAACGGTGGTTACCTAAACCTACATGTCCGTTTATCTAAACCTTACATATATTACTTTTTGTTACATAACCAGCCACTCAAACACCGTTTATCATAATTCCTGATATAATAATCTACCTCTCAAACAGTACAGCTTATCATAACCCAATGTTTATCATAACCTTCCGTCTATCATAGCCAAATCGATGCTCCAAACACACCCAAATAATTTTAGTATGTTTTGAGTTGAGCACAATTAGAGTATCCTTTTTCTAGATTTCACATGCTAAATCAATGAGATTTTTGGGTTCTTGGCCTGGGATTGGGCATGCTCCCTCTCAAAAATCACCCTCTTCGTTTAATGTGTTCCTTATCTTTTTTGAATTGCACGAGCTTTGATGAGATTTTTTTTTAATTAGATTGCCTCTCCAATCTATGAATTAGGGTTTATGTAATACCATTAAGTAGTGAAATTAGTTTAGTTTTTCTTTTCAAATAAAAGAATTTAGAGATTCAAACCAAACATCTCATGAATTATACATTTAGAATGTATTTTGACTCTAGTAGATTTATCGTCCAAAATGAGTCAATACCACATAACAAATCTGAAAATTTACCTTTTGTTGATGCATTTCACCTTCAAAATAATTATAAAATGTGAAGATTATAGTTTAACTTAAAAATATTTCAAAACGAGGAGAAAGATATGACTTGGAAAGATGGAAAATCTAGCAGAAATGTAAACTTTATTTTAGCTTAGATAAATGTATGCATGAGATTGAAGAACGAGGGTTCATGCGAAGTTGACAACCTTTGTGGTGGGTATGGGTCTAGTGACTAGTCTAGTACCTTTAAAGGACAAAAGTTTTTTTATTATTGTTTGTTGTGAGAAAACTATATTAAAAATAGTACTAATCTATTAAAGAAAACAATATAACATCTAAATAAAGCCAAGCATAATTCAACTTAACATTAAAAAAACAATATATTAACAATCTCAAATTAGAGGTTAATTTTGATTCCCCTTCCACCTATTGAAAAAAACACATCAATAATTTTGTGATCTTAAAAATAATATTGTAAACTCATAGAATAAAATAATACAATTTTAGTCAACTTATCTTAAATACAATTTTAGTCTGGATCTCATTTGAAAAGATACTTTGTGCACTCAAAGTGGAACATTTGGTGCCACTTCTTTAATGCTTCCACTTCAATTTCATGTAGATTTTGAAATTATTTCAATTTTCTAGACCCATTGATGATGAATATCACGCATTATTATTATTATTATTATTATTTAACGATAGAAATTTTGAATCCATCACTTTGACAATTATATTATACAGTATAATATTAATATTCAACTTTTTTTGGTTATACATTATTAATAGTAGTTATGTTCGAAATGATTCTTTTGTGTTAATCTATCAAAATTCACATTTTTGTATTTCTTTGAAAGTTTGTTGATTAAAAAATATTTGTCATTGATTTATCATTTTATTGAATTAAAAAAATTTATCATTTGTCTCAAAAAAAAAAATAAAAAAAATAATCATTTATTTGCATATTTAAACAAGAAAACATGCTCCAGAACTAGTCTAAAAAAACATACTCTAGAAATTTGAACTTGTTAAATGGGCACGTAACAAAATTTCTAATTTGAATCTTAAAATTCTTTTTTAATATAAGTTGGGAGAGAGAACCACAAATCCTAAAAATTAAAAAAAAAAAAAAAAAAAAATATATATATATATTAAAATTCTTTTTTAATATAAGTTGGGAGAGAGAACCACAAATCCTAAAAATTAAAATATATATATATATATACGTTCAAATAAATGAGAATCAAATATCAATTCTAGAGATTGAATTGATGACCATAATGTTAAATTGGATTTTCATCGAATAAAGAAATCATTAAGCGATCGACCTTTACCACTAATCCTAAAATCCTCGAAGTACTACAAAACAATGAAATTTAGATTCTATATTTTACTTGAGAATATGCATTTCAATTTCAACTAATTAAGTTATGCTTAAAGTGTGAATTTAAAAGCATAATATTATGAATAAATTGATTTGAAATGACAAGCTAATTTATTTGTTGAATTTCATGTTTTAAATTTATTGAAGTGTGAGTCACTCTATCAATAGCTAAAATGAGCCTAGTTTAGTCGATATTTTGTACAACAATTTTGAGATTAAAGTCGACCCTCCTCCTAATTGAGGAAAAAAGTCACTATAATAATAATAAAATACATTAATTTATCTATTTATTGAAATTGGGGAAGAGACTATAAATTTTACATAGAAGTGACTGCTATTTTCAAATAATATGAAAGTCAAATGCTTATTTTTAGAATTGAATTCCTACCGTAAAATACATTAAGATTACCAACGCGCCACCAAACCATTCGATAAAATACATTAATTTTGTATTGACAAACTTTTAATATTTTATTATTACCCGATCAAATCATGAAACATTCTATATGATTTAGGAAGTTTGTTAAACATTTCAAAATTAACGAATGTTTTGACACCAATCCATAAATTCAATTATACATTATCTTTAAAAAATTATGATTATTATTATAGATTTTTAATTTTGGAACTTGTTTGGTCATTGTTATTTAAAAGCTAATAATATATTTATTTTCGTTCTTTTTTTTTTGGAGAAAATGCATTTGAAAAGAGAAAAAAATATATTTTTTAAGTAAGAATATATATTTTTTAAGTTTGTAAAAGATCGAGAATACTATTCAAACAAAAGTATAATATTTTTTTTTATCTAAAAGTTATTAACGATCATTTTTTTTTTTTAAGTCGAGGGTTTTTTTAATTGTTTTTAAAGTTTAATAAGGGCATTTGTGAAACATTTTCAAAGTTTATGGGTAATTTAGAAACCAAACTTTAACGGTTTTCATCCAAATTTAATGGCAAGGGTATTTTTGAAACTAAAGTTAAAGTTTGAGGTTATTTTTGAAACTTTTCAAAATTTATGGACATTTTTGACACAACTCCCATAGTATAGGGGCATTTTCTATAATTTAGCCTATTATAAAATATAAATATAGAAAACGTCAAATTTCAAAAGTTAAGATACTCAAAATTTGAAAATTTAATATCGTAATGTAGTTTGGATCTATTTTAAATATAAATTTATAATATAATTTTATAATTTACATGATATCATCAATAATTGCTGATTCTTCAGTGGAATCTGGCCCCCTAATTTCCTTAGTGATACAAGTTTGAGCCCCTCATTGTCTTTTTATCCGTGAGAGAAAAATGAGAAATTTATAAAAAAAAATATTTGTAAATATATAGAAAGGTATTCTGTAAAATATTTGATACTTATATTAGTTTTGTATAAATAATTTCAATAAAGGAATTTGCGCCGTATAACAACTTTTTTATCACAGTTTACAATTATAGCACATTTTTTAAAATAATTATTTTATAGCAAATTCTGCCCTTTTAAAAAAAAAAAATTATTTACTTTTTTTATAGAAGATTTTGATAGAATCCATCATTCTCTAGTGATGGAAGTCTACCAATTATATCAGTGATTGATTCTATCGGTTCTTATTGATAGACTCTTGATAGAATTTGATGGAAGTATATCAATTTACTTTATTTATTAGTAATTGATTCAATCACCCTTTATCGATAGAATCTATCAATATGAAGTCTATAAATTTACAATTCTTGCTATATGTGCAAATATTTTCATTATTGTGCTATTCATATAATATTTTATCAATTTTGTAATATACATGCAAAAGCCCCTTTAAATAATAGTTTTATAAGTATTTTATATTCTTTATATTTGTTTTAATTATTATAAGTGATAAACCATATTTTGTTGATAAAATTATATCTACAAAATATCTAAAATTTAAAAATGTTTCAAATATTATCAAAATATATATTTTTTATTATAAAATAAATTTAATATTTAATTTTATAAACTCATTATATCAGATTGTTGAAAGTTTAAAAACATAAATATTAGCCAACAAGAGAAGTAGGTTAGTGGCATATGTATAGATCTAATAATTAAAATATTTTCGACCCTAATAAAAAAGAAATCTTTGTGTAATCAAACATATTTTTTACTAATTTTATTGATAGCTAAATGTTCTAGGATCATATGATTTGTCTCCAAAATAGTCGAAGTGTATATACACACACGTATGAATAAAAAAAAAATTAACCCCTCCAAACTGCGTAACTTGGAGCTGCCCGATCTAAAATAATTTTTTCCAACACTTTGTATATTATATACTTCAATCCATCATTCCTATTTGGAGTTGGTGATTGGAGTATATTAGTTGAAATAAATTAATCACACTTGTTGGAGTCTATGATGTTTTCAAACTAATCGACATTCAGTATATATTGTTTTTTGTATACTATAAAATATTAATTAGAGTTGTTATTATTATTATTATTTGATAAAGTTAATTAGTGTTATTATTGAAGTTAATGAATGACATTCATTGGAGTTTGTATTTTTCAAATGAATAAGCGTTTTTGTCCATACACTTTAATAAATGTCACGAGTTAAAATCTATTAATTGAATTTGATTTCTTTTTGAGTACTTAATTGAATTTGATTTTTGAGTTAGGGGCTGTTAGTTGATGGATTTTCTGGAGCTGCTAGCATAAAGCTGCTGTGCAGCTTGTTTTTTTTTCTTTCTTTTTTTATTGAGCTGTTTGTGTAGTCGAATTTAAAGCTCGCCACGTGGCGCAATTTCAAAATTCCACGTGGCGACAATTTATTTTTTGTTCTCTTTTTCTTATACTGACGCTACTGTTTTTATTTCATTTTTTATTTCTTTCTTATATTTTATTTTTTTTAACCCAAAATTTAGGTTTTTAACTTTTATTTTTAAATTCCATTTTTTTTTATTTTTACCCAACATAATAAGTTTTAACTTAATATTTGCTTTCATTCTCAAAAAAAAAAAAAAAAAACTTAATATTTGTTCTTTATCAAAAAAAGAAAACTTAATATTTGTTCGGTATTTTTTTTCTTCCAGTTTTTAGTTTCCTCCGAACTTAGGTTTGTAACTTTTTATTTAATTTTTTTCATTCTAATTTTTTATTATTTTTTTTTTCAGAACTAAAATTTTCAACTTTTTTAATTTAAATTTTCAGTTTTTAATTTTTTGAAAATTTGGATTTTAAATTTTTTGTTTCCAATTTTTTACTTTAAGATTTTGATGATGATATATTTTAGGTGATATATTTCTAATTTCATTTTATGACTTTTGCATAAACAACTGTTTTTTATTTCATAATTCAATTTGTTTTGTCTTAAATTTTTAATACATCTTTTATTTCCTTAATATTATTAATTTTCAACTAATTAATTGCAAATTATTTTAATTCACATAACATCTCATTTTAAGAATATGTTTCATAATTTAAAATTAACACTATTTTTATAATTTATTTAACTTTTTTCATCTATCTAATATTGTTGATTTATACTAATTAATTGAAAACTATTCTCATCAGCATGATATCCTAATTTTAAAATGTATTTAAAATTAATAGCTATTTCATATTTAATATGTGATTTTTTTAAAATATGAAATAAAATTCATATCATATAAAATTATTGGTCGAAAGAATAATTTGAGATTTGAAATAATAAATACAATGGAATTATTTTATTATAGAAATAATAAAATAATAATAAATGTCATATCATTAAAATAAAAACAACAAACCTCTTCTACAACTTCAACACAAGAATTACATCAACACTAGCTATTAATATAATTACTCTATGAAATAGAATTCATTATAAAAATTATTGGTCAAAAATATTTTTACTAAAAAATAACAATATGTAATTTAATAATACAAATTAAAACGACAAATATAGAAGTTGAAATTACTAAGAACGTTTTCAAACATATTAAAGAATAATTTGAGATTGAAATAATAAATAAATAAATAAAATGACATTATTTTAAATTAAAAGAAAAAAATCATAAATGTCACATCATTGAAAAAATAATAATAAATCTTTTATACAACTCATCTACAAAAAATACATCCAAGGAGCTATTATTACAATCACTCTACAAACTATTTTATAAACAACCACATCCAAACAAGCTATTAATATATTTACTCTATCTAATCACTCCATAAAAATGCATCCAAATAACCCCTTAGTATTCTTAATTGATTTCTATCTCTAATAATAATTGAAGTCACTAAAAAAAGTTATAAAATCTGATTTTTTTTAATGTAATTGTACAAGTTTTATAACTTTATTTTTCTTATTTTTATAAATAGTTTAAAAAGATGTAAATTGTTTAATTGAAAGGTTGATGATATTTTAGATTAGTTATAGTCCAATTTAACTTTATTTATATAGAGTTTTTGCTCCCTTCCCCATTCAAACTAAAAACAATGTTTTTTTTGTGTATATATATTTTCGTATTATAGCTTCAAATGCACCTATGATTCAGCCTATTTCAAAATATTTCACGCCATTATAATATTCATCTAATAAAACACATGCAAAACAAAAGAAATGAACTTAAAAACAATGATTAATTTTCTAAAGATTCTAATGGAATCAGCCTATTTAAAAATACCCATCCTTCAGAAATATGTTTTTTCTGCATTGCATATGCATGGTGATACAAACAAACAAAATGTAACATGCAGTTAGGTGAAATCTAAGATTTAAATAATGCAAAACACTATCACACAGTATTGTTGTCCCATAACAATAAATACAAACCATATGGTAAATCCCCTTATTTAAATACACTTATAATTCTCACGTCCATAAGATCCAGCTCTTCATTCTTTGACAGCAAGCTCTCACACAGTCCATCAATGGAGGTTCAAACCCAGAGGTTCTCAATAACCTTCGACACTTGCCCATTTTCATACTCCTTAAACCACATGGGCCTTTCGTTTTCTTCTCCGGCCGCCGCCGACTCCAACTCTGGCCACTTTTCCCTTCGAAATGGCTTCTGCTCCGCCGTGAACTCTTCTCCGATTGGGTCAGTCGCTGCACTGACGGAGCCCACGGCGGCACTGAAGCTGCAGAAGGTCTACCGGAGCTACCGCACTCGCCGGAGATTGGCTGATTCGGCGGTTGTGGCTGAAGAACTTTGGTAACCCCTGTTTCTGCGTGTTTAGGGATTTGGGTTTTTTTGTTTTAGAAAATGCATAATGAGGATTTTGGTGTTTAGGTGGAGAGCTATAGACTACGCTAGACTGAATCATAGTACGATTTCGTTCTTCAATTTCTCCAAGCCTGAAACTGCAGCTTCACGATGGACCCGAATATCATTAAATGCTTCAAAGGTATGCCAACCCAACCCATATATTTTTCATTTGAATGGATTGTCGGTTTGTGTTTCTCGTTATTTTCTCTTTAAGATTCAGACTCATAGCTCAAAAATATATAAAAAGAAGAAGAAATTTTGAATTACACTAGATTTGGATGCATGAACATGCTAAAAACATATTTTGTTAATTAATCTCAAACATATTATCCTTCGTTTCTGTAATGCTTTGAGTCGGAAGGGCGAACATGCGGCCCTGTGCATCCACCATATTTAAGACTTTCATTGAGGTTGCTTGATTTCAAGAGGTGTAGAAGGAACAAAAAGTTAGCCAACTCGACAACCGATCCAACTAAAAGAAAATTATATAATTTGAGTTCAGCTCAATACAAAGAAAATTGAAACCAACCTAACCCTTACAGTTTGGATTGGGTAGTCCGGGTTACTTGGGATCCGTTTTTTTGTACGCCTCTAATGAATCTCAGAGGAACGATTTTTTTCTGGGTTTTGCTCACATTTCACCGTGGTGATATTTTGCTCAGGTGGGTAAGGGATTGTCAAAAGATGGAAAAGCACAGAAGCTAGCCTTTCAGCATTGGATCGAAGCTGTAATTTACATTGAACTCTACTCTCTGAAAATGGGGTTTTCTTTTTTCTTTTCCTGTAATATTTAGGTTTGCAGATTGATCCAAGGCATCGCTATGGACATAACCTGAATCTGTACTATGAAGAGTGGTGTAAAGGCGATGCCGGTCAGCCTTTTTTCTATTGGTAATGAAAATTTGCTTTGACTTGCTTCATATTGAAGAATCTTTCATTTGCTTTCCAAATCTGTTTTCTTGGCTGATCTTGAAAGGTTGTCTTTGAAATCTATTTCAAACTTGGTTTTGTTTGAACATTACTTTCCACTGTAAAGTTTTAGTGTTATTTGCTTCTGTTAATGTTACATGCTCAATCATATTTGCTTAGTTTGCTAGTGATTAGAAAGTTTAATGTAAGGGTGTTTATTGATTTTTCTGTTCTTGTTTTGCCAACAAGCTGCCATTTGCTAATCAACTGCTTGAAATGTTGTTGTTTTACTTTACAGGCTGGATGTAGGAGATGGAAAGGATTTAGAACTAAACGAGTGCCCGAGATCGAAACTTCGACAGCAATGTATTGTGTATCTTGGACCTGTAAGTGGTTTCATTAATCGTAGTTTCATAAAAGTTTCAAGTTCATCCTATGGCAACAAAGTTTGACTCAAATACTTATTTTCTTTTCTTTCAATGATTGAGTAATAAATTTGCAAGGTTGTTTTCAGCAAGAGAGAGAGAATTATGAATACATAATATTGCAAGGCAAAATCATCCACAAACAATCTGGGAAACTCTTGGACACAAACAAAGGATCTCCAGGGACAAAGTGGATATTTGTCATGTGCACTGCCAAGAAACTTTATGCTGGTGAAGTGAGAATTTCAAACATATATTTCCTTCAAGTTTTGTTTCCTAGCAATGGATTATAATATGTCAATGTCTTGCAGAAGAAAAAGGGAATGTTTCATCACTCTAGCTTCTTGGCCGGGGGCGTAACGTTAGCCGCTGGAAGGCTTGCAGCCGAGGGCGGAGTTCTTAAGGTAGGGAAATCTTACATATTTGGTTGCAGCTCTAAAATATTCCAGGCTTAAAAGTGTGCTGATGTTAATGGTTTTGTTGTTGTTTAGACTATATCAGCATACAGTGGACATTATCGGCCAACGGACGTTAGTCTTATATGTTTCTTATCCTTTCTTCACGAGAGTGGAGTAAATCTCCTTGAAGTTAAGGTACTTTTTTCGACTTTTGATTACCAATAAGTTCAAGACTGTGCAGATATAGACCTGAAAAAAGATGAGTCAGAGTTATAATCATCATTTTCACCTCTTTGTCTTCAGATCTACAAGGCCAGTGAAGATTCTGAAAGCTATGGCCATGAAGGTGGAGGCAACTTTGAAGGTTCTCTTCAAGTTAAAATATTGGAGGAGGATGGGAATTGTATGCCATCAAGCCAAATAGCCGAAGTTTCCAAAACTAAAACCAAAACAGAATACAAAAGGACGTTATCTGGGGGTCTGCCGAGCCCGAGATCCGAGGTCTCTACAACTGCCATATTACAGAGGATAAATTCCAAGAAAACAGCCAAATCATATCAATTGGGGGATCAACTCTCACTCAAATGGACGACGGGAGCTGGTCCAAGAATCGGTTGTGTAGCAGACTATCCCGTGGAACTAAGAGCACAAGCGTTAGAGTTTGTTAACCTATCTCCAACGGTTCTCCCAACACTAAGTCCAATTGTTGCATTACCTGCTTCTAATTGCACATCTGAACTCTGCAATGGCCATAGGGATCATTCCTATGAAAAGTAAACTAATACTCCCCTACTCTCTATGCTTAAGGCTTGATATCACTTAGCATGAATGTATGTAGATCTATCTGCTGTCCATTCTTACCTTTTTGGTGAACAAATATTGGATCCTATGGACATTGCAATGCCTCTACAACACTTTTCCTAATACCTTTCCTGAGATGTAGTAGATACAAAAAGTAATAAAATCTCTGCCTTATGCAAACCTGTACTTGTTCATGGTTTTCTGTAGCAAAATTTTGCAAAGACATTTCTAATGTGTTCAGAAAAATCCAATTTGACTAGAGCTTTTGCACCAAGTTTAAAGTGCTTCGAACTGAGATGCTTTGAGACTAAAGACAGTTGCTCCTTTTATAGTGCTCGAAGCACACTGCTTTGCATCTTTGGACAACCATCTTCTAATATTTTGCCTAAAACTCAGCAAATCCCACATTAGCAAGATTTTAAAGAATACGTATCTTCTGCTACAATATTGTCTTCAGAGTTCTTTTAATATTTTTCCAAAAACTCAACATAGGTACGGAATACAAACTCTCCTTGAAGTTTCATTAGGCTAGTGCAATCATTGGAGAACTAAGGCAAACAAATGAGGAGAACAAAAAAGAAACGAGGAGAACAAATTCATCATTCATTATTTACAAGAAAAATCAGTCTTGATGTCAATACCAAAAATAAGACCTGCATCTCTTCTAGCCATAGATCATCTAGTTTGCTAGCAAATACCTACCATATCAGAACTTATATGATAATCTGCCTGTAGATAAGGATATTGCTTCTAACTATGTGTTTAGAGTTGTTCCATTTAAGTAAAGCTGATAGAATCTGCATTCCACCTGACATAGGTTTGCCCTTCACGACAACCTTAAATGTCTTCCTTTCGTGTGGCTTGGCGAAACTTAGAGTGTCTGGAAAAACTTTGACAAAAAGGTCAGCTGGGGACGATATGTTTGCTCTGTACAATGATGCTCCATACCCAACATGAGTCACTGTCCGGTAAAAGACCGCGTTAATGGCAGAGCTAGGATCTAAGAGCTGTTTGTGCATAGTAGGGTAGTTAAGTCCATCGCTGCCTTGTGCCGGCTTGATCTTGGAGCAGTTACACTTTTTACTACCAACAACCAGGCCAATTGTTGTACTGTTGTACCCTTCTTTGCAGAGGAAAGAGATGTAGGAGTTGAGTGAAATGTCGTAAACAAGGCCAGGGTGCACTGCCTGGGTTGGATTTATTTGTCCTGCACCCGAGCCAAACTCCGCATCCTTGGATTTGATCATCATTGGGGTTGCTAGAATTCATCAGGAAAAACCAAATCCATCAGGCTTGAGCATTAGCTGATATAAATATGGCAAAGGAACAAAAGGCTCACCGGTGGTCATGAGAGCAGACTTGACTGCGGCCGGAGACCAGTCGGGGTGGAACGACTTAACATATGCAGCAGCGGCGGTGGCATGAGGGCAAGCCATGGATGTACCTGACATTACATTGAACAAACTATATCTATTGTCTGACATTTGCCCTGTCAAGCTTGCCAGTTTTGTATAAGCAGCCAAGATGTCTATCCCTGGTGCAGCAAGATCAGGCTACACATAAAAAATTAGTATTTCTCTAAAGATAGAGAAAGAAAAGAGGCTTTTGTTTTGTGCTATACCTTGAGGATATTTCTACTGATAAACTGAGGCCCTCTAGATGAGAAAGAGGCCACAAAAGGAGCAGCAATTTTGACACTTGAACTCTTGTAAATGACAGCTTGAGGATTTCTGTGTTAAGTGAATTAATAAATGAAAAGGAGCAGCATATCCTACGACCGAGGTTGAGAATGAATGTCTCTTGGTCGAGGCTTGATACATGTCAATTACCAGTGAACTAAGCTCGAGTTTTCACACTTACGGTGTGGAGTTGATGTAGAGATCAATATATTTGGCAGAAACTTGAGGGATGGCAACACCAGGGATTAGCAAAATGGATGAATAATCAATCTGTTGTTGAAGCAGTTGAATGACTCCACTGCCTCCTAAGGATTCAATGTTTGGATCTGTGTAAGTTCTTAAGCAATACACAATCTTTCCCTTCACCTTGCTTTCGTTTAGACCTTCAACATCACAAGCACTGCATGCAAATCAAATTTCTACTTTCAAAATTGTGATGATTTTCTTATAAATTCTTAACCAGGTTAGAAAAAGGTTTTTGAATTATTTTCTTACTTTACAAAACATTACTTTATTTTTCAAATGTGGGGAAAAAAACTTTTTGAAATAATCATACTAAATATATATATATATACACACACACACATTAGGTAGGGAATTACAACCAATACATTATCAAATAAGATGAAAGTCAAATACCAATTTTCATGATTGAACCTATGACTGTAGAGTTGAATTGGGTTATAACTAATTAACCAAGTTAACATGCCACCGATCCTCTGACCAAATATACTTTTAGTCCTGAAATTTCAATTTATATTTGGTCATTGAATTTTTAAAACTAAAATTTTTGCTTCTTGAGGTTCAAAAATTATGTTTTAAAAAAGTTAGTTTAGTTATTAAGGTTTCAAAAGTTATATTTGTGTCTAGTGATTTAGATTTGATATTTAATTGGTCACTACAAAATTAGTTTAAAAGTGGAGAGAACAAATAGAAACTAAATTCATTTTATGAAAGGGTAAATATATTCAGTTGAGCACCAATTCATGGATTCGATCATGAAAATTGGTATTTGGTTCTCACTTAATTGAGAGCGGTAGCACTCTCTATGAAGGATTTATGGTCCTCTCTCCTAACTTGTACAAAAAAAAAAAAAAACTAAATTCATTTTGGAATTCAAGAAATTAAAATAAAGCCTATTACCTTGCGTTTCCATAGCGATTGTTGGATGCTTTGGCCCCGCTTGTAAGAGAGTACATTTGTTTCGTTGGCGAGAAAGTGTTAATGGAGAATCCCTATCAAAAGTTTTACAAATAATTGAATGTATACTAGAAACCAAGGTTACATGTCAGGAAATAAGTTTATTTGATAAATATCAATGAATGTTAGTATAATTAAAATAGGAAGTATAGAATTTAATCAAATTTAACTGTATACACTAAATTTTGATTTAAAAAAAAATATTAACCCATATAAATCAGGGAGAGACTTACAGTAAATTTCTTGCCATTACCAAGTTTGAAGGTAGTGACAAACCGGCGATCAATGGCGGTGGCAGCGACGGTCATAATCCAAGGGGCCACATTCTCAACAGTGGACAATTCAGGACCGTCGTTGCCGGCGGCGCAAGAGGTCAAAATGCCCTTCTTCATGGCATGAAAAGCGCCAATGGCTTGGCCGTCCCTGAAGAAATCCATGGCCGGCGACCCAATGGACACCGAAATGAAATCGACGCCGTCGGCAATGGCCTCATCGAACCCTGCAAGCACGTCCATCTCGTTGCAGAATATACTCCAGCACACTTTGTACACTGCTATTCGGGCCGATGGCACGCCCCCGCGTGCCGTCCCTTTCCCCAGCCCCAACAAGCTCGCTCCCCCCACCGCCGTCCCCGCCACCGTCGATGCTGTGTGTGACCCGTGCCCCTCCGTGTCCGCTACGCTCATCCATGGTTCCGAGCTTACCTTGTCCAGATCGAAGTAGTTTGCACCTATCACTTTGCTGTTTTATTCATTTTTCACCCCCCATTAGTTTCTATTACAATTCATAAATTTTATTCAACTATAGGTCTCATACTATTTTTTGTCTAAAATACTTTACATGTGTTTTTATACTTTCTTTTCAGTTAATTGAGGTTGAACACAACCACCCCTCTAATACAAAAAAATATGATCACTTTCACTTTTTTTCTTTTTGAGCTGCGTAAATCTTTTAATTATGGAGTTATATATACCTCATATCCTTGTCAACTATATAATATAATGTATTGAGCACATCTAAAACGTACATTTTGCCTTTTGGAAACATAACAACACTCCTTAAAATTTCAAATATTTTTAAATGATATTCTTTTCAAATAAATTAAGATTTACAACCGATTGAGGCTTATTTTAATTCGGTAAATAATTAAAAGTAAAATATTCAAGTTTATGACATCTTAATTATGAATACATATTTATGTTATTGATCTTTTTTCCAGGTGAAATTGAACTAAACCTTATAAAAATTAGTATGTGTTCAATAATTGAAGTAAGAGAATCTTTGTCCAAAATAAGTAGAGTTCAATTTCATTCAACTCATAACCAAAATAGTTATGATTCAAAATCTCTCCCTATCAAATATGGTTAAAATCCAAAACAAAAAAAATATGGGTTATAATTACATACAGTATAATCGAACATATTATATTAAAGTACGCATAGTTTGGATGTTTTACCGAATTAGAAAGATGTGGTTGAATCTTCCACCCTTATTCTACTAAAAAACATCTAATAAATTGTATTTAAGTTAAAAAATGATTTATTTTATTTTAGTTTTTAAGAAGAAAAAAAACATACTTGTTGCAGGCAGTAAAGTTGAGGCCAGTGAGGCATTTGCCCTTCCATTTTGCCGGAGGTGGACCGTAGCCTTCGTCGTTGAAACTTGGACTATTTATCCAAATCCCTAAATAAAATTATAAACATATTAACATTGTAATCCCATAATATTTCTAATAACATTTATTTTTCTTAAAAATGCATTAAGTCCTTATAGGAAATTTATAAACGATGTGAAAATCAAAACAGACCCGTATCTAAAACGGCGACAATGATGTTAGACTCGATTCTAAGGTTGCGTTTGGAGTGCTCCTTCAGTCCCACAAAGTCCCACGATCTTGTCGTCAACACTCTTTGCTTTCTGCTCGGAAACACCGAAACGACGCCGTCTTGATCTGTCACACACCAAATCACATAAACAACAAGTCCATGTTGATTAGTAAATATAATTTTAAAACTTAGAAAGTAATAATTATAGGTCAGTTTAATTTTCAAAAAAAGAAATACAATTTATACTTGAGAGCTGGCTGGCTTCATGAGGCAAAAGTCTGGCGGCGAACCCATTGAAGCTCTTTCCATAACTGTGAATTTTGGACTCTCTAGCTAGTTTTTCACTGCCAAATTAGACCATTTAAGTCTAGTTTGATAATTATTTTATTTTTTAATTTTGAATTTTGAAATTTAGGTTTACAACAACTATCTTATCATATATTTTTTTCTTACTTGAATAACCAAGTCTTACATTTTTAGAAACCAAACCAAAATTTGGAAACAAAAAAAAGTAACTCCCATTTGATAACCATTTAGATTTTCATTTTTTATTTTTGAAATCTAAGTCTATCCTTATTCAAATTTCCTACCATGTATTTCACCCTTCCTACAATGTGTTCATCTTTCCCTAAGAAAATAGGTGAATACTAACCAACTTTTAAAAACAAAAACAAAAACTTTTAAAAACTACTTTTTTTGTTTCCAAATTTTTGATTTGGTTTCTACAAATATAGGTGAGAGGTAGATATTCAAGTAAGAAAAAATGTATGGTAAAATGATTGTTTTTTGCTTAAATTTCAAAAACAAAAAAACAAAAAACCAAATGGTTATAAAAAAATATAGATATATTGTAGGAAATATGGAACATATTTTAGAAAATTTGAATAAAAATAAATTTAAATTTCAAAAACTAAAAACAAAAAACCAAATAATTATGAAACGGGTCTTATTAAACTATTTTCTCAATTTTATTATTTTTATTTTAATTGAACATGTTTTCCATTTTCTTTAAAAAAAAAATAATCAAAGAGATAAAAAAGAGAGCTTATTATACTGAAAAAAGCCTAATTTATGTAAGTATGTTAGAAATTTATAAATAAGGTTTGGTTTGATAGTCATTTTGATTTTAGTTTTTAGTTTTTAAAATTTAAGCTTACAACAAATAATTTACCATAGATTTTTTCTTACTTGAATATCTATATCTTATCTATATTTTATGAAACCAAATTTGAAACCAAATCAAAATTTAGAAACAAAAAAATGTAACTTCTAAAAACTTATTTTTGTTTTTGAAATTTGGTTAGCATTTACCTATGTTTTTAAGGAAATTTGGATAAACATATTATAAGAAATTTAAGTAAAAGTAAATTTAAATTTGAAAAACACAAAACAAAAAAACTAAGGCCCCGTTTGATAACCATTTTGTTTTTTGTTTTTTGTAATGAAATTTAAGCCTATTTCTATTCAAATTTACTACAATGTGCTCCATTTTTCCTACAATGTATCCATCTTTCCTTACGAAAGTATGAGAATACTAACCAAATTTCAAAAACATAAACAAGTTTTCGGAAGCTACATTTTTTTGTTTACAAATTTTGATTTTGTTTATTAAAATTTAGGTAAGATGTAGATATCCAAATAAGGTAGTTGGTATAGTAAGGTAGTTGTTGTAAGCTTAAATTTCATAAACAAAAAATGAAAAACAAAATGATTATCAAATGGGCCTAAATAGTTATCGCCGGGGACTAACTCTAGTGGCATAAGATGTGTGTTTAGTTTAATGATTTATAATTAATGATCTTTTTAAAAATATTTGAAGAACATAGTATGTCCCTTTGATTTGTGTAGTTCATATGATCGGTAAGTCCGAAATCAGATTAAATGAAATGCACATACTATATCAAGAACGAGCTTAACTTCTGAAATATTAAATTATATATAAACATGGATTGTTTCTCTTTGGTAGAAAAACAAAACAAAACAAAATCCTTTCCAAAAAAAAGAACAAAACAAAACGACCACTTTTAACAAATCACCTAATAGGATTGAAGATTAAGAACCGACAAAAGCAGTTAAGACAAGAAAATTAATTTCCCTAACATTAGAACAAAGAGAACAAAACATATCTGATAGAAAAATTTATATTTGAAGAAGTGAAAAAGAGAATAAAATTTACTCTCCAATGACGTCTAAAAGCAGGTTGTGATGGTCATCCGCCACCGTCGACAACAGAGATCCGGTGGGCAGGTCGCCCATATACACGATATAAGGCTGAAGGTTAAAATATTATTCAATGAAACTGTCACAATCTAACTGTCGTAGATTTGAAAGAAAGAAAAAGGGTTTTGATTTACCTTTCTTTCGTGGAGGTTTGAGCCATGGATCATAAATATTGAGGCTACCAGCCAAAGAAGCAATATGAATATGAATATATTCTCGTGCAGCTTCATTTTTTAGTGTCAGTATATATATTAGAAAATAATAACAACAATAATAATAAAACCCACCTCTCACTCTCCCGATGAATTTTGAAGTGTTATGGGATGTAACTTATATATATTTTGAGTGTCAGTTTGAGAGGATATAGTCTTTGAAGGATGCGAGTTTGAAGGCTTAGATTCTGGATTTTAGTTAACAGTTAAGAATGTGTTCGAAATTGTTTTTTTTTAAGATTTTCATTTGCTTTTGGGAAACAAGTATATACTTTCTTTTTTCTTTTCATGAAAAACAAGTAGATACTTTGAATCTTTCTGATTTCAAAAAAAAAAAAAAAAAAGTCCTAAAATATTTGAATTATATGGACAACATCAACAATTATTTATTTATTTTTCTTTTGAAACAACATCAACAATTATTTTGACTTGAGTTTAATGTGTATTATTGTTGGTTCTTGTTATATATATAAATGACTTTCCGTAAGTAAGATTAGGGGCGGGGTTAGAGTGCCATGTCCCAAGTATTTTGTTATATTTTGTATGCCAAAGAAAATCTATCTATATTTTAATATTATTATTTATGGTATAGAAAACCCCTAGAATAGTATAATTTGAATTTTATCATTTTAATGTTAACATTATATATGATCGGATAACATATCAGCTTTACTATGTAATGTCCATTATTTTTGGAATGTTTTAAAAGAAAATACTTTTTATTTTTGCAAAATTAAAAATTTAATGAACATAATTAAATTTTTTTTCTTGAAATAAAATATAATGCTCTTTTTGTGTCTTAATTGATTTAGGGTGGGTTGGTTTTAGGAGGAGATAAGAGAAGATGAGATGTGAGGTTTCAACATCTTCTTTAGTTCAATTAAAAGAGTCGGTAGCCTAATAATTTCATTATTTGATAAAAAATCAGTTCAATATTATGGTTATGGTTGTAGTTGTGTATTCTCTTCGTAGGGCTTGTGGCCCCCCTCCCCCAACTTACTCAACAAAAAAAAAAAAATATCTTGTCTAGCTCAAGGTATTCTCATATCATTTTTTTTTCTTTTATTAACATTTTTTTTTCTTCTGTGTTTGATATATTTGTGGTTATAATAATATTATTATATCAATATATCAATGTACTTTGTATATAATTATAGTAATTATACTATTATTATATATATATATTTACAGTTATGCTATTATTATATCAAATGTTTATTTAAATAAATTTGAATTTTGAAAAATAAAATAATTAAATATATAAAATCATGTATTTATTTTTAATATTAACAATATGTATATCAATTTATTATTGAAATAATAATTAAATTTAAATTATTTATAAAATTGAATTTTTATTCATAATTTACAATAAAAATTATCGTATTTAACTTATTTTATTTATCATAAAAATGAGATTCAAATATTCTACTTTGTAACAAAAATAATTTACTCCATTAACCTACACTTTAAATAGTAGTAGAAATGAATCTAGATTTTTTTTTAAATTTATTTTTTTATAAGAAATGGATAAATTAATTTAAATAATTTTGGAAGTTGTATTGGTATATACAAAAAATAACTATAAGTTTCAATATTTGTATGAGTCAATATAGAGATTGAGATCTATTTTACATTAAAAAAAATTCCAAATTTTGTGGGTCACTCCTTTACTACCGTATAATAAATAGTTTCAAAACATGAGTGCTTTCACTTTTACCTACAAAAAAAAGTAATAAATTATAATATTTAGGGATGTTTATGATACCCTAGAAACGTCAATGACTAATAAGATAAATATTGATTTAATGTTACATATTAATTGATAAATTTTATTGAAAATTCTTTATTTTTTAATAAATATGAATGTAAATGTATAAAGTTTATAAATTTATTTTTAAAATTTTAAGTCTAAAAAATCTTGAAAAAAATTAAAAGTTATGTACAGAGTTACAAATATTTCTAGATTAGTCAAACTTCATTTTTGTTTTGTGAAATTTTTTTCTATTATTTTTTTCAACAATATTTAGGTGCGGGAGATTTAAAAGTTTGACCTCATGATTGTTAGGTAGTCAATGAAACTAGGTTTTTTATAAAAACAAATATGAATATAAATATTATCAAGGGTGGTATGATATTGATTTTATATTGCTTACAATTATTTTTTATGATAATAGTTATATTTTCATAATTAATTGATTTAAGAATAATTTTATTGAACTTTATTCTTTTTATTTTAGATTTCATTTAGTAAACGGAATGATTTAGTAAACATTAAGGCAGTTATTAACAAATATAAAAACAAAAAAAAACAAAATCTCTAGTTTTCCTTTATTAAAATAGAACGTGTAACCTCTGTTTCCATCCTTCTCTGTTTGCCCAATTTAAAACCATTTTTGTTTATATTTTTAATTTAATCTCAACAACTCAAGTCTTAATTTTTAGACTTTTGTAATTGATAAATAAAAAGTGTTGTGCAAAATTGCTAGATCTATACTCTAAATCAAACAAAATGATAGATCTAATATAAATTCAAGATCAAACAAAACCAATAGAGATGAAATTAAACCAAAAGTAAAGAAGGTGGAGAAGAAAATTAACACATCGATGTAAAGTGGTTCGGACTAGTCTACTCCACTGTTCAGAATGTGAGACGATACTCACTCATAATTGCCATTGAAATGGTTTCAAGAGCTCTCAAATTTGGTGGCTAGGGTTTCTGTCCAAGATTATGGGTTAATACAAGATGGTGTGTAATTCACCAAATAACAAAATACCCTCTTGAAGTACATATCATAAAGGCATCATAATGTCAAAACTCCAAACAAAATTGGATTAGAACTTTTCTTGGCACGAGTAAATCAAAATGGTCTTTAAGTCCTCAAAAATCAAAACTTTAGCAGGACGGTGAGCTAAATCCACCAACGACAACATGAACCTGTCTTCAAAAGAACATCTTCGAGTAACATGGAATCAAAAAAAATGAGGAAATACCCTCTCAAAACGACATAAGCAACAAAAATCAGAGTCAACAAAACTAGTATAAACCGACTCTTCAGAAACAAATGCATTCAGAACCATAATAATCCCCCCCCCCCCCCAATAACAATAATCCGAATAAAAAATTTGAATGCTCAGAACGCTGCACCAAAATATGTCAAATCCATGTAACTGCTGAACAAACTAACAAAGTATGCTATCAGAATGGCAACAAACACAAACAAAAACAAATACTCGAAACGAACATAAACAAACTTCTTCCATATCAAACTCACAAACCAAGAAATCTTCAAACGACAATAAGTCCAAGATCTATAAGCTCCATACAACAAAACAACCAGATGCAACCAAAAAATCATCTACAAATGGCCAAAAAGAAGATGATGCAACTTGCACAAGAAGTCTCGCTAAAAACATAATGAGCAAAACGATCTCTTGCAAAGACATAATCAAAACAGATTTCTTGCAAACGAGTAGACAATCATGAAAGAGATAAACTGCTCAAAACAGTGCAACCAACACTAATCGATGCAATCAAAGCCAAACAATGAGGATACATACAAGAACACAAACAGAGAAAGAACATTTATCCCCACTTCATGTATGTAACAAAAAATAAACGAATCTGCATGAGAATGAGAGTATACAATACCCTCTAGATCGGACTTAACAAATTTCAGGTCTCACCATAAACATCCTACATGAAAATCCAACAACCGAGCCAACTCCCAATCGAAAAACTAAACGTTGCAATCTAAACCAGTAGGAACATCCTCGGGTTCAAGAGCAACTAAGATAGGATCTGAATGTGCAATGTCACTGACAAACACTAAAGGCTCAACAAACGGATTTTCAGATGCATAAGTAGAAGCGACAACACAATTAACTTATAGTAGATAACTTGTCAAATTTTCAGATTAAGTCTTAACAAATTTATTAGAAACTACATCAATCTCATGCTCAAAAGCTTTGCCTTGCAGAATGTATAAACCATTGGAAAAGATTTTCAAACAACTTAATTTTCTTATTCTTACTCACATGAAGTAAGCCATTACGAGAGGAGTAGTTATAACCAGCAGCATCCAAAGTACCTAATGAGATAAGGTTTCGCTGAAGACCTGGAACAAATTTCACATCTGTTAGCATCTTGATAGAACCGTCATCCATGCTAAACCGAACAGAACCTACTCCCTTAATCTCAACCTAAAGGTTATTTGCCAACAAAACTTTGCCATTTTTTAGAATTTCCAAAATTTCAAAATTGTGCTCAAAAGGGGACATGTGGAAAGAACAACCAGAGTCCAAAATCCACAAATTATCAAAAGGGTCTAAGTTTTTAGAATTTCCAGCCAATAGCACATCAGCCGAATCAGAATCTTCGAGGAAGTTAGCAGAATCATCAACTATCCTAACATGTAACTTACCTTTCCTCTTTAGAATGTGACATTCATACTTAGTATGACCATGTTCTCTGCAGTAATTGCAAGTAAATTCCTTCTGCTCTAATGGTTGTTTCCCTTTTGCAGAATTAGAGCTCGATTTACTTGACGAACTTCCTTGGCCTTCAGAAGACTTAATCTTCACAAACAAGGCCTCAAAATCATTTTTTCAATTTTCATCTCTAAATCCCTAGATCTCAAAGAATGTCTAGGGTCAAGGTATCTCTACTTTACTTAATGACTGATTTAAGCTCTTTGAATTTTTTGGGTAACAAATTGAGAAGAATGATAGCTTGATCCTTATAATCCAGCTTCTCCCCCACAATTGGCCGGTGATAACTCTCAAGAATTGAGAGTATTTGTTGTGGTATTGAGTATATTTTAAAAAGAACCCCCGAATTTGACAATATAAATTAAGAAGTTGTGATTAAAGATTTAGGATGAGTTAGCAATTTGTGAGTTCTATAGTTTTCTGAGTAGAATAGGTTTTTCTGGAATTTTGTAGCATGTGTGCATGAATGTGTGAAATAATAGGTTGATAAGTGCAAAATTCTGATTATCTCGAATTGTTGTAACATTCAGGGTAGCAAAGTGCTGTTAAGCGGGAGCATTGTTGGAAGATAAGACGAAGGAAATGGAAATGGCGTGACTGCTTTGAAGAAGAATACGTGTCGGGCATCAACGAAAGGGAGATATTTACAATGTTGGAGCGCTTAATCTCAGCCGTTGATCAATTGAGCTGGAGCAGCAGGGACGAGTATTTAAGCTGGAGTGTATTTGAATTGAGAGAGCTTTTCCATTTTTTTTCCAGATTCAGAATTTCGTTTTATCTAGTTTTCTTTATTTTTCTGCAATTTTACTTTTGAGAGTTTTCTTTGCATTTTATCAATTCTAGTTTAGATCTTTAATTTTTTGTACGAGCAATCGAAGTTCCGTTGAAGTTCTTATCAGCATGATTCAGATTTGAAGTTTTTGTTGATTCGAGGAGCATTACGGAGCAAAGTAGAGGAATCGATTCTCAAGCAATCATCGATTCGACGATCGCAACAGGCTTTTTCTTCTCTATGATTTTTTTTTATCTCTATTTACTTGAGCTTTTCGTTGATTGAACTTTTTTGAATTGATTTAGCATATTTGCGAGTTATATGATGACTGATTTTATTGATTTTTCATTTGTTGTTGTTCTCATTGATAATATGAGCGGCTAAATTTCTAATCGGAAGGATTAGGTAAGTAGGAGTGAATTATGTAGGAAGATAATTTCTAAATTTCTAAATTTCTAAATTTCATATGCTATAGCATTGTAAGGACCCGACCCGAATGGGGCTCTAAATGGGCCCTTACCTCAATGCATGCATACAAATCAACACTAAAAATCTTGAAACCTGTCCCTGTTTCCAAGCACCTGTTCCAAGACAAATACATTTCCAAAACTTACTCTGATCAGAGATTTATTAAAAACATACAACTTTACAACATTTACAACAATGCTAGAATCCGGAAAAACATTCATAAAACAACCTAGGGCTCCGTGCCCAACTACATGCATTCAGAGGACATTTAAAACATAAACATAAATCTCAGAGTTGAACAACGGGTTTCCATGATCACAGCTCCTCCTCCAGCCATCCTGCCTCGCGCCATGGTTTCCTGAAAGATAAGTAAGGGTGAGTAACGAATTACTCAGTAAGAATCCCCAACCGGGGTACAATACGATATAATCAATCATCTAGAACCAAAGCATGCAAGCAAACAACTACCAACACGGATCATAGCTCAACGAGCTTACAAAGAAAGATCTCTGTCATCGGAAGTCTCCTACTTCCGGCCTAATGATTGGTTATCCTAACCAATCTCGGGACATCTCTGAGGGTCTTTCTCCTCACCAATTGATCACCTCAAAACCGATCCCAAGGATGTCCTCAAGGGCCTCTTACCCTTGCTAACTGGACTTACGGGAGAGTACCCGAAGTCGCTCTCTAACGGAAGGAATGGTGTACTCACGAACATTAGCCCGGAAGGAGCTCTCGAACCGGCATCTAACGCGTGTGCACGCACACCGCATGCTCTTCTGCAACCGGCGTAAATGCGAGGCCTAAGGGCAAACTACGCGGGCCGTGCGCATGCCTAAGACTCGGAAGCGGTGTCACCGATCACGCGAGCGCGAGGCCCTCGGCGCTCATCTCAGGCGGCTGGTCCACCGACTGAAGCTAAGAACCGCCAAGGCGAAGCTTACACCGTGGCGGTTCCGCTCTAGCAAAGCTACAAACTAGGCTATGCCAAGTGGGTAGCTAATTCCTACAACCGGCTGGTCGGGCGGGGTAGCAAGATACGTTATCTCGCAAGACACTTTATTACCGACTGAGCTAAATCCACCTTAGTGACCGGGGAAGCAAGATACGTTATGCGTCGCACACTACTCCCGATCGGTGGGGACAAAGTACGTTATGTCCGCTCACCTGCTCTGGATGATGACAAACCCTACAACTCTATCTAAGAGTACAGGAAAAAGCAATGATTCCCGGCTAGCAAGCAAAGACCGACATCAATCATACTACCTAGCATGATACTACGAGCTTAAGCAGAATCACAAACATGCCGCGAGAACAAACCTAGCATGGCACTAACATGTAATATCAAGCAAACATGCTAGCGAAATCAATCAAAGCCGCTCTATTATCATCATGCTCATAACATAACAACAAACAAGCAAGGTAAAATCATGACAATATCGCAGGGCCCACACAACTCCGGTAAGAAATCCTTACCGGTGGAAGGCAACAACACACAATAAATTAATCGCGATCGAACCCGAGCAACCTATATCGAGCCAAACAAAAACATCAATAATCATAAAATAGCCTTAAATACACTAAAATAAATGGGGCTCGGCTGGAGCAACTCACGAGGCGCGGCGACACTCGAACGAGCCGCCAGACGCCAGGCTAAAGGGGCCGGGCCAAAGGCGCTGGGCTGGGCCGCAGGGCGCGCATTTGGGGGCTGGGCGCGAACAGCGCAGCTGCGCGCGGCGCGCGCGTGCTTGCTCGGCTGGCCGCTGGCGCGGCGCGCGGCTTCAAGATAGAGACGGCGCGGCGCGCGCGCGACGACACGACGCGGGCGCGAGATCTGCGCTGACGCGCGATCGAGCTGGGCGAGGCTCGGCGACGCGACGCGACATCAGGCGCGTGGCTTCAAGCCAAGGCGCAGATTGGGCGACACGGACGTGCGAGGCGCGCCCAGCGCGCGAGCCGGGCGACGCTGGCGAGGGCGCGCGATGCTCGTGGCCGGGCGAGGCAGGCGCGCGGCGCCAGGGCGAGCTCGGGCCGGCTCTGGCGACAGCTGGCTCGGGCTAGGCCTGCGTGGGCGAGCCAAGGCCGCACGGTGGGTGGGCGAGCCAAGGGCTAGGGTCGGGGCTAGGTGGGGGCTCAGGGAGAGAGAGAGAGAGAGAGAGAGAAAGTTGATTTTGGGGAAAAATAAAAGAAAAAGAAATAAAAGGAAAATGGGAAATAAAAGGGAAAATGGGATTTAAAATTCCATTTTCCATCCTTATCCACTTAAAACCTCAAAATCCCATTTCCCGCTTCCTCCTTCGATACCCGATCAAAGAAATCTTTTCCAATCAATCAAACTCACTTAAATCCAACTCCCAAAGCAACACTAAAGGCTCGGGCTCGAATCCCAAAAGAAACACCCAAACAACCATCACTTTGCCAAAACCCAAAACCACAACCGAACTTCCAAACGACTAGCCCAAACACCTCGGGACTCGCACCAACAACAAACAAACCTCAACAAAGGCAGAGCTACCTCAAGCCCCAAGACCACAAATCCCGCCCGGAGAGCCAAAAGACCAAAATACCCCCAAGGGGCAAAACCGCTCTAAAACCCAACCAAACAACCGAATCTTGACCCGAAGGCACCTCGAAAACTGGAATAGGAAACTGGGCTGTTACAAGCATTGAGTAGGAAGATAATGAATTATGTATCCATGCTGTTTTAGTTTCAAGTATGTTTCGTCTGATCAACCATTCATGATTGCTTTGTTTCAATTTCAAGAGGAACGTGATAGAGTGACCTTTGGAGGAGCAAAGACAACAGCTAAAGTTCTCCAAGCTGGTTATTATTGGCCCAATCTTTTTAAGGACGCATACCAATTTGTTAAAATGTGTGAAAGTTATCAAAGGACAGGGAGTATTGGAAAATGTGATGAAATGCCTCTCAAATATATTATGGAAATAGAACTATTTGATGTTTGGGGGATTGACTTCATGGGTCATTTTCCTAAGTCCAATGGGCATGAATACATTTTGGTTGCAGTAGATTACGTAAGCAAGTGGATAGAAGCGTTAACATGTGCAATGAATGATGCAGTAATAGTAATACAGTTTTTGCGGAAGCAATTTTTACGAGGTACGGAACGCCAAGAGCAATCATAAGTGATGAAGGTATCCATTTTGTGAATAGAGCGTTAGCAGTTGTTTTGCAAAAGTATAACATTAAGCATAAAGTTGGTACAACCTACTATCTACAAGTTAATGGGCAAGCTGAAGTATCCAACAGAGAAATCAAGACTATTCTAGAGAAAGTAGTAAGACCAGACAGGAAAGATTGGTCAAGAAAATTGGAAGATGCGTTATGGGCGTATAGAACAGCCTTTAAGACACCTTTAGGTATGTCCCCATTTCGTCTTGTATACGGAAAAGCCTACCATTTACATGTAGAACTTGAGCATAAAGCCTATTGGGCATAATGAAAACGCCTAATTCATTCGGATCATTGAATTCAACTGTTTAATTTGTTTAATCGATCATATTACTTGTTTTAATTGCATTGTCGTTGAAGCATTTAATTTCATTGTCCGCTCTAGTATTTTAACTGTTAATTCACCTACAACATCATTTCACCTTCACGTATTCTCAATCTAAGGAAGAAAATCATAATTCTAACACCAAATCCTTGAGAGTCAAACTTGCTACAATAATGACTGTGTATGCTTGAGCATAAATGCTTAAGAACTTTTACATTTAGAACTGATATATACTATAACATATCTTAAGCATAAACCAGTCATGTGTTTAAATATTCCGGACACCAGGTCACCACAAATTTTGTTGAACACGTCAATGTTTTCCTCTAAATCCTTAGAAGAATCCATCCTAAATCCAAATAGCATCTCCTTTAAATTCATCTTATTGGATAGAGATTTAGACATGTAGAATTCTTCGAGTTCGAACCACAAAGAGGCCACATCATCTATGTTACTAACTCTTCTTACGACATTATCAGGTAAATGAAGGATGATGGTGTTATAGGCTGTCTCCAATGGTAGCAGGCCACTTATGAGGATTATCTAAGGCTTTTGCAACTTTTTGTTGCACTAAAGGGCTCTCATTTTCTTTTTCTACAAACCAAAGTCCACTGACCCATCAAATGTTTCTAACAGAAATCTAGCAGACATCTTATGCAGATTAACAAAATTCAAGAGAACAGTGAAACTCAGAAAATTCAGCAAGCCACAAATCGAAAATAGTACAAACGACGATTCAACCAAACAAATACCCAATAAATATCACAAAGCAGCTATCATAATTAGTCTCAGAATTTCAATCATATATCCAATATACACTATTCAAATTCCAACTCAAAATTTCTCAACAACATACTCAACTCAATTTTCAGCTTACAATTTTGAAGGAAATAATCCTGAACAAATTTCTAGCTATTTCCGGCTCAAAATAGCAGCTAAAAAACAAATTATCAGCAGACCAAACAAAGTATTTCAGCTAAGTTATCATAATTCTGGTGGATATTTATCTTAATGAACGACTCAAACATCAAATTGAGTATAAAAACTCATTCCAAAATTATGCACCAACTGTAACGGCCCATATTTCTATTCTGGTTTTCTAGGTTTCCATGGGTAGAGTTGCACCTTGGAAAGCTTGGAGGTTCTTTTGGTTAAAAAGAGAAAATAAGAAAAAAGATAGTGACTACGTTGGGACTCGAAGGGGTGGTTGACAATGGATTTGGAGGTTTTATTAAAAGAAGAAACAAAAGGGAAAATGTGTCTTTGTCGGGACTCGAAGACGGGTTGCTAGGGACACGTGGCAAAAGGGGATTTGTTTTACGATTAAAAGAGAAGGGGAAGCGTCGATTCCCTTCCTCTAGCTGCAATTTTTACCAAAAGTTCTTCCCTATTTGTGCGATTCCTCTTCTCCCATCTCCCTTGTCGATTCTTCTTCATCTCCTCTCCTTCTTCTTGTCATGAACAAGCCATTGCAACCAAGCTCTTCGTTTCTCTAAGGCCTAGCCTTTACGAAACCATCTTCTATCAACCCCGTTGCTGAGAGTCACAAGCACCACCCTCTAACCGATCTTCTTCTCCTTCTCCTCACCATTTGCATCCAAACAAGCTTCTTCTCCTCTCGCTCTTCCAGCCGCACATTAGCCCTAGTCGAGAGTGCAGCCCCTTGCATTCACCAAGCCAACTAGCCCCTTGTTGTCGCAAGCCCTAACCGCAAGTAGCCTTGCCATCCTTCCCTTTGGCCGAGAGTTTTCCCCTAACTGAGGACCAACACACCATCGCTGAGCAAAACACCAAGTAGCAGAGGAGAGCACTCCCTTTGGCCGAGAGAAGCCTTGGACCTTGCCGTGTGCACTTGCTTCCTTCAGTTGGGTAACTTTCTAAGCCTTGTCAATCTCATAGCTTAGCGTTTAGTGAGGTGGTTTCGTGGGCTGAATAGACACATAATTGCAACATAATATTAATGAAAATAATAATTAAAGACGAATGATGACGTGGCTTGTTCAGAGTTTCGCCAAAGCGAAACTTCAACTTCTCTTCAAGCGAAAGGTGTGTGTGATCCCCAAAGGTTGTGCAAGTATACATAGTCTTTGATGTAACGAGTTTTAATGTAAGTAAAGGTCATCTCCACAGGAATTAGAGATTAGTGTCATGTTCAAGTGAAATTAAGAGAGTCAAAGTAAAGGGTGAAATTGTTGTGTCGAATTTAAACTAAGCGAACTAAATGCAAAATAAAATGAACTAAGTGCAATACATCGAAAGGGAATAAGACATTTTCGGAGAGTTTCTCTTTGGCGAAACTAAGTAAAGCTCAGAAGCAACAATTGAAGGCTTTCTCTTTAACTCTTTCGAGTTTCAGAAGCTTGCTCTCTCGAGCTCTTTGTTTGGTCCTCTCGAACTCAAATGACGCTATGACTAAGCAAAACAACATTAGGCGAACCTTATCTCTAAGTTCTCAGTTAAGATGAAAGTAAACTTATCTCTAAGCAAACTTGGCAGACCTAATGTTAAACATGCAGGATCACTCTATTTCTATTCTCTCGAAGTGAAATAAAGACATAAACGCAGTGGATCAAACGTAATGTATTTCAAATTAGCACAACACGAATAATAGTTTGACATCTCGCTAAGGCTTTGCTCTTGAAGCAACAATTAATGTTTCTATACTGAATCGCTCTTGAAGCATGTTTCAATTCTGCGCTTTTCGCGCGCATTTACATATTTCGCTTCGGCGAACTCCACCCCCAAACTTGGACTTTTCATTGTCCCAATGAAAAACACTCAGCACCCTCAAACTTAAAGTTTGCTAAAATTTTAAGGCTTTGGTTGAATCGAATTGAGTTTGCTTAAGCTAAAAGAATTCGCGAAATTAAATTTCTAAACTGAATGAATTTTTGAAAAATATGACCTCTACTCATCACAAAATTTCTCTCCTTCCAATTTAAGGTTTTGCGCCAGCGTAGAGGAGTTATAAAATTAATTTAGGAAGAAATAAAATTGACTTGTACAGAAAGAAAGTTAATAAGATTTTGCAAAGGTATAGATACAAAACATTCACCGAGACGAAGGATAATAGCATTGATATTTCAGATGTTACATGCTTGATTAAAAAAAATTATTTATAAACTAAATGACATAAAATACTTAAAAGAAACGAGAGAAGGAAAATGGATGACTTCCATTACTGCTCTTTATCAGGTGGAGCTTCGCTGAAGTCTTCTGGTAGAGGTGGAAGCTCTGGAAACGACAGAAGGTTGAAGGGGCCACCTTTTAGTCGGTTCAGCACTTGTTGGATGACTTTCTCTCACTGAAGGAAATAGTGATGAAATTTGCGATTTTCATATCTGATTTCCCTCAGCAGCTGAAGTTGCTTGTCGTTGTTCGCTGAAGTTGAAGCAGGGACCTTCTTCGCTGCTCGCGCTCTTATCGATTGTACCTTCGGAGCGAAGTTCAAACATCGCTTATTTGGCAGAAACAGATCATTTGGTTTTCCCACGAGTCCCTGATGTTGGTGAAACGCTGAAATGTAAAGAGGGAAAAGCATGTAACTTGCCTTTCGCCCTTTCCACGCGTGGATCTCCTTCGCGATGATGTTGCCGATGTTGATTGAAAGACCTGTCATTATGGCACAAATCAACAACGCTCGTAGCACGATAAGTGTGGACTCGTGGGAGATTGGCCTTAGCGAAGACTTCATGAAGGATTCCCAGATGCGAGCTTCTTCGTTGAGGTTCA
This sequence comes from Sicyos edulis, assembly GCA_036507275.1. Lineage (NCBI taxonomy): Eukaryota > Viridiplantae > Streptophyta > Magnoliopsida > Cucurbitales > Cucurbitaceae > Sicyos > Sicyos edulis. The sequence continues at coordinate 12,890,808 of CM071855.1, forward strand.
TCGTGTGTAATTGGTGAGACTGCGAGCCTTCATCCCATTCCGCTTCTTCGACGCTGATTGTTTCGAGGCACAGATGCAAATCTTCTTCTGTCATTTCGTTGAGTAGCTAATCAAATTCAGACTTTTGGTCGCTAAGTCCGAACAGGTCGTTCCATGTCTTTGGCGACCAGTCAATTTTGTGGCTGCGAACGGAGGCTTTGAAGCTCTTTGGGTCCAGCAGACTTGCGTAGAACTCGATTACCCAATCTCGCCTCGCTGAACCCAGGTCTGTGTAGAGTTTCTCCCAACCTCTTTCCTCAATTTGCTTGACAACCTTCGCTGGGAGTCCCCTAAGGTCTGGTCGAATAGCTGCACAGACAAGAACTTCTTCGATTGGTATTCGATGATGTTCTTACTGATCATGTTGTGCGTCTGTTCTACTGAGCGAATGGGGATGGATTGCCTTGGCTCTTTACCCTTGCAAAGTGCCATTCGCTGCTGGATGAGGCAAAAAAGCTCTTCATCAATATCGTCCTTAAGATCATCATTGCTAATGGTCTCTTTCTCTCAGCAGAAGAGCCACTTTCCTTTTCCAGCTACAAAGCTGCTGCTCACTGGATCAGTAACAACTTGACCAGTTGTCAAGTGTGCGTTATCTCCAGCGATTGGCGAATCTTTGCCAAGCAACTCCTCTTCACCTTCGCCGTGCTCTTGGCTGGCGAAACTTCCTAACTCTTTGCCCTTCAACGCTAGGCTTGTAACTTCTGCCAATTCGGCTACCTCGTCTATTTCTTCTTCTGCGAAGCCCAGCGCATGAGCGTCCATATCATCCTGGCAAAGTGCCAGCGATGCCTCACCGCTCCTTTGCTGAGCTCAACTTCAACACCCTCCTCTTCGCTACTAGGGGCTTCGCCCTCGTATGCTACCACCCGAGCTGCGTTTCCCCGCTTGCCTCACATCCAACGTCGTGCTCTTTTCAGCCACTGAGGCCTGAGGAGCAGCAATCTTCTTTGCGGCGGCCTTCACTGCCCTTTGCTGCCTTTTCACCATAGCTACTTCCTCCTTCCTTTCTTCCTTTTCTTTTCTCTTGCGGTCTCTCCACTCTTTTTCTTCTCTCTCCTTTTCCTTCTCCTTTCTCTCCTTTTCCTCTAGCAGACGCTGGTGTTCAGCCCTCGACTTCACCATATTTGCCTCCATCTCCACCATTTTCCTCTTCATGGCCAACTGCTCTTCGCTTTCAACTACGTCGGCCACTTTCTTCTCGACCGACTTCTTCCTCTGTAGCTCAGCAAACTTGTCCAAACTGGCCTTCGCTGATGATAACTCTCAAGAATTGAGAGTTAAAGGCTAAGTTTAATAACTGTTCGCTAGAACTTTCGCTACATCATAACAAGAATTAGCTAAGTCTATTCGCTTAGCTTAATTATTTAAGCGAATTACAAAATCCTATAGTTTTCTGTTTAGGATAAAATTTTAGAGGTTTTCTTTAGCAAAAGTACATGAATGTATAAATCTTTAAGTTCCATCTCTATAAACATGATATTTTGTTTTTGCTCTAGCATACCAAGGGAGCGAAATGAAGAAGTGCTAAAAGCTTTTTGGAGCTAAGTATAGTTGCTAAACATTTGGCTTAAGAGAACACAAATCCTGCGAGAAAGTCTTACGGAGCTAAGTGCAGTTGCTAAAAGTTTCGCTGAAGCGAACTGAAATCCAGCGAGATGGTGTAAAGACCCGACCCAAAAGGGGCCCTAAATGGGACTTTACCTCAATGCATGCAATCAAAGTTAAAGACAATATGCAGGAATGGATTTCGGATTCCAATTAAAAACAAAACATTCAAAACATTCAACTCAAAGTCAGACAATTTCCCGAAACCTGTCCCTGTCTCCAAGCACCTGTTTCAAGATAAATACATTTCTAAAAGTTTACTCTGATCAGAGATTTAATAAAGCATTCAAAACTTTAAACAGTTACAACCGTGCTGGAATCCGTAAAAACATTCAGAAAACAACCTAGGGCTCCGTGCCCGGCTACATGCATTCAGAGGAAATAAAACGATAAAGAGTCATAACATAAAAATCAGAGATGAACAGTTGGTTCCCATGATCACAGCTTCTCCTTCAGCCGTCCTGTCTCGCACCTTGGTTACCTTTGGAAAACCACAAAATAAGGGTGAGTAACGAATTACTCAGTAAGAATCCCCAACCGGGGTACAATACGATATACATGGTCATCTAGCTGGAAGATATGCAAGCTATGAATATAAACACAGAATAGAGCTCATAGCTTAAATCCACACATAAACCTCGGATGCCAACTCAGGGTCTTACTCCGGAAAATCCACCACACAATACGCCTTATACGAGAAACAAGTCTCGGCCTCAGCCTGTCTACTGTCGATACGAAAGGTGCACTAGCTCAAGATCCCGAGGAGCTCTCCGATCGGCGCTGTAATGAGCGTAAGCGCGCACCGCATGCTACTGCAAACTCTGGGGGGTGCCATGTCTAGTGGCAAGCTGCCCAGGTCCAGTCACCATTCCTAACTAAATCTCTGGATCGGTGTCACTGACATAGGGGTGTGAGACATGGACACGTGAACTATGTCACCTGAACCACCGCACTGAGGCTAAGGAATCGGGCGTGGGTAGGCTTACACCGTGAAGCCATCCTTGCCCTAACAGTGGCAATCAAGGGCTACTACCGAACACGCCGAGGACTTGCCGATCGCCGGGGCGAGGGAATGCCAAGTCATCATCCCGACCGTTGGGGCATTTAACGATCGCCACCCTCACCCAAGATTGCGGGGCGGTAGTTAGGGTTACCTAAACCCTAACGGGATCGAGGACGAGTACCGCCTCGTCACGCGTCCGCTGTGTGGATGCAAGTTACGTTATGCATCCGGCCCGGATGATGCTACCTACGAACTCTAAACTATAATATCAACAGCAAACAATCCAAAACAATCCAATACGTGCTCAACAGATACAACGAACCTAGCATGATACTACGAAGCAAGAACAGATACGAGCATGCCAGAACGAAACAACTTAACATGGACTAACATGAGAAACAACATAAGAAATCATGCCAGTCGGGAATTCAGAACAGAGCACCTATCACTAAACATGCTGATAAACACAAACAAGCATACAAACAACATCACATAATATATCGCAGGGCCCACATAACTCTGGTAAGAAATCCTTACCTGGCCGGGAGGCAACTACACACAAAATCCTAAGTTGCGAACGAACCCGAGCTAGCTACCGAGAACCTAACAAACAAAATAATAATCACAATCCATAGGCCTAAATATAATAAAATAAACAAGGCTCGGCTTGGGAGCAACGCACGCGCGCGCGGCACGTGGTGGACGGGCGGCGGCGACGGTGAGGCTCTCGCCATTGCGGCCGGGCGTCTTCTTTGCACGGCGCTGGGGCGAGCTAGACAAGGCGCTCGGCGCGCATGCGAGCGAAGAAGGCCGGTGCGAGGTGCAGACGCTGACGCGCGGGTGAGCGACGCGGAGCGGCTGGGAGCGCGCGGGCGAGCGACACGATGCGGTCGCGCGGGCGAGCGAGCGAGCGATGCGATGCGGCGGGCGACCTGGGCGTGCGACGGCTGCGACGGTGGGCGTGTGGCGCTGCTGGGCATGCGACAGGGCCTCTTCTTGCTGGCGTCTGGGCTCTTGGGCCGCTTTGTTGCGCAGCGAAGCTCTTCTTTGGCTGGCGCGGCGTCTACTGCGATGATGGGAGCTTTCTTTGTGCGATCTGGGCTGGCCGCTGACTGGCCGCTTTACCGGGTTGCTTGGCTGGCCGGGACGATGGTCGGAGGGGCTCTCGGGAGAAGACTCACGTAAGGGGCTTGAGAGAAGAGGGTTGGGCGGCCATGGTGATTTGGAGAAGAAAACACAAAACCATATTTCCTTTCATTTAATCAAATGCACCAAAATCCCAAAAAATCAAGGCTAACCAAGATATGCTGTGGAAAGAGTAACAAAAATTGCTCTAGGCTCAACCGGCAACGACACCTAACTGACCTCCCAGACCACCTGGGTTCGAAACCCACTAAACACACCTTTAACTCCTAATTTTTCTTTTGCATCTCACCATGCCCAAACACATTGTAAAGACCCGACCCAAAAGGGGCTCTAAATGGGCCTTTACCCCAATGCATGTAGTGAAAATAAAAAACATTATGAAAAATACATTTCGGATCCCAAGTAAAAACAGAAACATTCAACAACCAAAACATACATTTCTAAAAGCATACTCTGATCAGAGATTTATTTAAACCATTAAAACAATCCACAAGTACAAATATGCTGGAATCCATAAAACGTAAGAAAACATCCCGGGGCTCTGTGCCTGTCTACATGCATTCGGGGAAATAACAAAAGTCAAGAGTCATGATAAAATAAAATAATCGGAGATGACAGCGAGATTCCATGATCACGGCTTTCCCCTTCACCATCCCGTCTCCCGCCTTGATTACACGTGGAAAACCACGTAATAAGGGTGAGTAACGAATTACCCAGTAAGAATCCCCAACCGGTACAATACGATATACATGATCATCTAGAAGAACGTATGCAAGCTATGAGTACAAACACAGAGCGGAGCACATAGCTAAGTCCACACTTGGACCTCGGATGCCAACTCAGGGTCTTAGTCCGGAAATACCACAACTCACTAAACGCGCTATACGGGAACAAGTCCGGCCTCACTGCATCTCATCGTCCGATACGAAAGGTGCACTCGCTCAAGATCCCGAGGAGCTCTCGGTCGGCGCAGTAATGAGCGTAAGCGCGCACCGCATGCTCACCGCAAACTCGGGGTGCCGGGTCTAGTGGCAAGCCGCCCGTGTTCGATCCACCATGCCTAACTAAATCTCTCGGATCGGTGTCACCGACATAGGGTGTGAGACTCGACACGTGAACTATGTCACCTGTACCACCGCACTGAGGCTAAGGAACCGGCCGTTGTAGGCTTACACCGAGAAGCGGTCCTTGCCTAACAGTGGCAATCAAGGGCTACGGCCGAACACGCCGAGGACGTGCCGATCGCCGGGGGCGAGGCAATGCCAAGTCATCATCCCGACCATTGGGGCAATTAACGGTTTGCCACCCTCACCCAAGATTGCGGGGCCACCGTTAGGGTTAGCTAAACCCTAACGGGATCGAGGACGGAGTACCATCTCGTGCGTCCCCGCTTCAGGATGCAAGTTACGTTATGCATCCGGCCGGATGATGCTACCTACCCGAACTCTAAACCATAGCAATAATAATAATTCAAACAATGCGGTCAATACGTGCTCAACAGATACAAGGAACCTAGCATGATACTACGAAGCAAGACGATATCGAACATGCGAGAATGGAACAACCTAGCATGGGCTAACATGAGAAACAATACAAGAGTTCATGCCATCGAAATTGAGCACAGAGCACCTAGGGCTAAACATGCTAGTAATCATACACAGGCATACAAAGCAACAATCACAAATATACCGCAGGCCCACACAACTCCGGTAAGAAATACTTACCTTGGTGGGAGGCTTCTACACACAAATCCTAAGTCATGCGAACAATCCCGAGCTAGCGGCGGGAACCTAGCAAACCAACAATAATCAGCATCTAAAATGTCTAAACAACAATAGAAACGACAAGCTCGGCTCAAAGGGAACTCACGCGGCACGACGACCACGAGCTTGGAGCTGCCGCAAGCCGCACACGGCGAGGATGGGCGCCGCGCATTGTGGCTGCACGGCACGGCAGGACACGCTACGCGGCCGCGCGCTACCGGCACGGCACGGCAGCTGGGACACGAGGCGCTGCGCGAGCGAAGCGTCTGGCGAAAACACGCGGGCGCCGACGTGCGATCGCGGACACGGCGAGCGGCTTCGGTAGGAGGGACGCGCGCGCGGCGAACGTCAGGCGAAGGCGCTTGCGGGAGGCTGGCGTCTCGCGTCTCTTCTGCTGCTTGCGCGATCGCACGATCGCGGCGATGGCGTCTGCGGCGGCTGCTTCAACAGATCCGGCGACTGGTGAGCCGGCGAAGCCCGTGCGACGGCAGGGCGATCGTCTTCTTCTTCTGCTTTTGGCGCGATCAGAGCGTCGCGATCCGACGGGCCGGCGTCGACGGCGAGGGCGATCTGTCTTCTTGGTTTGGGCTTCTCTCGGTGGCCGCAATCAACACAAACACACACAACACACCTCTTTTCACTTGGCCAAACGCACACCAAACGGATGAGAAGAAGAAGAAGAAGATCAATACCTACCCGAATGATGATGAACGATCCAAGGGAGCTGCAAGGATGAAGAATCGGCAAGGCTATGGAGAGGAGAGCTTGTGCGGCCAAGAGGGGATTTGGAGAAGAAGATGGAATAAACCTAATTCTATTTCATTTAACCAAATGCACCAAAGCTCCAAAATCCAAGGTTAACTAAGATGTGATGCGAAAAAGAGCAACAAGAGCACCTAATGGCTCAATTGGCACACAACTCTACAAGATTCCCGGGAGACCGGGTTCAAACCCTACTGCAAAGACAAATCCCTTTATTTTTACTTTTGCAACAAACCTTGCTCAAACCAAACCACAAACCCCTACAAAAACCATCCAATAATTTTAGTAATCGGAAAAGACACAAACGACCACGACGGCCCGACCAAATTACCAAATTACCCCTAGGGCATACACGGAAGACCGGGAAGAAAAACACAGGTCGTTACAATATTCCCTCCTTTTTATGACTTTCGTCCTCGAAAGTCCTTAAGACAGCTTGCACTCGGGGTAATGCAACCTCATCTCGTCTTCCCGCTCCCAAGTGGCTTCCTCGAACACCGATTCTTCCACTCAACCTTTACCAAACGAATCTCGCGATTACGCAACGTCTTGGTCTCAAAGGCAAGGATCCTCACCGCTTCTCCTCGAAGTTCAAATCCTCATTCACCGCAAAGGCTCAAAGTCCACAATGTGCGACGGGTCCGCACACATCTTGCCTCAACATCGATACATGAAAAACACTATGCACCGAGATAGTGACGGAGGTAGGGCTAACCGGTAAGCAACTCTGCCAATCCTCTCTAGGATCTCAAATGGACCAACAAAGCGGGGACTCAATTTCCCACGCTTACCAAACCTCGAACACCTCGCATCGGAGCAACCTTAAGGAACACATGTTGACCAACCTCAAACTCCAAATCTCGGCGCCAACATCGGCGTAACTCTTCTACACGCTCTGAAATTTGTCAACATACGAGCTCTAATCTTCTCTTGCACCATTGGTCAAGCTGCGCATGAACTCGGGACCCAAAACTCATCTATCGCCAACCTCTTCCCGAACACACGGGGACCAGACAACGCTTACCATACAATGCCTCGAATGGAGCCATCTCGAATCGATAATCGGTAATCGTTGTTGTAAAGACCCGACCCAAAAGGGGCTCTAAATGGGCCTTTACCCCAATGCATGTAGTGAAAATAAAAGACATTATGAAAAATACATTTCGGATTCCAAGTAAAAACAGAAACATTCAACAACCAAAACATACATTTCTAAAAGCACACTCGATCGTGAGATTTAATTAAAACATTAAAACAATCCACAAGTACCAATATGCTGGAATCCATAAAACGTAAGAAAACATCCTGGGGCTCTGTGCCCGTCTACATGCATTCAGGGGAAATAATAAAAAGTGAAGAGTCATGATAATTAAAATAAAACAATCAGAGATGACAGCAGGTCCCATGATCATAGCTCCTCCTTCAGCCATCCTGTCTCCCGCCTTGATTACCTGTGGAAAACCACAGAATAAGGGTGAGTAACGAATTACCCAGTAAGAATCCCCAACCGGGGTACAATACGATATACATGATCATCTAGAAGAATGTATGCAAGCTATGAGTACAAACACAGAGCGGAGCACATAGCTAAGTCCACACTTGGACCTCGGATGCCAACTCGGGGTCTTAGTCCGGAAATACCACAACACACTAAACGCACTATACGGGAACAAGTCCCGGCCTCAGCCTGCCTACTATCGATACGAAAGGTGCACTGGCTCAAGATCCCGAGGAGCTCTCCAGTCGGCGCTGTAATGAGCGAAAGGATGCACCGCGTGCTTCTACAGACTATGGGGGGTGCCGGGTCTAGTGGCAAGCTGCCCATATCCGGATACCACGCCTAACTAAATCTCTCGGATCGGTGTCACCGACATAGGGGTGTGAGACACGGACACGTGAACTATGTCGGCTGTACCACCGCACACGAGGCTAAGGAACGGGTCATGGTAGGCTTACACCGGAAGCCGTCCTTACCTTATCGGTGGCAATCAAGGGCTCTTTCGCCGAACACGCCGAGGACGTGCCGGCTGCCGGGACTAGGCATTGCCAAGTCATCATCCCGACCATTGGGGCATCGCTTAGACTACCACCCTCACCCAAGATTGCAGGGGCCTCTGGGGTTGGGATAGCTAATCCCTCACGGGGTCCAAGGACGGAGAATCGCTCTCGATCGTCCTTGCCATAGATGCAAGATACTTTATGCATCGGGCCGGATGATGCTATCTACCCGAATTCTAAACCTTAACAATAATAACGATTCAATCAATGCGGTCCAATACGTGCTCATCGATACAAAGAACCTAGCATGATACTACGAAGCAAGAACAGATATCGAACATGCTAGAAACGAACAACCTAGCATGGGCTAACATGAGAAACAATACAAGAGATCATGCCATCGAGAATTGAGCAGAGCACCTAGAGATAAACATGCTAGTAATCATACACAGGCATACAAAACAACAATCACAAATATACCGCGAGTCCACACAACCCCTGGTAAGAAATCCTTACCTTGGTCGGAAGACTTTTACACACAAATCCTAAGTCATGGAACAATCCCGAGCTAGCGAGCGGGAACCTAGCAAACCAACAATAATCGATTATCTAAAATATCTAAACAACAATAGAAACACAAGCTCGGCTCAAAGGAACTCACGCGGCGCGACGACACGAGCTTGGGGCTCGCAGCAAGCTGGCTCGGCAAAGTTGGGCGCCGGCCTTGCTACCGGGCACAGCGAGGACACGCTACTTGGTGCGCCGCAGCACGGACGGACACGCTGGCTGCGCTACCGGGCACGGCAACAGCGAGGACACGCGCGCGCGGCGAAGCGTCTGACGGCGCGCGCGGCGCCTGGCGTCGGGCGGGCGCGCGCGACGGGCTGGACGTCTTTGCGCGGCGAGACCTCTGGCGTCGGCGATCGGGCGATCTCTTCTTTGGCGAACGCGACAGAGCTGCTGCCAGCCAGATCCGGCGTGCGTGTCAGCGATGGGCCTTGCGCACGGCGCCGGCGAGGACAGATCTGGGCGTCGCGACAGCGAGGCGATCTGCTGATCGAGTGGGCCGATCGACGAGCTTGAGCTCTTTGGACTCCCCGGTCGGTTGCACAACACACACACACACAACTCCTTTTTCTTACATTCGGCCAAAGAAAACACCCAAATGAGAAGATGAAGAAGACGAAGACTTACCCTAATGATGATGATCGAACCCAAGGAGATGCAAGGATGAAGAACTCGGCAAGGCTATGGAGATGGAGAGCTTGGGCGGCCAAGAGATGTTTTGGAGAAGGAGATGAAATAACCTATTTCTATTTCATTTAACCAAATGCACCAAAACTCCAAAATCCAAGGTTAACTAAGATGTGATGCGAGAAAGAGCAACAAGAGCACCTAATGGCTCAATTGGCACACCTCTCTACAAGCTTCCCAGAGACCGGGTTCAAACCCCTACTGCGGCCTAAAATCCCTTTATTTTTACTTTTGCAACAAACCTTGCTCAAACCAAACCACAAACCCCTCCAAAAACCTACAAAAACCATCCAATAATTTTAGTAATGGAAAAGACACAAACGACCACGACGACGGCCCACCAAATTACCAAATTACCCCTAGGGCATACCGGAAGACCGGAAGAAAAACTCAGGTCGTTACAATATTCCCTCCTTTTTATGACTTTCGTCCTCGAAAGTCCTTAAGACAAAAATACTTTCGAGGTAATGCAACCTCATCTCGTCTTCCCGCTCCCAAGTGGCCTCCTCGAATCCCGACTCCTCCATCAACCTTTACTAAACGAATCTCGCGATTACGCAACGTCTTGGTCTCAAAGGCAAGGATCCTCACCGGCTTTTCCTCGAAGTTCAAATCCTCATTCACCGCAAAGGCTCAAAGTCCACAATGTGCGGCGGGTCCGGCACATCTTTGCCTCAACATCGATACATGAAAAACACTATGCACCGCCGATAGTGACGGAGGTAGGGCTAACCGGTAAGCAACTCGCCAATCCTCTCTAGGATCTCAAACGGACCAACAAATCGGGGACTCAACTTCCCACGCTTACAAACCTCGAACACCTCGCATCGGAGCAACCTTAAGGAACACATGTTTGACCAACCTCAAACTCCAAATCTCGACGCCGAACATCGGCGTAACTCTTCTGCTGCTCTCGAGCCATCAACATACGAGCTCTAATCTTCTCCTGACCGCACCATTGGTCAATCTGCGAGAATTTCGGGACCCAAAACTCGTCTATCACCAACCTCTTCCCGAACACACGGGGGACCGATAACGCTTACCATACAATGCCTCGAATGGAGCCATCCAATCGCCGATCGGTAACTATTGTTATAGGCAAACTCCATCAAAATCTGAATCGGTCCCAATCGCTGGGAAATCCAACACACAAGCCCTCAACATATCCTCGAGAATCGATTCACTCTCTCGATCGACCATCCGTCTGAGGGTGAAAAGTCAGGCTAAATCGCACTCTGTGCCCAAACCCTTCTGAGCGCTCTCCGAAACGAGAAGTGAACCGCGAGTCACGATCGGACACAATCCTCACCGGTACACCATGATAACGGATGATCCGCTCCAAAAAGCACAAGGCGCCCATCTTTGTTCCACGGTATAAGTGTCTCTACCGGGAATGAAGTGTGCGCTCTTGGTCAAACGGTCGACAATCACCCAAATCAGAGAACTTCCTCGAGTCCTTGGCAAACCGGATATAAAGTCCATAGAGATCTCTTCCCATTTCCACTGGGTACACTCGATGGTCGCAAATAAACCACCGGCCTCTGCACGGGTGCCTTCACTTGCGACACGTGAGACACCTACCGACAAACTCTGCCACATCTCTCTTCATTCCCATCCACCGAAAAGTCTCGCTTAAGGTCTCGATACATCTTGGTACCCCTGGTGCCAAGCAAAGGGGGAATAAAGGCCTCCGAGAGCAACTCGGCTCGCAAAACTGCAATGTCCGGAACACACAACCGCCTCTATAAGTCAACCCACCATCCTGGGAATACACAAAGTCAAAGTCACCACAAGACTAACTCTGTCAACCAATCTCTTAAGTGCGGGGTCGCCCAACCGGTTGTCTATAATCCATTGCCGAATCGACGGTGAGCAGTCAATCGAGCTACCACAGCGGTAACCTCTCCCAACAACATCGCAACCTCGGCCCGCTCGAACTCTCTCGCAAAGCGGCTGGGAACTCAACAACGCCGCAGAGTGCGACGTCTTTCTGCTCAAAGCATCGGCCACTACATTGGCTTTACCGGATGGTACAAAATCTCGCAGATCATAATCCTTTACCAACTCTAACCATCTCCTCTCGCCTCATATTCAACTCCTTCGAGAAACAAACAGATACTTGAGGCTCGGTGATCGGTAAACATCTCGAATCCGCTCACCATACGGGTAATGCCTCCAAATCTTCGATTGCAAACACCACTGCTTTGCCAACTCCATATCATGAGTCGGGTAGTTCTCGCTCATACGGCCAAATGACGGGAAGCATAGGCAATGACCTTCCCGTCTTTGCATCAACACACAACCTAATCCAAACTTGGAAGCATCACTCAGAGACCACGAAACCACTGTCCCCTCTCCGGATCGCCAACATCGTGCTTGAAGTCAAACTACGCTTGAGCACGCAAAGCTCTCATCACACTGCTTGTCCCAAACAAACTCGACACCCTTCCTCGCCGACGAGTGAGGGGCGAGGCTAAAGCGAAAAAGTCCTGACGAACCGACGGTAGTAACACTCGCCAAACCAGAAAGTCTGCGAATCTCGGCAGCAAGAAGTCGGCTTGGCCCATGAACTCACGGCCTCAATCTTCGCGGGGTCCACGGCTATACCATCTCTCGAAACCACGTGGCCTAGGAAGGCCACCGCTCCAACCAGAAGTCACATTTGGAAAACTTAGCATAAAGTCGGTTTTCCTCAAAGCCGCCAATACTACGCCTCAAATGCTCGCATGGTCTTCTTTAGACCTCGAATAAATCGAGAATATCGTCAATGAACACGATGACGGTGCCGTCCAAAAATGATTTGAACACCCTATCCATCATGTCCATGAACGCTACTGGGGCATTGGTCAATCCAAACGACATGACCACAAACTCGTAGTGACCATATCTAGACACGAAAGTCGTCTTTAGGAATGTCGGCATCCCCGATCCGCAAATCGATGGTAACCTGGATCTCGAGATCTATCTTGGAGAACACGAAGCTCCTGAAGCCGATCGAACAAATCATCGATACGGGGCAGCGGATACTTATTCTTCACTGTCACCTTATTAAGCTCGCGGTAATCAATACATAAGCGCATAGATCCATCCTTCTTTTCACAAATGCAGAATCGTGCTCCCCACGAGGGACACACTTGGACGGATGAACCCTCGGTCTAACATCTCCGCAGCTCGATCTTGATTCCTTTAACTCACTGGCGCCATGCGTCACGGAGCCTTCGAGATAGGAGGGTCCTGGCTCGAGCTCAATAATGAAGTCGACCTCTCTCTTTGGGGCAACCGGTAACTCCTCGAGAAACACGTCCGCAAACTCCCTGCACGACCGGCAGTTGATCAACAGACAAATGCGGGGCGCTCTTCCCGATAAACTTGGCTAGATAGCCCCAAGCTCCATGAGCTAGCAAACGACGAGCTTTCACACCGACACCATCGGCGGGCAAACTCCACCACGGACTCCACGAAACTTAAAAATCGGGCGACTGGCGCCTGAACACTACTTCTTTCCGTGGGCGATCAATCAACGCGTGGTTAGCGACTAACCACTCCATACCAAGAATCACATCAAAACCACTCATAGGCGTAACTATGAGTGTGGCTACAAGCAACTCTCCTGGATATCTCGATCCGGCCATCCTTAATCTTATCTCTAGCCAACATACTAACTCCCGAAGGAGTTGCAACAGATAACTCAAAACCTAGAGGCTCTAGTCTTAACTTAGCATGCTCGGCCAAACAACAACACATACAAATGAATGCGTAGAACCGAGAATCAAACAAGACAAATGCGCGATGATCTAAAACAAGAAGCGTACACGCCACAGCGGCATCCGTGACGCTCGGCCTCTGACGGTCGTAGCAAACACTCGACCTGCTGCTGCTGCTACCGGTTGAGCCGCCATATAGCCGGGCGAGGACGAAACGGATCATATGTCCTCTTTACCACAACGAAAACACACTGCTGGGCCCGCATGCGCAAGCTCCAGTGTGGGTCCTCCCGCAAGAAGCACGGTGAAACTCGCTCGACCGCCTGGCGCGAGGCTGAAAGCGGATCGGGGCCTATGCGATCCCGGCTTTGAATCGCCTTGGCGACGCCGCCGCCACCCCGAAAGTCAAACTTCCTCTTACGCCCCACACCACCGGGCGGACGGCCCCGAGCAGAGCGGCAACAACCCGCTCAAAGGGATACTTCCATTATAGATCGTGGCTAATCGATGACCCTAGCATAAGTGTCGTGGGCACGAGCCACGACATCTGGAAAACACCGCCTCAATCCGGATATGAACTTCCGAATCTTCACTCTGGGGTGGCAATCAATCGAGGAGCAAAATATCCATACTCGAGAACTTGCGCTCATATTCCTCAATGGAATCGTAACCTCGCCGGAGTTCCGGAAGAGCTCCACCATCTTCTCCCGAGCCTCATCACCGATGAACTTTACCTTGAACTCGGCCTTGAAGAACTCCCAAGTAGCGGGTGGAGACCCACCGGTCTCTCGCTCAAGGTGGACTCCCACCACCATCTCATTGTGCCTCCTAGCACATGAGCCGCACATCTCGGCCTCAATATCGGGGCACACCATGATCGGGAAGGTGTACTCCAAATGGGCAATCCACACAGTTGCCGCCGATAACGCATCACCGGTGGCATCAAACTTCTCAAAGCTTCCACTTCACAAAATCCTTGACCACCTACCCAATTCCTCGGCACCTCTCGCCATATCCGCCTCTCGGGGCTACTTGCTCTGTGGAGTGGAGGTGCTACTTGAGCTCTCTTTGAACCAATCGAGTCACCGCTCGATCTGGGCTCGGGACTCTTCCCGCCACGCCAACAAGGCACAGGTCTCGCCTCGGTCACTCAACATGCGACCATAAAAGCCCTCATAGACTCGGCAAACTCTGCTCCAGAGCGCGATCTCTCGGCGCCACGATCGCCTCAACGCCCGCTCTAGGCGTAACGGGAGGAGCTGGTGGAATGCCATCGATGTCGGCTTGGGACGATGTCCTGCGATGACGATCCGATCCACGATACCTCGACACGCTCTCGAACCTCCTCTCTCGATGCGGATGGATAGCATGTCAAGCGATCTACATCCAAACCAACAACGAATCAAAACTCGCTCATACCATTCCACAACACCAAACAAGGCATACACTAGATGATAGGTATTGTAAATTCTTAACCCTTTTCCTTTCTAAAACAATAAATCTAGGCGTACTGATGATCGCCGAGTGCTTGATGATCATGGAAAACGACCTACAACAAAGGTCGGTCTCACGTAATCTATGACTCGAGCTCGATACCAATCAGCTAAAGACCCGACCCAAAAGGGGCTCTAAATGGGCCTTTACCCCAATGCATGTAGTGAAAATAAAAGACATTATGAAAAATACATTTGATTCCAAGTAAAAACGAAACATTCAACAACCAAAACATACATTTCTAAAAGCACACTCGATCGTCGATTTAATTAAAACATTAAAACAATCCACAAGTACCAATATCTTTGGAATCCATAAAACGTAAGAAAACATCCCGGGGCTCTGTGCTGTCTACATGCATTCGGGAAATAATAAAAGTGAAGAGTCATGATAATTAAAATAAAACAATCGAGAGATGACAAAGCAGTCCCATGATCATAGCTCCTCCTTCACCATCCATGTCTCCCGCTTGATTACCTGTGGAAAACCACGGAATAAGGGTGAGTAACGAATTACCAGTAAGAATCCCCAACCGGTACAATACGATATACATGATCATCTAGAAGAATGTATGCAAGCTATGAGTACAAACACAGAGCGGAGCACATAGCTAAGTCCACACTTGGACCTCGGATGCCAACTCGGGGTCTTAGTCCGGAAATACCACAACACACTAAACGCACTATACGGGAACAAGTCCCGGCCTCGGCTGCCTACTATCGATCACGAAAGGTGCAATCGCTCAAGATCCCGAGGAGCTCTCCACCGGCGCCAGTAATGAGCGAAAGGATGCACCGCGTGCTTCTACAGACTATGGGGTGCCGGGTCTAGTGGCAAGTCGCCCATATCCGGATACCACGCCTAACTAAATCTCGGATCGGTGTCACCGACATAGGGTGTGAGACACTGGACACGTGAACTATGTCACCTGTACCACCGCACTGAGGCTAAGGAACGGGTCATGGTAGGCTTACACCAGAAGCCGCCCTTACCTTATCGTGGCAATCAAGGGCTCTTGCCGAACACGCCGAGGACGCGCCGGTACCCGGGGACTAGGCATTGCCAAGTCATCATCCCGACCATTGGGGCATCGCTTAGACTACCACCCTCACCCAAGATTGCGGGGCCTACCGGTTGGGATAGCTAATCCCTCACGGGGTCCAAGGATCGGAGAATCATCTCGATCGTCCTTGCCATAGATGCAAGATACTTTATGCATCGGGCCCGATGATGCTATCTACCCAATTCTAAACCTTAACAATAATAACGATTCAATCAATGCGGTCAATACGTGCTCATCGGATACAAAGAACCTAGCATGATACTACGAAGCAAGAACAGATATCGAACATGCTAGAAACGAACAACAACCTAGCATGGGCTAACATGAGAAACAATACAAGAGATCATGCCAAATCAGAATTGAACGAGCACCTAGAGATAAACATGCTAGTAATCATACACGAGCATACAAAACAACAATCACAAATATACCGCAGGTCCACACAACCCCTGGTAAGAAATCCTTACCTTGGTCTAAGACTTTTACACACAAATCCTAAGTCATGGAACAATCCCGAGCTAGCGAGCGGGAACCTAGCAAACCAACAATAATCGATTATCTAAAATATCTAAACAACAATAGAACAAAGCAAGCTCGGCTCGGGGAACTCACGCGCGCGACGACACGAGCTTGGGGCTGCCGCAAGCCGGCTTCGGCAAAGGTCGGGCGGCCGCTGCGCTACCGCACGGCAGGGACACGCTACCGGTTCTTACCGGCACGGACGGACACGCACCGGCCGGTACTACCGGGCACGGCAAGCAGTGACACACGCGCGCGCTGGCGAGCGGCGCTCGACGGCGCGCGCGGCGCCGGGCGTCGGGCGGCGCGGCGACGGCCGACGCGTCTTTGGCGCTGGCGAGACCTCTGGCGTGGCGAGCGACGGGCGATCTCTTCTTTGGCGAAGCGGCGATGCGAGCGCCGACAGATCGGGCGCGCGTAAGCGATCGGTGGACGCGACGGGCGCGCAGGCGAGGACAGATCTGGGCGTCGCGGCAGCGCGGGCGGTCTGTTGACGGAGCCGGCCGATGCGACGAGCTTCGGTCTTTGACTCCTACGGTGTCGCACAACACACACACACAACTCCTTTTTCTTACATTCGGCCAGCAAAACACCCAAATGAGAAGATGAAGAAGACGAAGACTTACCCGGAATGATGATGATCGAACCCAAGGAGATGCAAGGATGAAGAACTCGGCAAGGCTATGGAGATGGAGAGCTTGGGCGGCCAAGAGATGTTTTGGAGAAGGAGATGAAATAACCTATTTCTATTTCATTTAACCAAATGCACCAAAACTCCAAAATCCAAGGTTAACTAAGATGTGATGCGAGAAAGAGCAACAAGAGCACCTAATGGCTCAATTGGCACACCTCTCTACAAGCTTCCCAGAGACCCGGGTTCAAACCCACTGCAAAGACAAATCCCTTTATTTTTACTTTTGCAACAAACCTTGCTCAAACCAAACCACAAACCCCTCCAAAACCTACAAAAACCATCCAATAATTTTAGTAATCGGAAAAGACACAAAACGACCACGACGGCCCGACCAAATTACCAAATTACCCCTAGGGCATACCGAAGACCGGGAAGAAAAACTCAGGTCGTTCACAGGTTGTTATAGGCAAACTCCATCAAAATCACAGATCATCGGTCCCAACTCGCACGAAATCCAACACACAAGCCCTCAACATATCCTCGAGAATCGATTCACTCTCTCGGTCGACCATCCGTCCCGAGGGTGAAAAGTCATCTTTGGCGCACTCGCACTGTGCCCAAACCCTTCCGGAGCGCTCTCGAGAAGCGAGAAGTGAACCGCGAGTCACGATCGGACACAATCCTCACCGGCACACCATGATAACGGATGATCTGCTCCAAAAGCAATTGCGCCTTTGTTCCTCCACGGTATAAGTGTCTCTACCGGAATGAAGTGTGCGCTCTTGGTCAAACGGTCGACTATCACCCAAATCGAGAGAACTTCCTCGAGTCCTTGGCAAACCAGAGATAAAGTCCATGGAGATCTCTTCCCATTTCCAGCGGGGTACACTCTGGTCATTTGCAACAAACCAGTGGCCTCTGCTGGGTGCCTTCACTTGTCGACAAGTGAGACACCTACCGACAAACTCGCCACATCTCTCTTCATTCCCATCCACCGAAAGGTCTGCTTAAGGTCTCGATACATCTTGGTACCCCCAGGTGCCAAGCAAAAGGGGGAATCAGGGGCCTCAGAGCAACTCGGCTCATGAAACTCTGCAATGTCCGGAACACACAACCGGCCTCTATAAGTCAACCCACTGTCTGGTGAATATACAAAGTCAAAGTCACCGTCAAAGACTAACTCACAACCAATCTCTTAAGTGCGGGGTCACCCAACTGGCCGTCTATAATCCATTGCCCGAATCGACAATTTGAGCAGTCAATCGAGCTACCACAGCGCGTAACCTCTCCCAACAACATCGCAACCTCGCCCGCTCGAACTCTCTCTGCAAACTGGCTGAAACTCAACAACGCCGCAGAGTGCGACGTCTTTCTACTCAAAGCATCGGCCACTACATTGGCTTTACCGGATGGTACAAAATCTCGCAGATCATAATCCTTCACCAACTCTAACCATCTCCTCTCGCCTCATATTCAACTCCTTCGAGTAAATGAGATACTTGAGGCTCGTGATCGGTAAACATTTGAATCCGCTCACCATACGGTAATGCCTCCAAATCTTCAAGCAAACACCACTGCGCCAACTCCATATCATGAGTCGGGTAGTTACTCACATATACGGCTTCAAATTGACGGAAGCATAGGCAATGACCTTCCCGTCTTTGCATCAACACACAACCTAATCCAAACTTGGAAGCATCATCAGACCACGAAACCACTGTCCCCTCCGGATCGCCAACATCGTGCCGAAGTCAAATCGCGCTTGGCTCGCAAAGCTCTCATCACACTGGCGTCCCCAAACAAACTCGACACCCTTCCTCGTCGGACGAG
This sequence comes from Sicyos edulis, assembly GCA_036507275.1. Taxonomy (NCBI): domain Eukaryota; kingdom Viridiplantae; phylum Streptophyta; class Magnoliopsida; order Cucurbitales; family Cucurbitaceae; genus Sicyos; species Sicyos edulis. Next base: position 12,909,625 of record CM071855.1, read on the forward strand.
TGAGGCGCGAGGCTAAAGCCGAAAAGTCCTTGATTTAACCGACGGTAGTAACTCGCCAAACCCAAAGCTGCGAATCTCGGCAATCGAAGTCGGCTTGGCCCATGAACTCACGGCCTCAATCTTCGCGGGTCCACGGCTATACCATCTCTCGAAACCACGTGGCCTAGGAAGGCCACCGCTCTAACCAGAATCACATTTGGAAAACTTCGCATAAAGTGGTTTTCCTCAAAGCCGCCAATACTCGCCTCAAATGCTCTGCATGGTCTTCTTTAGACCTCGAATAAATCGAATATCGTCAATGAACACGATGACGGTCATCCAAAAATGATTTGAACACCCTATCCATCATGTCCATGAACGCACTGGGCATTGGTTAATCCAAACGACATAACCACAAACTCATAGTGACCATATCCGACTCGAAAGTCGCCTCTTAGGAATGTCGGCATCCCCGATCCGCAATCGATGGTAACCGGATCTCGATCTATCTTGGAGAACACGAAGCTCCTCAAGCCGATCGAACAAATCATCGATGCACGGGCAACGGATACTTATTCTTCACTCACACCTTATTAAGCTCGCGGTAATCAATACATAAGCGCATAGAACCATCCTTCTTTTTCACAAATGTAATCGGGTGCTCCCCATGGGGACACACTCGGACGGATGAACCCTCGGTCTAACATCTCCTGCGCAATCGAATCTTCGGTTCCTTTAACTCACTGGCGCCATGCGATACGGAGCCTTCGAGATAGGGAGGGTCCTGGCTCGAGCTCAATAATGAAGTCAACCTCTCTTTTTGGGGCAACCCCGTGTAACTCCTCGGAAACACGTCCGCAAACTCCCGCACGGCCCGGTGCACGATCAATGAACGAGGCGGCTCTTCCCGCACAACTTGGCTAGATAGCCCCAAGCTCCATGAGCTAGCAAGCGACGAGCTTTCACGGTGACACCATCGGCGGGCAAACTCCACCTCGACTCCACGAAACTTAAAAGTGGGCGACTCAGCGGCTTTGAACACTACTTCTTTCCGTGGCGATCAATCAACGCGCGTGGTTAGCGACTAACCACTCCATACCAAGAATCACATCAAAACCGCTCATAGGCGTAACTATGAGCGTAGCTAACAAGCAACTCTCCGGATATCTCGATCCGGCCATCCCTAATCTTATCTCTAGCCAACATATTTACTCCCGAAGGAGTTGCAACAGATAACTCGAAACCTAAAGGCTCTAGTCTTAACTTAGCATGCTCAGCAAACAACACAGATACAAATGAATGCGTGGAACCAGAATCAAACAAGACAAATGCGCAGTGATCTAAAACAAGAAGCGCACGCACCACAGCGCATCATCCGTGACGCTCGGCCTCTGACGGTCGTAGCAAACACTCGACCGCCACTGCGCTGTGCCGAGTGCCATAGCTGGCTGATCACAAAAACGGGCCATGTGTCCCTCTCTATGTAAAGACCCGACCCAAAAGGGGCTCTAAATAGGCCTTTACCCCAATGCATGCATTCAAAGAAAAGGATAATATGCAAATAAGTTTTCAGATTCCCAATTAAAACAAAACAATCAAGGTTCAATCAGAAATCAATATAGTTTGCTGAAACCTGTCCCTGTCTCCAAGCACCTGTTTCAAGGCAAATACATTTCCAAAACGTACACTGATCAGAGATTTATTAAAACATTTGAAACATCCTCAAATTCAATAAAGCGAATCCACAAAATCATTCAAAACATCCTAGGGCTCGTGTCTTGCGCATGCATGCATTCAGGGAAAATGAAAGACAAGAGTCATCGAAATAAAAAGTCGAGACGCACAAAGAAGTTCCCATGATCATAGCTCCTCCTTCAGCATTCCGCCTCGCGCCATGGTTACCTGAAAGATAAGTAAGGGTGAGTAACGAATTACTCAAGTAAGAATCCCCAACCGGGGTACAATACGATGCACATGGTCATCTAGATGAGTGTATGCAAGCTATGAATATAAACACGAATAGAGCACATAGCTTAAGTCCACACTTGGACCTCGGATGCCAACTCGGGGTCTTAGTCCTAATAATCCACACCACACAATACGCCCTATACGAGAACCAAGTCTCGGCCACGGCTGTCTCTCATCGTCGATACGAAAGGTGCACTAGCTCAAGATCCCGAGGAGCTCTCCGGTCGGCGCCAGAATGAGCGTAAGCATGCACCGCGTGCTACTCTGCGCACTATGGGGTGCCGGTCTAGTGGCAAGTCGCCCATGTCCATCCACCACGCCTAACTAAATCTCTCGGATCGGTGTCACCGACATAGGGTGTGAGACTCGACACGTGAACTATGTCACCTGAACCACCGCTTTGAGGCTAAGGAACCCGGTCGTGGTAGGCTTACACCGTGAAGTGGTCCTTGCCCTAACAGTGGCAATCAAGGGCTACGGCCGAACACGCCGAGGACGTGTCCGATCGTCGAGGACGAGGCAATGCCAAGTCATCATCTCGACCGTTGGGGCATTTAACGATCCACCACCCTCACCCAAGATTGCGGGGGCCTACCGGTCGGGTTAGCTAAACCCTAACGGGTCTAGGGACGGAAAGCTGTCTCGACGTCCCCGCCATGGATGCAAGATACTTTATGCATCGGGCCGGATGATGCTACCTACCTACACTTTAACCTATCATATCAATAACATACAATCCAATACAATCCAAAACGTGCTCAACAGATACAACGAACCTAGCATGGTACTACGAAGCAAAGAACAGATATGAGCATGCTAGAACGGAACAACCTAGCATGGGCTAACATGAGAGAACAACATACGAAGTCATGCTAGTCGAGAATTGAATGAGCACCTAAACTATACATGCGATAATCACAAACAAACATACAAACAACAATCACATAGAACATCGCAGGTCCACACAACTCCTAAGAGAGATCCTTACTCGCCGGGAGGCAACTACACACAAAAATCCTAAGCTGCGATCGATCCCGAGCTAGCTAACGAGAACCTAACAAACACAATAATAATCACAATCCATAGGCCTAAACATAATAAAATAAACAAGGCTTGGCTCGAGCAACTCACGCGCGCGGCCGACACGCTGACGAGCGCGACAAAGATGGCGAGGCCGCTGGCTTGGCGCTGGCGTGGGCGCGGTGGGGGTCGGGCGCTGGCGCCGAGCAGCGCAGATGGGCGCAGAGCTAGCGCGCACGCGCACGCGACGGCGGCCGGCGCGCGCAGCGCACGGGCGCGAACAAGCCGAAGCGACGGACACGCGCGGGCGCGCTGCGACGATCGGGCGCGCGGCCGACGTAGCGCTCGACGCGTCGATTTCTTCTGCTGCAGGGCTCGGCAGGCGCATTCGGCTGGCGAGATCTGGGCCGCGATGCGCCGCTGCCTAGCGTCGCTCTGGCCGCGATGGGGCCGCTCTGAAAGCGTCTCGCTCGGCCGCTGAGCGACAGTGCCGCTGATGGCACCGCAGGGGCGATGGAGCCGGGCGACTCGGCGATCTCGGCTTGCTGGTGCGATCTGGCCGGCCGGGAGCTGCGACGGCGGGGGGCCGCTTGGCTAGGGCTCCTCTCTCGCAGTTGCAAACAAACATACACACACAACCACACTCTTCTATTTACATTAGGCCAGCAAGAACTCAATTCGGAGAAGACGAAGAGACCGAAGAAACTTACCCGGAAAGACGATCGAACCACGGGGCTGCAAAGGGGATGAAAATCGGCTTGGGGCTTGGGAGGGGAAAACTTGTGCGGCCAAGAGGTGATTTGGAGAAGAAGATGGAATAAACCTAATTTCTTTTCATTTAACCAAGATCACAAAACTCCAAAGATCCAAGGGTAACTAAGATATGACGCGGAAAGAATAACAAGAGCTCTCCATAGCTCAACTGGCACGCATCCTCACAAGCTTTTCCGGAGACCCGGGTTCGAATCCCAGCTGCAACACAAATTCCTTTATTTTTACTTTTCCATCTACCCATGCTCAAACCAAACCACAAAGCCTCAAAAACCTTCATAAATCCATCCAATAATTTTAGCAACTGGAAAAGACGTAAACGGCCCTGACGGCCCGACCAAATTACCAAAATACCCCGAGGGCATACTTGGATGACTGGGATGAAAACCTGGGCCGTTACAATATTCCCTCCTTTTTATGACTTTCGTCCTCGAAAGTCCTTAAGACTGAAACAACACAGGATATCGCAATCTCATCCGTCTTCCCGCTCACAAGCGGCCTCCTCTGAACTCTAACACCTCCACCGAACTTTTACCAAACGGATCTCACGATTATGCAACGTCTTCGTCTCAAAGACCGAGAATACTCACAGGCTTCCCTTGAAGCTCAAACCTCAATCACCGCAAAGGCTCAAAGTCCACAATGAGCAATGGGTCCGACACATCTTGCCTCAACCGATACATGAGAACACTGCACACGGTGACAATGACAGAAAAAAGCTAACCAATATGCAACTCACAATCCTCTCGAGAATCTCAAATGGTCCAACAACAGAGACTCCACTTCTCCCGCTTGCCAAACCTCAACACAACTCACAACCTTAAAAGCACGCCTTTGTCCAACCTCAAACTCTAAAACTCGACGCCGAACATCGGCGAAACTTTCATGCTCGCTCTGAGCTAACCACAAACGAGCTCAACCTCTCCTGCACAACACCTCCGGTCAATCTGCGGCAACACAGGACCCAAAACAACACCGACGGCCACCAACCTTTTCTCACAAAGACTAGAGACTCGCAACACTTACCATACAATGCCTCAATGGAACCACAAGAATCGACCACGAGAACTGCAACCCAAGGCAACCTCCTAAAACCACACTTTGGTCTCCCACCGCCTAATCACGGAAACACCAACTCGCAACAAGCTCAGAAGGATCTCGGCTCACTCCTCCCAAAAGACCATCGGACAAAAGGGTGAAAACACTACAGAAACCGCACTCACTCATAAGCCTCTAAGAACACTCTCTCTGAACCACGGTTTGCCCACGCACCGCCTAGAACAAACCTTTGTTGCCACACCCTAATGGCAACCTCTCCAACTGAAATCGACATGCCTCTACTCCATAGAAATGGCATCTCACACACTAACCGAGGTGCGAGCTCTAGCTATCAAGTCAATACTCCAAAAATCAACTCACACAACAACCTCAACTAGTGACAGCTCCCACACTGAAACTTACAATCCAACAACTTGAGTGCTACGAACTAGGAAGCTCAAACAACTACAAATCGCATAGCTATGCCAATCCACTCATCTCTAGCTCGACTCAAATCACTAGTCGGGCAAGACAACTTGCAAACAACCAGGGCCCGGGGGCTCCATCCACTAAACTTACCTCCATGCAAACAACGGAACAAAGCTCGCCTCAATTATGAAACACATCTCACAAGTCCAAACGATAACACATACAGACTTAACCCTCAAGCTTAGGCTTAATGCACCTTCCCACCGAAACTTAATAAACGGAACTCCACTACCCGGTCAACACCAACTACCAAGAACAAGAATACCAACAATGGTGGCGAGTGCAAGCTACACTAGCCGACAAGGATCCTCAATAAGTCCGGACCTAATCCAAATGCACAAAGGTGCAACCTCATCCATAATCAAAACAAAGGGGCCTTCAACTACAAAGGTGCAACGACTTCCAAGCCAACACTCAAAACCTTAACCAACTAGGCCAAACACTCATAGGAGGCGAGAACAACCCTTCTCGCAACTTCCAAAGACACCACTCACGAGTCCGCTTAACTAGACAAACAAGCGCTTCCAAGCGACCAACAAACTTTTCCTCCTACTAGCACCACTACCACCAATTCCAAGACCAAGGAATAACCTAACAACTCCCAAGGAGAAACAGTCCTTACAAGCGGACATCGAAGGAAGGACAGAGAGCTTCACAACCGCTCATTGTCTTGCTCAGCTAGGCACAACATCCAACTCTCCCAGAGGCAACAACAAGGGGTCCACCACAGACTGGACCGCCAACCACGGGCAAGAGAAGACTCACCCCCAAACAACAAATAAGGGCACTCTCAAACTCTGGGAACATGAGAGACATCCTACAGGGCAAACCACTTACCCACGAACAAGGCTAACTCCTTGGCAACTCGAAAACCACACCTTGGCCAACATCAAGCACCAACTTGCCACCACACCGGAACCAAATCCGGACTCTACTCCAAACAAACTCTGGCCTGTTAGCCTACCAAAACTGCCAGCAACTCACCCGAGGCTACAAACTACCCGACTCTGGCTTGCCAACTAAACTCACTACAGGTCCGACCGAGCTCTGGTGAGGCTCTCCACAACTAGGGTTCTTGGCAACCCTCGACACACACTGCTGCCGTCTAACGGTCTAACAACCAACTACCCGAACAAACAACTCCTTTTCCCATCACAACCACGCCGCTGCTCCAAACCTCGAAACCAAAAAGACCGAAACGCTTGAGAATGTGTCATCCTCCTACTCAAAGCATCGGCCACAATGTAGCTTCCACCTAGGTAAGGATTCCGAGCAACACCCTTAGCAACTACGGTCGAACTACGCGCGCTTCACTACATCCACCATTCGTTCAAAGACCATCCGAACACCAACCATGAACACAAGAGGTTCCACCAACCAAGCTTAGGTTCAACTTAACAAACTTGCCTAGGCAACAACCCAACTACGAGCACGGTATCCTTACAACCTCAACTAAAGCCTTACAACATCCACAGAGTCCAACTTCTCCGAGAACCGAGCACCAGCTTCTCCAATGCAATCCCTACATGGTTCTCGGAACTCTCGCCACGAACGAACTACACGAACCCACTTGTGTGCACAACTCTCAACCTTCCTTGAGAGATCCAAGACTAACGTGTGCTTTCCAAAAGCAACACTAACTTCTCGCAGAGATACAATCAACCAAAGGAACACCAAAAGTTCCATCTCCACACGATACTCGAGCGGTGGCAACCTTGCTCTGCTAAAACATAACGATGCCAAACCGAACTTACTTTATACCAAGACTCTACCAAGTGCGCTTACACATAAGGCGTCCTACTCATCTCATAGGCATCCAACTCATCTCATAAGCATCCAACTCATCTCGAGAGCATCCAACTCATCTCACGGAATCCAACTCATGGTTCCCCTGTTTGGACCGAACTCGCATCTACAATGCTCACTCAACTCGAGTTTAGGCACCCGAAGGTAGTGGACCGCACTACCAACCACAAAGATCTCTTGGCCTTAGCACTAGCGTGAGACTCACACGCACTAACACTTACCACCCGCCAACCACTGACTTACTCGACCCCATGGTAACAATCGGGAAGAGGCTCCAGCTCCTCTCGAACATCCTTTCACTTGTGGTCCTTCGACTACCACTGAACTAGCCCTCTTGCACGACCTAAACAAGTGCATTTTCCATAAATGGATCCAATGGCTAAAGAAGTGTGCTGAACTCCGGACGGGTCATAGAACCATCTGCTTATACCCATGCCACACTCAGGTCTGAACCAGACTTAGAGCCAAAGCGGCACACCAACCATTGCACCTCAAGTGCCACTATACCAAATCCACACCTTACTACAAATGGGGCCAGCAAGGTCACAACCTCAAGTGACAAAAACTATGACGAGGCATACGAGAGCTCAACTCAAACAACCATGCCTAAGGCATTTCATCAAACCGAAGACTCACGGCCCACTCTTGCATCTCTACATGATGCTCAACAAAACTCTAGCCGGCTCTCTCAACATGCAGCAGCTAGCCCTACTCTAGGGCTCTCCAAAAGAAGAGTGCTCAACTCTACTAAACAACTGAGGAACCACCAACAGATCAAGTCTGATGGGAACACTGCTCGCTGCACCCTTAACTATAGGGTTCCGACTTACTGGCTGCAAACAACAACACTTATAAGAGAACAAAGATGTCTCTACCTCCTCCACGAAGGCCACTAACTCTGCAGCTACTCTCCGGGCAATCAAACAATGCGCTAAGGTTCAAGTTACACACTGAACTACCTGCACTAGTCCACACTAGGACCTGCCTCTACAAACATCATCATAAGCAAAAGCCAAAGCTAACTCCTCTCCGGGTGTGGTACTCCGGGGAAAAACACCTCCACCTTCTCACTAGGGGTGCAATAAACGGGCCACACGTGGCCTACGGAGTCTAACCTCTCGACTCCATCTGGAACGATGTCCCAGCGGTATCTGAATCTATCTGGATACCCTGACAAGCTGCAAACATACTCCTTACACTGCGGGAAGTTGGCATGATGGCGTTCTAAACCCAAACCAACGGCAAGTCGAAACTCGCTTCGTCTCGCTCCACAACACAAAACAAGGCATACACTAGATGAAAGGTATTGTAAATTCTTAACCCTTTTCTAAAACAGAAAACTTAGGCATACACATGACCGGCCCGAGTGCTTAGGTGATCATGGGAAAGACGACCTACAACAAAAGGTCGAGTCTACAAAGTCTATGACTCGAGCTCGATACCAATCAGAAAGACCCGGCCCAAAAGGGGCTCTAAATAGGCCTTTACCCCAATGCATGCATTCAAAGGAAAGGATAATATGCAAATAAGTTTTCAGATTCCCAATTAAAACAAAACAATCAAGGTTCAATCGAGAAATCAATATAGTTTGTTTGAAACTGCCCCTGTCTCCAAGCACTGTTTCAAGGCAAATACATTTCCAAAACGTACACTCTGATCGAGATTTATTAAAACATTTGAAACATCCTCAAATTCAATAAAGCGGGAATCCACAAAATCATTCAGAAAACATCCTAGGGGCTCGTGCCCGCTACATGCATTCAGGGAAAATGAAAGACAAGAGTCATCGAAATAAAAAGTCGAGAGCGAATGACAAGTTCCCATGATCATAGCTCCTCCTTCAGCAATCTGCCTCGCGCCATGGTTACCCGAAAGATAAGTAAGGGTGAGTAACGAATTACTCAAAGAATCCCCAACCGGGGTACAATACGATGCACATGGTCATCTAGATGAGTGTATGCAAGCTATGAATATAAACACGAATAGAGCACATAGCTTAAGTCCACACTTGGACCTCGGATGCCAACTCGGGGTCTTAGTCCGGAATAATCCACACCACACAATACGCCCTATACGAGAACCAAGTCTCGGCCACGGCTGTCTCGCCGATCGTCACGAAAGGTGCACTAGCTCAAGATCCCGAGGAGCTCTCCGGTCGTGCTGTAATGAGCGTAAGCATGCACCGCGTGCTCTGCAGAACTATGGGGTGCCGGGTCTAGTGGCAAGCTGCCCATGTCCATCCACCACGCCTAACTAAATCTCTCCGATCGGTGTCACCGACATAGGGTGTGAGACTCGGACACGTGAACTATGTCGGCTGAACCACCGCACTTGAGGCTAAGGAACCGGCCGTGGTAGGCTTACACCAGAAGCGGTCCTTGCCCTAACAGTGGCAATCAAGGGCTACGGCCGAACACGCCGAGGACGCGCGTGCCGATTGCCGAGGGCGAGGCAATGCCAAGTCATCATCCCGACCGTTGGGGCATTTAACGATCTGCCACCCTCACCCAAGATTGCGGGGCCTACCGGTCGGGTTAGCTAAACCCTAACGGGGTCGAGGACGGAGAACTCGTCTCGACGTCCCCGCCATGGATGCAAGATACTTTATGCATCGGGCCGGATGATGCTACCTACCTACACTTTAACCTATCATATCAATAACATACAATCCAATACAATCCAAAACGTGCTCAACAGATACAACGAACCTAGCATGGTACTACGAAGCAAGAACAGATATGAGCATGCTAGAACGGAACAACCTAGCATGGGCTAACATGAGAGAACAACATACGAAGTCATGCTAGTCGAAATTGAGACAGAGCACCTAAACTATACATGCTGATAATCACAAACAAACATACAAACAACAATCACATAGAACATCGCAGGTCCACACAACTCGGTAAGAGATCCTTACTGGCGGGAGGCAACTACACACAAAAATCCTAAGCCGCGATCGATCCAGAGCTAGCTAACGAGAACCTAACAAACACAATAATAATCACAATCCATAGGCCTAAACATAATAAAATAAACAAGGCTTGGCTCAGAGCAACTCACGCGCGCGGCTGACACGCGGACGAGCAGCGACGACATGGCGAGGCCGCTGGGCGCTGCGATGGCGCTGCTGATGGGCGGCGAGTGGGTCGGGCGCCGGGCGCTGACAGCGCAGATGGGCGGCGAGCTGGCGCGCGCTGCGCGCGCGCAGGCCGGCCGCGCGCAGCCGCACGGCGCGCGATAAGCCGGAAGCGACGGAGACGACACGCGCGGCGCGCTGCGACGATCGGGCGCGCGAGCCGACGTGCGCGTCTGACGCGTGCGGTCTCTTCTTGTAGGGCTCGGCAGGCGCATCTGCTGGCGAGATCTGGCCGCGGCGGGGGCTCTGCAGGCGTCATTGGCCGCGATGCGGCCGCTGTTTGAGCGTCGGCTCATTCTGCTGAGCGACAGGCTGCTCGATGGCACTGCAGGGGCGATGGAGCTGGGCGACTCCGGGCGATCTGGGCTTGCTGCTGGTGCGATCTGGTAGGCTGGGGAGGCTGCGACGGTGGGGCTGCTGGCTAGGGCTCCTCTCGGCAGCCGCAAAACAAACATACACACACAACCACACTCTTCTATTTACATTAGGCGGCAAAGAACTCAATTCGGAGAAGACGAAGAGACGAAGAAACTTACCCGGAAAGACGATCGAACCACGGGGCTGCAAAGGGGATGAAAATCGGCTTGGGGCTTGGGAGGGGAAAATTTGTGCGGCCAAGAGGTGATTTGGAGAAGAAGATGGAATAAACCTAATTTCTTTTCATTTAACCAAGATCACAAAACTCCAAAGATCCAAGGGTAACTAAGATATGACGCGGAAAGAATAACAAGAGCTCTCCATAGCTCAACCGCACGCATCCTCACACGAGCTTTTCCGAGACCCGGTTCGAATCCCAAATGCAACACAAATTCCTTTATTTTTACTTTTCCATCTACCCATGCTCAAACCAAACCACAAAGCCTCAAAAAACCTTCATAAATCCATCCAATAATTTTAGCAACTGAAAAGACGTAAAAACGCCCCGACGGCCCGACCAAATTACCAAAATACCCCGAGGCATACTTGGAAGATCGGATGAAAACACAGGCGTTACACTCTACCACAACGGTAGCACAATCTAGGTCCAGTGACGATAAGCTCCGCGCGTGGACTTTCCCACAAAGTAGCACAAGCGGAAATCGCTCAGGTCCTCCTGCCGCTGGCCGAAACGGACTGGAGCTCTCCGCCGATCTCTCGCTTCAATCGCCCTTGGCGGCTCGCCGCCTCCCGAAAGTCAAACTTCCTCTTCTCGCCCCACACCTTTGGGACGGGGACGCTGAACAGAGCGCAACAACCCGCTCAGCGGGATACTTCCCATTATAGATCGTGGCTAATCGGGCGGCCCTAGCATAAGTGTCGGGGCACGAGCCCCGACATCTCGGGAAACACCCTACCTCAATCCAGATATGAACTTCCGAATCTTCACTCGGTGGTGGCAATCAATCGAGGAGCAAAATATCCATACTCGAGAACTTGCGCTCATATTCCTCAATGGTATCGTAACCCGCTTGTGTTCTGGAAGAGCTCCACCATCTTCTCTTGAGCCTCATCACCGATGAACTTTACCTTGAACTCACCTTGAAGAACTCCCAAGTAGCGGGTGGAGACCCACCGGTCTCTCGCTCAAGGTGGACTCCCACCACCATCTCGCTGTGCCTCCTAGCACATGAGCCGCACATCTCTCGCCTCTGAATATCGGGGCACACCATGATCGGGAAGGTGTACTCCAAATGGGCAATCCACACGGCCGCCGCTAGCGCATCGCCGGTGGCATCAAACTTCTCGGGCTTCCACTTCACAAAATCCTTCACCACCTACCCAACTCCTCGGCACCCTCTCGCCATATCTCGCCTCTGGGGCTACTTGCTCTGTGGAGCCGGAGGTGCTCTTGAGCTCTCTTTGAACCAATCGAGTCACCGCTCGATCTGGGCTCGGGACTCTTCCCGGCATGCCGCCAACAAGGCTCGGTCTCGCCCTCTGGTCACTCAACATGCTGACCATAAAAGCCCTCATAGACTCGGCAAACTCTGCTCCGGGAGCGATCTCACGGCGCTCATCGCCTCAACGCCCGCTCTAGGCGTAACAGAGGAGCTGCTTTGGTGGAATGCCATCGATGTCGGCTTGGGACGATGTCCCGGCGATGATCGAGATCCGATCCCGATACCTCGACCGCTCTCGAACCTCCTCTCCCGATGCGGGTGGTAGCATCTTTGGCGATCTACATCCAAACCAACAACGAATCAAAACACACTTTGTCACCACTCCACAACACCAAACAAGGCATACACTAGATGATAGGTATTGTAAATTCTTAACCCTTTTTCAACAACAAATAGTAAACTTAGGCGTGCATGATGACCGCCGGAGTGCTTGATGATCATGGAAAAACGACCTACAACAAAAAGGTCGATCTCACAGAATCTATGACTCTGAGCTCGATACCAATCAGAAAGACCCGACCCAAAAGGGGCTCTAAATGGGCCTTTACCCCAATGCATGTAGTGAAAATAAAAAAACATTATGAAAAATACATTTCGGATCCCAAGTAAAAACAAAACATTCAACAACCAAAACATACATTTCTAAAAGCATACTCACGATCGTGAGATTTATTTAAACCATTAAAACAATCCACAAGTACAAATATCTTTGGAATCCATAAAACGTAAGAAAACATCCTGGGGCTCTGTGCCCGTCTACATGCATTCAGGGGAAATAACAAAAGTCAAGAGTCATGATAAAATAAAATAATCGAGAGATGACAAGCAGATTCCATGATCACGCCTTCCCCCCTTCACCATCCTGTCTCCCGCCTTGATTACCCGTGGAAAACCACGTAATAAGGGTGAGTAACGAATTACCCAGAAGAATCCCCAACCGGGTACAATACGATATACATGATCATCTAGAAGAACGTATGCAAGCTATGAGTACAAACACGTAGCGGGAGCACATAGCTAAGTCCACACTTGGACCTCGGATGCCAACTCGTGGTCTTAGTCCGGAAATACCACAACACACTAAACGCGCTATACGGGAACAAGTCCCGCCTCGGCGCTCTCTTCGCCGACGACGAAAGGTGCATCGCTCAAGATCCCGAGGAGCTCTCCGGTCGTATTTGTAATGAGCGTAAGCGCGCACCGCATGCTACCGCAAACTCACGGGGTGCCGGGTCTAGTGGCAAGTCGCCCGAGTTCGATCACCATGCCTAACTAAATCTCTGGATCGGTGTCACCGACATAGGGTGTGAGACTGACACGTGAACTATGTCGGCTGTACCACCGCACTTTGAGGCTAAGGAACCGGCCGTGGTAGGCTTACACCGAAGCGGTCCTTGCCCTAACAGTGGCAATCAAGGGCTACGGCCGAACACGCCGAGGACGTGCCGATCGCCGGGGCGAGGCAATGCCAAGTCATCATCCCGACCATTGGGGCAATTAACGGTTTGCCACCCTCACCCAAGATTGCGGGGCCACCGTTAGGGTTAGCTAAACCCTAACGGGATCGGGACGGAGTACCATCTCGCACGCGTCCTGCTTCGGGATGCAAGTTACGTTATGCATCCGGCCGGATGATGCTACCTACACCAACTCTAAACCATAGCAATAATAATAATTCAAACAATGCACCCAATACGTGCTCAATGGATACAAGGAACCTAGCATGATACTACGAAAGCAAGACAGATATCGAACATGCGTAATGGAACAACCTAGCATGGGCTAACATGAGAAACAATACAAGAGTTCATGCCATCGAGAATTGAACAGAGCACCTAGGGCTAAACATGCTAGTAATCATACACAGCATACAAAGCAACAATCACAAATATACCGCAGGGCCCACACAACTCCTGTAAGAAATCCTTACCTTGGTCAGAGGCTTCTACACACAAATCCTAAGTCATGGAACAATCCCGAGCTAGCGGCGGGAACCTAGCAAACCAACAATAATCGCATCTAAAATGTCTAAACAACAATAGAACAATGACAAGCTCGGCTCGGGGAACTCACGCGCACGACGACGACCACGAGCTTGGAGCCGCTGCAAGCCGGGCACGGTGGCGGGCTGCCGGCCGCATACCGCACGCAGCACGGACAGGGGACACGCTACTGGCCGCTTTCACGCACGGCAGGGACACGCGCGCGCGCGCTCGCGTAGGCGGGCGCGTCGGGCGCGGCGCGCGGGCGCGGCGATGCGCGATACGGCGAGCGGCTTCAGTAGGGACGCGCGCGCGCGCGCGAACGCTCATGGCGGCGCGCGCGCGCGGCGCGCAGCGTCGCGCTCGCGCTGCTTCGCGCGATCCGCACGATCGCGCGAGCGATGGCGTCGCGGCAAGGCCGCTTCAAAAGATCCGGGAGACTCGTGAGCGACGGCGAATCGTGTGCGACGGCAGGGGCGACCAGGCCGCTTCTTTCTGCTTGGCGCGATCCGATCGGCGATCGCGATCGGATTTGGGCGACGCGGCGACGATTGGCGCGATCAGGCTTTGCTGGCCGGGCTTCTCTCGGGTTGCAATCAACACAAACACACACAACACACCTCTTTTCACTTGGCCAAACGCACACCATACGGATGAGAAGAAGAAGAAGAAGAAGATCAATACCTACCCTAATGATGATGAACGATCCAAGGGAGCTGCAAGGATGAAGAATCGGCAAGGCTATGGAGAGGAGAGCTTGTGCGGCCAAGAGGGGATTTGGAGAAGAAGATGGAATAAACCTAATTCTATTTCATTTAACCAAATGCACCAAAGCTCCAAAATCCAAGGTTAACTAAGATGTGATGCAGAAAGAGCAACAAGAGCACCTAATGGCTCAATTGGCACACAACTCTACAAGCTTCCCAGAGACCGGGTTCAAACCCCACTGCAAAGACAAATCCCTTTATTTTTACTTTTGCAACAAACCTTGCTCAAACCAAACCACAAACCCCTCCAAAAACCTACAAAAACCATCCAATAATTTTAGTAACTGGAAAAGACACAAACGACCCTGACGGCCCGACCAAATTACCAAATTACCCCTAGGGCATACCTGGAAGACCGGGAAGAAAAACCTGGGTCGTTACACACATCCACAAAGCATCAAAATCCTACTTAAGACCATCCAATAATTTTTAACCCCTGAAAAAGACATAACCGGCCCTGACGACCCGACCAAATTACCAAAATGCCCCTAGGGCATACCTGGAAGACCGGGATGAAAACCTGGGCCGTTACAGATGGGTTCTCGAAAAAATAGCTAAAGTGGAAAACGTGTCAAAAATCCGAGAAAAGCCTTTCAATCTCAACCGTTGCACGTGGGATTGTGGAGCAAAGGACATGCGCATGAGATCGTGAAGTAGAGCCTTGTCTGAAGTAATATAAATAGCAATCTTTTGTCATTGTGAAAGGCATCATCCATTTTGTTGGAGAGATCATCGTCGAGTTTTCTTCAGACCAAAATCATTGTCATTTTTATAGTTTGCTTCTCTTTTCAATCTTAACTTTGTTTCTCTTTACTTTCATTTTAGTATTTTCGCTTTCGCTTTGTTTTGTAAACATAAGTTTTTATTTCCTTATTTAATTGAAGATGAACTTTTCTTCTTACTTTGCGTTGAATCTATTTATCATCATGTGTAGCTAAGTTTTTAGTCGGAAGGAAATAGGCTAAGTATGAGTATTTCGCTTAAGCAAAGTGGGAGCAAGATGTCAACTATTTATGCATGTTGTGTTGAAATACATTTTGTCTAGCTAACTAATTGTTTGAACTTTATTTCGCTTTCGAGGGAAAGGGAATAGATCAACCTTGAATGTCATAATATTAGGTTTGCTAAGTTTACTTGCATTTGAAAAGAACAGTTAGAGATAAGGTTCGCCTAGTGCTGATCACTTAGTTATTTGTTGTTTGAGTTCGAGAGAACCAAACTAGGAGCTCGAGAGAGCCAACTTAGAGAGTTTGAGAGAGCCAAAGAGAAAGCCATCAGCTGTTCGCTTCTTAGCCAAATGTCATTTTGCTTTAGCGAAGCTCTCTGAAATGTCTTAACCTCCTTCCGATTTCTTTAATTTGATTAAAGTTAGTTTATCATTCGTTGCATCTTAATTATTTTGTCAATTGACATTCGCATTTTGTTCGCTTTAGCGAACTGATTTAGCTAACTCATTTCAGCTTAGTTTTATTTTCATCACAACAATATTCCCTATGTTACCATAACTCTCTAATTTTCGCTTAAACATGTTGTTAATCATTAATCCCTGTGGAGATGACTTTTACTTACTTTAAAACTTGCTACAACAAGACTGTGTATACTTGCACATCTTTGGGAAATCACACACATTTTGCTTAATCTGAGTAGAGATTTCGCTTCAGCGAAATCCAAGCTACCACGTTATCATTCTCATTTTCTTATTATTTTAGTTATTGTGTGTTCACGATTTCGCAAATAGCCGATGCCGAGGCTTTCCCAACAACAAGCTTCCCACTTGCCACTTCTGGCTGCTTCGCTGAGCTACCTTATTTCAGCGAACCTTGCCCTTTGCCCACAGAAGGCGCTACAACTGAGCTTGATCCTGGTTTTGCTGCTTTCTTCAAGATAATCTTCGATCTTTCTCCCACAGAGGGAGCTTCTGACATTGCGGAGCTAGAAGTTGCTCAACTTGGGCCTTGCATGCGAAGCCTCGCAGCAGCGAGGACGCTCATCTTCTTATCTGATTGCTCAAACTTCTTGGATGAGGCGACAAGGACTTGAGTTATGGTAGCCATTTGGAAATTGAAAATTTGGTTTAAGGGACTTTGGAAATGGCAAAACTTTAAGCGAAATCTGGAAGCTCGAGGGAGTTTTGAGAATTCGGAAACGTGAAAAAAGAGAGAATGAGAATGAAATGTGGAATTTATTGGTCGCGAGGGGTATGGCAAACGAATGTCTCGGGATGCAAAATGACACTCGTCGAGCGACGAAGTCTCAACCATCCGATTAACTTTCCTGATGACACGTGTCGAGATGAATCAGACGATTAATGCCACGTGTTTATGACACGAATTCTTCCCGATGACGTCACATGTGACCTCACCTCGCTCTTGCAAAAATAATTCTATTAAAATAACGTAAGTAAAAACTGAAATATTTACAAGATAAAATTGACTAACCTCGATTGGAGTAATTTTTATGAAACCACCGTAGATAATACCTTTTGCTCCAGCGAAGGTTTTCCAGCGAGAGGCCAGATGATATTCTTCTGTGGTGCCCCATCCTTGATTACTTGCTTGAGCCTTCTTTGAAGCTCATATAATTTCGTTTCTGCGCCCTTAGTCATAAAGATCACGAATAAACATATGAGATTTGAACATTTAACCATGTTATTTTCTTTGATCGTCAAGGCTTTCGCTTGAATTTCTCCATTCGCTTGATATTGCTCCACCTCAACATTATCATTGCTCGCTCCATCGTTTTCCTTAATCGTCAATCTTTGAGGGCATGGAAGTGGCAGAATTTCAAGCATGGTGAAATTCTCCTTACATCCTTCTTCATATTGAGGCCCTTGAAACAGATCTTCAATAATGAAATCTTTTTCCTCTTCGATAGACTCTTGATCAGAAGTCGCTTTGGCAAGGGTGCCCAAATTTGATTCTTTCATTATTTCTCCTTTGCTAAAATGCTCATAGTCTTTCAGTATTATAGCGAACGTTTTCTCCTTGGGCTCGTCCTCGAGATTTTTCTCCGAGTCTATTTCGATCATGTTCGCTCCCCCGAAATATTGCATCATCATCGGTTCATCCTTGGTTTTCTCTTCTTCGCTCAAATTTTTATCAGTTCGCAAAAGCGTAGTCGGAGTTTGCAACATCCCATACTCATTCAATGTTGGTCCATCTGAAGTATATTCTTCGATATGGTTTTGCTTAACTTCAGTGTCTAGCTGAGTCGCTTCTCCTTCTAGGCTGATTGCAAAGGTTCGCTGGTTTTCATATACTGCGTTCAATTTTTCAAGACCACAGCGAAGCAATTCTTCCAGCGTAATATCTGGATTATGTTGAGACATAGGTTGCTGCTCTAATTGAAGATCAACAGGTACCTCTACGGAAGCATAATCAATGTTGGCGAACTCAGGTCCTCGACTTGATGACTTGATGCTTCTCAATTAAAGCTCTCCAAGGAGGTTTCAAATATGGGATCGAAATTATGATTAGCTTTAAAATCTGCTGAGGCGTAATCTGAATGAGCGAATTCAAGACCTTCATTATATGGTTCATATACTTGTTCATTCTGAAAGTTGTAATCAAGCGGATTGTTCAAGCTTTCATAAACACAATCATTTTCGCTCTGTTGAATAGTATTTCTTGTGATCTCTTCATACATATTCAAGTAAGGAATTGTAAGGACCCGACCCGAAATACGGTCCTAAACCTAGGTCCTCACTCAGCATGCAAGTTAAATAATTCAACGAGTGGTTTAGTGCTCATATTTTAAACTTTTCAAAACATTTGAGAATGGGGAACACTTAAAACATAAACAACAAATTTCATTAAGCAAATCCAACAGAGTAAAAACAAGCCTGGCCAATATTTATAAAAGAACATTCAAAGCAGTTTTAAACAACTTTTAACATCATTCCCCTAGGACTCTTGTCCATCTACATGCTGAACAAATAATGCAAATAATAAACGACAGAGTCTTGCTATTCCCATGATCAAACAACTCTCTCCGCTAGCCATTCCGGTGCTGTCCCAAGTTACCTGGTGGAAAAACCACAGAAATAAGGGTGAGTATAAACATACTCAGTAAGAATCCCCAACCGGGGTACAATACGATACATCAGTCATCAAGCACCCTAGTAGACATGCAACACATACGAGCTCAGAAATATCAAGTTGGCTCAGGCTAACCGCAGATCTAGAAATTGCCTATTCAAGGACTTACAACCACCACCTATACTAGGTTCTACACCTGGACGCCCATCGGGGTCTTACACAACCTAGGACGCGATGATGCCCATCGGGGTCTTACACATAAGGATGCCCATCGGGGTCTTACAGCTGCTAGACTCAGTGATGCCCATCGGGGACTTACACACAAGGATGCCCATCGGGGTCTTATTCCACAATTCAATGATGCCCATCGGGGTCTTACACATACGGATGCCCATCGGGGTCTTACTCCTCAAATCAATGATGCCCATCGGGGTCTTACACATACGGATGCCCATCGGGGTCTTACACCTCAAAACAATGATGCCCATCGGGGTCTTACACATACGGATGCCCATCGGGGTCTTACACCTCAAAACAATGATGCCCATCGGGGTCTTACACATACGGATGCCCATCGGGGTCTTACTCCTCAAATCAATGATGCCCATTGGGGTCTTACACATACGGATGCCCATCGAGGTCTTACACCTCTAGCCATCAATGCTGCCCAACGGGGTCTTACACATCTAGGATGCCCATCGGGGTCTTACTCCAGCTAGGATCACAGAGATGCCCATCGGGGTCTTACACTCCCTAGCAAACCTTATGATGCCCATCGGGGCTTACACATAAGGCAACAGTGTAGTGCCCATCGGGGACTTACCTACACTAGCACCGCATTGGGGCCCATCGGGGACTTACCCAAGCGGGACCTAAACTAGAAACTCCTATAGTCTTCTACACTATACATCACCTGCCTATTCCTAGCATGGAACTAACAGAATATAACAGGAACAAGGATATGCCAGGGTAAGAAAAGTCCCTAGCATGATACTACGAACTCAAGCAGGAATCAAAAGCATGCTGGAAGAACAAACCTAGCATGGTAGTAACATGAACAACAAGCAAGCATGCTAGCAAGATTTCATACACAAGCTCTCCTATAGCTAACATGCTCATAACATTAACCAAGCATACAAAGCACAATCCTGAAAGCATCGCAGGGTCCACACAACCACGGTAAGAAATCCTTACCTGGAATAAGCAGAAATTAACTACCACAACCAACAAGCGACCCTCGAGCTTCTAAATGAACCCGAGCAACCTAAGCAAACAATAAAAATCATCCTAATTAAGCAAACAACAACTAAAATCTTAAGGTCCAAAAGAGTGGAGGCTCGAGAATTACCAAACGAGAAGGTACTAGGTCTCGGCCCCAACTATCTCGGTAAAACAGGCTCTCGGTGGCAAGTGGGCAGGCAGGATGTAATGGCCCAATTTTCTATCCCAGTTCTCGAGGAGCTTCTGGTTCAGATTCAGTGGTTCGGTTGGGCCGTTAGAGCTGTTTTGACCCTTAGGGGTATTTTGGTCTTTTTGCTCCCTGGGCAGGATTTGTGGTTTTTCAGGCCTTCGAGGCAGCTCCAGCCTTTGTTGAGGCTTGTTTTTTGGTGGCTGCGAGTGCCGAGATGTATGGGCTTTTCGTTTTGGAGTTCGGTTGTGATTTGGGTTTTGGGCAAAGTTATGGTTATTTGGGTGTTTCCTTTGGGATTCGAGCTCGGGCCCTCAGCGTTGATTTGGGAGGTTGTTTTAAGTGAGATTTATTGAATGGAGAAGGTTGCTTCAGTCGGGTCTCGAAGGAGGAAGCCGGGAAATGGGATTTAAGGATTTTAAGGCTTATTTTAGAAATTTGGAAAATTGGATTTATTTGGATAAGGATGGAAATTTGATAAAAGAGAAAAAGAAAAAGAAAATCCCATTTTCCCCCATTTTTTCCCATTTTCTCTCCCTTTCTCTCTCCACGGCCCGAGCCCCCTTGGCCCTCACCTCCTGCCCAGAGCCACCCACTTGCCCACCACAGCGCCACCGCCCATACCCGAGCCAGCCCGAACCCCTTGGCCGCCCACTCGCCAGCCCCGCGTCGCCAGCCGCCCGCGCCGCCAGCCGTCCCGAGCCACCGCTACGCCACTGTCGCGTCGCCCAGCTCCGTGCCGTGCCTGGTTCAGATTCCAATTAAAACCAAAACATTCAAACATTCAATTCAAAGTCAAAACAATTTCCTGAAACCTGTCCCTGTCTCCAAGCACCTGTTTCAAGATAAATACGTTTCCAAAAGTTTACTCTGATCAGAGATTTATTAAAGCATTCAAACTTTCAACAGTTGCAACAATGCTGGAATCCGTAAAAACATTCAGAAAACATTCTAGGGCTCCGTGCCCGGTTACATGCATTCAGAGGAAACAAAAACATAAAGAGTCATAACATAAAATCAGAGATGGACAGCTGGTTCCCATGATCACAGCTCCTCCTTCAGCCATCCTATCTTGCACCTTGATTACTTGTGGAAAACCACAAAAATAAGGGTGAGTAACAAATTACTCAGTAAGAATCCCCAACCGGGGTACAATACGATATACATGGTCATCTAGCAGGAAGGTATGCAAGCTATGAATATAAACACAGAAGAGAGCACATAGCTTAAATCCACATATAAACCTCGGATGCCAACTCAGGGTCTTACTCCGGATAATCCACCACACAATACGCCCTATACGAGAAACAAGTCCCGGCCTCAGCCTGTCTACTATCGATACGAAAGGTGCACTGGCTCACAATCCCGAGGAGCTCTCCAGTCGGCGCTGTAATGAGTGTAAGCGCGCACCGCATGCTACTGCAGACCCTGGGGCGTGCCGGGTCTAGTGGCAAGCTGCCCAGGTCCAGTCACCATGCCTAACTAAATCTCCGGATCGGTGTCATTGACATAGGGGTGTGAGACCAGAACACGTGAACTATGTCAGCCTGAACCACCGCACCTGAGGCTAAGGAACCGGTCGTGGTAGGCTTACACCAGGAAGCCGTCCTTGCCCTAAAAGATGGCAATCAAGGGCTACAACCGAACACGCTGAGGATGTGCGGACTGCCGGGGACGAGGCAATGCCAAGTCATCATCCCGACCGTTGGGGCATTTAACAGTCTGCCACCCTCACCCAAGATTGCAGGGCCTACCGGTAGGGTTAGCTAAACCCTAACTGGGTCAAGGGACGGAGTACTACCTCGTACGGCCCTGCAGTGGATGCAAGGTACTTTATGCATTCTGGCCCGGATGATGCTACCTACCATATCTTAAACCTATAAACAGATACATCAAACAATCCAATACGTGCTCAACAGATACAACGAACCTAACATGATACTACGAAGCAAGAACAGATAACGAGCATGCCAGAACGGAACAACCTAGCATGGACTAACATGAGAAACAACATAAGAAATCATGCCAGTCGGGAATTCAGAACAGAGCACCTATCACTAAACATGCTGATAATTACAAACAAGCATACAAACAGCATCACATAATATATCTCAGGGCCCACACAAATCCGGTAAGAAATCGTTACCTTGGTCGGTAGGCAACTACACACAAGAATCCTAAGCTGTGATCAATCTCGAGCTAGCTAACGCGAACCTAACAAACACAATAATAATCACAATCCGTAGGTCTAAATATAATAAAATAAACAGGGATCGGCTCGAGAGCAACTCACGCGGCAAGGCTGAAGCGCGGACGAACAGGCTGCACGACACTGGGCGCTGTTGGGTGGCAGGGCTGCACGCTGGCACGACGCTGATGGGCGGCAGAGGCTGCACACGCGCGCGTGAATGGGCTGGCTGGGCGCAGGCGCACGGGCGAGGACAAATAGACGCGGGCAGGCGAGCGACACACAAGACGCGGCGGGGCGCTGCTGGCTGCGACGCACCGAGCAGCGGCGCTGCCGGCGCGCCGGGCGACGCGAAAGGCAGGCGCGCGAGCTGTTGCTGGCGATCTGGGTGTCTGGCGGCCGCACAGGCTCGTGGCGCTGACAGCACCGCAGCGCGGCGTCATGGGGCTGGGCGTCGATACCGCGATCCGGGAGTCTTGGGCGGTCTAGCTCGATCGGGCGATCTCGGGTGTGCTAGGCGGTGCTCGCTCGGCTGGCCGGGATCTGGACGTGTTGGGTCGCTTTGGCTCATTGCTTTGGACAGATTGGGCGTCTTTGGGCGACCTGAATGACGATCGAACCACGGAGCTGCTAAGGAGATGAAAAACGGCTTGAGGCTTGGGAGAGATTGGCTTGGGCGGCCATGGTGATTTGGGAGAAGAAAACACCAAAAACCCTATTTCTGTAACGGCCCAGTTTTCTATTTACTCATACCTGTGTGATTTCGGTCATTATTCGGATGTTCGGATGGGCCGTTAGAGCTGCTTTTAACCCTTAGGGGTATTTTGGTCTTTTGCCCCCTGGCCGTGGTTTTGTGGATTTTCGTGATTCCGTGGTCATTCCTGCCTTTGTCGAAGCTTAATGATTGTTGGTTGCAAGACCCGAGAGGTTTGGACAAGTTGTTTGGAAGTTCGGAAGTATTTTTGAAAATGGCAAAATTATTTATAATTTTTGGTGCTTCCATAGGGATTTGAGCCCTTGCCCTAAATGGTCTTTGAGAGTTTGTAGGAAATGAGAGTTTTATTTTTAAGTAAGTTTGCTTGGGCCGGGTTTTGAAAGTGGATGCTTTGGGAAGGGATTTTAGGCCTTTTAAATTAGGAAAAGAAGGAAAAATCAAGAAAATCCCTCTTCCCTTTGTTTTGGCAAGATTTTCTCTCTCTCTCTCTCTCTCTCTCTCTCTCTCTCTCTCTCTCTCTCTCCTAGCCGACCTCACCAAGAACCCAAACCCTAGCCGCTAAGCCCAGCCGCCATGCCCAGATCGCACCAGCCTGCACATCCCTGTCGAGCCAGCCACACACCACCTGCACCGCCCACCATGCCCGGATCGCACCAACCCCAGTCGCCTAAGCAGCCGCTTCTCGCCCCAGCGCACGCAGGCAGCCGCCATCATCACCCATGCCTAGGCTCGCCCGGGCCGGATCGCCTCGCCAGCCCTGGCAGCGCGCGCCATTGCGCGCGACCGCCCACCGCCCAGACGCGCGCGCTCCGCTTCGTTGCCGCCCAGCCGCCTCGCCGCGCGCCCGACCCAGCGTGTTCGCTGCTGCGGCAACCAGCGTCTGCGTGCCGTCGCTGCTTCGTCGTCCGCCGCGCCAGCCTGCGCTTTGCTCGCTGCAAATTCGCGATCGCGCCTGGCAGCAGCGCCAGCGCCCCTCCCTACCGCGCGCGCCAGAAGGCCTTGGAGAGTGCCGATAGTACCAGCGCCGCGCCAGCGCCCAGTGCAGCGCCCGGTAACAGCGCCCGAGGCCCAAAGGCAGCGCCACGCCGCGCCAGCGCCACCGCTTGTCCTTGCTGACGGACAGCCTGCCTTGCCGTGCGGGTTGGGGCGTGGCCTTGTGTCTTCTCGGTCGGTAATTCTCGAGACTTTTTCCTTTGGGCCCTAGGCTATTCGCCGCTGTTTATTTAATTAGGTTGTTTTTATTAAAATGCTTAGGTTGCTCGGTTTCGCTTTTTAAAGCTCGAGGGTCATTATTTGATTGTGAAAGTTATTTACGCTGCTTCCGTGTAAGGATTCCTTACCGTGGTTGTGTGGACCCTGCGATGCTTTCTTGAATGTGCCTTATATGCATGTTTACTTTTATGGACATGATTAGTGGATAGGACAGCTTGTGATTGCACTCCTGCTAGCATGTTTGCTTGATTGTACATGTTAGTGCCATGCTAGGATTGTTCTTCCAAAGATGCCCGAGATTCTGCTTTAAGTTCGTAGTATCATGCTAGGTTATGTATGATTGATGATGATTATGTATGTTTAGCCAGGAATCGTTTACTCTATACTCTAGCTAGTGTGTTAGGACTGTCATCATCTAGAGGCTGAGAGCGGACATAACGTACCTTGTCCCCACCGGTCGGGAGTAGAGCGAAGCATAACGTACATTGCTTCCCCGCGGCCGATGTGGATTTAGCTACCACATCGGCATAAGCCTAGTTTGTAGCTCGCTAGAGCGGAACCACGCCAGCGGTGCAAGCCCGCCTTGGCGGGTTCTTAGCTTCGTGTCGGTGGTACAGCCGCACAAATGAGTGCCGAGGGCCTCGCACTCATCGTGTTCGGTGACACCGCTCCGAGTCTTTAGGCATGCGTGCACTGCCCGAGTAGTTTGTACTTAGGCCCCCACATTTACGCCGTTGCGGCGAAATGCGGTGTGCGCGCACACACGCGTTAGTCGCCCGGTCGAGAGCTCCCGGGCTAATGTTCGTGAGTACACCGGTTCCTTCTGTTTAGAGCCGGACTTGGGTACTCTCTCGATAGTCCAGTTATAGCGAGGTAAGAGGCCCTTGAGGACACCCATTGGGATTGGCTTTTGAGTGATCATATGGTCGAGGAGAAAGACCCTCGAGGGTGTCGGACATCTTTGGGATCGGTTTTGAGCCGATCAATTGGCCGAGGAGAAAGACCCTCGGAGATGTCCCGGGATTGGTTATGAGAGCCAATCATTAGGCCGGAGTAGGAGACTTCCGAGGATTCCAGATTCTCGCTTTGTAAGCTCGTTGAGCTATGATCCATGTTGGTAATTTGCATGTATACTAGGGTGCTAGATGATTGATGTATCGTATTGTACCCCGGTTGAGATTCTTCTTGAGTATGTTTATACTCACCCTTATTTCTGTGGTTTTCCACTGTGTAACTAGGGACAAAGACCGGACGGCTAGCGGAGGAGGCGAATGATCATGGGAGCCGCCAGCACTCTGTCTTTATTGTTTTCATATTTGTTCAAAGATGTAGATGGACAGATTCCTAGGGGAAAATTATAAAAAGTTGTTTGAACTGCTTTTGAATGTTTTTATATCTTGCCAAAGCTTGTTTTACTTCGTTGGTCTTTCTTAAACAAAATTGTTGATTATGTTTTAAGCATTCCCGCTTCTAAAATGTTTTGAAAGGTTTTAAATATGAGCACTAAACCGCTTGATGAAGTATTTTAACTTGCATGCCGAGTGAGAACCTAGGTTTAGGACCGTATTTTGGGTCGGGTTCTTACAGCTTGGTATCGAGCACGAGTCATAGATTCTGTAGACTAACTCGCTGCGGTGTTGTTGCCCCCATGATCATCGAAGACTCCGCCGTCGAGTTTGTCCGAGAGTTCATTAAGCTAAGGGTTTTATTTTACAATATCGCATCTAGTATACATGTGTTACCCTTGTTTTGGCGGCGAGAGCCCAGCGTGGGCTAGGTTTTATGCTTTGTGCAGATCGCCAGCAGTGTGTCGATCGCACCCGCAGGGAGGTAGAGCTTAGACTCCGTGAGGCCATTTGTGGCCCGGTTGTGGTTCTCCCCTAGTGAGAGGGTGGAGGTGCTCGTGCGGTCGCTAGTGCGTGGATCGCACTCGAGGAGGAGCAGACGCTTGGCATGTCCGACCGAGGAGTTGGACCGTTGTATGGATGTTGAGGCCGCGTCCGGTGGTTGTTTAGCCCGTTGGCGAGTTGGCCCCGGCGGTTGAGTTGCCTAGAGGAGGGGGTAGAGGCTAGCACGCCTCGAGTGAGACTCCTTGAGCAGAGTGTGTGCTCCACCATGAGGGAGTTGATGGCGGTGTCTTTTAGCTAACAGAGAGCGGAGACCAGTGCGCGCTTTGTGCGCGCGTAGTGAGGAGTCTTGGGCATAGATAGCCCACTGGTAGAGTTTATTTAGGAGACACCCTCCTTGTAGTTCCAGTAGCCCTGAGGTTCTCGGGAGGGCTTGATCGATGGTTTATCTTTGATAAGATAGTTGGCGTTGATCGAGCCGCCGAGTTTGGCAAGTGGAAGCCTTGTAGAGCTGGATGTTTTGAGACCTCATCGCTAGTAGCAAGGTGGTTGGCCAGATCGAGTTTATCATCCAAGTGTTGGGATGACTGGTGTTCGCAGGCCGATGACCTGATGTTCGAGGTTGTGACGTGTCGTTCTTGTGTTGTTTGATGCGATAGTGTGGTGGTGGAAGTCCTCGTGAGAGGCGGACCAAAGCAGAGTCTCCACCACCACCCGGTCGATTGGCAAGTGTCGACAAGTTAGTAGCTTTTGAGGAAGATGTAGAGACATCTTGTCCTCCCGCAAGCCTCGCATCGTTTTGCAAACCAGCTTCTTTTAGTACCCTCGTAGCTAGGGGGTAGTGGGGAGGTTGCTTGTCAGGACTTAATCCGTCCGTGGTTTTCAGCTGGCTATTAGAGAGAAGCACCCTCTGTTAGCATGTTCCAAGTGTGGAGCTAGGTGCTGCCACCCGAGGGTTGGCCTGAGTATTCGTTGAGCATCGAGTGGGATGCGGTAGTGCGCCTTGGCTTGTCAGTTGGACGTGATGTCGAGAGTAGTCTACTCTGATTGTTGAGACTCTTGTGTTGAGTGCCATTGCCTGTCACAGGAGTGTGACCTTCCCTACCCTCAGAGTGGCTTAAAGCCCGTAAAGGGATGTTTGTGTTGTAAAGGAAGTAGTGCCCGTTGGCACCAAGCTTTGAGAGGAGGCCTAGATTCAGGCCAGTTGGCACTTTCTGTGCAGGTGGTTCCAGGACCCGCTCGGAGTTTAGCATCCCCACTAGTCCTGTACCCATTCATGAGATTTCACCTATTTGGGTTGCATAAGAGATCTAGCTCGGTGGTAGCTAGAGAACTACAAGTTTGAGGTCGTTCGAGGGATAAGTAGGAGCTTTCCACGGTCACCGAGAGTTGGGTACAAAGGATGCTGTAGGTGGTGAGGGCTAGCGCGTCTGAGTTCTCGCGCTTGTGTGAGCTTGTGAGCCACTTGTTGGTAGTGTGTTTCGACTACCCTTGGAGTTACCCTAATATGAGTAGGGTTGGCATCGATGATGCGTGGTTGATCCAGTGTTAGAGCCATGAGTTGGATGGTTGAGTGGAGCATTTAGTGGGCACATTGGTATGAGGTATGTCAGATTGGTGTAGTTATGCTCTGTAAGAGTGAGTTGACCAATGTAGCTTTTAGTGGTGAGTTGACCTCGAGTGGTTTGAACTCTTGTTGCTCCGGTGCTAGTTGTGGTTCTATTGGGAGGCAAAAGTTGCCTTGTGTGAGAGTACTTGTTGAGTTTGGATCTTAAGGAACCAAGTTGGAGCCGTGCACGCCGGTGTACTTTTGTGTAGCTCGTTCCGTGGTTATGTTTCAGAACCACGAGAGGTTCGTGTTGAGGAGCCAGTGCTCGATCTTTGAGTTGTCAAGGCTTTAGTCCTTGGCAACCGCCCTAGCTTGGTTGAGAGGTTATCGTGCGTGTGTCCGGGTTGTTGTGTAGGCAAGTTATGCTAGTTGGCCCTTGACCGGGGTAGAGGCATTTCTTGTTGACCGATGGTTGGAGTTCACTTGGAATCGATCCAAGGCGATGGTAGCAAAATCGCGGAGTTTCGGCCGCCATGGCCAAGGTTTGGTTCCTTTGTCGCTTTTCTAGGGCTAGCTTGGTTCGACCAAGCTGGCGTCGCCTGAGGACTTGTTCCTAGTCAGGTAGTTTTGGGAGTTGGCCACCCCCTCAGCGGTTGAGTAGTACCGCTAGTGCTTAGTTGGTGGTTCAAGCGATTGAGGAATCCTTGGATGTTTCTTCTGAGAGAGTTGGTGGTTGCTACCGTTGAGTTTGAGCAAGACAGCGAGCGTGTGTGAAATTCGTTGTCCTTCGGAAGTCCGCTTGCTAGGAAATCGTTCCTCTTGAGGAGTCAACTTAGCTCCTGAGTTGTGTAGTTGATCAGAGTAGCGCAGCGGTCAGCCCAGCGAGAGTGTCACTGCGTTTGTTTGTTAGCAAGTGGAAAGTTGTTTGTTCCCGCGAAGGCGAAGGCCAGCCAGTTCAAAGGCTTGAGTTGTTGGCGGAAGGTTGTTGGATCTTTGGAGCTTGTAGACCCCCCTTAGTTCTTTGGTAGTTGAGTTGCACCGTGGATGCCGGCCTCGAGTTTTAACTTTTGAGGTAGTCTTGCCGACTCGTGTGGTTCAGGATCCGCAAGCTTGTGGTCGTCGCTATCCTTATTCCTCGCGATGCTTCGTGGGTGGAGTTTCTGGATTGGAAGAAGAGTTAGGTCTAAGCTAAAGGAGGAAGTCCATTGAGTAGCCAGTTGGACTTAAGAGTTGAGTGGCAGCTTGGAGGCAAGCCTTGCTCGTTATAAGCTTGGGTTGAGTTTACATGAGCAAGCCTTCTCGAGCTTTGTTCCTAGTTGATGTGCGTTCGCAGTTGGCGTTATAGCTGAGCCACAGTTGAGTGGGTTGGCACAGAGATGTCGTGGCATTGGTTGGAAACCTTAGAGTTGTTATCCTCCAGCTTTTGTGTTGCTAGTAGCCGCGTGTTGTTTTATTCCTTGCTGCTCGAGGTTCCCGTGAGAGGAATGTTGTTTGTTTTCCTATCTGGCGATGTTCACCTAGGCCAGTGGCTGATCGGATTGCATTGGAAAGTTTGTTGTCGGCCGTTGAGGGGCTTCAGTTTGTTAGTTTGGCCGAGTGGAGCCTGTGCCTGGACCTTGTCTTCTAAAGGTGGTCGTAGCTGAAGTTTCAGCTGGTGTGTTGGTGGTAGCCATTTGGTGAACCAGAAAAGTGCCCCTTGGCTTTGGTGCATCGATTTCTCGTAAGATGGTTGCTTTAGTGTTGTGGACGCATGCTAGTTGGAGAAGGTTGCCTAGGGATCAGTCACCAGTTGGTGGATCGAATTGGATTTCGTTAAGGATTGTAGGCAACCAGCGGGGTTCGCAGGTCTCTTGCAAAGTAAGAGTAGACCGTTTTGTCTCTGAAACCTGGGAGGTTCAGTTGTTTGGTCAGCATGGTGAAGGGTCGAGGCTGTTTGATAACAGCTATGAGCATTCAGAGAAGTTACGCCGGAGCGTGGCGTAGAGTTTTAGAGCCTGTGACCCGTCCACGAGTTTGCTGAGAGTAGCGCCGTAGAGAGGCGTTCCGAGTTGGATTAGCATGGATAAGTGAGCCCTAGAGTCGTAAGACCGTTTGAGAGCTGGTGCGAGTCAGAGGATGTGGCTCACCGACTAGTTATCGCATGTTTTCTTCGAAGCTCAGTGTTAGTTCAGTTTTGGTTGAGATAGTTCGTGGCAGACTCGGTGTCTGTTGGGCTTGGAGCCTTTGGGAACCCAAGAGGGTTCGGTTTCGAAGAAGGATTTGTGTTGTCTTAACCGGGAGCTTGGTTGGTTAAGAATCAGTGGAGTTTTCCTAGAGTTGTTTTCGTCTTAGGACTTTCGAGGACGAAAGTCTTAAAAGGAGGGAGTATTGTAACGGCCCAGTTTTCTATTTCGGTTACCCAGGTGATTTCGGGTCATTATTCGGATGTTCGGATGGGCCGTTAGAGCTGTTTTAACCCTTAGGGGTATTTTGGTCTTTTTGCCCCCGGTTAGGGTTTTGTGGATTTTCAGGATTCCAGGGTCATTCCTGCCTTTGTCGAAGCTTAATGATTGTTGGTTGCAAGACCCGAGAGGTTTGGACAAGTTGTTTGGAAGTTCGGAAGTATTTTTGAAAATGGCAAAATTATTTATAATTTTTGGTGCTTCCATTGGGATTTGAGCCCTTGCCCTAAATGGTCTTTGAGAGTTTGTAGGAAATGAGAGTTTTATTTTTAAGTAAGTTTGCTTGGGCCGGGTTTTGAAAGTGGATGCTTTGGGAAGGGATTTTAGGCCTTTTAAATTAGGAAAAGAAGGAAAAATCAAGAAAATCCCTCTTCCCTTGTTTTGGCAAGATTTTCTCTCTCTCTCTCTCTCTCTCTCTCTCTCTCTCTCTCTCTCCTAGCCCACCTCACCAAACCCAAACCCTAGCCGCTAAGCCCACCCGCCATGCCCAGATCGCACCACCAAGACATCCTGTCGAGCCAGCCACACCACCTGCACCGCCCAACCATGCCCGTTTGCACCAACCCTGTGTCGCCCAAGCGGCCGCTCACCAGCGCACCCGGGCGCCTGCATCGCCCATGCCTAGGCTCGCGCCGATCGCCTTGCCTCGCCCAGCCCAGACGCGCGCGCGCGCGCTGCGCGCACTGAACCGCCCAAACGCGCGCGCCGCTCCGCTTCGTTGCCGCCCGGCCGCCTCGCCGCAGCGTGCGACCCAGCGTGTTCGCTCGCTGCGGCAGGCCAGCGTCTGCGTGCGTGTGCTGCGTCGCGTCCGCTCGCCCGCCAGCGCGCGCTCTCTCCTGTCGCGATCGCGCGCAGCAGCCCAGCGCCAGCGCCCTTCCCCCTAGCGCCCGCGCGCTTGGAAGCCCGATAGTACCTGCAGCGCGCCAGCGCCCGATGCAGCGCCCCGATAACAGCGCCCCAGGCGAGTGCAGCGCCCAGCGCCGCGCCCACGCTTGTCGCTTGTCTTGGCCAGACGGACGACACCCTTGCCGTGCGGGTTGGGGCGTGGCCTTGTGCCTTCTCGGTCGGTAATTCCCAGACTTTTTCCTTTGGGCCCTAGGCTATTGGCATTGTTTATTTAATTAGGTTGTTTTTATTAAAATGCTTAGGTTGCTCGGTTTCGCTTTAAAGCTCGAGGTCATTATTTGATTGTGAAAGTTATTTACGCTGTTTCGGTAAGGATTCCTTACCGTGGTTGTGTGGACCTGCGATGCTTTCTTGAATGTGCCTTATATGCATGTTTACTTTTATTGACATGATTAGTGGATAGGACAACTTGTGATTGCACTCCTGCTAGCATGTTTGCTTGATTGTACATGTTAGTGCCATGCTAGGATTGTTCTTCCAAATGCCCGAGATTCTGCTTTAAGTTCGTAGTATCATGCTAGGTTATGTATGATTGATGATGATTATGTATGTTTAGCCAGAATCGCGTTTACTCTATACTCTAGCTAGTGTGTTAGGGTCATTTGTCATCATCTAGAGGCCGAGAGCGGACATAACGTACCTTGTCCCCACCGGTCGGGAGTAGAGCGAAGCATAACGTACATTGCTTCCCCGACAGTAGATGTGGATTTAGCTACCACATCGGCATAAGCCTAGTTTGTAGCTCGCTAGAGCGGAACCACCGCCAGCGGTGCAAGCCCCGCCTTGGCCGGTTCTTAGCTTCGTCGGTGGTACAGTTACAGCCGCATGATGAGTGCCGAGGGCCTCGCACTCACGTGTTCGGTGACACCGCTTCCGAGTCTTTAGGCATGCGTGCACGGCCCGAGTAGTTTGTACTTAGGCCCCCACATTTACGCCGGTTGCGGCGGAAGATGCGATGTGCGCACACGCCGCGTTAGTCGCCGGTTCGAGAGCTCCCGGGCTAATGTTCGTGAGTACACCAGCCTTCCTCTGTTTAGAGCCGGACTTGGGTACTCTCCCGATAGTCCAGATTATAAGAGGTAAGAGGCCCTTGAGGACACCCATTGGGATTGGCTTTTGAGTGATCATATGGTCGAGGAGAAAGACCCTCGAGGGTGTCGGACATCTTTGGGATCGGTTTTGAGCCGATCAATTGGCCGAGGAGAAAGACCCTCGGAGATGTCTCGGGATTGGTTATGAGAGCCAATCATTAGGCCGGGGAGTAGGAGACTTCCGAGGATTCCAGATCTGCCTTTGTAAGCTCGTTGAGCTTTGATCCATGTTGGTAATCGTTTGCATGTATACTAGGGTGCTAGATGATTGATGTATCGTATTGTACCCAGGTTGAGGATTCTTCTGAGTATGTTTATACTCACCCTTATTTCTGTGGTTTTTCACCAGTAACTAGGGACAAGACCGGACGGCTAAGCTAAGAGGAGAGCTGAATGATCATGGGAGCTGCCAGGCACTCTGTCTTTATTGTTTGCATATTTGTTCAACATGTAGATGGACAGATTCCTCCTAGGAAAAATTATAAAAAGTTGTTTGAACTGTTTTGAATGTTTTTATATACTGGCCAGGCTTGTTTTACTTCGTTGGTCTTTCTTAAACAAAATTGTTGATTATGTTTTAAGCATTCCCCGTTTCTAAATGTTTTGAAAGGTTTTAAATATGAGCACTAAACCGCTTGATGAAGTATTTTAACTTGCATGCTGAGTGATTACCTAGGTTTAGGACCGTATTTTGGGTCGGGTTCTTACAATTTCTTCTCTTTTGAACAAATGCACCAAAACTCCCATGATCCAAGGCTAACTAAGATATGTCGCGAAAAGAGGAACAAGAGCTCCCAATAGCTAAACTGGCGCGCATCCCAACAGGCTTTCCCGAAGACCCAGGTCCGAAACCCAGCTGCAATACAATTTCCTTACATTTTTACTTTTGCACTTAACCATGCCCAAACACTTCCACAAAACCTCAAAAACTACAAAAGACCAACCAATAATTTTATCAACTGGAAAAAGACATAAACGACCCTGACGGCCTGACCAAATTACCAAAATACCCCTAGGGCATACTTGGAAGACCGAGATGAAAACCTGGGCCGTTACAGCTGTTGGGCGTGCAAGCGCGGCAGGGGACGGGCGCTGGCAAGGCGACACGGGCGCGCTGGCGCACGGACGCGGACGGGCGACACTTAGGCGCTGCTTTTGGCTGGGGCAATGCCAGGCAGGCCGGGCGCGGCGAGCAGGCTGGCGAGGGCGTCTGGGCGCGATCACGGTGGCCGAGCGTCTGGGCTCTTCTTCTTTGGCTGGTGCGGCGCTGGTGCTGGTGCACGGGCGAGCGGCCGGGTCTGTCTTGTTGGTGCGGCTCGGTGGTGCAACGACCTTTCTTTGGTCCCAAATTTCTTGGTTCTTGATTCTTGGAGAGACGGCAAGGTGAGAAATAGGGCTCTTTCACTTCTTTTCCTTTTTCCTAATTTTAAATAAGCCTTGGTGATCTAAAATCCTTTCCCAGGGCTTTCCTTCTTCGAGTCCCCGCTGAGACAATCTTTTCTCTTTAATTAAACTCATTTAAATCAAGCTTCCAACTCACCATTAGGTTAAGGGTTCAATCCCCAATGGAAGCACTTTAATAATCATTAATTTTGCTAATAACCAAATCACCTCCAAACTTCCAAACAACTATCACCAACTTCTTGGGTCTTGCAACCAACAACAATCAAGCCTCGATAAAGGGCATGAATGACCCTGAAATCCTGAAAATCCACAAACCCTGACCGGGAAGCAAAAGACCAGAATACCCCTAAGGGTTAAAATAGCTTTAACGACCCTACCAAACAACCGAATATTGAACCGGAAACACATGGGAAACCGGAATAGAAAATTGGGTCGTTACAATACTCCCTCCTTTTAAGACTTTCGTCCCCGAAAGTCCTATGACGAAAACAACTCTAGGAAATCTTCACTGATCCTTAACCATCCGAACACCCGGTTAAGACAACACTAGTCCTTCTTCGAAAACCAAACCCTTTTGGGTTCCCAAAGGCTCAAAGCCATAACGACATCGAGTCCGCCACAAACTATCTCACCCAAGACTGGACATACACTGAACTCCGAGGAAAGAGATGTGATTGTGCTAGTCGGTAAGCCACATCCTCAAACCGCACCAACTCTCAAACCGTCTTACAACCCTAGGGTTCACTTATCCCTACTGACCCAACTCAGAACGCCTCTCCACAACGCTACTCTCAGCAAACTTGTGGACTGGTCACAAGCTCTAAAACTCAACGCCACGCACCGGCGTAACTTCTCTTAATACTCACAGCTGTTAACGAACAACCTCAACCCTACACCATGCTCGCCAACCAACTGAATCTCTTGGGTTCCAGAAACCAATCGGCCTACTCTTACTTCACAAGAGACCAACGAACTCTAATGTTTGCCCACAAAACTCAACGGAATCCTTCCGAACCACCATCTGGCGACTGATCCTAAAGACAACCTTCACCAACTGCTACGAGCCCAAACAACTAAGCCACCACCTTAAAGAGAAATCAGCGTACTAAGGTCAAGGCACAAACTCCATGTAACGGCCAAGGTTTTCATCCCGGTCTTCCAGGTATGCCCTAGGGGTATTTTGGTAATTTGGTCTGGCCGTCGGGGCCGTTTATGTCTTTTCAGGGGTTAAAAATCATTGGGTGGTCTTTTGTAGTTTTTGAGGCTTTGTGGAAGTGTTTGGGCATGGTTAAGTGCAAAAGTAAAAATGTAAGGAAATTGTGTTGTAGCTGGGTTTCGAACCTGGAGTGCTAGGAAGTCAGGTGGGTGGTGTGGCCAGTTGAGCCACAGGAGGATTGTATTACTCTTTCCGCGTCATATCTTGGTTGGCCTTGGATCCTTGGAGTTTGGTGCGTTTGATTAAAAGAAAAGAATTAGGGTTGTCTTCTTCTCCAAATCTCCCAAGCCTCCTTGGCCGCCCAAGCTCCCCCTCCCTAGTTCCTTGCCGAGCTCCTTCTCCCCTTGCAGCCCCGTCGTTCGTGCGTTGTCCCGGCCGAGCAGCAGCCTAGTCGAGCAGCGGCCAGCCAAAGCAGCCAGACCGGTAAATGAGTAGCCCACCTGGACACCCAGCCAGCCGGGTATCGCGGCCCCGCCGGATGCCCAGCGCCCAACAAATAGGTATCGCGGCCGCCAGCGCCTAGCATCAGGCCTATGGTATACCCCAGGTCGTCCAGCCGAGCTCGCACCCATGCGCCCGCTCCGCGTCTGCGCCCGTGCGCCGCATCCCGTCGCCTGCCTCGCCCCAGCTCGCCTATCCGCGCGCCGTCCCAGCTACTGTATCAACAGCACAAGAACGGCACGCCTCGACCTCTAAACATCAGGTCATCCCAACACTCGGATGATAAACATGATCCTGGCCCACCATCTCGCTTCTACTGGCCAAACTCGGTGGCTTCATCAACACCAACTAACTCATGAGCATAAACCTACTGATCATGCCCTCTCGGGAACTTCCGGGGCGACTGGAGCTACTGGGGGGGTGTCTCCTAAATAAACTCTATCAGCTTGGCTATCTGTGCCTGGGACTCCTCACTACGCGCTACAAACAGCGCCTGGGTCTCCGCTCTCTGGTAGCTAAAAGACCTGCCATTAATTCTCTCATGGCTGGAGCACACTCTACTCAAGGAGTCTCGCTTTGAGGCATGCTAGCCTCTACCCCCTTCTCTTGGCAACTCAATTGCCTGGGCCAAAGTTGGCCTACAGGTCTAAACAACCCTGGACGTGGTCTCATCAATAACATGAGCAGTCCAACTCCTCGGTTGGAAATACCAAACGTCCCTGCTCCTCTATGTGTAATCAGCATACGCGATCTACACTAAGCAATAAGCTAGTCCACACTGGGACTCTCACTACCCAACAGGGGTAACGCATGTATACTAGATGCAGTATTGTAAAATAAAAACTCTTAGCTTAATGAACTCAGACAAACCTGACGGTCGTGGAGTGCTGATGATCATGGGGACAACAACCTACAAAGAGGTTAGTCTACAGAATCTATGACTCTGTGCTCTGATACCAACTGTAAGGACCTGACTCGAAATACCGTCCTAAACCTAGTTCATCACTCAGCATGCAAGTTAAATAATTCAACGAGCGGTTTAGTGCTCATATTTAAAACTTTTCAAAACATTTGAGAACGGGGAACAATTAAAACATAACCAACAAATTTCATTAAGCAAATCCAACGGAGTAAAAACAAGCCTGGCCAGTATTTATAAAAGAACATTCAAAGCAGTTTTAAACAACTTTTAACATAATTCCCCTAGGACTCCTGTCCATCTACATGTTGAACAAATAATGCAAATAATAAACGACAGACTGCCGGCTGCCCCCATGATCAAACAACTCTCTCCGCTAGCCATCCCGGTGTTGTCTTAAGTTACCTGGTGGAAAAACCACAGAAATAAGGGTGAGTATAAACTTACTCAGTACGAATCCCCAACCGGGGTACAATACGATACATCAGTCATCAAGCACCCTAGTATACATGCAACACATACGAGCTCAGAAACATCAAGTTGGCTCAGGCTAACCGCCGATCTAGAAATTGCCTATTCAAGGACTTACAACCACCACCTATACTAGGTTCTACACCTGGACGCCCATCGGGGTCTTACACAACCTAGGACGCGATGATGCCCATCGGGGTCTTACACATAAGGATGCCCATCGGGGTCTTACATCTGCTAGACTCAGTGATGCCCACGGGGACTTACACACAAGGATGCCCATCGGGGTCTTACTCCTCAATTCAATGATGCCCATCGGGGTCTTACACATACGGATGCCCATCGGTGTCTTACTCCTCAAATCAATGATGCCCATCGGGGTCTTACACATACGGATGCCCATCGGGGTCTTACACCTCAAAACAATGATGCACATCGGGGTCTTACACATATGGATGCCCATCGGGGTCTTACACCTCAAAACAATGATGCCCATCGGGGTCTTACACATACGGATGCCCATCGGGGTCTTACTCCTCAAATCAATGATGCCCATCGGGTCTTACACCTCTAGCCATCAATGCTGCCCAATGGGGTCTTACACATCTAGGATGCCCATCGAGGTCTTACTCCAGCTAGGATCACAGAGATGCCCATCGAGGTCTTACACTCCCTAGCAATCCTTATGATGCCCATCGGGGCTTACACATAAGGCAACAATGCAGTGCCCATCGGGGACTTACCTACACTAGCATCGCATTGGGGCCCATCGGTGTAACAGCCCGGATTTTAGTTAAATGGAAATTAGTTAAAAAAAAAAAAGAATAGGAGGGCTCGAACCCTTAGCCTCAAAGAGGGAAGGGAGTTTGGAATTAATTAAGGAAAAAATAAATGCGTTGGCAAGGGCTCGAAGGGGGGAAGCCTTGGGAAGGGCATTTGAGATTTCCAAAGCCTATTTAACTTAGGGAAGGAAGGAAAAAGAAA
The DNA here is from genome assembly GCA_036507275.1 of Sicyos edulis. NCBI lineage: Eukaryota > Viridiplantae > Streptophyta > Magnoliopsida > Cucurbitales > Cucurbitaceae > Sicyos > Sicyos edulis. The sequence continues at coordinate 12,947,293 of CM071855.1, forward strand.
AAAAAGAAAAGGAAAACCCCACTCTCTCTCGCAAACCCTCACTCTTCCCCTCACCCACGCCGCCGACACCCAGCACTCTCACCCTCGTCGCTCGGCGCCGCCGTTGCCCAGCCAGCCCGTGGCCGCACCAAGCCGCACTACACCAGCCACTGCATGCCGCCCTGCCGCCCAACGCCGCGACCGCCGCGGAGCCACCGTGCGCCCACCGATCAGCGCGCCCATCTCCGCGCCCAAAGACACCGACCGCGCCGCGCTTCGCTCGCCGCTGCCCGTCCGCTCACCCGCGCGCGTCGTCCAGCGTGTCGCTCGTTCGCGCGCTAGCCCTGCAGCCAGTCGCTTGCACACCGCGCCGCCGTCGTCCGGACGCCTTGCGCAGCGCCCGCTCCAGCGTGTCTGCTCGCCGCTTTGCCGCGCGCCGAGATAGCGCCAAAGCACCTGCGCACACCAGCCGCGCGTTCACGCTCCTCCTTGCTGCTTTGAGACGTGTGTCTTCTCGGTTGGTAAATTTCCGAGCCTCCACCCTTTAGACTTCATGATTTTAGTCTTTGCTTTTTTTATTTAGGATATTTTATTGTATGCCTAGGTCGCTCGGGTTCGCTTTAAAGCTCGAGGGTTGTTAGTTGGTTCGTGATAGTTACATTCCACTCATTTCCAGGTAAGGATTTCTTACCCAGGGTTGTGTGGACCCTGCGAACACTTGATAGCATATTGATTATTGTAACTGTATGAGTTTCTAGTGGATAGGCTTCATGCTTGCTTTTGATACATGTTCGTGTTATGTTTGTGTTCCGTTAGTTCCATGCTAGGGTCCTCCTATCCTGACATATCCATGCTTTATGTTGTATTCTATTAGTTCCATGCTACGTTCTTCCATCCTGGCATATCCATGTTCTCCGTTGAATGCTGTTAGATCCATGTTAAGTTTAGATAGGTGTCGTATAGTGTAGAGGATTGTAGGGGTAACTAGTGTAGGTCCCGCTCGGGTAAGACCCCGATGGGCATCCTAGGTGTATAAGACCCCGATGGGCATCACTGAGTTTGAGGTGTAAGACCCCGATGGGCATCCTAGGTGTATAAGACCCCGATGGGCATCACTGAGTTGGAGGTGTAAGACCCCGATGGGCATCCTAGGTGTATAAGACCCCGATGGGCATCACTGAGTTGGAGGTGTAAGACCCCGATGGGCATCCTAGGTGTATAAGACCCCGATGGGCATCCTAGGTGTATAAGACCCCGATGGACATCACTGAGTTGAAGGTGTAAGACCCCGATGGGCATCCTAGGTGTATAAGACCCCGATGGACATCACTGAGTTGGAGGTGTAAGACCTCGATGGGCATCCTAGGTGTGTAAGTCCCCGATGGGCAGCACTGAGTCCTAGGTTGTGGAAGGCCCGAAGGGCATCCAGGTGTAGAACCTAGAGTAGTTTATAGCTGTAAGCCTTCGAATAGGCAAGCTCCAGGAGGGGCGTATGGTCTAACCCAACTGTTTGCTCCAAGTCGTTGTATGGTTGCATGTGCTTGTGCTAAATGAGATGTTTTCGTATTATACCCCGGTTGGGGATTCTTACTGAGTAACTCGTTGCTCACCCTTATTTTCTCTGTGGTTTTCCACCGGGTAACTTGGGACAGAGGCTGGATGGCTAGGAGGAGGCTGCTGGATGATCATGGATAGCTGACTCTGAGTTGCACGTTCCTTTTATTGTTTTTATGATTTAGCATGTAGTGGGACTTGGGTCCCTAGAAAAAGCACTAAAAAACTATTTTATGTTTCTCGAACTGTTCCCTTTGATTTGTTTTAAGAAAGTACTGATCAGTCACTTATTTATTATTGGTTTTATTTATTGGAACTATGTTTTTGTTTTAAATTGTTGATTACAAGGTTTTAAATTGGGAACTCTGAATGATGTTTTCCATTCTTAATCATGCATGCTAAGTAAGGATCTAGGTTAGAGACCGTTTCTCGGGTTGGGTCTTCACAATCGGGGACTTACCCAAGCGGGACCTAAACTAGAAACTCCTACAGTCTTCTACACTATACATCACCTGCCTATTCCTAGCATGGAACTAACAGAATATAACAGGAACAAGGATATGCCAGGAAAAGAAAAGTCCCTAGCATGATACTACGAACTCAAGCAGGAATCAAAAGCATGCTGGAAGAACAAACCTAGCATGGCACTAACATGAACAAAAAGCAAACATGCTAGCAAGATTTCAAACACAAGCTGTCCTATAGCTAACATGCTCATAACAGTAACCAAGCATACAAAGCACAATCCTGAAAGCATCGCAGGGTCCACACAACCACGGTAGGAAATCCTTACCTGGAATAAGCAGAAATTAACTACCACAACCAACAAGCGACCCTCGAGCTTCTAAATGAACCCGAGCAACCTAAACAAACAATAAAAATCATCCTAATTGAGCAAACAACAACTAACATCTTAAGGTCCAAAAGAGTGGAGGCTCGGGAATTACCAAACGAGAAGGTACTAGGTCTCGGCCCCAACTATCTTGGCAAAATAGGCTCTCGGCGGCAAGTGGGCAGGCAAGAAGTGCGGCTGGGGCGAGTAGGCTGGGCGCGCTGGCGCGGCAGGGGACGGGCGGCGACACGGGCGCACTAGTGCACGAACGCGGACAGGCGACGCTGGCGCGCTTGCGCTGGGACGCCGCGCGGACTAGGCGCGACGCGAGCAGGCTGGCGAGGGCGTCTGGGCGCGATGCAGGGGCTGAGATGGGGCGTCTGGGCTGATGGTGCTACAGGCAGGGGCTGCTGCTGCTGCTGGTGCGGCGCTGGGGCTGGTGCACGGGCGAGCGGCCGGGTCCTGTGCCCTGGTGCGGCTCAGGTGGTGCAACGGCCTGCTGCTGGTCCCGGCCTTTGGTTCTTGATTCTTGGAGAGACGGCAAGGTGATAAATAAGGCTCTTTCCTTTCTTTTCCTTTTTCCTAATTTTAAATAAGCCTTGGTGATCTAAAATCCCTTCCCAGGGCTTTCCTCCTTCGAGTCCCCGCTGAGACAATCTTTTCTCTTTAATTAAACTCATTTAAACAAGCTTCCAACTCACCATTAGGTTAAGGGTTCAAACCCCAATGGAAGCACTTTAATAATCATTAATTTTGCTAATAACCAAATCACCTCCAAACTTCCAAAAAACTATCACCAACTTCTTGGGTCTTGCAACCAACAACAATCAAGCCTCGATAAAGGGCAGGAATGACCCTGAAATCATGAAAATCCACAAACCCTGATCGGGAAGCAAAATACCAAAATACCCTTAAGGGTTAAAATAGCTTTAACGGCCCAACCGAACAACCGAATATTGAACCGGAAACACATGGGAAACCGGAATAGAAATCTGGGCCGTTACAGGAATGTCAGGTCCATCCTCGCAAATGTGGCTGTCTCCACAGAAATAATAGCTCTCATAGCTCATTAGGGTGAAGGTTGAATGTAACGGCCCAGATTTCTATTCCAGTTCCTTAGGAATGTTCGGTTAATATTTTGGATGTTCGTTTGGGCCGTTAGGGCTGTTTGTAAGGACCCGACCCAAACTAGGGTCTAAACCTAAGTCCTTAACTCGAAATGCATGAAAACAGTATTCGCAATCTCGGGCATGTAAATTTAAAACAAAACTTCTTCAAAACAACTCGGGAGAACAAGGTTATAAGAGTATAAATTCATTAAAACAGTCTTAGGGTACCCTAAAGTCAAAACATAAAAACTCGATAAAACAAGTTCCACTTATCATGCCATTAAATAGTTCATGCAGAAAGAAGGAATTTAGAAGACTCTAAACAGAACAATGCAGCAAGTCCCATGGTCGTCTCCAGCTCGTTCGATCACCCATCTCGGTACAATCTCGTAGTACCTGTGGTATTCCACAGTGGAAAGGGTGAGTTTTGCAACTCAGTAAGGATTCCCCACCTCGGGGTAAAGACATGCATCAGGTCAAAAGCATCACGAACATGCAAGATAGCAACATAATCAAGGGGTCCACAAAACCCGAGCTCCTGGGCGAAAAGGGTTAGGAACCATGTCCAAGATCCACGCCACGCAGAGCGGTCTGAGGCCACAAACCAAAGACCTAAAGGCCAATAGAGACCACAAATCTCTAAGGCAATCCGGGATACCTGCTCCAGGCCGAGGATCCTGCGAGTAGAGAAGCCTGGTAGCTAAGGGACCACAAATCCCACAGTCTCATACTCACGGTGAGGGTGGATCCAAGCACACGCTCACCAAAGGGCCACAAACACACACATACCTGGAGAGCACCCTAGGCTACTAGTAAAATGCCGACAGGTGGCCGTGAGCTCGGTGGGCCAACCATCCACGGGAACCCGACGGCGAGGGACCACAAATCCCCCATCGAGAACGTGCCGGCCACAAACCATGCACGTCCGCTTACTAGTATCCTCTATCCGGTCTCCGTGTCTCGTTTGCGTCCAAACGAAGCACCAAGCCGTGCATCAAACATCATGCAAGACCCTAATGGGACATAAGGACTGTCATGCAAGACCGACTCTATCAACCAACATGCAGTAGTTTATGCATATCCATATCATCAACATAATCTACATGCTTGCCTTAACATGATATCAATCATATATTACATGCTCTCAGTATAATCAATACAAACACAACAACATAGATTATGTCACATCAAACACGTAAGCGAATACAGTCAATCCAGCACATGTAATAGCCACGGGCCTCGAGAAGGGGGTAACGGGTCCCTTACCTCGGCTGAACCTCCCAAACAACACTTTAGAATAACCTAGAAGCCCCCAAAAGTCAAAACGCAACTCCGAGCCCTGAAACAAGCAAACCGATCAAAACTAGCACCTTAAACCATTAAAAATGGATCCAGAAGGTCAAATTTAGCAAACAGTGAAGAACCTCGAAAAACGTGTCCCGGCGCCCTCCCGGACTCAGCTCGAAGAACAAGGAATACCTTCGGTCAACTCTGGTCAACATAAAGGTCAAACTTGTCAATACTTGCAATTTACCCAAACAAACACTATTGCTCCTAATTCCAAACAACCCCTAATTCCAACATTCCATGAACTCATAACCAAACACTAATTAATCCTAACTTGCACATCCAAGGGCCAACTACCAAACAATCCTTAATCATCAATTAAATAACTTCAACCCCTTAACCAAACAAGTCTAAACCACTACTTTAATGAGTTTAAACCTAAAACAAACAACCACTAAACTTTACTTGAATAACCTTATACATGAAATCAAACAAGCCTAATTCTTCATTAAAACAAGCTTAAACTTTGAACCAAATTTCCCTATTCCTCATTAGAATAGCCTTATCCCAACTTAAATAACACAACCCAACTTCCAAACACCCACCTTCTTCTTCATTTGGCCACCATTTTCACCCAAATTCAAATTAGAGAAATAAAGAAGGAGAGAGAGAGAACTTACCCACACTCGGCGGCGGCGAATCACCACGAGCGACACCGCGCGGCGACCCGCAACCACGCCTCGACGACGACGTCCGCGCGCGCGACAGCCCGCGTGCTGTCGCTGGTCTCCTCCCCGCTGCGACGGTGAGCAGCTCACGGTGCGGACCACCTTCGCACGCCCTTCGGACTCGCGAGCTCGAGCTTTGCGCGACTCGGTGCCCCACGGACGCCGCGCGAACGCCGGACTCGCACCCTCACGGCCGCGGCGCGCAACCTCGCCGGAACTACAACTCCGCGAACTCGAAATGGACGCCGACGAGGTTCTCTTTCGAGATGACGGCGTGAATGCTGTCAATGCTCCTTGGGATCCGAAAATGCATTTAAATACCCCTAGAAGAAGACCATTTTGCCCTTTATTCCTCCAAATAACCACAACTTACCCTTATTCTATTTTAAATAAACCCTCTAAATGGGAGGATATTACAACATTCCCCCCTTAGAAAACCTTCGTCCTCGAAGGTGGACTAAGGCTCGAACAACTCTGGAAAACGAGAGCGCATAACATCCTCACGCTCCCAGGTTGCTTCCTCAACCCTCTGGTTCCTCCATAACACTTTAACTAGAGCAATTTCACGCTTCCTCAAAACTTTAAGATCTCGGTCCAAGATCTGAACAGGTTTCTCTTCATACGACAAATCTCCCTTAAGTGCCAAGGGCTCATGGTCAAGAACATGCGATGGATCATGCACATAATGACGAAGCATTGAAACATGGAACACATCGTGAACTGCCGATAAAGAAGGTGGCAAAGCTAAACGATAGGCTACTGCACCAATCCTCTCAAGGATCTCAAAAGGCCCGACAAATCTCGGACTCAACTTCCCTTTCCTTCCAAATCTCAGGATTCCCCGCATCGGTGCCACTTTCAGAAATACATGATTCCCAACCTCAAACTCAAGATCTCTGCGACGAACATCCGCATAACTTTTCTGCCGACTCTGCGCAGTAAGCATTCTAGCACGAATTTTCTGGGTTGCTTCATTAGTCATTTGCAACAACTCAGGCCCTAATAACTTTCTTTCTCCAACCTCATCCCAATGAACAGGCGATCTGCACTTCTTTCCATACAACGCCTCGAAAGGTGCCATCTGAATAGTGGACTGATAACTGTTATTGTATGCAAACTCCATCAAATATAACCATTTGTCCCAACTACCTGGGAAGTCTAATACACAAGCTCTCAGCATGTCCTCCAAAATCTGATTAACTCTCTCTGTCTGGCCATCTGTCTGTGGGTGGAAGGCTGTGCTGAACTTACAGGTGGTTTCACTGCCTTCCTGAAGGCTCTCCCAAAAGTGCGAAGTGGACTGAATGCCTCTTTCTACAACGATACTGCCAGGAACCCCATGCTACTTGAAAATCCTTCTCAAGTAAAACTATGCTCACTTCTCAACAGAACAATCCAGCTTTCCTGGAATAAATTGCGCTACTGGTAAGACGATCCACAATCGCCAATATCATGGTGAAACCTCTCAGCGTCCTAGAAAGTCTTGAAATGAAACTCATAGAGACCTCGTTCCACTTTCACTCTGGGAACTAAGGGGCTGCAACAACCAAGCAAACTCACCTGCTAAAAATTCAACCCCAAACTGGAACTCCAACAATCTCATTTGCTCGATAATCCATAGTCACGAGAATCCTTTGACCTCCATAACTCTTGGTAACCTCGAGGTGCCAAGAAAACGACGAACTATACACATCTAACAAGAACCTGGGCCTAATTTCAACATCAACAGACATACTGAGTTTCTAACTAAGCTGCCACTCACAATAGAAGCAACATATATCTGAGTGTGCTCTCCCGACTGCAATCTCGCTTGTAACTGACTGGCTACAAATCTCGGCCTCACAACAACCGCACTGATAACTAAACTAACGTCTTTCAATCAACACTACTGTTCTCGGTCGAGACAAGGCCCTAACAACAGAGAAACAACAAACTCCACTAAAAAAATGAACTTCTCTACTTAGTGCAAGAGCAACCACAAGATCTTTACCATGGTGGTAAGGAACCTCGCAATCATAGTCTTACAAGCTTAAACAACCAATGCTACCTCAAAACAGCTCATTCTGGATGAAACAATACTTTAAATCTCTTAGGAACCACGAAAACTACAACTTCTCTCCAAACACGCAACGCATGTAGGATCTCCAAGCATATACCACAAATGCTAACCGGGCGTGAATCAAAGATCTGCTCATACGACTTAAGTCGCTCCGGGCCCACACGCTAGTACTATTCTCTATCTCAGCAAGGGCACAACACAGACCTTCTTAGAAGCATCACTGCAAGCCACAATCCCTCTAACCTCTCAGGTACTGACCACATGGTGCTGAAATCAAACATCTTCTCAAAATACTGAATCAGTCTCGCACTCAACTGACCACACAACGCTTGCCTTCTCTCGCGAATCGTGTCATTGGTCCTCTACAATCGATGTCAACTTTGGTTCTAACTGCTCACTGCATTGGTCACAATAAGATCCACTGAAATTCCTTAACGAGAAATCACATGGCCTTAAAGAAGGCCATTGAATCCAACCAAAACTCACATTTAGAAACTTAGCAAACAAACCACTTTCCCGAAGTGCTAACAAAACTCATGTCAACTCCTCGTGATCTGACTATAACTTAGCAAACCAAGATATCGATCATGTGCGAACACATACTTGCTCAAAAATCCTTAATACTCTATCCATCATGCCCATAACCGTTGCACGACAATTGACAATTCAATTGACATCACTAAGAAATACCAGTGACCGAAGCAAGATCTAAAAGTTGTCTTAGAGATGTCCTCTTCCTTGATCCTCAATTGATTGAAGCCATTATAAAACAACCTTGGTAAACACCACGACACTCTGAAGTTGATCGAACGAGTATCTGATCTCACTATTACCTTAACAAGCTTTCCATGGCTAACACAAAACTCAAAGGTCCATCGTTCTATTTAAGAAGCTGCACAAGTGTTTCCACAATGACATACAGGGACGGACGAAGCCGCTATCAAACAACTCCTGCAATTGAACCTTCAAGTTCTTTTAACCCCATCGAGGTCATCCAAACAAAAATCTTGAGATGGGGTCGCTCCCCAGCTCAAGTTCAACTTAAAAGAGCACTGCTCGGGGCGGAGGCAATCTTGTTAGATCCACAAGATATACATCGGCGAACTTTATCACCACTGAAACTGAACTGATAGCCCACTCAAAACCTCATACCTCTAATACTGAGGTAATAAATCCAACACTTCCTTAGCTAACTGCTTCCTTACCTTCTTGGTCGAAATCGACGAAAGACTCTCTCTTACTTCCTGCTTTTGAGCTAATGACTCGACCTTACGAGATGCCTAAAGAACACTTCCTTACACTGCTAGCAATCACAACATGGTTCTCTGACAACCACCTCCAAACCAAGAATTGGATAAAACATACTTAGAGGCAACCTGGGACGGCATCTAACGATTCGCCAAACACAGCCCTCCAACTGGCTTGACCTCAAACCCATCGAATCTTTAAACTTGCTGCTGACTCCCAAACCTAGATGATTTGGTAGTCTCAACTTTCTCTCTTGCCAAACAACATGAGTGAGCTCCTTGGGAAAACTTGCAAGTCCAATTAGTTACATAAACTGACACTGCATCATTCCCCTGCTGAAAGAAGGAGAACTGAACTGACACCCTCTGCTTATCAACCTTTGGCAAGCCAAACAGCTCTCTGAGGTCAATGAACTCTGAAACGGTCGAACCCTCTAGGAAAAATCAGCATAGACCATTTCCAGACCTTTGTCTCAAACTCCCAAGTGAAACATCACGTTGAATCTCCTACCCCCACTGGGCAAACTTGGTGGTTGAAGATCATCTCGAACAGCGACAACCACGCCTCAGCTACTAAATGGGTTTTAGACAATCCAACAAGGTGGTACGGATCCTTTTTTTTTTTTTTTTTTTTTTTTTTTTTTTTTTTTTTTTTTTACTGCTCAAATCCTGAGCATTAGCAACCGGTGTAGACACTTGATCAACCTCCAACACACCCTGAAGAGATCCTTGAAATTTTTTTCTGCAACAACCAGCATCTCATCTTTCACTCAATTCTTGCGCTTGCCGCATCAGCCACAACACTGGGTATCTTTTCCTGATCCAACTCTAGGGTTACACCTCATGCTGACCTCTAGAAAACCGCACCTCAAGACCGGTGCTCCTCTTGAGCTCAAAAACTCAAGGTACTCCTCAATGGACCTTGAACCTTTAACAAAATTTATAGTAACTCTACTAGGAATCTCCACAGTTTACAACATACTTAGGGACATCTCAGTCCCCTCCAAAAGCTTTGGGCTAGCATGCAAGTATGATAATAAGAAATAACATACAATAAACAAATCGTGTTAATCATAACAAAGCATGCTTTAAAATCCTTAATCCACTACCAAGTTACCTGATGGAGATCGGCAAATGAAGACCATGGGGACCAAAACAACGACCTCTACGATGTAAGCTAGTCTACAGAATCTATGACTCTGAGCTCTGATACCAACTGTAAGGACCCGACCCAAACTAGGGTCTAAACCTAAGTCCTTAACTCGAAATGCATGAAAACAGTATTCGCAATCTCGGGCATGTAAATTTAAAACAAAACTTCTTCAAAACAACTCGGGAGAACAAGGTTATAAGAGTATAAATTCATTAAAACAGTCTTAGGGTACCCTAAAGTCAAAACATAAAAACTCGATAAAACAAGTTCCACTTATCATGCCATTAAATAGTTCATGCAGAAAGAAGGAATTTAGAAGACTCTAAACAGAACAATGCAGCAAGTCCCATGGTCGTCTCCAGCTCGTTCGATCACCCATCTCGGTACAATCTCGTAGTACCTGTGGTATTCCACAGTGGAAAGGGTGAGTTTTGCAACTCAGTAAGGATTCCCCACCTCGGGGTAAAGACATGCATCAGGTCAAAAGCATCACGAACATGCAAGATAGCAACATAATCAAGGGGTCCACAAAACCCGAGCTCCCGGCGAAAAGGGTTAGGAACCATGTCCAAGATCCACGCCACGCAGAGCGGTCTGAGGCCACAAACCAAAGACCTAAAGGCCAATAGAGACCACAAATCTCTAAGGCAATCCGGGATACCTGCTCCAGGCCGAGGGATCCTGCGAGTAGAGAAGCCTGGTAGCTAAGGGACCACAAATCCCACAGGTCTCATACTCACGGTGAGGGTGGATCCAAAGACGCGCACCAAAGGGGGCCACAAACCCAACCACATACAGAGAGCACCTAGGCTACTAGTAAAATGCCGACAGGGCCGTGAGCCTGGTGGGCCAACCATCCACGGGAACCCGACGGCGAGGGACCACAAATCCCCCATCGAGAACGTGCCGGCCACAAACCATGCACGTCCGCTTACTAGTATCCTCTATCCGGTCTCCGTGTCTCGTTTGCGTCCAAACGAAGCACCAAGCCGTGCATCAAACATCATGCAAGACCCTAATGGGACATAAGGACTGTCATGCAAGACCGACTCTATCAACCAACATGCAGTAGTTTATGCATATCCATATCATCAACATAATCTACATGCTTGCCTTAACATGATATCAATCATATATTACATGCTCTCAGTATAATCAATACAAACACAACAACATAGATTATGTCACATCAAACACGTAAGCGAATACAGTCAATCCAGCACATGTAATAGCCACGGGCCTCGAGAAGGGGGTAACGGGTCCCTTACCTCGGCTGAACCTCCCAAACAACACTTTAGAATAACCTAGAAGCCCCCAAAAGTCAAAACGCAACTCCGAGCCCTGAAACAAGCAAACCGATCAAAACTAGCACCTTAAACCATTAAAAATGGATCCAGAAGGTCAAATTTAGCAAACAGTGAAGAACCTCGAAAAACGTGTCCCGGCGCCCTCCCGGACTCAGCTCGAAGAACAAGGAATACCTTCGGTCAACTCTGGTCAACATAAAGGTCAAACTTGTCAATACTTGCAATTTACCCAAACAAACACTATTGCTCCTAATTCCAAACAACCCCTAATTCCAACATTCCATGAACTCATAACCAAACACTAATTAATCCTAACTTGCACATCCAAGGGCCAACTACCAAACAATCCTTAATCATCAATTAAATAACTTCAACCCCTTAACCAAACAAGTCTAAACCACTACTTTAATGAGTTTAAACCTAAAACAAACAACCACTAAACTTTACTTGAATAACCTTATACATGAAATCAAACAAGCCTAATTCTTCATTAAAACAAGCTTAAACTCAGAACCAAATAAAATTTATTCCTCATTAGAATAGCCTTATCCCAACTTAAATAACACAACCCAACTTCCAAACACCCACCTTCTTCTTCATTTGGCCACCATTTTCACCCAAATTCAAATTAGAGAAATAAAGAAGGGAGAGAGAGAACTTACCCACACTCCGGCGACGGCGAATCCGCCACGAGAACGACCTGCACGGCAGCCCGCAACCACGCCTCGACGACGACGGCGTCGCTGCGCGGCGGCCAGCGTCTTCGTCATTGGTCTCCTCCTCCCCGCTGCGACGGTGAGCAGCTCACGGTGCGGACCACCTTCGCACGCCCTTCGGACTCGCGAGCTCGAGCTTTGCCGCGACTCAGCTGCCCCACGACGCGCGTGAACGCCCGGACTCGCACCCTCACAGCGGCGAGCGCAACCTCGCCGGAACTACAACTCCGGCGAACTCGAAATGGACGCTGACGAGGTTCTCTCTTCGAGAGATGACGGCGTGAACAGTGTCAATGCTCCTTGGGATCCGAAAATGCATTTAAATACCCCTAGAAGAAGACCATTTTGCCCTTTATTCCTCCAAATAACCACAACTTACCCTTATTCTATTTTAAATAAACCCTCTAAATGGGAGGATATTACACTGTTTTAGTCTTTCGCTGAGCTCGAAGATTTTATTCATTTTCAGGTTCTTGGAATTGGAGTATATTCTTGTGTTTTGGTGGCTTGAATTGAAAAAGGAAGATTTAAAAGAAAAGTATTCAAGCCAAGACTCGAACCCTGGTGGCTAGGAGTTTGAGTTGGTTGTTGTTTAAATTAAGAATTAATTAGTGTTGCTGCTAGGACTCGAATCGGTGACCAGTCAGACTTTGGAAGCTTTTTGAAAAAAAAAAAGGAAGTTAAAAGTGCGTCTGTTGGGATTCGAACCTGTGACCTTTGGAAAAAAAGAGAATAAAGGGTGGAATTCGTGTCTTTGCTAGGGTTCGAACCTGGGTGGATTTGGGGAGCTTTTTCTTAAGTGTTTATTAAGGAGAAAATAAGAATGCTCTTGCTAAGGCTCGAACCTTCGTTTTTTTGGAGCTGTGGAGCTTAGTTTTAAAAAAAAAGGAAAATGTGTTAGAGCTAAGAATTGAACGAGAGATGCCTAGGGGTTGGAATCGTCAAATCAAAGGGAAAAGCAGAAAAAGAAATCGCATTCCTCTTCTCTCATTTGCGATTTCCCCAGCTTGCGATCTCTCTGTCTCTTCTCTTTCCCTCTCTTTCTAGCTACCGATTCACCCTTCCCTATTCACCATTCTTACTGAATTTATCAGCCTCTTCATCCCTTCCAATCGATTCTTGCTAGCCCTTGCCAGAATCTCATTCTCCACATACCATCTTACCGTAAACCCTAGCCAAGAGGTTTGCCCGAGACCTTCTTCCCCTCTCCATCATCACGCCGAGATCAGATCCTAGCCAGGTTTTCATTGGTTTCAATCGTTGAGTCTTGCAGCCAAGTTTTGAAAGGTAAGTTTTTCTCCCCTAATCGATTTGGTTGTTGCTCGTTAGATTGTGTCGTAACCGAAGGCCTTGTGTTGTGCATGTCAAGCCCTAGCCGATTGCATTGAGCCGCACCACCTTGCACCAATCAGCCTTGTTGACGAGACCACATCATCTCTATCCCACCTTGTCACAAGCTCCTCGAAGCTGAGCCCTAGGAGAGTCGCAGCCTTCCTCGCACACCCTTGCAAGTCGAGAGGGCTTAGTTGCCGAGGTGAGTCTATGCTAGCTAGCTGAAGCCAAGGCAGGTGGTTTTGTGTTGTTTTATTGGTGCCTTAGCCAAGAGATGCCTTGCCATGAGTGGTGTTTTGCCTTTTCTTCCCGAGAGCACCTTTTGGCCAAGTGGGTTGTTCCGAGCACTTGTTCGGGTTTCGATAAACTCTAACCTTAGCTCGGTTTAGCTGTTTAGCTATATAGTTAGTTCGGTTAGTAATAGGGTGTTCGGTTATGTGTTAGGTTACTTGTAGCTAGGCTTGGTATTCTTCAGCTCAAGGAGCAACTTGTTTATGTTCGTTCTGCTTGTTTCAGGTAAGGGTTTCTTACCGAGGGTTGTGTGGGCCCTGAGTTCATCATGACTGCTACTTTTATATGTTTGACTGTTATGAGCATGTTAGTGGATAGGCTATGCTTTGATTGTTTACGAGCATGTTATGATTTGATATCATGTCCTGTTCTGGCTAGCATGTATGTTTCCCGTGACATGTTAGTACCACGCTAGGTTGTTCTCCAGCATACATTCCATGGGACTCCGTCGGCAACTCTTCTTACCTTATTTTTGTTATTTATTGTTATCAGCATGTAGCGGGCATGGAGCCCTAGGATTTTCATTATTGGAACCTGTTGAATTGTTTTGGGATTTCTGGATGTTTTTAACTGTTGTTGAGTTTTGTTTGGACTTACTTTAAATACTTGGAATGTTATGGTTTTGAATGTGTTGGTTTTGAAATAAACTCTGGCTAGGGTTGCTATATGTTTTACAGGATGAAATAAATGTTTTGAACAGGTTCTAGGATTTGACAGGTTTAAACAGCAAATTTGCAATATTTGTGTTAAATTCTTTTCTGTTTTAAAGTTCATGCTGAGTAAGGATCCATTAGTACCATGTTTTGGGTCGGGTCCTTACAGTTGGTATTAGAGCGTAGAGTCATAGATTCTGTAGACCAACCTGCTTTTGTAGGTTGTTGTTTGTCCCATGATCATCAACACTCCAACAGCCGTCAGGTACGTCCAAATTTGTTGTTTAAGGGTTTTGTAACAGTACCACATCTAGTATACATGCATGGTCTGTTGTTTCTTTTTTGTGGCAGCGAAAGTTCGATAGTGGACTGACCCTTGAGGTTTGGGTGTAGACCGCTAGTGTGCCGGTTACACTAAAAAGAGTAGGGACGCTGGTACTACCAGTCGAGGAGTTGGCACTGAGCCAGTTGTGTTTCAGACCGCGTCCAGGGTTGGGCCGACCAGAAGGTCAAGTTTGGCTTAGTTGTTAGTTCCCCCATAGAGGAGGTGGAAGCTACTTTGCCTCGAAGTGCAACTCTCGTAGTGGAGTTTGTTTTGGCTTTGCTTGTGTTCGGTTGCTAGTAGAGTAGGTCCAAGTGTGGACTAGCCTGGGTGGTTCAAGTGTAGATCTTGAACCTTGTTTGATTGACAAGTTACCCAGAGAGTGGCTATCGAGTTAGTAGATTTTGAGAAAGATGTAGAGACATCTTTGACCACTTGCAAGCCTGTTGTTCTTTTGCAGCCAGTTCTGTTAGTACTGTAAAGACCCGACCCAAAAGGGGCTCTAAATGGGACTTTACCTCAATGCATGCAGTCAAAACTAAAATCAATATGCAGGAATGGCTTTCGGATTCCAATTAAAACGAAAACATTCAAACATTCAATTCAAAGTCAAAACAATTTCCTGAAACATGCCCCTGTCTCCAAGCACCTGTTTCAAGATAAATACGTTCCAAAAGTTTACTCTGATCAGAGATTTATTAAAGCATTCAAAACTTTTAGCAGTTACAACAGTACTGGAATCCGTAAAAACATTCAGAAAACAACCTAGGGCTCTGTGCCCGGCTACATGCATTCAGAGGAAATAAAAAGACAAAGAGTCATAACATAAAATCAGAGTTTGACAACTGGTTCCCATGATCACAGCTCCTCCTTCAGCCATCTTGTCTCGCACCTTGGTTACTTGTGGAAAACCACAAAATAAGGGTGAGTAACGAATTACTCAGTAAGAATCCCCAACCGGGGTACAATACGATATACATGGTCATCTAGCCGAAAGATATGCAAGCTATGAATATAAACACAGAATAGAGCACATAGCTTAAATCCACTTATAAACCTCGGATGCCAACTCAGGGTCTTAGTCCGGAAAATCCACCACACAATACACCCTATACGAGAAACAAGTCTCGGCCTCAGCCTGTCTACTGTCGATATGAAAGGTGCACTGGCTCACAATCCCGAGGAGCTCTCTAGTCGGCGCTGTAATGAGCGTAAGTGCGCACCGCATGAACTGCAGACTCTAGGGGTTGTTGGGTCTAGTGGCAAGCTGCCCAGATCTAGTCACCATGCCTAACAAAATCTCTGGATCGGTGTCACTGACATAGGGGTGTGAGACCTGGACACGTGAACTATGTCAGCCTGAACCACCGCACCTGAGGCTAAGGAATCGATCGTGGTAGGCTTACACCAGGAAGCCGTCCTTGCCCTAACAGGTGGCAATCAAGGGCTATTGCCGTACACGCTGAGGACGTGCCGGCTGTCGGGGACTAGGCATTGCCAAGTCATCATCCCGACCGTTGGGGCATCGCACATACTGCCACCCTCACCCAAGATTGAAGGGCCTACCGGTAGGGTTAGCTAAACCCTAACGGGGTCCAGGGATGGAGTATTACCTCGTGCGTCCCTGCCATGGATGCAAGATACTTTATGCATACTGGCCCGGATGATGCTATCTACCTGAACTCTAACCTATCATATCAACATCAAACAATCCAATACAATCCAATACGTGCTCAACAGATACGGCGAACCTAGCATGATACTTCTTTCACTCGGGGGATTGTTCAGCTCAAAAACTGATCCCAAAGATGTTCTCAAGGGCCTCCTTGCCCTTGCTAATCTGGACTTACGGGAGAGTACCTGAAGTCTGGCTCTAACGGAAAGAATGGTGTACTCACGACATTAGCCCGGGAGCTCTCGAACCAAAGAACTAACGCGTGTGCGCGCGCACAGCACACCTTTCATGCCGCAACAACCAGAAATGCGGGGGCCTAAAGGCAAACTACGCCGGCCAGGTACGCATGCCTAAGACTAGGAAGCGGTGTCACTGATCACAGTAGCGCGAGGCCCTCGACGCTCATCTGTGCAGCATGATGCACCGACCTGAAGCTAAGAACCGGCCAGGGCAGGCTTACACCGATGGCAGGGTTCCGCTCTAGCAGGCTACAAACTAGGCATATGCCGAAGTGGGTAGCTAAATCCACAACCGCGATCCGGCGGGGAAGCAAGATACTTTATGCTGCGCACACTTTACTCCCGACCAGTGGGGACAAAGTACGTTATGTCCGCTCTCAGCCTCTGGATGATGACAAACCCTACAACTCTATCTAAGAGTACAGAGCAAATAAATGATTCCTGGCTAGCTAACAATGACCGACATCAATCACATTTACCTAGCATGATACTACGAGCTTAAGCAGGAATCATAAGCATCTTTGTGCGTAAAAACCTAGCATGGCACTAACATGTAAAATCGGCAAACATGCTAGCAAGAAATCAATCAAATCGCTCTATCTCTAACATGCTCATAACGATCGAAGAAACAAGCAAGGCACATCATGAAAATATCGCAGGGCCCACACAACTCTGGTAAGAAATCCTTACCTGGTCGGAAGGCAAAAGCACACAACAAACCTAACTGCGATCAAACCCGAGCAACCTATAGCGAGCCAAACAAACACATCAATAATCATAATAATAGGCCTAAATATAATAAAATAACAGGGCTCAGCTCGGGAGCAACTCACAAGGCGCGGCTGACACGCGAATGAGCCATTTGCGGGCGAGGCAATTCTTGGCGCTGAGGGGAGCGAGATGGCGCGAGGTTGGTTGCGCTGGGCGCTCGTGGGCGGGCGCGCGCGAGCTCGGCCAAGCGACGTCTGCGCGGCACGCACCGAGCACGCGCAGCAGCGTCGGCGCGCGCGCGAGCGACACGACGCGACGGCTACAGGACGTGCGATTCGGCACAGGGCGGCTTAGATCTAGGCGACACGGGCGCGGAAGGGACGGCCTGGCACGGGGACGAGCAACGCGGCACTGTGCGGGGCGACTCGGGCGGGATGGGACGCGACACTGTGCGGCTGGGCTGGGCGAGCAGGGGCTCGGGCAACGCGAGCTGGGCGACGCGACACGGATCTGGGCGAGGGCTGCTCGGCATAGTGCGGGCGGCCTGGGGGCTGGGCGACGCGACCTGGGCGAGCTGGGGCTAGGGCTGGGCGAGGCTCGGGCTAGCGAGTTGGGGCTAGGCTCGGGCTGGGCGGCCTGGGCGAGCAGGGGCTGGGCTAGGCTCAGGCTGGGCTAGCTCGGGGAGAGAGAGAGAGAGAGAGAAAAAAAGAGAGAAAAATGGGAGAAAAAAAAGAATAAATGGGATTTTATCCATTTTCCATCCTTATCCAAATTAAAACCTTAAAATCCCATATGTTTTGAAAGGTTTTTAAATATGAGCACTAAACCGCTTGTTATCATATTTAACTTGCATGCTGAGTGAGAACCCCGGTTTAGGGCCATGTTTTGGGTCGGGTTCGTCACAGTCGGAGTGCTGATGATCATGGAAAAACGACCTACAACAAAAGGTCAGTCTACAGAATCTATGACTCTGAGCTCTGATACCAACTGTAACGACCCGACCCGAAAGGGGTTCTAAAATAGGTCGTTACCTCAATGCATGCATTCAAATCAACATAAAATTTGCAATATGGTGTTCGGATTCTAAGTAAAAACTAAAACATAAAACATCCATTTAAAAAGTCAACATAATTTTCTGAAACCTGTCCCTGTTTCCCAGCACCTGTTTCAAGACAAATACATTTCCAAAACTTACTCTGATCATAGATTTATTTAAAACATACAAGCTTTACAATAGTGCTAGAATCCGGAAATACATTCAGAAAACACCCTAGGGCTCCGTGCCCAACTACATGCATTCAGAGGACATTTAAATCATAAACATAAACATAAGACTTAGAGTTGAACAACGGGGTTTCCCTGATCACAGCTCCTCCTCCAGCCATCCTGTCTCGCACCATGGTTTTTAAATATGAGCACTAAACAGGTTGTTATCATATTTAACTTGCATATGTTTTGAAAGGTTTTTAAATATGAGCACTAAACCGCTTGTTATCATATTTAACTTGCATGCTGAGTGAGAACCCCGGTTTAGGGCCATGTTTTGAGTTGGGCACTGGCGCGCCGGCTCGGGCGCTAGGCTGCGCGCGGACGGGCGCGACACAGGGGCCCGCGGGCGCTTGCGCGAGCTCGGCTAGGCTACGGCGCGCGGGCGCGAGCGACACAACGCGACGGCTACAGGACGCGCGACTTCGGCACGAAGCGGCTTCGGATCAGGTGACACGGGCGCGGACGGATCGCTGCGGGCGCGAGGGCGAGCAACGCGCTTGTCTTGAGGCGGCGACGGGCGCGAGGACGGAACGCGACATCGTGGTGGGTGGGCGAGCGAGCGAGGGCTCGGGCTTGGGCGACTCGAGCTGGGCGACGCGACACGGATCTAGGCGAGGGCTGCTCGGCACAGTGCGGGCGGCCTGGGGGTTGGGCGACGCGACCTAGGCGAGTTGGGGCTAGGCTCGGGCTGGGCGATCTCGGGGAGAAAGAGAGAGAGAAAAAAAAGATCAAATGGGAGAAAAAAAGATCAAATGGGATTTTATCCATTTTCCATCCTTATCCAAATTAAAACCTTAAAATCCCATTTCCCGGCTTCCTCCTTCGAGACCCTACTGAAGCGACCTTTTCCAATAAATAAAACTCACTTAAATCCAACTCCCAAACCAACAATAAGGGCCCGGGCTCGAATCCCAAAGGAAGCACACAACCAACCATCACTTTGCCAAAGCCCAAACCACAATCGAGCTTCCAAACGACTAGCCCAAACACCTCGGGACTCGCAACCCACAACAAACAAACCTCGACAAAGGCAGGAGCTACCTCGAAGCCCTGAAAAACCACAAATCCTGCCCGGGGAGCCAAAAGACCAAAATACCCCCAAGGGTCAAAACCGCTCTAATGACCCAACCAAACAACTGAATCTTGACCTGAAGGCACCTCGAAAACTGGAATAGGAAACTGGGTTGTTACACACGTGTTTGTCACCGGTTCAGAGCGCTCCCCCAGGCTAATGTTCGTGAGTACACCACTTCCGTTCCAGTTTAGAGCCAGACTTCGGGTACTCTTTCGTTAGTCAAGTTTTAGATAGCCGAGGGTAAGAGGCCCTCGAGGACACCTATTTAGGATTGGTTTTTGAGCTGATCATACGGCCGAGGGAGAAAGACCCTCGAGGGTGTCTGACATCTATTTGGGATCGGCTTTTGAGCTGATCATTTGGCCAAGGGAGAAAGACCCTCGAGGATGTCTTGGGATTGTTTAGAAGGCCAATCGTTAGACGGGCAGTAGGAGACTTCAAGGATTTCGGATCTGCCCCGTAAGCTCATTGAGCAATATTCGGTGTTGGTAACTGCTTGCATGTATACTAGGGTGCTAGATGACTAATGTATCGTATTGTATCCCGGTTGGGATTCTTACTGAGTATGTTTGTACTCACCCTTATTTCTGTGGTTTTTCCACCTGGTAACTTGGGACAGCACCGGGACGGCAAGCGGAGGGAGCTGCATGATCATGGGAGCTGCTGGCACTCTGTTGTGTCTTTCTTTATGCATTATTTATTCAGCATGTAGTTGGACTTGGAGTTCTGAGGGGAACTTGGTTGTTTGAGGTTTTGAAACTATTTTGAATGCTTTTATAAATACTGGCCAGGCATGTTTTAGCTTTTATTGCTTTTGTTTTATAGAAACTGTTGGTTATGTTTAAATGTTCCCTGCTCATTGATGTTTGAAAGGTTTTAATTTGAGCATTTTACGGTTGTAAATATGTTTTACTTGCATGCTGTGTGAGAACCTAGGTTTAGGACCATATTTCGGGTCGGGTTCTTACAAGCTTTCTCTTTAACTCTCTCGAGTTTCAGAAGCTGGCTCTCTTGAGCTTTTGGTTTGGTCCTTTCGAACTCAAACGACGCTAAGACTAAGCAAAACAACATTAGGTGAACCTTATCTCTAAGTGCTCAATTAAGATGCAAGTAAACTTATCTCTATGCAAACTTGGCAGACCTAATGTTAAACATGCAGGATCACTCTATTTCTATTCTTTCGAAGCAAAACAAAGACATACACGCAGTGTGTAACGGCCCAGGTTTTCGTCCCAGTCTTCCAGGTATGCCCTAGGGGTATTTTAGTAATTTGGTCGGGCCGTCAGGGCCGTTTATGTCTTTTTCCAGTTGCTAAAATTATTGGATGGATTTATGAAGGTTTTTTAGGCTTTGTGGTTTGGTTTGAGCATGGGTAGTTGCAAAAGTAAAAATAAAGGTATTTGTCTTTGCATGGGGTTTGAACCCGGTCTCTGGGAAGCTTGTAGAGATGTGTGCCAATTGAGCCATTAGGTGCTCTTGTTGCTCTTTCTGCATCACATCTTAGTTAACCTTGGATCTTTGGTGTTTGGTGCATTTGGTTAAATGAAATAGAAATTAGGTTTGTTGTGTTTTCTTCTCCAAAAGAGTTGTGGCCGCCCAAGCTTTCTCCCAAGCTCTCCTTGCCGATTCTTCATCCTTGCAGCTCCCTTGGATCGTTCATCATCATTCCGGTAAGTCTTCATCCTCTTCATCTTCTCGATTGGGTGTTCTTGTTGGCCAAGGTAAGGAGAAGAGCTTGTGTGTGTGTGTGTTTGTAGCAGCCGCCTATGCCCAGATCGCCAGCCCGGCAAGCCCGAGCCGCCCAGATCGCCCAAAGCAAGCCCAGATCGCCCGAGTCGCCCAGCTCCATCGCCCTCTTGTGCCATCGAGCGACTGTCGCTCGCCAATGAGCCAGCGACCGCCAGACAGCCTGCCGCGGCCTGTATCTCGCCAGCGAGATGCGCGCTGCCGAGCCTCGCAGCGAAGCAGAATCGCGCGTCGAGCCTTTCGTCGGCCAGCGCGCCCGCCCGTCGCCGCATGCGCCCGCGCGTGTCCGTCCGCTTCCAGCTTGTCGCGCCCGTGCGCTGCGCGCCAGCCGGCCGCCGCCGCGCGCGCGCGCGCGCCAGCTCTGCCGCCCATCTGCGCTGCGCAGGCGCCAGCGCCCGACCCACTGCCGCCCATCAGCGCCGTCAGCGCCAGCAGCCAGCCCGCCGTCTTTGCTGCCCGTCCGCGTGTCGATCGTGCCGTGTGAGTGCCCTGAGCCGAGCCTCGCTTGTTTTATTATATTTTTTAGGGCTATGATTGTGATTTCTATTGTGTTTGTTAGGTTCTCGTTAGCTAGCTCGGGATCGATCGCAGCGTAGAGATTTTGTGTGTAGTTGCCCCGGCCAAGGTAAGGATCTCTTACCGAGTTGTGTGGACCTCTGCGATGTTCTATGTGATTGTTGTTTGTATGTTTGTTTGTGATTATCAGCATGTATAGTTTAGGTGCTCATCTTTGAATTCTGACTAGCATGACTTCGTATGTTGTTCTCTCATGTTAGCCCATGCTAGGTTGTTCCGTTCTAGCATGCTCATATCTGTTCTTGCTTCGTAGTACCATGCTAGGTTCGTTGTATCCGTTGAGCACGTTTTGGATTGTATTGGATTGTATGTTATTGATATGATAGGTTAAAGTGTAGGTAGGTAGCATCATCCGGCTGATGCATAAAGTATCTTGCATCCATGGCGGGGGCGTCGAGACGATTCTCGTCCACTGGACCCCGTTAGGGTTTAGCTAACCCGGCCGGTAGGCCCCCGCAATCTTGGGTGAGGGTGGCGGATGTTAAATGCCCCAACGGTCGGGATGATGACTTGGCATTGCCTCGCCCCGACGATCGGCACGTCCTCGGCGTGTTCGCCGTAGCCCTTGATTGCCACTGTTAGGGCAAGGACCGCTTCTGGTGTAAGCCTACCACGGCCGGTTCCTTAGCCTCAAAGCGGTGGTTCAGTGACATAGTTCACGTGTCCAGTGTCTCACACCCCTATATCGGTGACACCGATCCAGAGATTTAGTTAGGCGTGGTGATCGGACATGGGCAACTTGCCACTGGACCCACACCCCATAGTTCTGCAGAGCACGCGGTGCATGCTTACGCTCATTACTGGCGCCCGACCGGAGAGCTCCTCGGGATCTTGAGCTAGTGTACCTTTCGTGATCGGCGATAGACAGCCGAGGCCGAGACTTGGTTCTCGTATAGGGCGTATTGTGTGGTGTGGATTATTCCGGACTAAGACCACGAGTTGGCATCCGAGGTCCAAGTGTGGACTTAAGCTATGTGCTCTATTATGTGTTTATGTTCATAGCTTGCATACACTCATCTAGATGACCATGTGCATCGTATTGTACCGGTTGGTTGGGATTCTTCTTGAGTAATTCGTTACTCACCCTTACTTATCTTCGAGGTAACCATGGCGCGAGCGGGATGGTGAAGGAGGAGCTATGATCATGGGAACGTCTTTGTCGTCTCTCGACTTTTTATTTCTATGACTCTTGTCTTTCATTTTCCCCCGAATGCATGTATGGCGCAGACACGAGCCCTAGGATGTTTTCTGAATGATTTTGTGGATTCCCGCTTTATTGAATTTGAGGATGTTTCAAATGTTTTAATAAATCTCTGATCAGAGTGTACGTTTTGGAAATGTATTTGCCTTGAAACAGGTGCTTGGAGACAGGGACGAGTTTGAAAAAACTATATTGATTTCTGATTGAACCTTGATTGTTTTGTTTTAATTGGGAATCTGAAAACTTATTTGCATATTATCCTTTCCTTTGAATGCATGCATTGGGGTAAAGGCCTATTTAGAGCCCCTTTTGGGTCGGGTCTTTACAGTTGGTATCAGAGCTCAGAGTCATAGATTCTGTAGACTGACCTTTTGTTGTAGGTCGTTTTTCCATGATCATCAGCACTCCGACAGTCATCAGGTACGCCTAGGTTTATTGTTTTAGAAAGAAAAAGGGTTAAGAATTTACAATACCTGTCATCTTGTGTATGCCTTGTGTAGTGTTGTGGAGCGGAGACGAGCAGGTTCTGACTCGTTGTTGGTTTGGGCTTAGTGAGCCATCATGCCAACTTTCCCGCAGTGCGAGCAGTTTGTTTAGCAGCTTGTTGAGGTATCCAGATAGATTCGGATGCCCTGGGACATCGTTCCAGAGGGAGGCAGAGCTTAGACTCCCGTTGGCCATTTGTGGCCCGATTCTTTGCTTTTCCCCTAGTGAGAGGTGGTGGTGCTTCGTGCGGTCGCCAAGATGTTGATCGCACCCGCAGGAGCAGGGCGCTTGGCATGTCCGACCGAGGAGTTGGACCGATCGTGTTGATGTTGAGGCCGCGTCCGGTTTGTTAGGCCCGCATGCCGATTTGGCCCCGGCAGCTTGAGTTGCCTAGAGGAGGGGGTAGAGGCTAGCGGCGCCTCAGTGAGACTTCTTGAGCAGAGTGTGCTCCAACCATGAGAGATTTGATGGCGTGTCTTTAGCTATCGAGAGAGCGGAGACCCGTGCGCAGCGATTAGTAGCGCGTGGTGAGGAGTCCCGGCACAGATAGCCCAAATGACGGAGTTTGTTTCAAATTTTTCCCCAGTAGCTCTTGTAGCCCCTGAGGTTCCCGGAGGGCATGATCAAGCAGTTTATTCAGATGAGTTTGTTGGCGTTGATGGAGACGCCTGTGTTGGCAAATGGATGCCTGTGAGAGCTCGATGTTTTAGTAAGTCCTACTTGCTAGTAGTAAAGTAGTTGGCCAGTTTGAGTTTAGCATCCGTGTGTGGGATGCCCTGCTGCTCGTGAGGCCGAGGTGTGCCGCCTGTGGCCGCTTTGGTTCATCGGATGGTGGTGGAAGTCCCTTGTGAGAGGTGGACTAGCGAGTCTCCACCAAAGGTGGCCCGATTGTTTGGCAAGTTGCCGCCGTGTTAGTGGCTTGAGGCGGATGAAGGGTCATCTTTGCCCCCTTGCGAGCTGCTTTGTTGTTTAACAAACCCGGCTTCCTCGGATGTGGATTTGGTAGTAGTAGCACTTGAGGTGCATTGGTTGGTGTGCCACTTTGGCACTAAGTCCAGTTCGAGCTTGAGTTTGGCTTGGGCATAGCGAGATGGTTCTATGCCGTTCGGAGTTCAAATGCTCCTTTAGCCTTGGATCTGCTTTATGGCGGTTGCACCCGCTTAGGTCGTGCGCAGGGCTAGTTCGGTGGTAGTCGATGGACTACAAGCGAAAGATGTTCGAGAGGAGCTGGAGCCTCTTCCCGAGTGTTACCGGGGTCGAGTTAGTCGGCCAGTTGGTTGGCGGTGGCAAGTGTTAGTGCGTGTGAGTCTCACGCTAGTGCTAAGGCCAAGAGATCTTTGTGGTTGGTAGTGCGGTCCACTACCTTCGGTGCCTAAACTCGAGTTGAGTGAGCATTGTAGATGCGAGTTCGGTCCAAAGAGGGGAACCATGAGTTGGATGCCTATGAGATGAGTAGGACGCCTTATGTGTAAGCGCACTTGGTAGAGTCTTGGTATAAAGTAAGTTCGGTTTGGCATCGTTATGTTTTAGCAGAGCAAGGTTGCCACTGCTTCGAGTATCGTGTGGAGATGGAACTTTTGGTGTTCCTTTGGTTGATTGTATCTCTGCCAGAAGTTAGTGTTGCCTTTTGGAAAGCACCTGTTAGTCTTGGATCTCTGAAGGAAGGTTGAGAGTTGTGCACACAAGTGTGTTCGTGTAGTTCGTTCTGGTGGCGAGAGTTCCAGAACCATGTAGGGATTGCATTGGAGAATCGGTGCTCGGTTCTGGAGAAGTTGGACTCCAGGTGGATGTTGTAAGGCTTTAGTTGAGGTTGTAAGGATACCGTGCTCGTAGTTGGGTTGTTGCCTAGGCAAGTTTGTTAAGTTGAACCTAAGCTTGGTTGGTGGAACCTCTTGTGTTCATGGGTGGTGTTCAGATGGTGCTGAACGAATGGTGGATGTAGTGAAGCCGCGTAGTTCCTGACCGTAGTTGTTAAGGGTGTTGCTCGGAATCCTTACCCTAGGTGGAAGCTACATTGTGGCCGATGCTTTGAGTAGGAGGATGACACATTCCGCAGCGTTTACGGTCTTTTTGGTTTCGAGGTTTGGAGCGGCCCAGCGTGGTTGTGATCTTTGGGAAAAGGAGTTGTTTGTTCTGTAGTTGGTTGTTAGACCGTTAGACGACAAGTGTGTGTCGAGGGGTTGCCAAGAACCCTAGTTGTGGAGAGCCTCACGGAGCTCGGTCGGACCAGTGTAGTGAGTTTAGTTGGCAAGCCGCAGTCGGGTAGTTTGTAGCCTCGGGTGAGTTCTTTGGCGATTTTGGTAGGCTAGCGGCCGAGTTTGTTTGGAGTAGAGTCCGGATTTGGTTCCGGTGTGGTGGCAAGTTGGTGCTTGATGTTGGCCAAGGTGTGGTTTTCGAGTTGCCAAGGAGTTAGCCTTGTTCGTGGGTAAGTGGTTTGCCCTGTAGGATGTCTCTCCTGTTCCCAGAGTTTAAGAGTGCCCTTATTTGTTGTTTGGGGGTGAGTCTTCTCTTGCCCGTGGTTGGCGGTCCAGTCTGTGGTGGACCCCTTGTTGTTGCCTCTAGGAGAGTTGGATGTTGTGCCTAGGCCGAGCAAGACAAATGAGCGGTTGTGAAGCTCTCTGTCCTTCTGATGTCTGCTTGTAAGGACCTGTTTCTCCTTGGGAGTTGTTAGGTTATTCCTTGGTCTTGGAATTGGTGGTAGTGGTGCTAGTAGGAGGAAAAGTTTGTTGGCTGCTTGGAAGCAGTTGTTTGTCTAGTTAAGCGGACTCGTGAGTGGTGTTCTGGAAGTTGCAGTAAGGGTTGTTCTGCCTCCTATGAGTGTTTGGCCTAGTTGGTTAAGGTTTTGAGTGTTGGCTTGGAAGCTGTTGCACCTTTGTAGTTGAAGGCCCCTTTGTTTCAGTTATGGATGAGGTTGCACCTTTGTGGCTGGATTAGGTCCGCGGACTTATTGAGGATCCTTGTCAGGCTAGTGTAGCTTGCACTCTGCCGACCATTGTTGGTATTCTTGTTCTTGGTAGTTGGTGTTGACCGTAGTGGAGTTCCGTTATGAAGTTTCGGTGGGAAGGTGCATTAAGCCTAAGCTTGAGGGTTAAGCTGTATATGTGTTATCGTTTGGACTTGTGAGATGTGTTTCATATTTGAGGCGAGCTTTGTTCCGTTGTTTGCATGGAGGTAAGTTTAGTGGATGGAGCCCTCTGGGGCCTGGTTGTTTGCAAGTTGTCTTGCCCAGCTAGTGATTTGAGTCGAGCTAGAGATGAGTGGATTGGCATAGCTATGCGATTGTAGTTGTTTGAGCTTCCTAGTTCGTAGCACTCAAGTTGTTGGATTGTAAGTTTCCGTGTGGGAGCCTGTCGGCTAGTTGAGGTTGTTGTGTGAGTTCGGATTTTGGAGTATTGACTTGATGAGCTAGAGCTCGCACCTCGGTCGGTGTCTGAGATGCCATTTCTATGGAGTAGAGGCATGTCGATTTCAGAGTTGGAGATGTTGCCATTAGGGTGTGGCAACAAAGGTTTGTTCTAGGCGGTGCGTGGGCGAACCGTGGTTCGAGAGAGTGTTCTTAGAGGCTTATGAGTGAGTGCGGTTTCACGTAGTGTTTTCACCCTTCTTGTCCGATGGTCTTTTGGGAGGAGTAAGCGAGATCCTTGAGAGCTTGTTGCGAGTTGGTGTTTCCGTGATTAGGCGTGAGGGAGACCAGGTGGTTTTAGGAGGTTGCCTTGGGTAGCGCTTCTCGTGATCGATTCTTGTGGTTCCATTGAGGCATTGTATGGTAAGTGTTGCGTCTCTAGTCTTTGTGAGAAAAGGTTGGTGGCCGTCGGTGTTGTTTTGGGTCCTGTGTTGCTGCAGCTTGACCAGAGGTGTTGTGTGAGGAGGTTGAGCTCTGTTTGTGGTTAGCTTCAGAGCGAGCATGAAAGTTTTCACGATGTTCGGCGTCGAGTTTTAGAGTTTGAGGTTGGGCGGTCGTGCTTTTAAGGTTGTGCCGTTGTGAGTTGTGTTGAGGTTTGGTAAGCGGGAGAAGTGGAGTCTCCTGTTGTTGGACCATTTGAGATTCTCGAGAGGATTGACAGAGTTGCATATTGGTTAGCTTTTACATCATTGTCACCGTGTGTCACGGTGTTCTCATGTATCGGTTGAGGCGATGTGTCGGACCCATTGCTCATTGTGGACTTTGAGCCTTTGCGGTGATTGAGGTTTGAGCTTCAAGGGAAGCTCGTGAGTATTCTCGTCTCTTTGAGACGAAGAGACGTTGCATAATCGTGAGATCCGTTTGGTAAAAGTTCGGTGGAGGTGTTAGAGTTCGAGAGGAGGCCGCTTGTGAGCGGGGAAGACGGGATGAGATTGCGATATCTGTCTTTGTTTGAGTCTTAAGGACTTTCGAGGACGAAAGTCATAAAAAGGAGGAATATTGTAACGGCCCGTGCTTTCGTCCCAGTCTTCCGTATGCCCTAGGGTATTTTAGTAATTTGGTCGGGCCGTCGAGGCCGTTTATATCTTTTTCGAGTTGCTAAAATTATTGGATGGATTTATGAAGGTTTTTAGGCTTTGTGGTTTGGTTTGAGCATGGGTAGTTGCAAAAGTAAAAATAAAGGTATTTGTCTTTGCAATGGGGTTTGAACCCGGTCTCTGAGAAGCTTGTAGAGATGTGTGCCAATTGAGCCATTAGGTGCTCTTGTTGCTCTTTTCTGCATCACATCTTAGTTAACCTTGGATCTTTGGTGTTTGGTGCATTTGGTTAAATGAAATAGAAATTAGGTTTGTTGTGTTTTCTTCTCCAAAAGAGTTGTGGCCGCCCAAGCTTTCTCCCAAGCTCTCCTTGCCGATTCTTCATCCTTGCACTCCTTTGATCGTTCATCATCATTCCGGTAAGTCTTCATCCTCTTCATCTTCTCGATTGGGTGTTCTTGTTGGCGAAGGTAAGGAGAAAGAGCTTGTGTGTGTGTGTGTTTGTAGCAGTCGCCCAAATGCCCAGATCTGCCAGCAGAAGAAGCCCAGCCGCCCAGACGCCCAAAGCGAAGCCCAGAATCGCCGAGTCGCCCAGCTCCATCGCCCTGCTGCGTGCCATCGAGCGGCTGTCGCTCAAGCCGAGCCAGACGCCCAGACAGCCCACTGTCGCGGCCTCGTATCTCGCCAGCCAGATGCGCCTGTCCGAGCCTGCTCGCAGCAGTGAAATCGCGTCGCCCGACGCTCGTCGGCCAGCGCGCCGTCGCAGCGGCGCGCCGCGCGTGTCCGTCCGCTTCAGCTTGTCGCGCCGCGCGTGCGCTGCGCCAATGGCCGTCGCCGTCGCGCGCGCGTGCGCCAGCTCTGCCGCCATCTGCGCTGTCGGCGCCCAGCGCCCGACCCTGCCGCCCATCGAGCCGTCGGCGCCAGCAGCAGCAGCCCCGCCGTCTTTGCCGCCCGTCCGCGTGTCGATCGTGCGTGCCGTGTGAGTGCCCCGAGCCGAGCACGCTTGTTTTATTATATTTTTAGGGCTATGATTGTGATTTCTATTGTGTTTGTTAGGTTCTCGTTAGCTAGCTCGGGATCGATCGCAGTAGCGTAGGATTTTGTGTGTAGTTGCCCCGGCCAAGGTAAGGATCTCTTCACCGAGTTGTGTGGACCACTGCGATGTTCTATGTGATTGTTGTTTGTATGTTTGTTTGTGATTATCAGCATGTATAGTTTAGGTGCTCAGATTGAATTCTGACTAGCATGACTTCGTATGTTGTTCTCTCATGTTAGCCCATGCTAGGTTGTTCCGTTCTAGCATGCTCATATCTGTTCTTGCTTCGTAGTACCATGCTAGGTTCGTTGTATCTGTTGAGCACGTTTTGGATTGTATTGGATTGTATGTTATTGATATGATAGGTTAAAGTGTAGGTAGGTAGCATCATCCGGGCCCGATGCATAAAGTATCTTGCATCCATGGCGGGGGCGTCGAGACGATTCTCCGTCCCCTCGACCCCGTTAGGGTTTAGCTAACCCGACCGGTGAGGCCCCGCAATCTTGGGTGAGGGTGGCGGATCGTTAAATGCCCCAACGGTCGGGATGATGACTTGGCATTGCCTCGCGTCCCGACAGTCGGCACGTCCTCGGCGTGTTCGGCCGTAGCCCTTGATTGCCACTGTTAGGGCAAGGACCGCTTCTCGGTGTAAGCCTACCACGACCGGTTCCTTAGCCTCGGTGCGGTGGTTCAGCCGACATAGTTCACGTGTCCGTGTCTCACACCCCTATGTCGCGTGACACCGATCCGGAGATTTAGTTAGGCGTGGTGGTGGACATGGGCGACTTGCCACTAGACCCGGCACCCCCATAGTGCCGCAGCAGCACGCGGTGCATGCTTACGCTCATTACAACACCACCGGAGCTCCTCGGGATCTTGAGCTAGTGTACCTTTCGTATCGATCGGCGATGAGCCGTGGCCGAGACTTGGTTCTCGTATAGGGCGTATTGTGTGGTGTGGATTATTCCGGACTAAGACCACGAGTTGGCATCCGAGGTCCAAGTGTGGACTTAAGCTATGTGCTCTATTATGTGTTTATGTTCATAGCTTGCATACACTCATCTAGATGACCATGTGCATCGTATTGTACCCGGTTGGGGATTCTTACTGAGTAATTCGTTACTCACCCTTACTTATCTTTCAGTAACCATGGCGCGAGGCGGGATGGTGAAGGAGGAGCTATGATCATGGGAACGTCTTTGTCGTCTCTCGACTTTTTATTTCTATGACTCTTGTCTTTCATTTTCCCCACGAATGCATGTAGCGGGCACGAGAGCCCTAGGATGTTTTCTCAATGATTTTGTGGATTCCCGCTTTATTGAATTTGAGGATGTTTCAAATGTTTTAATAAATCTCTGATCAGAGTGTACGTTTTGGAAATGTATTTGCCTTGAAACAGGTGCTTGGAGACAGGGACAGGTTTCAGCAAACTATATTGATTTCTGATTGAACCTTGATTGTTTTGTTTTAATTGGGAATCTGAAAACTTATTTGCATATTATCCTTTCCTTTGAATGCATGCATTGGGGTAAAGGCCTATTTAGAGCCCCTTTTGGGTCGGGTCTTTACACAGTGGATCAAACGTAATGTATTTCGAATCAACACAACATGCATAATAGTTTGACATCTCGCTAAGGCTTCGCTTTGGTGAAGTCCTCCTACTTGCCTACTTCCTTCCAATGATAAACTTAGTTACTCATAATGATAACAAAAAACAAACCGAAGTAAATGCAATAGTTCATTTTCATTAAGACACCAAATAATAATGATTGCTGAACTAGTGTTACGACAGAAGTAAAATGAAGCAGAACAAGGAAATGCAGACAAATAACTAAACTACGACTAAACTAAAGCTAAACTAAGAAATGCTGATCGGGATTAGCTCGACGAAAAACTCTCTAAGGAAATATGATCGACCCTAGGATGGGTGATCGACCCAAAAGTGGGTGATATTTTGGTCTGAAGGAGAAGACGTCTATTTATACTCCGGCTCCAAGCGACAAAGCCTGCTCCATGATCTTGACAATGCTAGACTACTTTGCTCTGACATTTCTGCTCCACAATCCATAGTGTCAGTTGTCAGAGCATCTTTAGCTTCGCTATCTTCACAACATCTTCTTTCGTTGGTAACTTCGCTTTGGCGAAGCAATTGGTAAATTCTTTAGGCTCCGCTACTGTGTTAGATATCTTCAAGGCATGCTTGGTTGGTTGATGTTCGCTTTGGCGAACTGTAACAACCCAAGATCTCCTTCCGGTTCTCCAGGTTTATTCTGTTGTTCCTCTAGTGAGTTGGTTGGGCTGTTAGGGCTTTTTGTGCTTCTAGGGGCATTTTGGTCATTTTGTCATCCAGGGGTATTTTGGTCATTTTGCCTTCCCGAGACAGTGTTGCAGTAAGACAGGGCTTCAAGAATGTTTATGAGTTGGTGGACTTCAGTTTATTCTTCGGTTTCAAGTTCTAGGGCAAGAGTTCCATTTATGGTAAGTTTGGAGCCCTCCCGGTTAAAAGAAGAAAAATGTAAATAAAAGTGTTGGAGCTAGGATTCGAACCTTGATGGTTTGGAAGTTGGTTATGAGCCATTTGTAGAGAAAATAAAATAGTTTTAAAAAGTGCTCTTGGTGGGATTTGAAGGTGGGATTTTTCTAAGTATTTTATTTATTAAAAAATAGGGAAAACAAGCTAGGGTTTCATCATTTTCCTCCTTCTCTCCTCTTAGTCGACCCACACCCCCTCATTTCTTCTCCTTGGCCGAGACTCATCATCAACAAAGCTCTCCATTGAAAAGCACGCAAGATCTCCTCCATAGCTCTTCATCTCCTTCTTGTTTCAAGGTTAGTTCCTTGCAAAACTCATCCTCTCCATCTCTTTTGTCTTGGCCGAATCCTAGAGTTAACCAAGAGGAAATTTTCCTTTCCTCTTCTTGTAGATCCGAGACCTCAGTAGCTTGAGGGTATGGAGTTCTTGCTCGCACATCACCTTGGATCCGAGAGCTAGTGCTTTTTCTTCTTGGTTGGTAGATCCGAAGTCCCGTCTCCAACCTCCATTACCGAGAGCTTCAAGGTAAGATTGATTGTGTTTTTGTTGTGTTTGAGATGTAGATGAGATAGATCTATCATGGTTCTTCATCCTTGTGCAAGATCCAAGCCCTAGTCGAGCCAACCTTTGGTGAGCATTCTTCTTGGCCGAGACCACCTTGCTCTTTGGGAAGCCTTGCAGATTCTTCTTAGGTGAGTTGGTAAGTTGATGTTTTGCCTTGCTTGTGTGTTGGTTTGGCTGAGAGCCTCACTTGGTGTTGAGGAGGCCGAGAGCTCCTTTGTGTGTGTGTGTGTGTGTGTGTGTGTATGTATGTTGTTGCTCCTAGCCGAGACTTAACCTTTGGTGGTGTTTTGTAAAGACCCGACATGAAAGAGGTCCTAACATAGGTCTTTACCTCAATGCATGCTTTTAAAACTTAAATATGTTATGCAAGATTGTCATACAGATTCTGAATAAAATGTAAAAACTTGCAACCATTCATTTAAAAAACAATTATAAAACATCATGAAACCTGTCCCTGTTTCCAAGCACCTATTCCAAGCTAAAAACAGTTCAGTCATACTCTAATCAGAGATTTTATTTCAAAACATTCAGTTCCAAATCAGTTCAATAAAAGACAGAATACAGATACAATCCAAAAACATCCTAAGGGCTCCGTGCCCAACTACATGCATTCAGAGATAAAAAACATAAAACATAAACTCAGAGTTTGTAAAACAGCAGGATTCCATGATTAGCAGCTCCTCCTTCAGCCATCCTGTCTCGCGCCCTGGTTACCTGTGGAAACCACAAAATAAGGGTGAGTAACGAATTTGTAACGGCCCAGTTTTCCGTTTCGATTTCCCATGTACTTTTGGTTCAGTAGTGGGGCAATCGGTTGGGCCGTTAGGGCTTTTTGACCCTTAGGGGTATTTTGGTCTTTTTGCTCCCTGGTCAGAGTTTGTGGATTTTCAGGATTTTAGGGTCATTCCTGCCTTTGTCGAGGCTTGATAGTTGTTGGTTGCAAGACCCAAGAAATTTGGGCTAGTTGTTTGGAAGTTTGGAAGTGTTTGGGTTATTGGCAAAATTAATATTTATTTAAGTGCTTCCATTGGGATTTGAACCCTTGCCCTAAATGATGATATGAGAGTTTGTCTTAAATGGATTTTAATAAAAAGAAAAGTTTGCTTCAGCCGGGACTCGAAGGAGAAAGCCTTGGGAAGGGATTTTAGGTCACCAAGACCTATTTAAATAAGGAAAAAGAAGGAAAAATCAAGAAAAATCCCCATTCCCCCTTATTTTGCCGCACGCACCACCCACACCCCTTCCCCTCTCTCCTTGCCTAAATCACCAAGCCCTAGAGCTGAGCCACCACCCCAGCGCCGCCTTGCATCGCCTAGCCCAGCGTCGCACCGTACTGAGCCACCCAGCCCAGCACCACACGCCACCGCTCAGCCCCAGCGCGCCCGCAGCAGAACCACCGCCTGCACCGCGCGCCGTCCCCGCAGACCAGACGCCTCACCCGCGCGCCCGTTCTAGCGCGTCTGCTCGCCTGCGCCAACCCGCGTCTGCACGCGTCACCCCCACGCATGTCCCTCGTGTAACGGCCCAGGTTTTCATCTCGGTCTTTCAGGTATGCCCTAGGGGCATTTTGGTAATTTGGTCGGGCCGTCAGGGCCGTTTATGTCTTTTGCAGTTGCTAAAAATTATTGGTTGTTCTTAAGTACGATTTTGATGCTTTGTGGATGTGTTTGGGCATGGTGAGATGCAAAAGAAAAATTAGGAGTTAAAGGTGTGTTTGGTGGGTTTCTAACCCAGGTGGTCTAGGAGGTCAGTTGGGTGTCGTTGCCGGTTGAGCCTCGAGCAGTTTTTGTTACTCTTTCCGCAGCATATCTTGGTTAGCCTTGAGTTTTCGGGATTTTGGTGCATTTGATTAAATGAAAGGAAATTAGGTTTTTGGCTTTCTTCTCCATAAGCCCCTTGGCCGCCCAAGCTCCCCCACCCTAGCTCCCAAGTCGAGCTCCTTCTTCCCTTGCACTCGACGGCGCCGTCCCACCCCAACCGAGCAACCCACCCGAGCAAATTTCACTACGAGCAAAACCAGCGGGATCGCCTGCCGCAACCCGTCGCACGCACCAGAAGACACCAGGCCGCCCAGCACGCCTAGACAGTCCCTGTCGCACGCCCAGATCGTAGCTGCCCATTGCCCAGCCAGACTGCCTCGCCCAGACGCCCAGGCGCCGAGCAGCACGTCGCATAGCCCGTCCCAGTGCACCTGTCGCCGTCCCAGCGCGCAGCCAGCGCCTGCGCGCCCGTCGCCATCCTAGCGCGTCCGCGCTCAGCCACCGCTCGTGCGCCCGTCGCCGTCCCAGCGCGTCCGTGTCGCCAGCGCCCGTGTGCATGTCGCCGTCCTAGCGCGCTCGTGCCGTGCCGCTCGCCCGCCAGTGTACAGCTCGTCCGCGCCCGTGCCCCTGCGCTAGCCAGCCCGTCCGCGCGAGCGTGCAGGTGGCGATGCCGCCCTTCTGCGCCCGTCAACGCCCAGCGTGCGGCCCCTACCGCCTATCGGCGCCAGCCCGACCTCGCCGTCTTTGCCGCCGCCAGCGTGTCGGTGCGCCGCGCGTGAGTTACTCCCGAGCCGAGCCTTGTTTATTTTATTATATTTAGGCCTATGGATTGTGATTAGTATTGTGTTTGTTAGGTTCTCGTAGCTAGCTCTCGGGTTCGATCGCGCCTTAGGATTTTGTGTGTAGTTGCCTCCCAGCCAGGTAAGGATTTCTTACCGGAGTTGTGTGGGCCCTGCGATATATTATGTGATGTTGTTTGTATGCTTGTTTTTGTTTATCAGCATGTTTAGTGATAGGTGCTCTGTTCTGAATTCCTGACTCGCATGATTTTTATGTTGTTTCTCATGTTAGTCCATGCTAGGTTGTTCCGTTCTGGCATGCTCGTATCTGTTCTTGCTTCGTAGTATCATGCTAGGTTCGTTGTATCTGTTGAGCACGTATTGGATTGTTTTGGATTGTTTGCTGTTGATATTATAGTTTAGAGTTCAGGTAGGTAGCATTATCCGGGCCGGATGCATGACGTAACTTGCATCCACGACAGGGACGTACGAGACGGTACTCCGTCCTTGATCCCGTTAGGGTTTAGGTAACCCTAACGGCTGGCCCTGCAATCTTGCGTGAGGGTGGCAGACTGTTAAATGCCCCAACGGTCGGGATGATGACTTGGCATTGCCTCGTCCCCGACAGTCGGCACGTCCTCAGCGTGTTCAGTCGTAGCCCTTGATTGCCACCTGCTAGGGCAAGGACGGCTTCCTGGTGTAAGCCTACCACGACCGGTTCCTTAGCCTTAGGTGCGGTGGTTTAGGCTGACATAGTTCACGTGTCCAGGCTCACACCCCTATGTCAGTGACACCGATCCAGAGATTTAGTTAGGCATTGTGACTGGACCTGGGCAGCTTGCCACTAGACCCGGCACCCCCCAGAGTTTGCAGTAGCATGCGGTGCGCGCTTACGCTCATTATAGCGCCCATCGAAGAGCTCCTCGGGATCTTGGGCTAGTGCACCTTTCGCATCGACAGTAGACAGACTGAGGTCGAGACTTGTTTCTCGTATAGGGCGTATTGTGTTGTGGATTTTTCGGAGTAAGACCCTGAGTTGGCATCCGAGGTTTATAAGTGGATTTATGCTATGTGCTCTATTCTGTGTTTATATTCATAGCTTGTATATCTTTCAGCTAGATGACCATGTATATCGTATTGTACCACGGTTGGGGATTCTTACTGAGTAATTCGTTACTCACCCTTATTTTTGTGGTTTTCCACAGGTAACCAAGGTGCGAGACAGGATGGCTGAAGGAGGAGCTGTGATCATGGGAACCAGCTGTTCATCTCTGATTTTTATGTTATGACTCTTATTCGTTTTATTTCCTCTGAATGCATGTAGCCGGGCACGGAGCCCTAGGTTGTTTTCTGAATGTTTTTACGGATTCCAGCACTGTTGTAACTGTTTAAAGTTTTGAATGCTTTATTAAATCTCTGATCAGAGTAAACTTTTAGAAACGTATTTATCTTGAAACAGGTGCATGGAGACAGGGACAGTTTTCAGGAAATTGTCTGACTTTGAGTTGAATGTTTTGAATGTTTTGTTTTTAATTGGAATCCGAAAGCCATTCAAGCATATTGTCTTTAACTTTGATTGCATGCATTGAGGTAAAGTCCCATTTAGAGCCCCTTTTGGGTCTGGTCTTTACACCGCGCCCGTTGCAGCGCGTCTGCACGCGTCGCCCGAACGCCGATCTAGCGCCAGCACGCGTCCGCCTCGCCCTGCCTCGCTAGCGCCCAGCTCCAGCGCACGCGCCCCTGCCGCGCTAGCAGCGCCTTGCCTGCCACTTTGCTGTCGAGACCTAGTGACTTCTCCGTTGGTAATCCCCGAGCCTTTTCTCTTTTGAGCCCTAAGCTGTTGGCTACTGTTTATTTAATTAGGGTGTTTTTATTAAATGTTTAGGTTGCTCGGGTTCGCTTAGAAGCTCGAGAGTCGCTTTTTGAGTTGTGATAGTTATTTTCTGCTCGCTTCCAGGTAAGGACTTCTTACAGTGGTTGTGTGGACCCTGCGATGCTTTCTTGATTGTGCCTTGTATGCATGTTTACTTTTATGAGCATGTTAGTGGATAAGACAGCTTATGATTGAATTCCTGCTAGCATGTTTGCTTGTTTGTACATGTTACTGCCATGCTAGGTTTGATCTTCCAACCTGCTATGGTTCCTGCTTTAAGTTCGTAGTATCATGCTAGGATATGTATGATTGATGTTGATATGTATGTTTATCCAGGAATCAGTTATCATGTACTCATAGTTAGCACAGTAGGGTTTGTCATCATCTAGAGGCTGAGAGTGGACATAACGTACGTTGTCCCCACCGGTCGGGAGTTAGAGCAAAGCATAACATACCTTGCTTCCCCCCGACACCCGGTGTGGATTAGCTACCACATCGGCATAAGCCCAGTTTGTAGCCTGCTAGAGCGAAACCCTGCCAACGGTGCAAGCCTGCCTTGGCCGGTTCTTAGCTTCAGGTCGGTGGTACAGGCTGTTACAGATGAGTGTCGAGGGCCTCGCACTACTGTATTCAGTGACACCGTTTCTGAGTCTTTAGGCATGCGTACCTGGCCCGCGTATTTTGTACTTAGGCCCTCACATTTACGCTTGTTGCAGCAGCATGCGGTGTGCGCGCAGACGCGTTAGTCGCCAGTTCGAAAAGCTGCCCCGGACTAATGTTCGTGAGTACACCAATTCCTTCTAGTTTAGAGCCAGACTTCGGGTACTCTCCCGTTAGTCCAGATTTATTAGCGAGGGTAAGAGGCCCTTGAGAACACCCATTGGGATTGGCTTTTGAGCTGATCATTTTGTTGAGGGAGAAAGACCCTCGAGGGTGTCGGACATCCTTGGGATCGGTTTTTGAGCTAATCAATTGGCCGAGGGAGAAAGACCCTCGGAGATGTCCTAGGATTGGTTATGAGAACCAGTCATTAGGCCGGAAGTAGGAGACTTCCGAGGACTCCAGATATTGCCTTGTAGGCTCGTTGAGCTATGATCGGTGTTGATATCTATTTACATGTGTACTAGGTTTCTAGATGATTGATTGCATCGTATTGTACCCCGGTCGGGGGTTCTTACTGAGTATGTTTGTACTCACCCTTATTCTGTGGTTTTTCCACCAGGTAACTTGGGACAGCACCAGGACGGCTAGCGGAGGGAGCTGAGAGATCATGGATGCTTCTAACACTCTGTCGTGTCTTTATTTACATTGTTTTGATTCAGCATGTAGTTGGACATCAGTCCGTAGGGGAAAACTTATTTACTGTTGCTTCGAACTATCTTTTATGTGTTAAGGAAAAAGTACTGATCAGTCACTGTTTTAAATTGGATGGTTTTGCTTAATGTTTATCTGACTTTGTTTTAAATGTTTTCCACTCTTTATGTTTGAAAATTTTTAAATTCGACCTCTAGTTTGTGTCATTTATGCTTTTCACTTGCATGCTGAGTAAAGACCTAGGTTTAGCACCGTTTTTCGAGTCGGGTCTTTACAGTTGGTATCAGAGCACAGAGTCATAGATTCTGTAGACTAACCTGTTTGTAGGTTGTGTTTCCATGATCTCCAGCACTCCACGACCGTCAGGTTTGTCTAAGTTTTTTTAAGTTAAGGGTTTTGTTTACGATACTATATGCAGTACACATGTGTTACCTTTGTTGGCAGAGAGAGTCCGAGCGTGGACTAACCCGTTGTGGTTTCCATGTAGATCGCCAAGATGCCGATTACATCGCGATGGAGCAGTCCGTCCGAATCGCAAATAGAGATGTTGTAGAGCCAGCAGCCATGGTATATACGACTCGTAGGCCGCCTGTGGCTCCAGATGCTAGCTTGCCCAGAGAAGGGGTGGAGGCTGCTATGCCTCAAGGTGCAGCTCCAGGGGGAGATGTTTCTACTATGAGAGATATGATGATGGCCCTAATGGCCGAGCAGAGAGCTGAGACTCGTGCTCCCTAGCAGCAAGCCAGAGAGAGAGGAGTCTAGGCACAGATAGCCCAGGGGCTGGACACAAA
The DNA here is from genome assembly GCA_036507275.1 of Sicyos edulis. Lineage (NCBI taxonomy): Eukaryota > Viridiplantae > Streptophyta > Magnoliopsida > Cucurbitales > Cucurbitaceae > Sicyos > Sicyos edulis. Next base: position 12,985,930 of record CM071855.1, read on the forward strand.
TTATGCAGCAGACACCCCAGCAGCTCCTGTACTCCAAAGAGCTCCAGTAGCCTCAAAGCGGCTCAGTAGCTCTTGCTCAGCTCAACCGAGGCGAGTCAACAGACTGCATCGATTCACTTGATAGTGTAGAGGGAGCTACTGAGTTTGGCAAGTGGCTGAAGGATTTCACCAAGTTTGTAAAGACCCGACCCGAATGGGGTTCTAAAGTAGGCCTTTACCTCAATGCATGCAAATGGAAATACATAAAATGACCCAACCTATGGTCGGATTAAAAAAGACTATTCAAACATAAGAGTGGAAAACATTAAAACAAACTAAACATTCATTTACAAAATGAAAGGATCGATCAAGACTTTTCTTAAAACATAAAATAGTACAATACATAAGTTTTCCCTACAGACAAAAATCCATGTACATGCTGAATTCAAAACAAAACAAAATAAGACACGACAGAGTGTCAGCAACATCCATGATCTCCCAGCCACCTCCGCTAGCCGCCTCGGTGTTGTTCCAAGTTACCTGTGGAAAAACCACAAAATAAGGGTGAGTAACGAATTACTCAGTAAGAATCCCCAAGCGGGGTATGATACGATGCAATCAATCATCTAGCAACCTAGTACACATGCAAACAGTTATCAACACAGATCTTAGCTCAACGAGCTTATAAGGCAAATCCGGAGTCTTTGGAAGTCTCCTACTTCCGGCCTAATGATTGGTTCTCATAACCAATCTCGGGACATCACCGAGGTCTCTTTCACTCGGGGCATTGATCAGCTCAAAAACTGATCCCAAGGATGTCCTCAAGGGCCTCTTGCCCTTGCTGCAATCTGGACTTACGGGAGAGTACCCGAAGTCTGGCTCTAAACTGGAAGGAATGGTGTACTCACGACATTAGCCCGGGGGAGCTCTCGGAACCGGCAACTAACGCGTGTGCGCGCACACCGCATGCTGCTGCAACCGACGTAAATGTGGGGGCCTAAGGACAAACTACGCGGGCCAGGTATGCATGCCTAAGACTCGTGGCGCGGTGTCACCGATCACGATGCGCGAGGCCCTCGACGCTCATCTCTGCGGCTGAACCACCGACACGAAGCTAAGAACCGGCCAAGGTAGGCTTACACCGCTGGCGGGGTTCCGCTCTAGCAGGCTACAAACTAGGCTTATGCCGATGTGGGTAGCTAAATCTACATCGGCGGCGGGGGAAGCAATGTACGTTATGCTCGCGCGCACTTTACTCCCGACTGATGGGGGACAACGTGACGTTATGTCCACTCTCACCTCGGATGATGACAAACCCTACTTTACTAACTAAGAGTACAGAGTGAAAGATTCCTGGCTAACATACATAATAGACATCATTCATACATATCCTAGCATGGTACTATGAACTTAAAGCTGGAATCTCGAGCATGCTGGAAGAACAAACCTAGCATGGCACTAACATGTACAAACAACCAAACATGCTAGCAAGAATTCAATCACAAGCGGTCCTATCCACTAACATGCTCATAAAAGTAACAGGCATACAAGTCACAATCACGAAAGCATCGCAGGGTCCACACAACCACGGTAAGGAATCCTTACCTGGAAACAAGCAGAGAATAATAACTATCACGACCAACAAACAACCTTTAAGCCTCAATCGAATCCCGAACAACCTAAGCATTTCAATAAAACACCCAAATTTAAATACAAATCAGCAGCCAATCAACTCAGGACCCAAAGAAGGAAAAGGCTCGGGAATTACCAATCAAGAAAACACACGGCTCGGCCAAACCAACTCAGCTGGGCAAGCTGTAGGCAGCAAAGGGGCCGGCAGGGGGCAAGCTCGCGCGCAGAAGCTGGGTGCTGGGGGCGTGGAGTTGTGCGCAGGAGACTACAGGGATGCAGGGGCGCTCGGGTGCGGGCTCGACCAGGCGAAGGCGAGCGGCGCTACAGGAACGTGAGGGCGCAGGCTCGGCCAGGCGAAGGCAAGCGGCGCTACAGGGACGCTCGGGCGCGGCAAGCTACAAGGCTGGTCGACTGGTGCGCGAGCCGGCGTTGCGCGTGGGGGCTTGGCACGCGCGGTGTGGCTGGCGGATGTTGGGGCGGACTAGGGCGACGTTGGCACGGGGGTGGCTCGGCGTGGTGCGGCTGGCTAGGCGAGCTGGGCGAGCAAGGGGGGCTCGGGCTGGCTAGGGGTCGGGTGAGGGTGAGAGAGAGAGAGAGAAAATGAAAATTAAAACACATGGGGAAATTTGGGGATTTTCTTCTATTTAATTAAATGCCTTAAAATCCATTTAAATTAAATCCCTAAAAAATCCCATTTTGGCTTCCTCTTCGAGACCCAGCTGAAGCGATCTTTTCCAATAATAAAACTCACTTAATAAATCACTAAGGCAAAGGTTCAAATCCCAAATCTTGACTGGGGAGAAAAAGACCAAAATACCCCTAAGGGTTAAAATGCTCTAACAGCCCAACCGATTTCCCTAATACTGAACCGAGAGTACCTGGAAAACCGGAATGGAAATCTGGGCCGTTACAAAGTGGAAGCCGAAAGCGTTTGATGCTTCAGAGAACCCACTTGTGGCAGTCAAGTGGTTGGCAAGGATGGAGTACATCTTTAGAGTTATGGGATTCCCAGATGTGTAGAGGCCGAGATGCGCGACCCATGTTCTCTCTGACATAGCTGAGTGGTGGTGGGAGTCCACAGATAGAGCTAGACCGGCTGGGTCTTCTCCAGCCACCTGGGAGTTCTTTAGAACGAAGTTCAGAGCTAAGTATGTTAACGACGAGGTTCAGCAGGAGATGGCAGAGGCCATCTCGAATCTGAAACAGGGATCAGATAGTATTGCTGCCTAGGAAAAGAAGTTCTCTGAGGTGCTCAAGACTAAGAAGTTTATTAGTGGGCTGAGGAAGGAGGTTGCTCAGGATGTCCGAGCACTGGCTCCTGAGAGTTATGACCGAGCAGTGGAGTTGGCCACAATCTATAATTCTAAGTATCCACCAGTGCAGGATTCTGTTGCACCAGCTCAGCTAGTTCAGCCTGCTCAGCAGTATTCTGGGCATAAGAGGAAGTTTGGGTCTTCTAATGGTTCCCGCTCAGGTGGACAGTAGACTCGCCGTCAGGGCTAGTCTAGAGGTCGGGATCAGCACCGACCACAAGGTAGAGCACAGGATCGCCAGCAGGGCTGGGCCAGGCTGCCGGCTCATTGCAACAAGTGTGGTAAGGCACATTTTGGATTATGTGGAGCATCGCCCTGTGCTTGCTACAGATGTGGCAAGGAAGGTCATTTGGCCAGATTTTGTACACAGGGTCTAGCAGCAGCAAGACCGGCCCAGCAGCAGGGCTGGGTGTTTGCCACTACTCGCCAGGAGGCGGAGCGTACTGATGATGCAGTTGCAGGTATGCTGCTTGTCTTACAGCATTATGCATTTGTGTTGTTTGATTCGGGTTCGACCCATTCTTTTGTTTATGATGCATTTGTTAGACAAGCTTGTGTGGAACTCGAACCTCTAAGGTTTGAGCTGTGTGTTGCCACTCCCTTGGGAGTGAGTATGTTAGCTAGCAGTAGAGTTAAGAGTGGCCAGATACAGATATCTGATGAGATTTTAGAGGCTACCCTCATAGTTCTGTCTATGAGCGGTTTCGATGTGATCCTTGGTATGGATTGGTTGGTAGAGAACCATGCTTTGATAGACTGCCGCCGGAAAGAAGTGGTGTTTAGGCCGCCTCAGAAGCCGAGCTTCAAGTTTCACGGTGTCGAAGGCGGAGTTTGTCCGCCATTGATCTCAGCAGTAAAAACCCGTAGATTGTTAGCTCGAGGAGCTTGGGGCTTCTTGGTGAAGCTGTCAGGAGATAGCAGTACCGCGTTGTCTGTTGACATGGTCCCTGTGGTGCAAGAGTTTGTAGATGTTTTCTCTGAGGAGTTACCAGGTTTACCCCCGAAGAGAGAGTTAGACTTCACCATCGAGGTGGAGCCGGGGACTCTTCCCATTTCTAAATCCCCGTATCGTATGGCGCCATCTGAGTTGAAAGAACTCAAAGTGCAGTTGCAAGAGATGTTGGATCGAGGTTTCATTCGACCGAGTGTGTCCCCGTGGGGAGCACCTGTCCTGTTTGTTAAAAAGAAGGATGGATCCATGCGCTTGTGTATAGACTACAGAGAGCTGAATAAAGTCACGGTGAAGAATAAGTATCCCCTGCCGCGTATCGATGATTTGTTTGATCAGCTTCAGGGAGCTTCAGTGTTTTCCAAGATCGACTTGAGGTCAGGGTACCATAAGCTGAGGATTCGAGATGCAGATATCCCTAAGAGCGCGTTCAGATCGAGGTAAGGTCATTATGAGTTCGTGGTCATGTCTTTTGGACTAACGAACGCCCCTGCAGCGTTTATGGACATGATGGACAGAGTGTTCAAGGCATTCTTGGACAACTTTGTCATCGTGTTCATAGACGACATTTTGATTTATGCCAAGACAAAGGAGGACCATGCTTCGCATTTGAGACAGGTTTTGACAGCATTGCGAGAGAATCAGGTTCTTGCCCTATCATGTGTTAATCAAGGGCTACTGCCAACACGCTGAGGTCGTGTCGACTGTAGGGGACAAGGCAAGGCCTCGTCATTCCCTCGACCGTTGGGGCATTTAACAGTCTACCACCCTCACCCAAGATTACAACTGGGATGCCGTTAGGGTTAGCTAAACCGTAACGACGGATCAAGGACGGAGTACTGCCTCGCACGTCCCTGCCACGGATGCAAGTTACGTTATGCGTCCTCGCCCGGATGATGCTACCTATCAGAACACTATGCTATAAACAGCTAACAGCAAAATATACTAACACATGCTCAGAAGAATCAACTAACCTAGCATGGTACTACGAACATAACAGAATACGAACATGCCAGAACAGAACAACCTAACATGGAACTAACATGAGAATAAACACGAGAATCATGCCAGTCGAAATTCAGAACAAAGCACCTAACAACTAAACATGCTGGTAATCATAAACGAACATACAAACAAGAATCACAGAAATATCGCAGGGCCTACACAACTCCGGTAAGAAATCCTTACCTGAATAGGAAGACAAACAAACACACAAGAGGACTCCCGAGCTACAACCGAACATGAGCTAGCTGATGGACCCTAACAAACAAACAGTAATTACATCACTAACATTAGGCCCTAAGTAAAGTACAACAAAAGCTGGGCTCGATCGGAAACAACTCACACAACACGGCCATTCACCAGGGGTGTCTCGGCTGTAAGACACACGTGTAACGGCCCAGGTTTTCATCCCGGTCTTCCAGGTATGCCCTAGGGGTATTTTGGTAATTTGGCCCGGTCGTCAGGGCCGTTTATGTCTTTTTCCAGTTGCTAAAATAATTGGATGGGTTTATGTAGGTTTTTTAGGCTTTGTGGATGGGTTTGAGCAAGGATAGATGCAAAAGTTAAAATAAAGGAAAATTGTGTTGCAGCTGGGGTTCGAGCCAGGGTGGCCTTGTGTGCTAGAGGAGAGCCTTGCCAAGTGAGCCACCAGGTATTATTGTTACTCTTTCCGCGTCATATCTTAGTTACCCTTGAATCTTTGGAGTTTTGGTGCATTTGGTTAAATGAAAAAGAAATTAGGTTTTTGTTCCTTCTTCTCCAAAACTCTCTTTGCCGGCCAAGCCAAGCTCTCCCAAGCCAAAAGCTGAATTTCTTCTCCCTTGCAGCCTCGTCGTTCGTGCATCGTCCCACCCAGCAAAGAATTTCAAACGAGCAAAGAACAGCAATGAGCAGCCCATTTCAAATTAGGCGCGCCAGCTTCAAGAGGTCGTCGCAGCCCGCCCAGACGCCCAGCGCCAAAGATCGTGCATGTCGCCCGCCCCGCACGCGTCCCCCAAGCTGGCGTCTGCGTCCACCCCGAGCTCGCACCCGCTCGCACGCTCCGCGTCTGCGCCCGCGCGCCGCATCGTGTCACCTCCCGAGCCAAGCCTTGTTTATTTTATTATATTTAGGCCTATGGATTATGATTATTATTGTGTTTGTTAGGTTCTCGGTAGCTAGCTCGGGTTCGATTGAAGCTTAGGATTTTGTGTGTAGTTGCCTCCTGGCCAGGTAAGGATTTCTTACCGATGTTGTGTGGGCCCTGCGATATTATATGTGATTGTTGTTTGTATGTTTGTTTGTGTTTATCAGCATGTTTAGCGATAGGTGTTCTGTTCTGAATTCCCGACTGGCATGATTCCTTATGTTGTTTCTCATGTTAGTCCATGCTAGGTTGTTCCGTTCTGGCATGCTCGTATCTGTTCTTGTTTCGTAGTATCATGCTAGGTTCGTTGTATCTGTTGAGCACGTATTGGATTGTATGTTACTGATAGGATAGGTTAGAGTGTAGGTAGGTAGCATCATCCGGGCCCGAATGCATAAAGTATCTTGCATCCATGGCGGGGGACGTCACGAGGTAGTACTCCATCCCCCGGACCTCAAGTTAGGGTTTAGCTAACCCGACCGGTAGGCCCTACAATCTTGGGGAGGGTGGCGGTGATCGCTTAATGCCCCAACGGTCGGGATGATGACTTGGCATTGCCTCGCCCCTGGCAGCCACGTCCTCGGCGTGTTCGGCAAAGAGCCCTGATTGCCACCCGATAGGGCAAGGACGGCTTCTTGGTGTAAGCCTACCCCGACCCGATTCCTTAGCCTCAGTCTTTATGAACGACCTGTGTTTTTCTTCCCGTCTTCCGTATGCCCTAGGGGTAATTTGGTAATTTGGTCGGGCCGTCGTGGTCGTTTGTGTCTTTTCCATTACTAAAATTATTGGATGGTTTTGTAGGTTTTTGGAGGGTTTGTGGTTTGGTTTGAGCAAGGTTTGTTGCAAAAGTAAAAATAAAGGGATTTGTCTTTGCAATGGGGGTTTGAACCCGGTCTCCGGGAAGCTTGTAGAGTTGTGTGCCAATTGAGCCATTAGGTGCTCTTGTTGCTCTTTTCTCGCATCACATCTTAGTTAACCTTGGATTTTGGAGCTTTTGTGCATTTGGTTAAATGAAATAGAATTAGGTTTATTCCATCTTCTTCTCCAAATCCCCTCTTGGCCGCACAAGCTCTCCCTCCATAGCCTTGCCGATTCTTCATCCTTGCGGCTCCCTTGGATCGCTCATCATCATTCCGGTAGGTATTGATCTTCTTCTTCTTCTTCTCATCCGCTTGGTGTGCGTTTGGCCAAGTGAAAAGAGGTGTGTTGTGTGTGTTTGTGTTGATTGCAACCACCGAGAGAAGCCCAAACAGCGAAACAGATCACCCCCGCGCGTGACGCCCACGTGCCGGTATCGATCGCGACGCCGCGCGGATCGCGCCCGGCCAGAAGACTGACGCCTCGCCGCCGCGCACTGGGGTCGCCGTCGCTCACCAGTCGCCCGGATCTGTTGAAGCAGCCTGCCGCGACGCCATCGCTCTCCGGATCGCGCGATCGGGCGCAGCGAGCGACGCCAGACGCCACGCCGTGCGCCTTCGCCAGACGTTCGCCAGCGCGCCTGTCCCTACCGAAGCGCTCGCCGTGTCCGCGATCGCCTGACGCCAGCGCCGCGCCAGCGCGCTTGACAAGACGCGCTCGCCCGCGCGTCCTCGCTGCGTGCCGTCCTGCCAAGTCAGCGTGCACAGGTGTCGCTCGGCAGCGCGTGTCCACACAGCCGTGCCGTGCTGTAGCGCGTGCGTGCGCCAGCTGCCGTCAATGCCCGGTACCGCCGCCAGCGCCAGACACTGCTGTGCCAGGCTGCCGCCAGCTCCAAGCTCGTGTCGTCGTGCGCGCGAGTTCCCCTTGCCGAGCTTTATCGTTCTATTGTTGTTTAGACATTTTAGATGCTGATTATTGTTGGTTTGCTAGGTTCCCGCCGCTAGCTCGGGATTGTTCCGCAGCTTTAGGATTTGTGTGTAGAAGCCTCCCGACCAAGGTAAGGATTTCTTACCGGAGTTGTGTGGGCCCGCGTATATTTGTGATTGTTGCTTTGTATGCCCGTGTATGATTACTAGCATGTTTAGCCCTAGGTGCTCTGTCAATTCTGATGGCATGAACTCTTGTATTGTTTCTCATGTTAGCCCATGCTAGGTTGTTCCATTCGGCATGTTCGATATCCGCCTTGCTTCGTAGTATCATGCTAGGTTCCTTGTATCTATTGAGCACGTATTTTCTTGCATTGTTTGAATTATTATTATTGCTATGGTTTAGAGTTCGTAGGTAGCATCATCCGGGCCGGATGCATAACGTAACTTGCATCCCCGAGCAGCGGGGACGTGCGAGATGGTACTCGTCCCACGATCCCGTTAGGGTTTAGCTAACCCTAACGGTGGCCCCGCAATCTTGGGTGAGGGTGGCGGTATTAAATGCCCCAACGGTCGGGATGATGACTTGGCATTGCCTCGCCCGGCGATGGCACGCCCTCGCCGTGTTCGGCCGTAGCCCTTGATTGCCACTGTTAGGGCAAGGACCGCTTCTGGTGTAAGCCTACCACGACCGGTTCCTTAGCCTCAAAGTGCGGTGGTACAGTGACATAGTTCACGTGTCCGTGTCTCACACCCCTATGTCGGTGACACCGATCCGGAGATTTAGTTAGGCATGGTGATCGAACTCGGGCGGCTTGCCACTAGACCCGGCACCCCGTAGTTTGCGGTAGCATGCGGTGCGCGCTTACGCTCATTACAGCGCCGATCGAGAGCTCCTCGGGATCTTGAGCCGATGCACCTTTCGTATCGGCAATGAGACGGTGAGGCCGGGACTTGTTCCCGTATAGCGCGTTTAGTGTGTTGTGGTATTCCGGACTAAGACCCCGAGTTGGCATCCGAGGTCCAAGTGTGGACTTAGCTATGTGCTCCGCTCGTGTTTTGTACTCATAGCTTGCATACGTTCTTCTAGATGATCATGTATATCGTATTGTACCCGGTTGGGGATTCTTCTTTCGGTAATTCGTTACTCACCCTTATTCTGTGGTTTTCCATAGGTAATCAAGGCGGGAGACAGGATGGTCAAGGGGAAGCCGTGATCATGGAATCCTACCATCATCTCTCGATTATTTTATTTTATCATGACTCTTGACTTTTGTTATTTCCCAATGCATGTAGACGGGCACAGAGCCCCCGGTGGATGTTTTCTTACGTTTTATGGATTCCAAAGATATTTGTACTTGTGGATTGTTTTAATGGTTTAAATAAATCTCTGATCGTAGTATGCTTTTAGAAATGTATGTTTTGGTTGTTGAATGTTTCTGCTTTTACTTGGGATCCGAAATGTATTTTTCATAATGTTTTTTATTTTCACTACATGCATTGGGGTAAAGGCCCATTTAGAGCCCCTTTTGGGTCTGGGTCTTTACAGCTGGTATCGAGCTCGTAGTCATAGATTCTCAGAGGATCGACCTTTTTTCTTTGTAGGTCGTTTTTCCATGATCATCAAGACAGACAATCATCGTGTACGCCTAAGTTTACTATTTGTTGTTGAAAAAGGGTTAAGAATTTACAATACCTATCATCTAGTGTATGCCTTGTTTGGTGTTGTGGAGTGGTGACAAAGTGTGTTTTGATTCGTTGTTGGTTTGGATGTAGATCGCCAAAGATGCTACCACCCGCATCGAGAGAGGAGGTTCGAGAGCAGTCGAGGTATCGGGATCGGATCTCGATACAGCCGGGACATCGCCCCAAGCCGACATCGATGGCATTCCACCAGCAGCCTCCTCTGCTTTCGCCTAGAGCGGTGTTGAGGCGATCGAAGCGCCGTGAGATCGCTCTCCCGAGCGAGTTTGCCGAGTCTATGAGGGCTTTTATGGTCAGCATGTTGAGTGACCGAGAGGGCGAGACCTGCACCTTGTTGGCGGCCAAGCAATGAAAGAGTCCCGAGCCCAGATCGAGCAAATGACTCGATTGGTTCAAAGAGAGCTCGAGAGCACCTCCACCCACAGAGCAAGTAGCCCCAGAGGCGCGATATGGCGGAGGGTGCCGAGGAGTTGGGTAGGTGGTCAAGGATTTTGTGAAGTGGAAGCCCGAGAAGTTTGATGCCACCGGCGATGCGCTAGCGGCAAAACAGTGTGATTGCCCATTTGGAGTACACCTTCCCGATCATGGTGTGCCCCGATATTCAGAGGCCGAGATGTGCGGCTCATGTGCTAGGAGGCACAATGAGATGGTGGTGGGAGTCCACCTTGAGCGAGAGACCACCGGGTCTCCACCCGCTACTTGGGAGTTCTTCAAGGCCGAGTTCAAGGTAAAGTTCATCGCTGATGAGGCTCAAGAGAAGATGGTGGAGCTCTTCCGGAACCTCAAGCAGGGTTACGATACCATTGAGGAATATGAGCGCAAGTTCTCGTGAGTATGGATATTTTGCTCCTCGGTTGATTGCCACCCCTGAGTGAAGATTCGGAAGTTCATATCCGGATTGAGGCGGTGTTTCCCAGATGTCGTGGGCTCGTGCCCCCGACACTTATGCTAGGGCTGTCCAGATTAGCCACGATCTATAATGGGAAGTATCCTATTGAGCGGGTTGTTGCCGCTCCTGCTCGGGCCCCGTCCCGGTAGAAACTGTGGGGCGTAAGAGGAAGTTTGACTTTGGGGAGGCGCCAGCCACGCCAAGGGCGCTTCGAGCGTCAGATCGGAGAGAGCTCCAAATCCGCTTCCGCCTTCTCGATGCAGCAGGAGGACCCAGTGCGCTTTCCGCTTGTGCTACTTGTGGGAAAGTCCACGCCGAGCTTGTCACCGACCTAGATTGTGCTACCGCTGTGGTAGAGAGGACACATGGCCCGCTTTTTGTGATCACCCGGCTATGGCGGCTCGGCCAATACAGCAGCGAGGGTCGAGTGTTTGCTACGACCCGTCAGAGGCCGAGCGTCTGGGATGCCGCCGTGGCGGTGTACGCTTCTTGTTTTAGATCACTGCGCATTTGTCTTGTTTGATTCTCGTTCCACGCATTCATTTGTATCTGTGTTGTTTGGTCGAGCATGCTAAGTTAAGACTAGAGCCTCTAGGTTTCGAGTTATCTGCTGCAACTCCTTCGGGAGTTAATATGTTGGCTAGAGATAAGATTAGGGATGGCCGGATCGAGATATCCGAGAGTTGCTTAGGGCTACGCCATAGTTCCGCCTATGAGCGGTTTTGATGTGATTCTTGGTATGGAGTGGTTAGTCGCTAACCACGCGTTGATTGACCGCCACCGGAAAGAAGTAGTGTTCAGCCGCCAGTGTCGGCCCAGCTTTTAAGTTTCGTGGAGTCCAGGGTGGAGTTTGCCCGCCGATGGTGTCACCGTGAAAGCTCGCCGCTTGCTAGCTCATGGAGCTTGGGGCTATCTAGCCAAGTTGTGCAGGAAGAGCCGCCCCTCGGCTGTCTGGCCGATCAAAGCCGGCCGCGTGGCAGAGTTCGCGGATGTGTTTCGAGGAGTTACGGGGTTGCCCCGAAGAGAGAGGTTGACTTCACAATTGAGCTCGAGCCGTGGACCCTCCCTATCTCGAAGGCTCCGTGATCGTATGGCTCCAGCTGAGTTAAAGGAACCAAGATTCAGCTGCAGGAGATGTTAGATCGAGGGTTCATCCGTCCGAGTGTGTCCCCGTGGGGGAGCACCGGCCTCTGTTGTGAAAAAGAAGGATGGTTCTATGCGCTTATGTATTGATTACCGCGAGCTTAATAAGGTGACAAAGGAAGAATAAGTACCCGCTGCCTCAGATCGATGATTTGTTCGATCAACTTCGTGGAGCTTCGTGTTCTCCAAGATAGATCTCGAGATCCGGTTACCATCACCATGGATCGTGGATGCCGACATTCCTAAGACAAATTTTCAGTCTAGATATGGTCACTATGAGTTTGTGGTCATGTCGCTTGGATTGACCAATGCCCCACCATTGCTCATGGACATGATGTATAGGGTGTTCAAATCATTTTTGGACAACCGTTCACATTGTGTTCATTGACGATATTCGATTTATTCGAGGTCTAAAGAAGACCATGCAGAGCATCCGAGGCGAGTATTGGCAGCTTTTGAGGAAAACCACTTTATGCGAAGTTTTCCAAATGTGATTTCTGGTTGGAGCGGTGGCCTTCCTAGGCCACGTGGTTTCGAGAGATGGTATAGTCGTGGACCCCGCGAAGATTGAGGTCGTGAGTTCATGGGCCAAGCCGACTTCAGCTTGCGAGATTCGCAGCTTTCTGGTTTGGCGGTGTTACTACCGCTCGGTTCGTCAAGGACTTTTCCGCTTTAGCCTCGCCCCTCACTCGTCTGACGAGGAAGGGTGTCGAGTTTGTTTGGGACAAAGCAGGTGTGATGAGAGCTTTGCCAGCCTCAAGCGTAGTTTGACTTCAAAGACTGTTGGCAATCCCGAGGGGACAGTGGTTTCGTGGTCTACAAAGTGATGCTTCCAAGTTTGGATTAGGTTGTGTGTTGATGCAAAGACGGGGAAGGTCATTGCCTACGCTTCCCACACCAAGCCGTATGAGCAGAACTACCCGACTCATGATATGGAGTTGGCGCAGCGGGTGTTTGCAATCAAGATTTGGAGGCATTACCGTATGGTGAGCGGATTCGGATGTTTACCGATCACCGTGAGCCTCAAGTATCTGCTTACTCAAAAGGAGTTGAATATGAGGCGAGGAGATGGTTAGAGTTGGTAAAGGATTATGATCGCGAGATTTTGTACCATCCGGTAAAGCCAACGTAGTGGCCGATGCTTTGAGTAGGAAGACGCCGCTCTCCGCGGCGTTGTTGAGTTCCCACCCAGTTTGCGGAGAGAGTTCGAGCGGGCCGAGGTTGCTTGTGTTGTTGGGTGAGGTTACCGCTGTAGCTCGCTCAATTTGGACTGCTCACCGTCGATTAGGCAAATGGATTATAGATGCCCTGGGTTGGGTGACCCCGCACTTAAGAGATTGGTTGATAGAGTTAGTCTTGACTTCGGTGACTTTGACTTTGTATATTCACCAAACAAAGGGTTGACTTATAGAGGCCGGTTGTGTGTTTCGGACATTGCGGTGCTTTGCGAGCGAGTTGCTCTCGAGGCCCATTTCCCCTTTTGCTTGGCACCTGGGGTACCAAGATGTATCAGACCTTAAGCGACCTTCCGGTGGATGGGAATGAAGAGAGATGTGGCGAGAGTTTGTCACCGGTGTCTCACTTGTCGACAAGTGAAGGCACCTGTGCAGAGGCCACCGGTTTGTTGCAACCACCGAGTGTACCCAGTGGAAATGGGAAGAGATCTCCATGGACTTTATCTCTGGTTTGCCAAGGACTCAGAGGAAGTTCTCTCGCATTTGGGTGATAGTCGACCGTTTGATCAAGAGCGCACACTTCATTCCCTGTGAGAGACACTTATACCGTGGAACAGTGGGCGCAATTGCTTTTGGAGCAGATCATCCGTTATCATGGTGTGCCTGAGGATTGTGTCCGATCGTGACTCGCGGTTCACTTCTCGCTTCGGAGAGCGCTCTAGAAGGGTTTGGGCACAGAGTGCGCTTTCAAAGATGACTTTTCACCCTCGACGGATGGTCGACCGAGAGAGTGAATCGATTCTCGAGGATATGTTGAAGGCTTGTGTGTTGGATTTCCCGTGCAGCTTGGGACCATGATTCAGACTTGATGGAGTTTGCCTATAACAACGCTTACACAATGACGATCTGAGATGGCTCCATTCGAGGCATTGTATGGTAAGCGTTGTCGGTCCCTTTGTGTTCGGGAAGGGGTTGGCGATAGACAGTGTTTTGGGTCCCGAGTTACTGCAGCTTGACCAATGGTGCAGTCTGCGAAGATTAGAGCTCGTATGTTGACAAACTCGAGCAGCGAGAGAGTTACGCCGATGTTCGGCGTCGAGATTTGGAGTTTGAGGTTGGTCGCATGTGTTCCTTAAGGTTGCTCCGATGCGAGGTGTTCGAGGTTTGCAAGCGTGGGAAGTTGAGTCCCCGCTTTGTTGGTCCATTTGAGATCCTAGAGAGGATTGGCGAGTTGCTTACCGGTTAGCCCTACCTCCGTCACTATCGGTGCATAGTGTTTTTCATGTATCGATGTTGAGGCAAAGATGTGCCGGACCCGTCGCACATTGTGGACTTTGAGCCTTTGCAACCGAATGAGGATTTGAACTTCGAGGAGAAGCCAGTGAGGATCCTTGCCTTTGAGACCAAGACGCTGCGTGTCGCGAGATTCGTTTGGTAAAGGTTCGATGGAAGAATCGGGGTTCGAGGAAGCCACTTGGGAGCGGGAAGACGAGATGAGGTTGCATTACCCTCGAGCTGCTTTTTGTCTTAAGGACTTTCGAGGACGAAAGTCATAAAAAGGAGGGAATATTGTAACGACCGTGTTTTTCTTCCGGTCTTCCGTATGCCCTAGGGGTAATTTGGTAATTTGGTCGGGCCGTCATGGTCGTTTTTGTCTTTTCCAGTTACTAAAATTAATGGATGGTTTTTGTAGGGGTTTGTGGTTTGGTTTGAGCAAGGTTTGTTGCAAAAGTAAAAATAAAGGGATTTGTCTTTGCAAATGGGTTTGAACCTGGGTCTCCTACCAGGAAGCTTGTAGAGTTGTGTGCCAATTGAGCCATTAGGTGCTCTTGTTGCTCTTTCTGCATCACATCTTAGTTAACCTTGGATTTTGGAGCTTTGGTGCATTTGGTTAAATGAAATAGAATTAGGTTTATTCCATCTTCTTCTCCAAATCCTCTCTTGCCGCACAAGCTCTCCCTCTCCATAGCCTTGCCGATTCTTCATCCTTGCAGCTCCCTTGGATCGTTCATCATCATTCCGGGTAGGTATTGATCTTCTTCTTCTTCTTCTCATCCGTTTGGTGTGCGTTTGGCCAAGTGAAAAGAGGTGTGTTGTGTGTGTTTGTGTTGATTGCACCACCGAGAGAAGCCCACCAAGAAGACAGATCGCCTCGCCGTCGTCGCGACGTCCACCGGTCGACGCGACGCCGGATCGCGCCAGCAGCAGCAGACAGATCGCCCCTGTCGTCGCACCAGTTCGCCGTCGCTCACCAGGTCGCCCGGATCTGTTGAAGCAGCCCGCCGCGACGCCATCGCTCTCCGTGATCGTGCGGTCGCGCTTGCAGCAGCAGACGCCAGACGCTGGCGCGCCGCGCGCGCTTCGCCCAGACGTTCGCCCGCGCGCTGCCCCTACCGAGCCGCTCGCCGTGTGTCCGCATCGCGACGCCAATAGCCGCGCGCGCGCGCGCCGCCAGACGTTCGCGCGCGCCGCGCGTCCCCTACCGAAGCCGCTTCGCCGTGTCCGCATCGCACGCCAGCGCCGCGCGCGCCGCCCCAGACGCTCGCTTCGCGCGCGCGCCTGTGTCCTGCCGTGCCGTGCCACGCGCAACACAGAACCTCCTGCCGTCCGTAAGCGTGCCAGCGCAGCCAGCGCCCGCGTCCTGCCGTCTGCGCCGGGCCAAGCCAGCGCCCAGCCCACCGCTGCCGGCTTGCCGCGCCTCCAAGCTCGTGTGTCGTCGTGCCGCGTGAGTTCCCCGAGCCGAGCTTCTCGTTCTATTGTTGTTTAGACATTTTAGATGCCGATTATTGTTGGTTTGCTAGGTTCCCGCCGCTAGCTCGGGATTGTTCCGCAGCTTAGGATTTGTGTGTAGAAGCCTCCCACCAAGGTAAGGATTTCTTACCGAGTTGTGTGGGCCTCGCGGTATATTTGTGATTGTTGCTTTGTATGCCTGTGTATGATTACTAGCATGTTTAGCCCTAGGTGCTCTGCTTGCAATTCCTCGATCGCATGAACTCTTGTATTGTTTCTCATGTTAGCCCATGCTAGGTTGTTCCATTCTCGCATGTTCGATATCCGCCTTGCTTCGTAGTATCATGCTAGGTTCCTTGTATCTGCTGAGCACGTATTGGACCGCATTGTTTGAATTATTATTATTGTTATGGTTTAGAGTTCGTAGTAGGTAGCATCATCCGGGCCGATGCATAACGTAACTTGCATCCCCGACAGGACGCATTTGAGATGGTACTCCGCCCCGATCCCGTTAGGGTTTAGCTAACCCTAACGGTGGCCTGCAATCTTGGGTGAGGGTGGCAGATCGTTAAATGCCCCAACGGTCGGGATGATGACTTGGCATTGCCTCGCCCCCGGCAGCTTGGCACGTCCTCGGCGTGTTGGCCGTAGCCCTTGATTGCCACTGTTAGGGCAAGGACCGCTTCGGTGTAAGCCTACCACGACCGGTTCCTTAGCCTCGTGTGCGGTGGTACAGCCGACATAGTTCACGTGTCCAGTCTCTCACACCCTATGCCGATTACACCGATCCGGAGATTTAGTTAGGCATGGTGGATCGAACTCGGGCGCCTTGCCACTAGACCCGGCACTTCCGTAATTTGCGGTAGCATGCGGTGCGCGCTTACGCTCATTACAGCGCCGATCGAGAGCTCCTCGGGATCTTGAGCCGCTGCACCTTTCGTGACGATGAGAGACAGCCGAGGCCGGACTTGTTCCCGTATAGCGCGTTTAGTGTGTTGTGGTATTTCCTGACTAAGACCACGAGTTGGCATCCGAGGTCCAAGTGTGGACTTAGCTATGTGCTCCGCTCTGTGTTTGTACTCATAGCTTGCATACGTTCTTCTAGATGATCATGTATATCGTATTGTACCCCGGTTGGGGATTCTTACTGGTAATTCGTTACTCACCCTTATTCTCGTGGTTTTCCACGAGTAATCAAGGCGGAGACAGGGATGGTGAAGGGGAAGGCGTGATCATGGAATCCTCTTTGTCATCTCCGATTATTTTATTTTATCATGACTCTTGACTTTTGTTATTTCCCCGAATGCATGTAGACGGGCACAGAGCCCTGGATGTTTTCTTACGTTTTATGGATTCCAAAGATATTTGTACTTGTGGATTATTTTAATGGTTTAAATAAATCTCTGATCAGAGTATGCTTTTAGAAATGTATGTTTTGGTTGTTGAATGTTTCTGTTTTTACTTGGGATCCGAAATGTATTTTTCATAATGTTTTTTTATTTTCACTACATGCATTGGGGTAAAGGCCCATTTAGACACCGATCCAGAGATTTAGTTAGGCATGGTGACTGGACCTGGGCAGCTTGCCACTAGACCCGGCACCCCCTAGAGTCTGCAGTAGCATGCGGTGCGCGCATACGCTCATTATAGCGCCGACTGGAGAGCTCCTCGGGATTGTGAGCCATTGCACCTTTCGTATCGACAGTAGACAGGCTGAGGCCGAAACTTGTTTCTCGTATAGGGCTTATTGTGTGGTGGATTTTCCGGACTAAGACCCTGAGTTGGCATCCGAGGATTATTTGTGGATCTAATCTATGTGTTCTATTCTGTTTTTATATTCATAGCTTGCATATATTCATCTAGATGACCATGTATATCGTATTGTACCTCGGTTGGGGATTCTTACGGAGTAATTCGCTACTCACCCTTATTTTGTGGTTTTCCACAGGTAACCAAGGAGCGAGACAGGATGGCTGAAGGAAGAGCTGTGATCATGGGAACTCTCTTTGTCATCTCGACCTTTTATATTATGACTCTTGTCTTTTTATTTCCCCTGAATGCATGTAGTCGAGCACGGAGCCCTAGGATGTTTTCTCAATGTTTTTGTGGATTCCAGCATTGTTGTATTTGAGAAGGTTTTGAATGATTTTAATAAATCTCTGATCAGAGTAAACTTTTGGAAATGTATTTGTCTTGAAACAGGTGCTTGGAGACAGGGACAGGTTTCAGTAAACTGTTTTGATTTCTGATTGAATGATGAGTTTTTTAATTTTAATTGGAATCCGAAATCATATTTGTATATTGTCCTTACTTTGAATGCATGCATTGGGGTAAAGGCCCATTTAGAGCCCCTTTTTGGGTCGGGTCTTTACAGTTGGTATCAGAGCTCAGAGTCATAGATTCTGTAGACTGAACTTTTGTTGTAGGTCATTTTCCCCATGATCATCAGCACTCCGACAGTCATCAGGTACGCCTAAGTTTACAGTTTTAGAAAAGGGTTAAGAATTTACAATACTTTTCATCTAGTGTATGCCTTGTGTAGTGTTGTGGAGCGGAGACGAGTAGGTTCTGACTCGTTGTTGGTTTGGGTTTAGAGCGCCATCATGCCAACTTCCCGCAGTGTAAGATGTATGTTTGCAGCTTGTCAGGGTATCCAGATAGATTCAGATACCGCTGGGACACCGTCCTAGATAGAGGCAGAGATTAGACTCCCGTAGGCCCTTGTGGTGTGGCCCAGTTGTTAGTTTCCCCTAGAGAGAGGGTGGAGGTGTTTTGCCCTGGAGAACCACTCCAGGAGGGGAGTTAGCTTTGGCTTTGTTCGTGTTGATGCTTGTGGAGCAGGTCCCAATATGGACTAGCCTGGGTAGTTCAAGTGTTGATCTTGAACCTTAGTAGATTGTTTGGTTGCCCAGAGAGTAGCTGCAGAGTTAGTAGCCTATGAGGAAGTTGCTGAGACATCTTTGTTTTCTTGTAAGTGTTGTTGTTTTGCAGCCAGTAAGTCGGAACTCTGTAGTTAAGGTTGCAGCGAGCAGTGTTCCCATCAGACCTGATCCGTTGGTGGTTCCTCAGTTGTCTAGTAGAGTTGAACACTCTTCTTATGGTGAGCCCCTAGAGTAGGGCTAGCTGCTGCATGTTGAGAGAGCCGGCCAGAGTTTTGTTGAGCATCATGTGGAGATGCAAGAGTAGGCAGTGAGACTTCGGTTTGATGAGATGCCTTAGGCATGGTTGTTTGAGTTGAGCTCTTGTATGCCTCGCCATAGTTTTTGTCACTTGAGGTTGTGACCTTGCTGGGGGCCCCATTTGTAGTAAGATGTGGATTTGGTAGTAGTGGCACGTGAGGTGCATTGGTTGGTGTGCCGCTTTGGCTCTCAGTCTGGTTCAGGCCTGAGTTTGGCATGGGTATAGAAGATGGTTCTATGACCCGTCCGGAGTTCAGCTCACTCCTTTAGCCTTTGGATCTGTTGTGGCAGTTGCACCTATTTAGGTCGTGCAAGAGGGCTAGTTCAGTGGTAGTCGAAAGACTACAAGCGAAAGGATGTTCGAGAGGAGCCGGAGCCTCTTCCCAGTGTTACTGGGGGTTGAGTAAGTCAGCAGGTTGTCGGTTGGCAAGTGTTAGTGCGCGTGAGTCTCACGCTAGTTTTAAGGCCAAGAGATCTTTGTGGTTGGTATTGCGGTCAACTACCTTCGAGTGCCTAAATCTGAGGAGAGTTGAGCATTGTAGATGCGAGTTTGGTCCAGCAGAGGGGCCATGAGTTGGATGCTTATGAGATGAGTTGGATGCTTATGAGATGAGCTGGATGCCTATGAGGCGAGTTGGATGCCTATGAGATGAGCAGGATGCCTTATGAGAGGAGTTGGACGCCTTATGGGTATGCTCCCTTGGTAGAGCCTTGGTATAAAGTAAGTTCGGTTTGGCATTGTTATGCTTTAGTAGAGCAAGGTTGCCACAGCTTCGAGTATCGTGTGGAGATGGAACTTTTGGTGTTCCTTGGGTTGATTGTATCTCTGCCAGAAGTTAGTGTTGCTTTTTGGAAAAGCGCCTGTTAGTCTTGGATCTCTGAAGGAAGGTTGAGAGTTGTGCACACAAGTGTGTTTCGTGTGGTTCGTTCTGTGGCGAGAGTTTCAGAACCATGTAGGGTTTGCATTGGAGAACTGGTGCTCAGTTCTTGGAGTAGTTGGACTCCAGGTGGATGTTGTAAGGCTTTAGTTGAGGTTGTAAGGATACCGTGCTCGTAGTTGGGTTGTTGCTTAGGCAAGTTTGTTAAGTTGAACCTAAGCTTGGTTGGTGGAACCTCTTGTGTTCATAGTTGGAGTTCAGATGGTACTGAACAAATGGTGGTTGTAGTGAAGCCGCATAGTTCTTGACCGTAGTTGCTAAGGGTGTTGCTCGGAATCCTTACCCTGGGTGGAAGCTACGATGTGGCTGATGCTTTGAGTAGGAGGATGACACATTCTGAAGCGTTTCTGGTCTTTTTGGTTTCGAGGTTCGGAGCAGGCCAGCATGGTTGTGATGCTGGAAAAAGGAGTTGTTTGTTCAGCAATTGCATCATTAGCCCGTTAGGACGACAGGTGTGTGTCGAGGGTTGCCAAGAACCTCATTGTGGAGAGCCTCACCAAAGCTCACCAGCCAGTAGTGAGTTTCAGCTTGGCAAGCCGAGTCGTGTAGGTTGTAGACCTCGGGTGAGTTGCTGGCAGATTTGGTAGGCTAGCAAGCTGGAGTTTGTTTGGAGTAGAGTCCAGATTGGTTCCGGTGTGGTGGCAAGTTGGTGCTTGGTGTTGACCAAGGTGTGGTTTTTGAGTTGCTAGAAGTTAGTTTTGCTCGTGGGTCGAGTGGTTCGTCCTTGTCGGTTGTTTCCTGTTTCCAGGATGGAGAAAGTTGCCCTCCTTTGGTGTGGAGGTGAGTCTTGGCTAGTTTGTGGTTGGCGGTTCAGTCTATGGTGGAACCCCTAGTGTTGCCCGTGAGATTTATATGTTATTGCTTTTGCGGAGCAAGACAGCGAGCGTGTGTGGAGCTCTCTGTCCTTCGGTTGTCCGCTTGTAAGAACCGTTTCCTCTTAAGAGTTGTCAGGTTACTCCCTTGGTCTTGAAGTTGATGGTAGTGGTGCTAGCAAGAGGAAAGTTTGTTGGCTGCTTGGAAGCAATTGTTTATCCAAGTTGAGCGGACTCTTGAGTGGTGTTCTGGAAGTTGCGGTAAGGGTTGTTCTGCCTCCTATGAGTGTTTGGCCTAGTTGGTTAAGGTTTTTGTGTGTTGGCATGGAAGCTGTTGCATCTTTGTAGTTGAAGAACCCCTTTGTATCGGTTGTGGGTTGAGGTTGCACCATTGGGGCTGGATTAAAATCTTGACCTGTTGAGGGATCCTTGCTGGTTAGTGTAGCTTGTGCTCTGCCAGCCATTGTTGGTATTCTTGTTCTTGGTAGTTGGTGTTAACCGGGTAGTGGCGTCTCGTTTGTGAAGTTTCGGTGGAAAGGTGCAATAAGCCTAAGCTAGAGGGTTAAGCCTGTATGTGTTATCGTTTGGACTTGTGAGATGTGTTTCATATTTGAGGCAAGCTTCGTTACGTTGCTTGCATGGAGGTAAGTTTGGTGGAGGGAGCCCTCTGGGGCCCGGTTGTTGGCAGGCTGACTTGTCCAGCCAGTGATTTGAGTCAAGCTAGAGTTGAGTGGATTGGCATAGCTATGCAGTTTGTAGTTGTGTGAGCTTCCGAGTTCGTAGCACTCAAGTTGTTGGATGGTAAGTTTTCCGTGTGGGAGCTGTCAGTTAGTTGAGGTTGTTGTGTGAGATTAGATTCTTGGAGGATTGGTTTCAGTAGTTAGAGCTTGCACCTCGTTTCGTGTGCAGATGCCATTTCTATGGAGTAGAGGCATGTCAGTTTCAGGCTGGAGTTGTTGTCACCAGGGTGTGGCAATGAAGGTTTGTTCTAGGCAGTACGTTGACGAACCGTGGTTCTTGAGAGCGTTGTTAAGAGGCTTATGAGCCGAGTGCAGTTTCTGTAGTGTTTTCACCCTTTTGACCGATGGTCTTTTGGGATGAGTGATCCAGAACCTTTGGAGCTTGTTGCGAGTTGGTGTTTCCGTGATTAGGCAGCGGGAGACCAGTGTGGTTTTATGGGGTTGCCTTGGGTTGCAGTTCTCAGCAGTCAGCTCTTGTGGTTCCATTGAGGCATTGTATAGTAAGTATTGCAGGATTTCAGTGTTCTGGGAAAAAGTTGGTGGTCATCAGTTTTGTTTTGGGTCCTGAGTTGCTGCATTTGACCAGAGGTGATGTGCAGGAGTTTAGAGCTAGTGTTGTCAGCTCAGAGCAGGAAGAAAAGTTACGCCAATGTTCGGCGTCGAGTTTTAGAGTTTGAGGTTGGACAGTGCGTGTTTTTTTTTTAAGGTTGCACCGATGTGAGGTGTGTTGAGGTTTGGTAAGCGAGGGAAGTAGAGTCCCTATTTGTTGGACCATTTGAGATTCTCGAGAGGATTGGCAGATTTGCATATTGGTTAGCTTTTTCTGTCATTGTCAGCCGTGTGCAGTGTTCTCATGTATCGGTGTTGAGGCAGTATGTGTCGGACCCATCGCTCATTGTGGACTTTGAGCCTTGGCAGCTGAGTGAGTGTTTGAGCTTCGAGGGGAAGCCTGTGAGTATTCTGGTCTTTGAGTCGAAGACGTTGCGTAATCGTGAGATCCGTTTGGTAAACGTTCAGTGGAGGAGTCAGAGTTCAGAGTAAGCCACTCGTGAGCGGGGAGGACGGGATGAGGTTGCAGTATCCTGTGCTGTTTCAGTCTTCAGGACTTTCGAGGACGAAAGTCATAAAAAGGAGGGAATATGTGTCGAACCCGACCCAAAACATGGTCCTAAACTGGGGTTCTCACTCAGCATGCAAGTTAAATATGATAACAAGCGGTTTAGTGCTCATATTTAAAAAAAAAACCTTTCAAAACATATGAGAAGGGGGAACCCTGAAAAACATAACCAACAGTTTTCATTTAAACAATCCAACGAAGTAAAACAACCTGGCCAGTGTTTATAAAAACATACAATACAATTTAAACAACTTTTTAAACAATGTTCCCCTAGGATTCCTATCCATCTACATGCTGAATAAACAATCCAATAATAAATGACAGAGTGCCGGCGGCTCTGTAAAGACCCGACCCAAAAGGGGCTCTAAATGGGCCTTTACCCCAATGCATGTAGTGAAAATAAAAGACATTATGAAAAATACATTTCGGATCCCAAGTAAAAACAGAAACATTCAACAACCAAAACATACATTTCTAAAAGCATACTCGATCGAGATTTATTTAAACCATTAAAACAATCCACAAGTACAAATATGCTGGAATCCATAAAACGTAAGAAAACATCCCGGGGCTCTGTGCCTGTCTACATGCATTCAGGGAAATAACAAAAGTCAAGAGTCATGATAAATAAAATAAAATAATCGAGATGACAAAGAGATTCCATGATCACAGCTCCCTCCTTCACCCATCCTGTCTCCCGCTTTGATTACCCGTGGAAAACCACGTAATAAGGGTGAGTAACGAATTACCCAAGAAGAATCCCCAACCGGGGTACAATACGATATACATGATCATCTAGAAGAATGTATGCAAGCTATGAGTACAAACACAGAGCGGAGCACATAGCTAAGTCCACACTTGGACCTCGGATGCCAACTCGTGGTCTTAATCCGAAAATACCACAACACACTAAACGCGCTTATACGGAACAAGTCCCGCCTCACCGCTTCTCATCGTCGATACGAAAGGTGCACTCGCTCAAGATCCCGAGGAGCTCTCCACCGGCGCCAGAATGAGCGTAAGCGCGCACCGCATGCTACCGCAAACTCGGGGTGCCGGGTCTAGTGGCAAGCTGCCCGTGTTCGATCCACCATGCCTAACTAAATCTCCGGATCGGTGTCACCGACATAGGGGTGTGAGACTGACACGTGAACTATGTCACCCTCTACCACCGCACCCGAGGCTAAGGAACCGGCCGTGGTAGGCTTACACCGAAAGCTGCCCTGCCCTAACAGTGGCAATCAAGGGCTACGCCGAACACGCCGAGGACGCGCCGATCGCCGGGGACGAGGCAATGCCAAGTCATCATCCCGACCATTGGGGCACTTAACAGCTTTGCCACCTCACCCAAGATTGCGTGGCCTACCGCTTGGGATAGCTAATCCCTCACGGGGTCCAAGGACGAGAATCGCTCTCGAACGTCCTTGCCATAGATGCAAGATACTTTATGCATCGGGCCCGGATGATGCTATCTACCCGAATTCTAAACCTTAACAATAATAACGATTCAATCAATGCACCCAATACGTGCTCATCGATATAAAAGAACCTAGCATGATACTACGAAGCAAGAACAGATATCGAACATGCTAGAATAGAACAACCTAGCATGGGCTAACATGAGAAACAATACAAGAGTTCATGCCAATCAGAATTGAAGAGCACCTAGGGCTAAACATGCTAGTAATCATACACAGCATACAAAACAACAATCACAAATATACCGCAGGTCCACACAACCCCTGTGAAGAAATCCTTACCTTGGTCTAAGACTTCTACACACAAATCCTAAGTCATGCGAACAATCCCGAGCTAGCGAGCGGCGAGAACCTAGCAAACCAACAATAATCAAAGATCTAAAATGTCTAAACAACAATAGAACAAAGCAAGCTCGGCTCGGGGAACTCACGCGCACGACGACGACACGAGCTTGGAGTCACAGCAAGCCGCACGGCAGTGGCTGGGCGCCGGCTGCGCTACCGCACGGCAGACGGCAGGGACACGCTACCGGCTGGCTACCGCACGGCAAGGCAGGGCAGGACACGCGCGCTGCGAGCGTATGGGCGGCGGCGCGCTGGCGCCGGCGCAGGCGGCGCGGACGCGGCGAGCGGCTTCGGCAGGACGCGCGCGCGCGAACGCTCTCGGGCGGCGCGCGGCGCGGGCGCGGCGACGAAGCGACGTGGACGCTGGGCCGGCGCTGCTGGCGCGCGAGCGGGGCTCGGCAAGCGGACACGGCGAGGGCGTGCGATGGGCGACGCAGACGCGGCTGGACGCGCGGGCGCTGGCGAGGACCTCCTGGCGTGCGAGCGATCGGGCGAGGACGAACGACGATCTGGGCTGCTGTTGCTGGCGCGATCCGGCGTGCGATCTGACCGGCTGGACGTGCGACGACAGGGGCGATCTGTGCTGCTGGACGAACGGCAAGGCTGCTAGGCGGATCTCGGCGTATGGAGGGTCGCCGACAGATCTGGGCGTGCGAGCGATCGGGCGATGATGGCTGCTCCTCTCGGCTGGCTGCAACCAACACAAACACACACACACTCTACATCTTACCTTCGGCCAGCATCAAAAACCAAATGAGGAGATGAAGAGGATGAAGACTTACCCGGAATGATGATGATCGAACCCAAGGAGATGCAAGGGAAGAAGAATTCGGCAAGGCAATGGAGAGGGAGAGCTTGTGCGGCCAAGAGGGGATTTGGAGAAGAAGATGGAATAAACCTAATTCTATTTCATTTAACCAAATGCACCAAAGCTCCAAAATCCAAGGTTAACTAAGATGTGATGCAGAAAGAGTAACAAGAGCACCTAATGGCTCAATTGGCACACATCTCTACAAGCTTCCTAGGAGACCCGGGTTCAAACCCCGGCTGCAGCACAAACCCCTTTATATTTACTTTTGCAACAAACCTTGCTCAAACCAAACCACAAACCCCTCCAAAAACCTACAAAAACCATCCAATAATTTTAGTAACTGGAAAAGACACAAACGACTCTGACGGCCCGACCAAATTACCAAATTACCCTAGGGCATACCCGAAGACCGGGAAGAAAAACCTGGTCGTTACAGCCCCCCATGATCAATCGGCCTCCTCCGCTAGCCCTCCCGGTGTTGTCCCAAGTTACCTGAAAGATAAATAAGGGTGAGTATAAATATACTCAGTAAGAATCCCCAACCGGGGTACAATACGATACATCAGTCATCTAGCACCTCAACATGCAAGCAAACAGCTATCAACACATATCATAGCTCAACGAGCTCATAATACAAGATCTGGAGTCATCGGAAGTCTCCTACTTCCTGCCTAATGATTGGTTCTCATAACCAATCCCGGGACATCACCGAGGTATCTTTCACTCGGGGGATTGCTCAGCTCAAGAACTGATCCCAAAGATGTCCACAAGGGCCTCTTGCCCTTGCTACTAATCTGGACTTACGGGAGAGTACCCGAAGTCTGGCTCTAACGGAAAGAATGGTGTACTCACGAACATTAGCCCGGGGGAGCTCTCCGAACTGGCAACTAACGCGTGTGCGCGCACAGCGCATGCTGCTGCAACCGACGTAAATGCAGGGGCCAAAGGGAAAACTACGCGGGCCAGGTACGCATGCCTATGACTCGGAAGCGGTGTCACAGATCACAGTAGCACGAGGCCCTCGGCGCTCATCTGTGCAGCCTGATCCACCGACCTGAAGCTAAGAACCGGCCAAGGTAGCTTACACCGTTGGCAGGGTTCCGCTCTAGCAGGCTACAAACTAGGCATAAGCCAATGAGGTAGGTAAGTCTTATTGGCTGCCAGGAGGGGGTAGAAAGAGCAATGTATGTTATGCTTTGCTCTATATCCTACCACTGGGGACAAAGTACGTTATGTCCGCTCTCAACCCCTGAAGCAATGCTTCGCTTTACTCCCGACCGGTGGGGACAATGTACTTTATGTCTGCTCTCAGCCTCTGGATGATGACAAACCCTACAACTCTATCTAAGAGTACAAAGCAAATAAATGATTCCTGGCTAACAAGCAATGACCGACATCAATCACATTTACCTAGCATGATACTACGATCGTAAAGCAGGAATCATAAGAATGCTGGCAGAACAAACCTAGCATGACACTAACATGTAAAATCAGGCAAACATGCTAGTAAGAAATCAATCAAACTGCTCTATCTCTAACATGCTCATAACAGTAAACAAGCATACAAGGCACAATCGAGATATATCGCAGGGTCCACACAACCACGGTAAGAAATCCTTACCTGGAACAAGCAAAAAACAATAATAAATCACAATAAATCAACGAGCGATCCTCGAGCCTCTAATCGATCCCGAACAGCCTAAACATTCAAATAAAGCACCCAAATCAAATACATAAAACAACCCAATAAATCCATAAACAACAGCCAACAAATCAGAGCCCAATGAAGAAAAGACTCGGGAAATACTATCCGAGAAGCCACAAGGCTCGGGCCAACCAACAGACCACAAGCAGGCTGTCGGCAGGGCAGAAGCTGGCTGAGCGCAGGCGAGAGCGCGCGGCGCGAGGCGCGAGCTCGGCAAGCACAAGGGCCTGCGTGCGAGGCGACGGGCTCGGGGCGCTCGATCTGGCACGGCACTGTGCGAGGCTGGGCGAAGCGGACCAGGGCGACGCGGGCTTGGGCGAGCAGGGGCTGGGCTCGGCGCGGGGACTCGGCACAGGGCAGGGGTGAGTAGGGGCTGGGCTCGACGCGGGGACTCGGCACAGACAGGCAAAGACGGTGGTGGGCTCGGCACGGCGGGCGTTGGGTGGGGTCGGGCCGAGGAGGGTCAGGTCAGGGCCGAGGAGAGAGAAAGGGGAAAAATGGAGAAAAAGGAAAAATAGGGAAAAATGGGGATTTAAAAAAAAAAGAAATTTCCTTTTTCTCTTTTAATTTATCCTTATCCAAAATCCAAACTTATCCATTTTTTCCAATTTTCCAAAAATCCTTAAAATCCTTAAATCCCATTTCCCGGCTTCCTCCTTCGAGACCCGACTGAAGCAACCTTTTCCAAACAAAAAATCTCACTGAAATTAGCCTCCTAAATCAACACTAAAGGCCCGGGCTCGAATCCCAAATGAAACACCCAAACAACCATAACTTTGCCCAAAACCCAAATCACAACCGAACTCCCAAACGAATGGCCCAAACATCTCGGGACTCGCTGCCACCAACAAACAAGCCTCAACAAAGGCAGGAGCTGCCTCGAAGCCCTGAAAATCCACAAATCCTGCCTGGGGAGCAAAATACCAAAATACCCCTAAGGGTCCAAACAGCTCTAACAGCCCAACCGAACCACTGAATCTGAACCGGAAGCTCCTCGAGAACCGGGATAGAAAACTGGGCCGTTATAGAATATTTTAACGACCCAGGTTTTCATCCCGGTCTTCCAGGTATGCCCTAGGGGTATTTTGGAAATTTGGTCCGGCCGTCAGGGCCGTTTATGTCTTTTTCCAGTTGCTAAAATTATTGGATGGGTTTATGTAGGTTTTTGAGGCTTTATGGATGGGTTTGAGCAAGGATAGATGCAAAAGTTAAAATAAAGGAAATTTGTGTTGCAACTGGGGTTCGAGCCAGGGTGGCCGTATGTGCTAGAGGAGAGCTTTGCCACGTGAGCCACCAGGTGTTATTGTTACTCTTTCCGCGTCATATCTTAGTTACCCTTGGATCTTTGGATTTTTGGTGCATTTGGTTAAATGAAAAAGAAATTAGGTTTTTGTTCCTTATTCTCCAAAACTCTCTTTGCCGCCCAAGCAAAGCTCTCCCAACCCCCAAGCCGAATTTCTTCTCGCTTGTAGCCCCGTTGTTCGTGCATCGTCCCGGCCGAGCAGCAGCCAGCCAGCGAGCAAATTCTCCAACAGCGCCAAAGAAGAAGTCACAGCAAACACCCACGCCCAAGCGCCCAGCAGTAGGCTGTCACAACCGCCCAGACGCCCAGGCGCCTAGCATCAGGCATGTCGCATGCCCTAGGTCACCGTCCCAGGGCGTCCGCGTCCGCCCCGAGCTCGTGCCCACGCGCCCGCTCCGCGTCTGCGCCCGTGCACCCGCGCGCCGCATCGTGTCACCTGTCTCGCGCCAGCTAGCCCGTCCGCTTGCCCGCGCCCGCGCGCGCAAGCGCCAGCCAGCCCGTCGCACGCTGCGCTGCGCTGCACCTCTTCTGCCGTCCCCGCCCCGCCGTAGCCGCCTGCCCTCTGCTTCTCATCGCGCAACAAAGCAGCCTCTCGCCGTCGCCTGCACTCACCACGTGTCGTGCGCAAGCGCAGCGTGAGTTGCTCTTGAGCCGAGCCTTGTTTATTTTATTATATTTAGGCCTATAGATTATGATTATTATTTTTTTTGTTAGGTTCTCGGTAGCTAGCTCTGGTTCGATCACAGCTTAGGATTTTGTGTGTAGTTGCCTCCCAACCAGGTAAGGATTTCTTACCGGTGTTGTGTGGGCCCTGCAATATTATCTGTGATTGCTATTTGTATGATTGTTTGTGTTTATCAGCATGTTTAGCGATAGGTGTTCTGTTCTGAATTCCCGACTGGCATGATTCTTTATGTTGTTTCTCATGTTAATCCATGCTAGGTTGTTCCGTTCTGGCATGCTCGTATCTGTTCTTGTTTCGTAGTATTATGCTAGGTTCGTTGTATCTGTTGAGCACGTATTGGATTGTATGTTATTCATATGAGAGGTTAGAGTGTAGGTAGGTAGCATCATCCGGGCCCGAATGCATAAAGTATCTTGCATCCATGGCAGGGACGTACGAGGTAGTACTCCGTCCCTGGACCCCGTTAGGGTTTAGCTAACCCGACCGGTACGCCCTGCAATCTTGGGTGAGAGTGGCAGACTGTTAAATGCCCCAACGGTCGGGATGATGACTTGGCATTGCCTCGTCCTCGGCAGCCGACACGTCCTCAGCGTGTTCGACAGTAGCCCTTGATTGCCACCTGATAGGGCAAGGACGGCTTCTTTGTGTAAGCCTACCACGACCGATTCCTTAGCCTCAGGTGCGATGGTTCAGGCTGACATAGTTCACGTGTTCAGGTCTCACGCCCCTATGTCAGTGACACCGATCCAGAGATTTAGTTAGGCATGGTGACTGGACCTGAGCAGCTTACCACTAGATTCGGCACCCCCTAGAGTCTGCAGTAGCATGCGGTGCGCGCATATGCTCATTATAGCGCCGACTAGAGAGCTCATCGAGATTGTGAACCAGTGCACCTTTCGTATCGACAGTAGACAGGCTGAGGCCGAGACTTGTTTCTCGTATAGGGCGTATTGTGTGGTGGATTTTCCGGACTAAGACCCTGAGTTGGCATCCGAGGATTATTTGTGGATCTAAGCTATGTGTTCTGTGTTTATATTCATAGCTTGCATATATTCATCTAGATGACCATGTATATCGTATTGTACCCCTGTTGGGGATTCTTACTGAGTAATTCGTTACTCACCCTTAGTTTGTGGTTTTCCACAAGTAACCAAGGGGCGAGACAGGATGGCTGAAGAAGGAGATGTGATCATGGGAACCTACTGTCATCTCTGACCTTTTTATATTATGACTCTTGTTTTTTTATTTCCCCTGAATGCATGTAGTCGGGCACGGAGCCCTAGGATGTTTTCTCAATGTTTTTATGGATTCCAGCATTGTTGTATCTGAGAAAGTTTTGAATGATTTTAATAAATCTCTTATCAGAGTAAACTTTTGGAAATGTATTTGTCTTGAAACAGGTGCTTGGAGACAGGGACAGGTTTCAGTAAACTGTTTTGATTTCTGATTGAATGCTGAATGTTGTAATTTTTAATTGGAATCTGAAATCATATTTGTATATTGTCCTTACTTTGAATGCATGCATTGCGGTAAAGGCTCATTTAGAGCCCCTTTTTGGGTCGGGTCTTTACAACACGGTAGGGAGCTGGCGTGCGGACGGGCTGCTCGCGGGAGTGAGCGGAGGCTCGGCAAGGGTGTGCGGCATGAGGCGAGCGCAGGCTGCTGCTGCATGGTTGAGTAGGGCGTGGGCGTGCTGCTATGGGAGAGTGGCGATGGGGCGATTGGGCGGCTTCGCTCTCGTGTAAAGGGGCTGCTACGCGGGCGTGCGGGAAATCATCGATAGGCAGGCTGCAGGCGAGCGGGTAATCGCGAGGGGTTGCGATCGGCGATGGGCAGGCTGCGGGCGAGTAGGCCATCGCGAGGGGTTGCAATCGGCAACGGGGAGCTGCAGGGCTGGCTGCAATGGCGCGACCGATGGCAGCGGTGGTGGCGCGGATCGGCGAGGCGAGCTTCCATGCGGCTGGGCGGCTGGGCGTGCGGATGGACAGTTGCAAGGGCTGTCTCTGACGAACAAGGGCAGCAATTAGGCCAAAATGGAGATGAAACGAATGGAAACAAGAATAACAAAAGAAAAAGACAAGAGCTTACCTTCACGGCTTGAACGATCGGAGACGGTGCTGTGGTTGCATGCTCCTGTGGAGTTGGTGGTGCTGCGGTGCCCTGCTGGAACATCCGAGACTCTTCCCGCTATGCGGCAAACATAGACTGAGTCTCTACTCTCTGGTCACTCAACAAGCTGACCATCATGGCTCTCATAGAATCTGCAAACTCTGCTCCAGGAGCAGTCTCTCGAGGCTCCGTCGCCTCGACGCCTTCTCTCGGCAAAACAGGAGGAGCTGCTGGTGGTACACTATCTGTCTCAGCTTGGCATGCTGGCGATCTACACCAAAACCAACAACGAGTCAGAACCTGCTCGTCTCCGCTCTACACTGCTAAACAAGGCATACACTAGATGTAAAAGTATTGTAAATTCTTAACCCTTTTTCTAAAACAGTAAACTTAGGCGTACCTGATGACTGTTGGAGTGCTAATGATCATGGAAAAAATCGACCTACAACAAAAGGTCAGTCTACAGAATCTATGACTCTGAGCTCTGATACCAACTGTAAAGACCCGACTCGAAAGAGATCCTAACCTAGGCCTTTACCTAAATGCATGCTTTTAAAAACTTAAATATGTTATGCAAGATTGTCATACAGATTCTGAATAAAATGTAAAAACTTGCAACCATTCATTTAACAAACAATTATAAAACATCCTGAAACCTGTCCCTGTTTCCAAGCACCTGTTCCAAGCTAAAACCAGTTCAATCATACTCTAATAAGAGATTTTATTTCAAAACATTCAGTTCCAAATCAGTTCAATAAAAGACAGAATACAGATACAATCCAAAAACATCTTAAGGGCTCCGTGCCCAACTACATGCATTCAGAGATAAAAAACATAAAGCATAAACTTAGAGTTTGTAAAACAGTAGGATTCCATGATCAGCAGCTCCTCCTTCAGCCATCCTGTCTCGCGCCCTAGTTACCTGTGGAAACCACAAAATAAGGGTGAGTAACGAATTACTCAGTAAAAATCCCCAACCAAATGTACAATACGATACAACTGGTCATCTAGCAGAATGTATGCAAGCTATAAATACAAACACTAAAGAGAGCACTTTACTTTAATCCATACATAAATATAAACGGATGCCATCTTACAGTCTTACTCCGGGAACTACATCGAAACTCGATACTCTTCGAGAAACTAGTCTCGGCCTCAGCTTTACTACAACTGTCGATACAAAAGATGCACTGAACTCAAGATCTCGAGGAGCTCTCCAGTCGACACTGTAATGAGCGTGCGCGCACACCGCATGCTCCTGCAAACCAGGGAGGTGCTGGGTCTAAGGCAGGCTCCCTGGTCTAGTACGCATGCCTAAAAGAATCTCTGGATAAGTGTCAATGAGCATAGTGGTGTGAGACCAGGACACTATGACTATGTCAGCCTGTACCACCGCACCTGAGGCTAAGGAAACGTCCATGGTAGGCTTACACCAGGAATCGGTTCTTGCCCTATCAAGTGGTAATAAAGGGCTACTGCCAACACGCTGAGGTCGTGTCAGCTGCCGGGGACAAGGCAAGGCCTCTTCATTCCCCCGACCGTTGGGGCATTTAACAGTCTGCCACCCTCACCCAAGATTACAACTGGGCTGCTGTAACGGCCCAGTTTTCTATCCCAATTCTCGAGGAGCTTCCTGTTCAGATTCAGTGGTTCGGTTGGGCCGTTAGAGCTGTTTTGACCCTTAGGGGTATTTTGGTCTTTTTGCTCCCCGGGTAGGATTTGTGGATTTTCAGGGCTTCGAGGCAGCTCCTGCCTTTGTTAAGACTTGTTTGTTGGTGGCTGCGAGTCCCGAGATGTTTGGGCTATTCGTTTGGGAGTTCGATTTTGTTTTGGGTTTTGGGCAAAGTTATGGTTGTTTGGGTGTTTCCTTTGGGATTCCAGCCCGGGCCCTTAGTGTTGATTTGGGAGTTGGATTTATGTGAGATTTATTCTTTGGAAAAGATTGCTTCAGTCGGGTCTCGAAGGAGGAAGCCGGGAAATGGGATTTTAAGGATTTTTAAGGGTATTTAAAAATTGGAAAATTGGATAAGTTTGGATAATTTGGATAAGGATAAAATAAAGAGATAAAATCCCATTTTTCCTTTTATTTTCCCATGTTTCCTTTTTCCCTTCTTTTTCTCTCCCTCTCTCTCTCCTCCAACCAGAGACCTCACCCCTCCCAGCCCGAGCCAGCCCCCTGGTCGCCCAGCCCTGGCCGCCCAGCTCGCCCAAGCCCGAGCCAGCCCGAGCCCCAATTCAGCTCGCGTCGCCCAGCTCCCAGGCCGTCCCCGAGCCAAATCGCTCCGGTTCGTGTCGCCTAGCTGCTCACTGTGCCGAGCCGCGCACAGTGCCGCGTCACCCCTGTAGCTCGCCGTGCCATCCCGAGCACCCTGAGCCCGTCGCGTCGCGTCGCCCGCGCGCGTCCCTGTTGCTTGCCGAGCTCGCGCCTGCGCGCCGTCCCCTGTGCCGAGCCTAGTCGCGCGCCATAGCCCAGCTGAGCTCAAGCCCGCGCCCGCGCGCCCTTGTCTAGCTTGTTCCTTGCGCTTAGCCAGCTGCTTTTCTGCACCCAGCCTGCCCTGTTGTGCTGGTTGGCCCGAGCCTTGTGGCTTCTCGGATGGTATTTCCCGAGTCTTTTCTTCGTTGGGCCCTGATTTGTTGGCTGCTGATTATTGTATTTATTGGGGTGTTTTATTTGATGTTTAGGCTGTTCGGGTTCGATTAGAGGCTCGAGGATTGCTTGATGATTTGTAATTGTTTTCTGCTTGTTCCAGGTAAGGATTTCTTACCGTGGTTGTGTGGACCCTGCCATATTATCATGATTGTGCCTTGTATGCTTGTTTACTGTTATGAGCATGATAGTGATAGACAGCTTTGATTGATCTCTTGCTAGCATGTTTACCTGATTGTACATGTTAGTGCCATGCTAGGTTTGTTCTTCCAGCATGCTTATGTTTCCTGCTTTAAGTTCGTAGTATCATGCTAGGTAAACGTGTTTGATGTCGGTCATTGTTTGCTAGCCAGGAATCATTTTACTCTGTACTCTTAGATAGTGTTGTAGGGTTTGTCATCATCCAGAGGCTGAGAGCGGACACAACGTACTTTGTCCCCACCGGTCGGGAGTAGAGCGAGGCATAACGTACATTGCTTCCCTTCCCGGCAGCCAATGAGAATTAGCTACCTCATTGGCGTATGCCTAGTTTGTAGCTTGCTAGAGTTGAACCCTGCCAACGGTGTAAGCCTACCTTGGCCGGTTCTTAGCTTTCGTCGGTCGGGGCTCAGTCGCATGCAGATGAGTGCCAAGGGCCTCGCACTACTGTGATCAGTGACACCGCTTCTGAGTCATAGGCATGCGTCCCTGGCCCGCGTAGTTTGTCCTTAGGCCCCCACATTTACACCGGTTGCAGCAGTATGCGGTGTGCGCTCACACGCGTTAGTTGCCGGTTCGGAGAGCTCCCCCGGGCTAATGTCGTGAGTACACCATTCGTTCCAGTTAGAACCAGACTTCGGGTACTCTCCCATAAGTCCAGATTATTAGCAAGGGCAAGGAGGCCCTTGAGGACATCCTTGGGATCAGTTTTTGAGCTGAACAATCCCCCGAGTGAAAGAGACCTCGGTGATGTCCCAGGATTGGTTATGAGAACCAATCATTAGGCCAGAAGTAGGAGACTTTCGATGACTCCAGATCTTGCATTATGAGCTCGTTGAGCTATGATTTGTGTTGATAGCTGTTTGCTTGCATGTTGAGGTGCTAGATGACTGATGTATCATATTGTACCCCGGTTGGGGATTCTTACTGAGTATGTTTATACTCACCCTTATTTATCTTTCAGGTAACTTGGGACAACACAAGGAGGGCTAGCGGAGGGAGCTGATTGATCATGGGAGCCGCTGACACTCATCATTTATTATTGCATTGTTTATTCAGCATGTAGATGGACAGGAGTCCTAGGGGAACATTGTTTAAAAAGTTGTTTAAATTGTATTGTATGTTTTTATAAACACTGGCCAGGTTGTTTTACTTCGTTGGATTGTTTAAATGTAAATTGTTGGTTATGTTTTAAGGGTTCCCCCTTCTCATATGTTTTGAAGAGTTTTTAAATATGAGCACTAAACCGCTTGTTATCATATTTAACTTGCATGCTGAGTGAGAACCCCGGTTTAGGGCCATGTTTTGGGTCGGGTTCGTCACAGCTGCCGTTAGGGTTAGCTAAACCCTAACGACGGATCAAGGATGGAGTACTGCCTCGCACGTCCCTGCCACGGATGCAAGTTAGGTTATGCATCCTCGCTCGGATGATGATACCTATCAGAACACTATGCTATAAACAGCTAACAACAAAACATACTAACACATGCTCTGAAGAATCAACGAACCTACCTAGCATGGTACTACGAACATAACAGAATACGAACATGCCAGAAAAGAACAACCTAGCATGGAACTAACATGAGAATAAACACGAGAATCATGCCAGTCGGAATTCAGAACAAAGCACCTAACAACTAAACATGCTGGTAATCATAAACGAACATACAAACAACAATCACAGAAATATCGCAGGGCCCACACAGCTCCGGTAAGAAATCCTTACCTGAATCGGAAGACAAACAAACACACAAAAGGACTCCCAAGCTGCAACCAAACACGAGCTAGCTGACGGACCCTAACAAAAAAACAGTAATTACATCACTAACAATAGGCCCTAAATAAAGTATAACAGAAGCTCGGCTCGGTCAGAAGCAACTCACACAACACGGCCAAACACTAGGGGTGTCTCGGCTGCAAGGCACACGGCTGGGTGCTGGCGTGCAGACGGGCTGCTCGAGGTCGTGAGCGGCAGGTTCGGCAAGGGTGTGCGGAACGGGGCGAGCGACAGGCTGCTGCTGCGTGGTTGGGCAGGGCGCGGACGTGCTGCTATGGGCGAGCGACGATGGGGCAATCGGGCAGCAGCGCTCGTTTGCGAAGGGGCTGCGATGCTGGAGTGCGAGCGATCGGCGATGAACAGGCTGTGGGCGATCGTGAGGGGCTGCAATCGGCGATGGGGCGCTGCAGGGCTGGGCTGCGATGGGCGACCGGTGGGCAGCGGTGGCGGCGCGGATCGACGAGGCGAGCTTGCGTGCGGCTGGACGTATGGATGTACAGCTGCAAGGGCTGTCTAGGACGAACAAGGGCAGCAATTAGTCCAGAATAGAGATGAAACGAATGGTTACCGGAAGAACAAAAGGAAAAGACGAGATCTTACCTTCACGGCTTGAACGATCGGAGACGGTGCTTGGAGAGGGGATGCGAATTGGGAGAGGGAGAGGAGCCAATTCCAATTTCCTGCAACAAATGACACAACTCCCATTGATTGTACCGGGATTGTGTGGGCCATGTGTTACATCATTGATTGTATCTTGTTTACCTGTTGTTTGGGAAATCATGAACGAAATGTCTACTCAGATTAAGCGAAATGTGTGTGATTTCCCAAAGATGTGCAAGTATACACAGCCGTGTTGTAGCAAGTTTTAAAGTAAGTAAACGTCATCTCCACAGGGATTAGTGATTAACAACATGCTTAAGCGAAAATTAGAGAGTTATGGTACCAAGGGGAATATTGATGTGATGAAACTAAAACTAAGTTGCTAAAAAAAGTTTGCTAACTCAGTTTGCTTGTAACGGCCCAGGTTTTCATCCCGGTCTTCCAGGTATGTCCTAAGGGTATTTTTGTAATTTGGTCGGGCCGTTAGGGCTGTTTCTGTCTTCTCAGCTGTTTATATTCTTGGATGTTCAAAATTGGGGTTTGGTTGCATTCTGGTTGAGTTTGGGTGTTGAGAGTTGCAAAAATGAAATAGGGTGTTTGGGAGAAAATAGATGCATCAACTAGGGTTTGAACCAAGGTGGGTGGGAAGTTAGCAGGGGGGCCTTGCCAGATGAGCTTCAGGTAGTTGTTGATACTTATTCCGCAGGTTGTCTTGGTTTGCTTTGGTTTTCGGGACTTAAGTGAGTTTGATTAAAAAAATAGGTTTATTGCCTTTTCTCCTTCCCAAATCACCTTCCGCAAACCCATTCCTCCAAATTCCCTTTTGCTGTGCGTTTTCCTCTCGAGAGCTTCGATCGATCGTCCCGGGTAAGTGTTTCGTTGTGCCTCGATTCTTCTTCTTGTTGTTGTTGCCGATCCATTGGGTAAAGGGTTTTTGTTGTTGTCATTTTGGTTGTGTTGTCGTGGTGTAGTGCAGCCGAGAACAGCCCCTTTGCAGCCGATCGCCCATCGCCCCTTGCAACCACACGGCGTCGCTGTAAAGACCCGACCCAAAATACGGTCCTAAACCTAGGTCCTCACTCAGCATGCAAGTTAAATATTTCAACGAGCGGTTTAGTGCTCATATTTAAAACTTTTCAAAACATTTGAGAATGGGGAACACTTAAAACATAACCAACAAATTTCATTAAGCAAATCCAACGAAGTAAAAACAACCTGGCTAGTATTTATAAAAGAACATTCAAAGCAGTTTTAAACAACTTTTAACATCATTCCCCTAGGACTCTTATCCATCTACATGCTGAAAAAATAATGCAAACAATAAACGACGGAGTGTTGGCAGCCCCCATGATCAAACAGCTCCCTCCGCTAGCCATCCCGGTGCTGTCCCAAGTTACCTGGTGGGAAAAACCACAGAAATAAGGGTGAGTATAAACATAATCAGTAAGAATCCCCAACCGGGGTACAATACGATACATCAGTCATCAAACACCCTAGTATACATGCAACACATACGAGCTCAGAAACATCAAGTTGGCTCAGGCTAACCGCCGATCTAGAAATTGCCTATTCAAGGACTTACAACCACAACCTACACTAGGTTCTACACCTGGATGCCCATCGAGGTCTTACACAACCTAGGACGTGATGATGCCCATCGGGGTCTTACATCTGCTAGACTCAGTGATGCCCATCGGGGACTTACACACAAGGATGCCCATCGGGGTCTTACTCCACAATTCAATGATGCCCATCGGGGTCTTACACATACGGATGCCCATCGGGGTCTTACTCCTTAAATCAATGATGCCCATCGGGGTCTTACACATACGGATGCCCATCGGGGTCTTACACCTCTGAGTTGTGGCGCGCTACTCACCGTATTCGCGGCAGCGGCGGCTGTTCTTTCTGCCAGTGCGATCAGGCCGGGCAAAGAACGCGGCGGCGCCTGGGCCGTGCAAGGGCGAGCGGCTTGGTCCGATCTTACGCTGTGCGCGCCTGGGCCGGGCAAAGCAACGTGGCGCCACTGGGCCGGTGCACGGCGAGCGGCCGGGTCCGATGAGCTGGTGAGGCTCAAGTGGTGCGACGACCTACTGCTGGTCTTGGCTCTCAGTTCTTGATTCTTGGAGCTCGGCAAGGTGAGAAATAGGGCTCCTTCACTTCTTTTCCTTTTTCCTAATTTTAAATAAGCCTTGGTGATCTAAAATCCCTTCCCAGGGCTTCCCTCCTTCGAGTCCCAGCTGAGACAATCTTTCTCTTTAATTAAATTCATTTAAATTAAGCTTCCAACTCACCATTAGGTCAAGGGTTCAAACCCCAATGGAAGCACTTTAATTAACATTAATTTTGCTAATAACCAAATCACCTCCAAACTTCCAAACAACTAGCACCAACTTCTTAGGTCTTGCAACCAACAACAATCAAGCCTCGATAAAGGGCAAGAATGACCCTGGAATCCTGAAAATCCACAAACCCTGACTGGGAAGCAAAAGACCAAAAAACACCTAAGGGTTAAAATAGCTTTAACGGCCCAACCGAACAACTGAATATTGAATCGGAAACACCTGGGAAACCGGAATAAAAAACTGGGCCGTTATAGTCGCCCAGCTTTGCAAAGCCAGCCGCCGCCGCCACCAAGTAGCCCGTCGCGTCGCGCAGCTCGGTCCGAGCGACCGTCGCGAGCAGCAGACCCGCCGCGCAGACGCGCGCCGCCCGGTAGGTGCGGCGCCAAGCATCGATCGTCACCACGCGTGTCGCCCCATCGCCTTATCGCAGCCGCAGCCCTTGCCGAGCCACCACGAGCGTGAGCAGAAGCAGCCCTGTCGCCCGACCGAACGCACGCCGCACGCCTGTGCCATACGACCCATACCCATCTGCACGTCGCCCAGCCGTGTGCCTTGCAACTTGTCCGTCCGCACGCCAGCCCTGTGCCGTGTGAATTGCTTCCGACCGAGCCAAGTTCTGGTTGTATTTTACCTAAGGCCTATAGATTGTGATGTTTGTTATTTGTTTGTTAGGTTCCCAATAGCTAGATCGGGTTCAGTTGTAGCTTAAGGCCTTTTATGTGTTGTTGTCTTCCAATTCAGGTAAGGATTTCTTATCGGAGTTGTGTGGGCCCTGCGATATTTTTGTGAATGTTGATTGTATGCCTGTTTATGTTTATCAGCATGTTAGTGGATAGGTGCTTTGTTCCGAATTTCGACTGGCATGATTCTCATGTTATTTCTCATGTTAGTTCCATGCTAGGTTGTTCTGTTCTGGCATGTTCGTTATCTGTTCTTGCTTCGTAGTACCATGCTAGGTTAATTGATTCTGTTGAGCATGTGTTAGTATGTTTGCTGTTAGCTGTTTATAGCTTAGAGTTCTGATAGGTAGCATCATCCGGGCGAGGATGCATAACGTAACTTGCATCCGTGGCAGGGACGTGCGAGGCAATACTCCGTCCCTCATCCGTCGTTAGGGTTTAGCTAACCTTAACGACAACCCAGTGCAATCTTGGGTGAGGGTGGTAGACTGTTAAATGCCCCAACGGTCGAGGGAATGACGAGGCATTGCCTTGTCCCTGGCAGTCGACACGACCTTAGTGTGTCGGCAGTAGCCCTTTATTCCCACTTGATAGGGCTAGGACCGGTTCCTGGTGTAAGCCTACCACTGCCGATTTCTAAGCCTCAGGTGAGGTGGTACAGGCTGACATAGTCATAGTGTCCTTGTTTCACACCGCTATGTTCAGTGACTCCGATCCAGTGATTCTTTTAGGCATGCGTCTTCGGACTAGGTAGCATGCCTAGACCCAAAGACCTCCCCGGTTTGCGGCGAAGATGCGGTGCGCGCACACGCTCATTACAGCGCCGACTGGAGAGCTCTTCGGTATCTGAGTTAAGTGCACCTTTCGTATCGATAGTAGTAGCAAAGCTGCGGCCGAGATTAGTTTCTCGTAGAGTACCGAGATTCGTTGTAGTTTTCTAGAGTAAGACCGTAAGATGGCATCCGTGGTATTTATGTATGGATTAAAGTTATGTGCTCTCTTTTGTGTTGTATTCATAGCTTGCATACTTTCTGCTAGATGACCAGTTGTATCGTATTGTACCCCGGTTGGGGATTCTTACTGAGTAATTCGTTACTCACCCTTATTTTGTGGTTTCAACAGGTAACCAGGGAGCGAGATAGGATGGCTGAAGGAGGAGCTGCTGATCATGGAAACCTGCTGTCTTCTCAACTCTGAGTTTATGTTATGTTTATGTTTTGTCCTCTGAATGCATGTAGTTGGGCACGGAGCCCTTAGGATGTTTTCTGATTGTTTCTGGATTCTGGCATGGTTTGTAAAAAGTTTGAAGCTATATGTTTTTATAATAAATCTCTGATCAGAGTATGTTTTAAACTACTTTTAGCTTGGAACAGGTGCTTGGTAACAGGAACAGGTTTCGAGACATTTTATAATTGATTATTTCATGAATGTTTACAAGTTTTTATTTTCATTCAGAATCTGGAAAACAATCGTGCATATTATATTTAAATTTTAAAAGCATGCATTGAGGTAAAGGCCTAGGTTAGAACCTCTTTCGGGTCGGGTCTTTACAGTTGGTATCAGAGCTTAGAGTTGTAGATACTGTAGACTGAGCTTTTGTTGTAGGTCATTTTTCCATGATCATTAGCACTTCGACATTCATCAGGTACGCCTAAGTTTACGTATTTAGAAAAGGGTTAAGAATTTACAATACTTTTCAACTAGTGAATGCCTTGTTTAGTGGTGTAGAGCGGAGACGAGCAGGTTCTGACTCGTTGTTGGTTTGGGTGTAGATCGCCAGCATTCCAATTACCCACGCAGGAAGAGGAGGTTCGAGAGCACCAGGTCAGGGTATCGTGGTTGGTTCAGATACCGCGGGGACATCGTCCCAAGCTGAGACAGGTGGTGTGCCACCAGTAGCTCCTCCTATTTTTCCTAGAGAAGGCGTTGAGGCGACCGAGCGACGAGAGACTGCTCCTGGAGCAGAGTTTGTAGATTCCATGAGGGCCATGATGGTCAGTTTGTTGAGTGACCAGAGGGCTGAGACCCAGGCTATGTTGGCCGTGGAGCTGAAGAAGTCCCGCCCAGGTAGAGCATTTGACTCGGATGTTCCAGCAGAACACTGCAGCACCACCAGCTCCACATGAGCAAGCAGCCATAGAGGCAGTTGGGGCAGAGGGTGCTGAAGAACTTGGCAAATGGCTGAAAGACTTTGTGAAGTGGAAGCCAGAGAAGTTCGACGCCCTAGGACATCCATTAGCAGCAGCCAGATGGATTGCCCATCTAGAGTACACCTTTCTGATTATGGTGTGTCCCTATGTTCAGAGACCGCATTGTGCAGCTCATGTGTTAGGAGGCACAACTAGATGGTGGTGGGAGTCCACTCTGAGTGAGAGACCAGCTGGGTCTCCACCTGCCAACTGGGATTTCTTCAAGATAGAGTTTAAGGCCAAGTATATCAGTGAAGAGGGCCAGGAGAAGATGGTAGAGCTGTTCCAGAACCCGAAGCAGGGATCTGATTCGATAAAGGAGTATGAGAGGAAATTCTCTGAGTATGGATACTTTGCTCCGCAGTTGATAGCTACGCCTGAGCTGAAAATCAGTAAGTTCATTTCTGGTCTGAGACATGGTGTATCCTAGGATGTCAGGGCACAGGCCCCCGATACTTATGCTAAGGCAGTGCAGTTGGTGACCATTTACAACGGGAAGTACACAGTCGAGCAGGTTGTCGCCGCTCCGGTTCAGCGTCCTGCCCCAACCTCATCGGGGCAGAAGAGGAAGTTTGACATTAGAGGAGGCGGCGAGCGCCGCCAATGGCAGTATCAGAACCTGGATCAGCGTAGAGTTCCGGTTTGCTTCCAGCCTTGCCAGTAGGGCGGTCCTAGATAGATTCCCCCATGTGCTACTTGTGGGAGAGCCCGCACTGGAGTTTGTCAGGCAGGGACCGGACTTTGTTACTGATGTGGTAAGGAGTGGCACCGCCGCTTTTTGTAATCACCCCCTACTCACAGGCTCACCGGTGCGGCAAAGCCAGCAGGTCGGGTGTTTGCTACGACTCGACAGGAGGCCGAGCGTACAGATGCCGCTGTGGTAGGTACCCTACTTGGTTTAGATCACTGCGCATTTGTTTTGTTTGATTTTGGTTCTACACATTCATTTATATCTGTTATGTTTTCTGAGCATGCTAGTTTGAGATTAGAGCCTCTAGGATTTGAGTTGTCAGTTGCAACTCCTTCGGGAGTTAGTATGTTAGCTAGAGATAAGGTTAAGGATGGACAGATCGAGATATCCAGAGAGTTGCTTGTAGCTACGCTCATAGCCCTGCCTATGAGCGGCTTTGATGTGATACTTGGCATGGAGTGGTTAGCTGCTAACCACAGGTTGTTCGACTGCCACCGAAAAGAAGTAGTGTTCAGGCCGCCGGGTCGGCCCAACTTTAAGTTTCGTGGAGTCCAGGGTGGAGTTTTAACGCTGATAGTTTTAGCTGTGAAAGCTCGTCGTCTGTTAGATAGTGGAGCTTGGGGCTACCTAGCCAAGTTGTCTGGGGAGAGCCGCCCCTCGCTGATTGTTGATCAGGTATAGGTCATGCAAGAGTTTGCGGATGTATTTCCTGAGAAGTTACCGGGGTTGCTCCCAAAGAGAGAGGTTGACTTCATAATCGAGCTCGAGCCAGGGACCCTCCCTATCTCGAAGGATCCTTATCGTATGGCGCCAGCAGAGTTAAAGGAACTTTAGGTTCAGTTGCAGGAGATGTTAGATCGAGGGTTCATCCGTTCGACTGTGTCCCCGTGGGGAGCACCAATTCTATTTGTAAAGAAGAAGGATGGTTCGATGCGCTTGTGTATAGATTACCGTGAGCTTAATAAGGTTACCGTGAAGAATAAGGACCCGTTGCCTCGTATTGATGATTTGTTTGACCAGCTTCAGGGAGCTTCCGTGTTCTCCAAGATAGATTTGAGATCCGGTTACCATCAGTTGCATATCAGGGATGCCGACATTCCTAAGACAGCTTTCAGGTCTAGATATGGTCACTACGAGTTTGTGGTCATGTCGTTTGGATTGACTAACGCCCCAGCAGCGTTCATGGACATGATGGATAGGGTGTTCAAATCATTTTTGGACAGCTTCGTCATTGTGTTCATTGACGACATTCTAGTCTATTCGAGGACTAAGGAGGATCATGCAGAGCATTTGAGGCGAGTGTTGACATGTAAAGACCCTACCCGAAAGAGGTCCTAAACTAGGCCTTTACCTCAATGCATGCTTTTAAAACTTAAAATAATATGCAAGATTGCTTTCCAGATTCTGATTGAAAATAAAAACTTGTAAACATTCATGAAATAATCTGTAACGGCCCAGTTTTTTATTTCGGTTTCCCAGGTATTTCTGGTTCATTATTCGGATGCTCGGATGGGTCGTTAGTGCTATTTTAATCCTTAGGGGCAATTTGGTCTTTTTGCCCCCGGTTAGGGTTTTGTGGATTTTGAGGACTCCAGGGTTACTCCTGCCTTTGTCAAGGCTTGATTGTTGTTGGTTGCAGTACCCAAGAAGTTCGGGCTAGTTGTTTGGAAGTTTGGAGGTGTTTTGGTAATTAGCAAAATTATTGTTAATTAGAGTGCTTCCTTTGGGAATTGAACCCTTGACCTAACGGTGATTAGGAGGCTTGATTTAAATGGGTTTTATTAAATGGCAAAGAATGCGTCAGCTAGGACTCGAAGGAGGAAAGCCTTGGGAAGGGATCTTGGACCACCCAAAGCCTATTTAATTTAGGAAAAAGGAAAAGAAAAGAGAAAAACCCTTATTCTTTCCCCTTCTCTCTCTCTCTCACTCTCTCTCCTTGCCGACCTCACCAAGAAACTCAACCGAGCCACACCGAGCCACCAAAGAAGAAGGCCAGCACCGCTTGTCGTGGCACGGCCGAAAGCAAACCAGACGCTCGGCCACCGTCACTGTCGCATGCCCACCCAAGCAGCCAGAGCAGACGCCCAAAGACAACCCTCAGATCGCGCCCAAACGCCCCGCCAGCCTGCTCGTGTCGCGCCCATGCGCCCAGTCCGTGTCGCCGTGTCGTCCGCGCCGCACAGATCGCGCCGCCTGCCGCCGCCAGCGCCAGCCAGCCGCGGTCGCGTCGAGTGTCTCCGTCGCCAACGCGCCCTCCACGCTGCGCGCCCGCGCCTTCCGCCTTCGCTCGCTGCACGCCTGTCGCTCGCAGCGCCCCGTCCTACCTGCGCGCCCAGCGCCGCCACTGCTGCTCGCCCGCCTGTACCCCGTCCCGCTGCCCACTTGCCGCCGAGAGCCTGTTTTGCCAAGATTGTTGAGGCTGAGACCTAGTACCTTCTCGGTTGGTAATTCCCGAGCCTCCACTCTTTTGGACCGTAAGTTGATTGGCTGTTGTTATTTAATTAGGATATTTTTTCTTAAATGCTTAGGTTTCTCGGGTTCACTTAGAATCTCGGGAGTCGCTTGGTTGGCTTATGGTAGTTATTTTCTGCTTGTTTCCAGGTAAGGATTTCTTACCGTGGTTGTGTGGACCCTACGATATTATCATGATGTGCCTTGTATGCTTGGTTGTTGTTATGAGTATGTTAGCTATTGAACAGCCCGTGTTTGAAATCTTGCTAGCATGTTGCTTGTTGTTCATGTTAATGCCATGCTAGGTTTGTCCTTCCAGCATGCCATGTCTTGTGATTGTATGAAATTTCCAGCGGGTAGGTTACATGTTTTCTCTTGCTTCCAGATCGTGTTGTTCTTGTGTCCCTGTTATATTCTATTAGGTACATGCTAGGGGTATCCTTATCTTGGCATAACCTTGTCCTATTTTCTCCTGATTAGTTCCATGCTAGGGATAGACAAGTGATGTATAGTGTAGAAGATTGTAGGGGTAACTAGTTTAGGTCCCGCTCGGGTAAGACCC
This sequence comes from Sicyos edulis, assembly GCA_036507275.1. Classification (NCBI taxonomy): domain Eukaryota; kingdom Viridiplantae; phylum Streptophyta; class Magnoliopsida; order Cucurbitales; family Cucurbitaceae; genus Sicyos; species Sicyos edulis. Next base: position 13,030,718 of record CM071855.1, read on the forward strand.
CGATGGACATCCCTATGTGAGTTAGAGGTGTAAGACCCCGATGGGCATCCTAGGTGTGTAAGTCCCCGATGGGCATCACTGAGTTGGAGGTGTAAGACCCCGATGGGAATCCTAGGTGTGTAAGTCCCCGATGGGCATCACTGAGTTGGAGGTGTAAGACCCCGATGGGCATCCTAGGTGTGTAAGTCCCCGATGGGCATCACAGAGTCTGGAGGTGTAAGACCCTGATGGGCATCCTAGGTGTGTAAGTCCCCGATGGGCATCACTGAGTCCTAGGTTGTGTAAGACCCCGAAGGGCATCCAGGTGTAGAACCTAGGATAGGCTGTAGATGTAAGCCTTGAATAGGCGATTTCTAGTCTGGCAGTTAGTCTGAGGCAACCTGAGGCTTCTGAGCTCGTATTTGTTTGCATGTATGCTAGGGTGCTTGATGACTGATGTATGGTATTGTACCCCGGTTGGGTATTCTTATTGAGTACGTTTATACTCACCCTTATTTCTGTGGTTTTTCCACCAGGTATCTTGGGACAGCACCAGGATGGCTAGCGGAGGGAGCTGTTTGATCATGGGGGCTGCCGACACTCTGTCGTTTATTGTTTGCATTTATTTATTCAAAGCATGTAGATGGACAGAGTCCTAGGGGAATGATGTTAAAGTTGTTTAAACTGTTTTGAATGTTCTTTTATAAATACTGGCCAGGCTTATTTTACCTTGTTGGATTTTCTTTATGAAAATTGTTGGTTATGTTTTAAGTGTTCCCCGTTTCCAAATGTTTTGAAAAAGTTTTAAATATGAGCGCTAAACCGCTTGTTGAAATATTTAACTTGCATGCAGAGTGAGGACCATGGTTTATGACCGTATTTCAGGTCGGGTCTTTACATAATCAATTATAAAATGTCCTGAAACCTGTCCCTATTACCAAGCACCTGTTGCAAGCTAAAAGTAGTTTAAAACATACTTTGATAAGAGATTTATTCAAAACACACAAAACCCAAACAATTTACAACAGTGCCAGAATCCAGAAACAATAAAAAAACACCCTAAGGGCTCCGTGCCCAACTACATGCATTCAGAGGACAAAACCAAAAATATAAACATAAACTCAGAGTTAAAAGATAGCAGGTTTCCATGATCCACAGCTCCTCCTTCAGCCATCCTGTCTCGCGCCTTGATTACCGGTGGAAAACCATAAAATAAGGGTGAGTAACGAATTACTCAGTAAGAATCCCCAATCAGGGTACAATACGATATAACTGATCATCTAGCAGAAAGTATGCAAGCTATGAATACAACACAGAAGAGAGCACATCACTTTAATCCATACATACACCACGGATGCCATCTTACGGTCTTACTCCGTAAAATTACAACGCATCTCGATACTCTACGAGAAACTAGACTCGGCCTCAACTTTTCTACTACTGTCGATACAAAAGGTGCACAAAACTCAAGATCCCAAGTAGCTCTCCAATCGGCGCTGTAATGAGCGTGCGCGCGCACCGCATGCTGCTGCAAACCAGGGAGGGGCTGGGTCTAGAGCATGTTGCCCTGGTCCAGTACGCATGCCTAAAAGAATCTCTGGATCGGTGTCACTGAACATAGTGGTGTGAGACCAGGACACTATGACTATGTCAGCCTGTACCACCGCACCTGAGGCTAAGAAACCGGTCGTGGTAGGCTTACACCAAGAACCGGTCCTTGCCCTATCAGGTGGCAATCAAGGGCTACTGCCGACACGCTGAGGTCGTGTCGACTGCCGGAGACAAGGCAGTGCCTCGTCATTCCCCCTACCGTTGGGGCATTTAACAGTCTGCCACCCTCACCCAAGATTGCACTGGGCTGCCGTTAAGGTTAGCTAAACCCTAATGAAGGATCAGGGACGGAGTACTACCTCGCACGTCGCTGCCACAGATGCAAGTTACGTTATGCATCCTCGCCCGAATGATGCTATCTATCAGAACTCTAAGCTATAAACAGCTAACAACAAACATACTAACACGTGCTCAGCAGAAACAATGAACCTAGCATGATACCACGAAGCAAGAACAGATAACGAACATGCCAGAACAGAACAACCTAGCATGGAACTACCATGAGAAATAACATGAGAATCATGCCAGTCGGAATTCAGAACAGAGCACCTATCCACTAACATGCTGATAAACATAAACATACATACAATCAACAATCACAGAAAATATCGCAGGGCCCACACAACTCCGGTAAGAAATCCTTACCTGGGTTGGAAGGCAAACACACACAAGAAAGATCTTAAACTGCAACCGAACACGAGCTAGCTAACAAACAAACAACAAACATCACAACCTATAGGCCTTAGGTAAAATACAAACAGAACTCAGCTCGGCCGGAAGTAACTCACACGGCACGAGGCTAGGGCACCCGACGGATAGACTGCATGGCACACGGCTCGGTGACGGCGTGCGGACGGGCTGCTCGCTGTGCGTGCGGCAGGGGCTACAACGGGATTTGGGGTATTGGAGGGCGCAGGCATGGGCGTGCGTGCGACTGGGCGTGTAGACGTGCGGCTCGGGCTGCGGGCGATCGCGAGGAGCTGCGATCGGCGATGGGCGAAGCGCTGCAGGGCTGGCAGGCGATTGCGATAGGGGCTGAGATCGGGCGCTGGGCTAAGCGCTGCTGCAGGCTGGCGAGCGAACGGGCAGGGTTGCTTGGCTGGGCGGCAACGCGACCGGGCTGCTGCAGGCTGGGCGAAAGCGTGCGACAACAAGGCTGCTCTCGGCTGCAACAAACACACAACTAGCAACCAAAGGACAAACACAAGCCCCTTAGCCAAAGGATCGGCGACAACAACAAAAAGAAGAAATCGAGGCACAACGAGACAGTTACTCGGGACGATCGATCGATGCTCTTGGGAGGAAAATGCACGGCAAGAGGGAGATTGGAGAAGTGGTTTGCGGCAAAGTGATTTGGGGAAGGAGAAAAGGGAATAAACCTATTTTTTATTCAAACTCACTTAAAACTCGAAAACCAAGGCAAACCAACATAACTTGCGAAATGAGAAACAATAAATACGTAAAGCTTGACTGGCAGAACCTCATCGCTATCTTCCTAGCCACCTAGGCTCGAATCCTGGTTGTTGCATTTTTAATCCGGCAAAACCCCTAATTTTATTTTTGCAACTCTCAACACCCAAACTCAACCAAATTGCAACCAAACCCTATGTTCGAACATCCAAGAATATAAAAGGCTGAGAAAGATAGAAACGGCCCTAACGGCCTGACAAAATTACCAAAATACCCTTAGGACATACCTGGAAGACCAGGATGAAAACCTGGGCCGTTACTTGACAGCTTTGAGGGAAAACCAGCTTTATGCAAAGTTTTCCAAGTGTGATTCCTTGCTAGAGCAGGTGGCCTTCCTAGGTCACATAGTACCGAGATATGGTATAGCCGTGGACCCGTAAAGATTGAGGCTGTGAGTTCGTTGGCCAAGCCGACTTCAGTTGCCGAGGTTCGCAGCTTTCTGGATTTGGCAGGTTACTACCGTCGGTTCGTCAAGGACTTTTCTGCCATAGCCTCGCCCCTCACTCGTCTGACGAGGAAAGCTGTCGAGTTTGTTTGTTATGGTAAATGTGATGAGAGCTTTGCGTGCTTAAGCGCGCTTTGACTTCAAGACGTGTTAGCAATCCGAAGAAGGACAGTGGTTTCGTAGTCTACAACGATGCTTCCAAGTTTGGGTTCGGTTGTGTGTTGATGCAGCACGGGAATGTAATGGCTTATGCTTCTCGTCAGTTGAAACCATATGAGCAGAACTACCCGACTCATGATATGGAGTTGGCAGCAGTAGTGTTTGCGTTGAAGATTTGGAGGCATTACTTGTACGGAGAGCGGATTCACATGTTTACTGATCACCAGAGTCTCAAGTATCTATTTACTCAGAAGGAGTTGAATATGAGACAAAAGAGATGGTTAGAGTTGGTGAAAGATTATGATTGCGAGATTTTGTACCATCCGGGTAAAGCCAATGTGGTGGCTGATGCGTTGAGTAGGAAGACGTCGCACACTACGGCGTTGTTGAGTTCCCAGCGCAAATTGCGGAAAGAGTTCGAGCGGGCCGAGGTAGCAGTGTTGTTGGGTGAGGTTTCCACCAGAGTAGCTCAGTTGACAGTTCAGCCTTCGATCAGACAACGAATTATTGATAGCCAGCTGAGTGATCCCGCACTTAAGAGATTGATTGACAGAGTTAGTGCTGACAAAGACTTTGATTTCGTGTATTCACCAGACAGTGGGTTGACTTATAGAGGTAGATTGTGTGTACCGGAGGTTGCAGGATTGCGAGAAAAGTTGCTTTCAGGGGTACCAAGATGTATCAAGATCTTAAGCTGACGTTCTGGTGGATGGGCATGAAGAGAGACGTTGTAGAGTTTGTTAGTCGGTGCTTCACTTGTTAGCAAGTGAAGGCACCCAGGTAGAGGCCAGCCGGTTTGTTGCAGCCGTTGAGTGTGCCTCATTGGAAATGGGAAGAGATCTCCATGGACTTTATTTCTGGTTTGCCGAGGACTCCAAGGAAGTTTTCTCAGATCTGGGTGATTGTTGACCGCTTGACTAAGAGCGCACACTCCATTCCCGGTAGAGAAACTTATACCGTGGAACAGTGGGCGCAGTTGCTTTTGGACTAGATTATCCGTTACCATGGTGTGCCTGTGAGGATTGTGTCAGACCATGATTCGCTGTTCACTTCTCGTTTCTGGAGAGTGCTCCAGAAAGGATTAGGCACCGAGTGCTGTTTCAGCACAGCTTTTCACCCTCAGACAGATGGACAGACTAAGAGGGTGAACCAGATTCTTGAGGATATGCTGAGAGCTTGCGTGTTAGACTTCCTGGGCAGTTGGGACCAGTATCTGTATCTGATGGAGTTCGCTTATAATAACAGTTATCAGTCGACGATCCAGATGGCTCCATTTGAGGCTTTGTATGGTAAGCGTTGCCGGTCTCCTGTGTTCTGGGAAGAGGTTGGAGATAGATAGGTTTTGGGTCCTGAGTTGCTACAGATGACCAACAGTGCAATGCAGAAGATTAGAGCTCGTATGTTGACAGCTCAGAGCAGGCAGAAAAGTCACGCTGATGTGCGGCGTCGAAACTTGGAGTTTGAGGTTGGACAACACTTGTTCTTGAAAGTGGCACCGATGCGAGGTGTGTTGAGGTTTGGTAAGCGAGGGTAGTTGAGTCCCCATTTTGTTGGTCCGTTTGAGATTCGTAAGATGATCGGTAGAGTTGCATATCGGTTAGCCTTACCTTCGTCGTTGTCAGCAGTTCACAGTGTTTTCCACGTATCGTTGTTGATGCAGTATGTGCCGGACCCGTCGCACATTGCGTAATCGGGACTTAAGTCGAGGAAAAGCCTGTGAGGATTCTATCATTTGATACTAAGATGTTGCGTAATCGAGAGATCCGTTTGGTAAAGGTTCAGTGGAGGCTATTTGGGAGCCCTAGGACGAGATGAGATTGCACTATCCTAAGTTGTTTCATTCTTAAGGACTTTCGGGGACGAAAGTCATAAAAAGGAGGGAATACTGTAACGGCCCAGGTTTTCATCCCGGTCTTCCAGGTATGTCCTAAGGGTTTTTGGTAATATGGTCTGGCCGTTAGGGCTGTTTCTGTCTTCTCAGCTGTTTATATTCTTGGATGTTCAAAATTTGGGTTTAGTTGCATTCTAGTTGAGTTTGGGTGTTGAGAGTTGCAAAAATAAAATAAGGGTGTTTGGAAGAAAATAGAAGCATCAACTGGGGTTTGAACTAGGGTGGCTGGAAAGTTAGCAGAGGGGCCTTGCCAGATGAGCTTTAGGTAGTTGTTGATACTCATTTCGCAGGTTGTCTAGGTTTGCCTTGGTTTTCGGGACTTAAGTGAGTTTGATTTAAAAAAATAGGTTTATTCCCTTTTCTCCTTCCCAAATCACCTTGCCGCAAACCCATTCCTCCAAACTCCCTCTTGCCGTGCGTTTTCCTCCCGAGAGCTTCGATCGATCGTCCCGGGTAAGTGTTTCGTTGTGCCTTGATACTTCTTCTTGTTGCTGTTGCCAATACATTGGCTAAAGGGTTTTTGTTGTTGTCTTTTTGGTTGTGTTGTCGTGGTGTAGTGCGGTAGAAGCGCAGCCCCTGCGCCGATCGCCCATCACCCTTGCGGCCGCACGGCGGCATCGCCCAACACCGCACAAAGACCTTCGCGCCTAACCGAGCAAAGCGACAACCGAGCAGCCCCGTCGCGAGCCGTAGCCCCTGCCCACCGGTCGCATGCCAGCCCTGCAGCGCCCCAGAGTCGATCGCCAGCCCTGCCGCGTCGCCCCATCGCTGCATCGCAGCCGCAGCCCCTACCGAGCCACCCCGCGCGCGAGCAGCAATTGCCTTGTCGCCAGCCGTGTGAGTTGCTTCCGACCGAGCTGAGTTCTGGTTGTATTTTACCTAAGGCCTATAGATTGTGATGTTTGTTGTTTGTTTGTTAGGTACCCGATAGCTAGCTCGGGTTCGGTTGCAGCTTAAAGTCTTTTGTGTGTTGTTGCCTTCCGATTCAGGTAAGAATTTCTTACCAGAGTTGTGTGGGCCCTGCGATATTTCTGTGATTGTTGATTGTATGCCAGTTTATGTTTATCAGCATGTTAGTGGATAGGTGCTTTGTTCCGAATTCCGACTGGCATGATTCTCGTGTTATTTCTCATGTTAGTTCCATGCTAGGCTGTTCTGTTCTGGCATGTTCGTTATCTACTCTTGCTTCATAGTACAATGTTAGGTTCATTGATTCTGCTGAGCATGTGTTAGTATGTTTCCTGTTATTTGTTTATAGCTTAGAGTTCTGATAGGTAGCATCATCTGGGCGAGGATGCATAACGTAACTTGCATCCGTGGTAGGGACGTGCGAGGCAGTACTCCGTCCCTGATCCGTCGTTAGGGTTTAGCTAACCTTAACGGCAGCCTAGTGCAATCTTGGGTGAGGGTGGCAGACTGTTAAATGCCCCAACTGTCGGGGGAATGACGAGGCATTGCCTTGTCCCCAGCAGTCGACACGACCTCAGCGTGTCGGCAGTAGCTTTTGATTGCCACCTGATAGGGCTAGGACCGGTTCCTTGTGTAAGCCTACCACGGTCGGTTTCTTAGCCTTAGGTGCGGTGGTACAGGCTGACGTAGTCATAGTGTCCTGGTCTCACACCACTATGTTCAGTGACACCGATCCAGAGAATATTTTAGGCATGCGTACTGGACCAGGGCAGCATGCCCTAGACCCAGCACCTTCTTGGTTTGCAGCAGCATGCGGTGCGCGCACACGCTCATTACAACGCCGACTGGAGAGCTCCTCGGGATCTTGAGTTCAGTGCACCTTTCGTATCGACAGTAGTAGGAAAGTTGAGGCCGAGATTAGTTTCCCATTGAGTACCGAGATTCATTGTAGTTTTTCAGAGTAAGACTGTAAGAGATGGCATCCGTGGTATTTATGTATGGATTAAAGTTATGTGCTCTCTTTTGTGTTGTATTCATAGCTTGCATACTTTCTGCTAGATGACCAGTTGTATCGTATTGTACCCCGGTTGGGGATTCTTACTGAGTAATTCGTTACTCACCCTTATTTTGTGGTTTCCACAGGTAACCAGGGCGCGAGACAGGATGGCTGAAGGAGGAGCTGCTGATCATGGAAACCTGCTGTCTTCTCAACTCTGAGTTTATGTTATGTTTATGTTTTGTCCTCTGAATGCATGTAGTTGGCCACGGAGCCCTTAGGATGTTTTCTGATTGTTTCTGGATTCTGGCATGGTTTGTAAACTGTTTGGAACTATATGTTTTTGAAATAAATCTCTGATTAGAGTATGTTTTAAACTTCTTTTAGCTTGGAACAGGTGCTTGGTAACAGGAACAGGTTTCTGGACATTTTATAATTGATTATTTCATGAATGTTTACAAGTTTTTATTTTCATTCATAATCTGGAAAACAATCTTGCATATTATATTTAAATTTTAAAAGCATGCATTGAGGTAAAGGCGTAGGTTAGAACCTCTTTCGGGTCGGGTCTTTACATTGCTAAAGCGAAATAAATATGAATCTCAATTGACAAAATAATTAAGATGCAACGAATGATAAACTAACTCTAATCAGATTAAAGACATCAGAAGGAGGTTAAGACTTTTCGGAGAGTTTCGCTAAAGCGAAATGACATTATGCTAAAAAGCGAACAACTAATGGCTTCTCTTTGGCTCTCTCGATCTCTCTAAGTTGGCTCTCTCAAGCCAGGCCACCAAACTTCACCGACTGCGCTGCAAGCTAAGCCCCAGCCCTACGTAGCCACATCGCTTAGCCGAGGATCGCCGCAGCACCACACGTATAGGCTCTCGCCCAGAGAACTCGGTCGCTCAACCCTATTGGTTGTCTCCATCATTCGGTTGCATCACCCTTCACCGGATCGCCCATCGCAAAGCCACACGAAGGCAGCCCCTTGTTCGCTCGTGCGCAACCGCGTTGCCTAGCCAGCCTGCTCGCCGATCGTGCTCGTACTCACGACGTTCTCACCTACGTGCAGCAGCCTCATTGTAAGGACCTGACTCGAATAGGGTCCTAAACCTAGGTCTTAAACCCTTATGCATTTAAAAAAGACTCGAATCATAAAACGCAAAATTCATAAAAACTTTAAAACAAATAAGCATTCAGTGAAATTTAGTTTTTATTTTTGGACCTGTCCCTGTTTCCAAGCACCTGTCAAAACATTTATTAAATCTAACCCTGGCCAGAGTTTCTTTTGTTTGCAAATAAAAACATCCAGAATTATTTCAACAAAAACGAAGCAAATAGTTTAACATCTAGAAATACAACAAAGTCCACCTAAGGGCTCCATGCCCTATCTACATGCAAAAGAATCAAGAACAAACGCGACATGACTCAGAGTACTCTGTCCATGATCATCCAGCAGCATCCTCCTAGACATCCAGTCTCGATCCCAAGTTACCTGGTGGAAAACCAAAGAAAAATAAGGGTGAGCAACGAGTCACTCAGTAAGAATCCCCAACTGGGATACAATACAAAAAACCAATCATCTAGCACGCAGATACATGCAACCAAACACGAGCACAGAGGAAACAACATGGTTTAAGCTAACCGTCATTTCCAGAATTTGCCTAATCAAGGACTTATCGAGTTGCCCTTCGGGACTTACAACTACAACCTACAGACAGTTTAACACATGGATGCCCATCAGGGTCTTATACCAACCCAAACTCAAGGATGCCCATCGGGGTCTTACACCTGGTGATGCCGATCGGGGTCTTACTCACTTTAGAGTGCGATGACTCCCAACAGGGTCTTACTCAAGCGACACTCGAGGTTGCCCATCGGGGACTTACACCTGCAGGATGACCATCGGGGTCTTATACCTGGTGAGGCCCATCGGGGACTTACTCACCTTTAAGTGCGATGACGCCCAACAGTGTCTTACTCAAGCTGCACTCAAGGTTGCCCATCGGAGACTTACACCAGCTTAAGCTCGAGGCTACCCATCAGAGTCTTACACCTACTCAAAACAAGGAAGCCCATCGGGGTCTTATACCAGCTTAAGCTCAAGGATGCCGATAGGGGACTTACTCCTTCTAGGTTCACAAGCTGCCCAACAGGGTCTTACACTCCCTAGCTGCACTATGATGCCCATCGGGGACTTACACATACCGCAATAGTGTGATGCCCATCGGTGACTTACACACACTGACAACGCATTGGTTCCCTTCGGGGTCTTACCCAAGCGAGACCTGCGCTAAACAACTCCTAACAGTCTCCGAAGCATAGTAATACAAGCTAATAGCTCGACTAGGCAGAAATCAATGACAACACAACCCTAGCATGACGCTACAGAATATAAACAGGAAACACGGATATGCGAGAGCAAGAAAATCCCTAGCATGGCTCTACAGAACATAAACAGGAAACATGGATATGCCAGAGTAAAAAATCCCTAGCATGGCTCTACAGAACATAAATAGGAAACATGGATATGCTAGAGTAAGTAAATCCCTAGCATGGAGCTAACATGACAAGACAAAAACATGCCAGCAAATCAGAAACAAAGATCCTATCCACTAGAATGCTCATACATACTCGCAAAATATAAATGTGCTATTAAAGTGTTTCGCAAGGCCCACAAAACCCCGATCAGAAATCCTTACCCGGAATGTGTAGTAAACAATCACCACAAACAAACAAACGACCCTCGAGCTGCAAGCTATCAACAAAGCACAACACCTATCATCAACATTACAATGATCAATACTCCTGCAAGCATCTAACTTAACCAAGAATGCAAGGTAAACAGAGGTTACCCAAACCGAGAACTAGACAACAACCAGAGAAGACAACTTCAGAACTCGGGGGTTCGCTGGGCGAAGCCATGCCTAGGGAAGGGCATGCTGCACGGCACAAGCGGAGATGAAAACGGAGGCTGAGGAACTGCTGGCGCGAATCTAGGTAAGAGCGCTGTTCCTCGCTAGCACGCGCGCGCTGGCGGCGATGGCTGTCGTCGGGAAGGAGTGCAGGGGCATCTCAACGCTATGGTACGTTCGCTGGGGCAAACTGATGGGGCTGTGCAGCGCGGGTCGCAGCGACAAGACTTGGCACGACTGGGCGATGCGCTGGCTGTGGTTCTCTGCTACGGCGCTCCGAGCCTGAGGCTGCAGCAATCCCTCGGCCAGATAGAAATGCTGTGCTGGAGGCTAACACAAAGGCGAGACGGCGTGCGAGCTACTATGATCGGTGCGAGGAGACTGGCGATGGCCTGCGAAATGCGTGCGAGCGCAATCGGTGAGCAGGTTGGCTGAGTGACGCAGCTGCGCACAGGCTGACGAAGAGCTGCCTTTGCTGCGTTTCGCCTGGGAGAATGGACGGGGCTACTGCTGGCCGTGCACGGGCGGCAACAAGGCTCGGCTGGCTCCGCTGCGGCGGCACTAGTGTTGTTGGGACGAACGCCTAGGCAGAAACTCACTCACAGCACACTCGATGCTTGGCTCGGCTCCAGGTTCTTGGCTTGGCTTCTTGGAGAAACGGCAAGGATGAGAAATCTTGAAGAATTCGGCAAAAAGATGATGAGGAGGGTGAGGGAACTCGAGCGGCAAAGAGAGGAGTTAAAAAAAATGATTTCTCTCTTTTCTTTCTTAAATAGCTCAAGCGATTCCTTCCTTGGGCTTTCCCTCTTCGAGTCCCGCTGAAACAAACATTTCTCTTTAATTAAACTCATTTAATCTAAGCCTCGAAACCCCTTCAGGTCAAGGGTTCGAATCTCAGAAGCATCACCTTTTATTTTCTATTTTTAAAACTCCTTTAAACCAGGCTCCCAACTCCAAAATGACCAAGGTTCGAGCCTTGGCAAGCGCACCTTTAATTCTTTAATTTGCACTTAACCAAACTACCTCCAAGCTTCCGAACAACCAACAAACCTTCTTGGACTTGCAACCAACAAACCATCAAGACTTGGCAAAGGACAGGAATATCCCTGAAACCTGATTATCCTCAAAACTGGTCCCGATGGCAAAGTGACCAAAATGCCGTCAAGGAGTAAATAGCTCCAACGGCCCAATCGAACAACCTAATCATGAACCAAAAACACCTGGGAAACCAGCATGGAAATTTGGGCCATTACAATACTCCCTCCTTTTAAGACTTTCGTCCTCGAAAGTCCTAAGACTGAAACAGCTCTAGGAAAACTCCACTGACTGAAACCCACTGAACTCCCGGTTAAAACTTCACCAGTTCTCCCTTGAAACTCAAAACCCTCTTGGGTTCCCAAAGGCTCAAAGCCACAATGCCAACGAGTCTGCCACAAATTATTCCAACCAAAACTAGATGTACACTGAGCTCCGAAGAGAGAGACGTGACAGTGCTATTCGGTTAGCCACAAGCTCCGACTCACCCTGTAACGGCCCAGTTTTCTATCCCGGTTCTCGAGGAGCTTCCGGTTCAGATTCAGTGGTTCGGTTGGGCCGTTAGAGCTGTTTTGACCCTTTGGGGTATTTTGGTCTTTTTGCTCCCCGGGCAGGATTTGTGGTTTTTCAGGGCTTCAAAGCAGCTCCTGCCTTTGTTGAGGCTTGTTTGTTGGTGGCTGCGAGTCCCTATATAATTGGGCTATTCGTTTGGGAGTTCAGTTGTGATTTGGGTTTTGGGCAAAGATTTGGTTGTTTAGGTGTTTCCTTTGGGATTCGAGCCCGAGCCCTTGGTGTTGATTTGGGAGGCTGATTTCAGTGAGATTTGTTGATTGGAAAAGGTTGCTTCAGTCGGGTCTCAAAGGAGGAAGCTGGGAAATGGGATTTAAGGATTTTAAGGCTTATTTTAGAAAGTGGAAAATTGGATTTAAATGGATAAGGTTGGAAATGAGATAAAATCCCATTTTTTTCCTTTTATTTCCCATTTTCCCCAAAATCCCCAAAATTCCTTTTTCTCTCCCTTTCTCTCTCCTCCAGCCTGAGCAGCCCCTTGGTCGCCCATGCCTGAGCCAGCCTAAGCCCGCGACGCCCAGGCCCCGCGTCGCCTAACTCGCCCTCGCCCAGGTCGCGCCGAGCCGGCCCCTGCTCACCCAAGCACGCGTCGCCCAGCCTCGCACAGTGCCGTGCCATATCGAGCGCCTCGAGGCGTCGCGTCACGTCGCCTCGCGCGCGCGCCCCTGTGCTTGCCGAGCTCGCGCCCGCGCTCCATCCCCTGTGCCGAGCCGCGCCGTGCCCCCTCGCCTCGCCTGCCTCGCCCACGCAGCACCCTCCGCCAAGGCCAAGCGCCCGGCGCGCCATTCCAACCCAGCCAGCCTACCCCTCGCCCGGCCTGTGTGTGTGTGTCTTTTGGTTGGCCTTGAGCCTTGTAGCTTCTCGGATGGTATTTCCCGAGTCTTTTCTTCGTTGGGCCCGGATTTTTTGGCTGCTGGTTATTGATTTATTTGGGGTGTTTTATGTATTTGATTTAGGTGTTTATTTGATGTACAGGCTGTTCGGGATCGATTAGAGGCTCGAGGGTCGTTCGTTGATTTATTATGATTTATTATTGTTTTTCTGCTTGTCCTAGGTAAGGATTTCTTACCGTGGTTGTGTGGACACTGCGATATTATCACGATATGCCTTGCTTGTTGGCTGATTGTTATGAGCATGATAGTGATAGGCAGCTTTGATTGATCTCTTGCTAGCATGTTTACCTGATTGTACATGTTAGTGCCATGCTAGGTTTGTTCTTCCAGCATGGTTATGATTCCTGCTTAAGTTGTAGTATCATGCTAGGTAATTGTGATTGATGTCGGTCATTGCTTGCTAGCCAGGAATCATTTATTTGCTTTGTACTCTTAGATAGAGTTGTAGGGTTTGTCATCATCCAGAGGCTGAGAGCGGACATAAAGTACTTTGTCCCCACTGGTCGGGAGTAAAGTGTGTGCAGCATAAAGTATCTTGCTTCCCCCCCCCGATCGCCGGTTGTGGAATTTAGCTACCTACTTCGGCATATGCCTAGTTTGTAGCCTGCTAGAGCGGAACCCTGCCATCGGTGTAAGCCTGCCCTGGCCGGTTCTTAGCTTCAGGTCGGTGGACCATGCTGCACAGATGAGCGCCGAGGGCCTCGCGCTACTGTGATCAGTGACACCGCTTCCGAGTCTTAGGCATGCGTACCTGGCTCGCGTAGTTTTCCCTTAGGCCCCCGCATTTACGCAGGTTGCAGAGAGCATGCGGTGTGCGCGCACACGCGTTAGTTGCCGGTTCAGAGAGCTCCCTTGGGCTAATGTCGTGAGTACACCATTCTTTCCGTTAGAGCCTGACTTCGGGTACTCTCCCGTAAGTCCAGATTTGCAGCAAGGGCAAGGAGGCCCTTGAGGACATTCTAAGGATCAGTGTATTCCCCCCGAGTGACAGATACCTCGGTGATGTCCAGGATTGGTCAGTGTATCCAATATATTAGGCCGGAAGTAAGAGACTTTCGATGGCTCCAGATCTTGTTTTATGAGCTCGTTGAGCTATGATCTGTGTTAATAGCTGTTTGCTTGCTTGTTGAGGTGCTAGATGACTGATGTATCGTATTGTACCCCTGTTGGGGATTCTTACTGAGTATCTTTATACTCACCCTTATTTATCTTTCAGGTAACTTGGGACAACACCAGGAGGTCTAGCGGAGGGAGCTGATTGATCATGGGGAGCCGCCGACACTCTGTCATTTATTATTGCATTGTTTACTCAGCATGTAGATGGACAGAAGTCCTAGGGGAACATTGTTTAAAACATTGTTTAAATTGTATTGTATATATTTATAAATACTGGCCAGGTTGTTTTACTTCGTTGGTTTGTTTAAATGAAAATTGATGGTTATGTTTTAAGGGTTCCCCCTTCTCATATGTTTTGAATGGTTTTTAAATATGAGCACTAAACCGCTTGTTATCATATTTAACTTGCATGCTGAGTGAGAACCCCAGTTTAGGACCATGTTTTGGGTCGGGTTCAATCACGATTGGTATCGAGCACGAGTCATAGATTCTCGTGAGACTAACTCGCTTTGTAGGTTGTTGCCTCCATGATCATCAGCACTCCACGGCCGCCAGGTTTGTCTGAGTTCAATTAAGCTAAGGGTTAAGAATTTACAATACTTTTCATCTAGCTTTTATGCCTTGTGTAGAGTTGTGGAGCGGAGACGAGCAGGTTCTGACTCGTTGTTGGTTTGGGCTTAGAGAGCCATCATGCCAACTTTCCGCTGTGCGAGCAGTTTGATGAGCAGTGAGAGCCCCAGTGTGGGCCAGCATTTATGCTTTGTGCAGATCGCCAGTATGTTGATCGCACTCAGAGGGAGGCAGAGTTTAGACTCCCGTAGACCATTTGTGGCCCAGTTGTTGCTTTTCCCGTAGAGAGAGGGTGGAGGTGCTTTGTGCAGATCGCCAGTATGTTGATCGCACTCAGAGGAGCAGGACGCTTGGCATGTCCGACCGAGGAGTTGGTGTAACGACCCGACCCGAAAGGGTTCTAACTAGGCCGTTACCTCAATGCGTGCATTACAAATCTACAGAAAATTTGCAAGACGGTGTTCGGATTCTAAGTAAAAACTAAAACATAAAACATCCATTTAAAATCAATATCAATTCCTGGAACCTGTCCCTGTTTCCAAGCACCTGTTCCAAGTCAAATACATTTACAAAACTTACTCTTATCAGAGATTCATTTAAAACATACAAACTTTACAACAATGCTAGAATCCGGAAATACATTCAGAAAACACCCTAGGGCTCCGTGCCCAACTACATGCATTCAGAGAACATTTAAATCATAAACATAAAACTCAGAGTTGAACAACGGGTTTCCATGATCATAGCTCCTCCTCCAGCCATCCTGTCTCGCATCATGGTTACCTGTGGAAATACCACAGAAATAAGGGTGAGTAACGAATTACTCAGTAAGAATCCCCAACCGGGATACAATACGATATAATCAGTCATCTAGTACCAAAGAATGCAAGCAAACAGCTACCAACACAGATAATGGCTCAACGAGCTCATAAAACAATATCTGGAGCCATCGGAAGTCTCTTTCTTCTGGCCTGACTAGGATTGGATACACTGACCAATCCTGGACATCACCGAGGTATCTATCACTCGAAGGGAATACACTGATCCCTAGAATGTCCTCAAGGGCCTCCTTGCCTTTGCACTAATCTGGACTTACGGGAGAGTACCTAAAGTCAGGCTCTAACGGAAGGAATGGTGTACTCACGACATTAGCCCGGGGGAGCTCTCCGAACCGGGCAATTCAACGCTGTGTGCGCGCGCACACCGCATGCTCCTCCCTGCAACCGGCGTAAATGCGGGAGCCTAAGGGCAAACTACGCGGGCAGTGCACATGCCTATGACTCGGAAGCGGTGTCACCGATCACGATGATGCGAGGCCCTCGGCGCTCATCTGTGCAGCATGATCCACCGACCTGAAGCTAAGAACCGGCCAGGGCAGGCTTACACCCATGGCAGGGTTTCGCTCTAGCAGGCTACAAACTAGGCTATGCCGAAGTGGGTAGCTAAGTCCACAACCGGCGGGTCGGGGGGGGGGGGGGGGTAGCAAGGTACGTTATGCTGCGCACACTTTACTCCGACCTAAGCTACTGGGGACAAAGTACGTTATGTCCGCTCAGCCTCTGGATGATGAAAAACCCTACAACTCTATCTAAGAGTACAGAGTAAAAAGCAATGATTCCTGGCTAGCAAACAATGACCCACATCAATCACAATTACCTAGCATGATACTACGAGCTTAAGCAGGAATCACAAGCATGCTGGCAGAACAAACCTAGCATGGCACTAACATGTAAAATCAGGCAAACATGGTAGCAGAAATCAATCAAAGCTGATCTATTACTATCATGCTCATAACAGTCAGCAAACAAGCAAGGCATATTCATGAAAATATCGCAGGGCCCACACAACTCCGGTAAGAAATCCTTACCTGGTCGGAAGGCAACAACACACAATAAAATAAGTGCGATCGAACCTGAGCAACCTATATCTAGCCAAACGAACACATCAATAATCATAAAATAGCCCTAAATAATATAAAATAAATAGGGCTCGGCTCGGAAGCAACTCACGAGGCGCGGCTGACACGCGAACGAGCCGGTTGCACGGGCGAGGCAGCCAAAGAGGCTGGCTGGGCTGCGCGCGGACAGGCGCGCGGGCGGCACAGGGGCGCGCGGGCGCGGGTGCTTGCTCGGCTGAGAGACGGCACGCGGCGCGGCTCGGCACAGGGGACGGCGCGCGGGTGCGAGCGACACGACGCGTCGGGCTACAGGACACGCGTGCGGGCACAACGAGCTACAGGGATGAGGGATCGCGACACGATACAGTGTGCGGACGAGACAGCCTGGGCGAGGGCTCTGGCGACGCGAGCGAAATTTGGCGACATCTGCTTGCGATGGCGCGCGGCCGGCATTGCGGCGAGACTCGGTATTGACGGACACGAGCTGGGCGACACTGTGCGAGGCAGGGGCTCGGGCTGGGCGAGGGCAAGGGCGCGTAGGGCTGGGCTAGCTCGGGCTAGGCTTGGGCTGGGGCTGCTCGGGCTGGGGCTGGGCGAGCCAAGGGGCTGCTCAGGGAGAGAGAGAGAGAGAGAGAGAGAGAGAGCGAGAGAGAGAAAAGAGAAAAATAAAAAGAGAAGAAAATGAATTTGGAAAAGAAAAGGAAAATGGGAAATAAAAAGGAAAAAAGGGATTTTATCCAAAAATCCAACCTTATCCACTTTTAACCTTAAAATCCCATTTCCCGGCTTCCTCCTTCGAGACCCGACCGAAGCAATCTTTTCCAATAAATAAAACTCACTTAAATCCAACTCCCAAAGCAACACTAAGGGCCCGGGCTCGAATCCCAAAGGAAGCACACAACCAACCTGCACTTTGCCAAAGCCCAAACCACAACCGAGCACCCAAACAAAAAGCCCAAACACCACGGGACTCACAGCCACCAACAAACAAGCCTCGACAAAGGCAGGAGCTACCTTGAAGCCCTGAAAACCACAAATCCTACCCGGAGAGCCAAAAGACCAAAATACCCCCAAGGGTCCAAACGGCTCTAAAACCCAACCAAACAACTGAATCTTGACCCTAAGGCACCTCGAAAATTGGAATAGGAAACTGGGCTGTTACAGTTGGACTGATTGTATTGATGTTGAGGCCGCGTCCCAGGGTTGTTAGGCCCGTTGGCCAGAGTTGGCCCTGGCAGTTGAGTTGCCTAGAGGAGGGGGTAGAGGCTAGCACGCCTCAGAGTGAGACTCCTTGAGCAGAGTGTGCTCCAGCCATGAGAGATTTGATGGCAGGTCTTTAGCTATCAAAGAGCGGAGACCCAGGCGCAGATTGTAGCGCGTAATGAGGAGTCCCGGGCACAGATAGCCCAGCTGACAGAGTTTGTTTCAGCATTTCCCCCCAGTAGCTCTTGTAGCCCCGGAGGTTCCCGGGAGGGCATCATCAGCAGGTTTTTGCCGTTGAGTTTGTTGGCATTGATGGAGCCGCCCAGTTTGGCAAGTGGATGCCTGTAGACCTCGATGTTTTAGAAAGTCCTGCTGCTAGTAGTAAAGCAGTTGGCCAGGTTTGAGTTTAGCATCCGTGTGTTGGGATGCCCTGCTATTCAGAGGCCAAGATGTGCCGTTCCTGTTCTGTTTGGTACAGCAGTTGATGGTGGTAGTCCCTTGAGAGAGGTGGACTAGCAGAGTCTCCACCAGTCGCCCGATTGATTGGCAAGTTGCCGTGTTAGTGGCCTGAGGCAGATGTAGAGACATCTTTGCCCCCCTTGCAAGCCTGCTGTTGATGTACAACCAGTTCTTTTAGTACCCTCTTAGCCAGGGTGCAGTAAGGAGTTTGCTTGCCAGGGTTTGATCCGTTTGTGGATTTCAGCGTGCTAGTAGAGTGGAGCTCTTTTTATTTGGATGTTCCCAGTGTGGAACTAGTTGTTGCCACCCGAGGAGTTGGCCTGAGCTTCTGTTGAGCATCGAGTGAGATGCAAGAGTTGGCCTGATGTAAGGACCTGACCCGAATGGGGTTCTAAATAGGCCATTACCTCAATGCATGCATACAAATCTACAGAAAATTTGCAAGGTGGTGTTTGGATTCTAAGTAAAAACTAAAACATGAAAACATCCATTTAAAAATCAACATAAATTCCTGAAACATGTCCCTGTTTCCAAGCACCTGTTCCAAGACAAATACATTTCCAAAACATACTCTGATCAGAGATTTATTTAAAACATACAAACTTTACAATAATGCTAGAATCCGGAAATACATTCAGAAAACACCCTAGGGCTCCGTGCCCAACTACATGCATTCAGAGGACACTTAAATCATAAACATAAACATAAGACTCAGAGTTGAACAACGGGTTCCATGATCACGACTCCTCCTCCACCATCCTGTCTCGCACCATGGTTACTGTGGAAAACCACATAATAAGGGTGAGTAACGAATTACTCGAAGAAGAATCCCTAACCGGGGTACAATACGATACACATGGTCATCTAGCAGAAAGATATGCAAGCTATGAATATAAACACAGAATAGAGCACATAGCTTAGCCCACACTTGGGCCTCGGATGCCAACTCAAGGTCTTAGTCCGAAAATAAATCACCACACCACACATCACACAAGTCTCCCTATACGAGAAACAAGTCCCAGCCTCAGCCTGTCTACTGTCGACGAAAGGTACACTAGCTCACAATCCCAAGGAGCTCTCCAGTCGGCGCTGTAATGAGCGTAAGCATGCACCGCGTGCTACTGCAGACCATGGGGGGTGTCGGGTCTAGAGGCAAGCTGTAACGACCCAGGTTTTTCTTCCCGGTCTTCCAGGTATGCCCTAGGGGTAATTTGGTAATTTCGTCGGGCCGTCATGGTCGTTTGTGTCTTTTCCAGCTACTAAAATTATTGGATGGTTTTATGTAGGTTTTTGGAGGGGTTTGAGGTTTGGTTTGAGCAAGGTTTGATGCAAAAGTAAAAATAAAGGAATTTGTGCTGCAGCCGGGGTTTGAACCCGGGTCTCCTGGGAAGCTTGTAGAGATGTGTGCCAATTGAGCCATTAGGTGCTCTTGTTACTCTTTCTGCATCACATCTTAGTTAACCTTGGATTTTGGAGTTTTGGTGCATTTGGTTAAATGAAATAGAATTAGGTTTATTCCATCTTCTTCTCCAAAACTCCTCTTGGCCGCACAAGCTCTCCCTCTCCATTGCCTTGCCGAATTCTTCTTCCCTTGCATCTCCTTGGGTTCGATCATCATCATTCCGGTAAGTATTCATCCTCTTCATCTCCTCATTTGGTTTTTGATGTTTGGCCGAAGGTAAGATGTAGAGTGTGTGTGTGTTTGTGTTGGTTGCGGCCGGTAGAGAGAGGAGCGACCATCATCGCCGCCCACCGCGACGCCCAGATCTGTCAAGCAGCCACGCCACGCGAATCCGCCTCGCGACCTTGCCGCTTCGTTCGTCCAAAGCGCCAGCTAGCCTTGTCGTCGGCAGCCAGCCCCACGCCCAGATCTGCCGGCGGCCACGCCCACGCTGATCGCGCCGGTAGCAGCCAGATCGCTGTTCGTCCCGCGCCCGATCGCTCGCACGCCTGGCGGAAGCCCTCGCCAGCGCCGCCCGAGTCAGCCCAACGTCCGCGTGCCGCCATCGCGCCCTCGCCGTGTCCGCTTGCCGAACCGCTTCGCCAAGACGCCAAGACGCTTCGCCCGCGTCGCGCGTCCTCGCCGAGCAGCTCGCCGTGTCGCATCGCCGCCAGCCGCGCCGTGCGCCGTGCGTGCCGCTTACTGCCGAGTCCCATCTGTCGTGTGCACCAATGCGCGCCCAGCGCCCATCCGCGCAGAGCAGCTTCGCCAGCCGCTGCCTTGCAGTGCGGCCAGCGCCAGCTTCAGCCGTGCCCGGCCAAAGCCCGTGAGCGCCTTTGCTTCGTGTCGCGGTGCCGCGTGAGTTCCCCGAGCCGAGCTTGCTGTTCTATTGTTGTTTAGACATTTTTAGATGCTGATTATTGTTGGTTTGCTAGGTTCCCGCTCGCTAGCTCGGGATTGTTCCGCAGCTTAGGATTTGTGTGTAGAAGTCTTCCACCAAGGTAAGGATTTCTTACCGGGGGGTTGTGGACCCTCGCGGTATATTTGTGATTGTTGTTTTGTATGCCTGTGTATGATTACTAGCATGTTTAGCCCTAGGTGCTCTGTTCGAATTCTGATGGCATGAACTCTTGTATTGTTTCTCATGTTAGCCCATGCTAGGTTGTTCTATTCTAGCATGTTCGATATCTGTTCTTGCTTCGTAGTATCATGCTAGGTTCCTTGTATCTGTTGAGCACGTATTGGACTGCATTGATTGAATTGTTATTATTGTT
This sequence comes from Sicyos edulis, assembly GCA_036507275.1. Lineage (NCBI taxonomy): Eukaryota > Viridiplantae > Streptophyta > Magnoliopsida > Cucurbitales > Cucurbitaceae > Sicyos > Sicyos edulis. Next base: position 13,051,555 of record CM071855.1, read on the forward strand.
AAGGTTTAGAATTCAGGTAGATAGCATCATCCGGCCCGATGCATAAAGTATCTTGCATCTATGGCAAGGACGTTCGAGACAGTTCTCCGTCCTTGGACCCCGTGAGGGATTAGCTATCCCAACCTGGTAGGCCCCGCAATCTTGGGTGAGGGTGGTAGTCTAAGCGATGCCCCAACGGTCGGGATGATGACTTGGCAATGCCTAGTCCCCGCAGCCGCACGTCCTCGGCGTGTTCGGCGTGTAGCCCTTGATTGCCACTGTTAAGGTAAGGGCGGCTTCTGGTGTAAGCCTACCATGACCCGTTCCTTAGCCTCAAAGTGCGGTGGTCGACATAGTTCACGTGTCCGTGTCTCACACCCCTATGTCGGTGACACCGATCCGCAGATTTAGTTAGGCGTGGTATCCGGATATGGGCGACTTGCCACTGGACCCGGCACCCCCATAGTGCTGTAGAAGCACGCACGCGGTGCATCCTTACGCTCATTACAGCGCCACCGGAGAGCTCCTCGGGATCTTGAGCTAGTGCACCTTTCGTATCGACGATGAGATGTGTGAGGCCGGACTTGTTCCCTTATAGCGCGTTTAGTGTGTTGTGGTATTTCCGGACTAAGACCCCGAGTTGGCATCCGAGGTCCAAGTGTGGACTTAAGCTATGTGCTCCGCTCTATGTTTGTACTCATAGCTTGCATACATTCTTCTAGATGATCATGTATATCGTATTGTACCCCGGTTGGGGATTCTTCTTTGGGTAATTCGTTACTCACCCTTATTCTGTGGTTTTCCACGAGGTAATCAAGGCGAGACAGGATGGCCGAAGGGAAGCTGTGATCATGGAATCCTGCTTTGTCATCTCTGATTATTTTATTTTATCATGACTCTTGACTTTTGTTATTTACCCCCGAATGCATGTAGACGGGCACAGAGCCCCAGGATGTTTTCTTACGTTTTATGGATTCCAAAGATATTTGTACTTGTGGATTGTTTTAATGGTTTAAATAAATCTCTAATCAGTAGTATGCTTTTAGAAATGTATGTTTTGGTTGTTGAATGTTTCTGCTTTTTACTTGGGATCCAAATGTATTTTTCATAATGTCTTTTATTTTCACTACATGCATTGGGGTAAAGGCCCATTTAGAGCCCCTTTGGTGGGTCTTTACTGATTGGTATCGAGCTCGAGTCATAGATTCTGTAGACCGACCTTTGTTGTAGGTCATCCTTCCATGATCACCAAAGACTCAGGCTACCATCAGTGCACGCCTAGATTTATTGTTTTAGAAAGGAAAAGGGTTAAGAATTTACAATACCTATCATCTAGTGTATGCCTTGTTTGGTGTTGTGGAATGGTGACAAAGGCGTGTTTTGATTCGTTGTTGGTTTGGATGTAGATCGCCAAAGATGCCATCCACCCGCATCGAGAGAGAGGAGGTTCGAGAGCGGTGTCGAGGTATCGAGATCGGATCGACATCGCGTGGACATCGCCCCAAGCCGACATCGATGGCATTCCACCAGCCAGCTCCTCTGTTACGCCTAGAGCGGGCGTTGAGGCGATCGAAGCGCCGTGAGATCGCTCCCCGGAGCAGAGTTTGCCGAGTCTATGAGGGCTTTTATGGTCAGCATGTTGAGTGACCAGAGGCGAGACCTGTGCCTTGTTGGCGCCGCGCAGCCGGAAGAGTCCCGAGCCCAGATCGAGCGGTGACTCGATTGGTTCAAAGTGAGCTCGGTAGCACCTCCAGCTCCTCGGGAGCAAGTAGCCCCAGAGGCGAGATATGGCGGAGGGTGCCGAGGAATTGGGTAGGTGGTGAAGGATTTTGTGAAGTGGAAGCTCCGAGAAGTTTGATGCCACCGGTGATGCGCTAGCGGCGGCCAGTGGATTGCCCATTTGGAGTACACCTTCACGATCATGGTGTGCCCCGATATTCGAGAGGCCGAGGTGTGCGGCTCATGTCTTTGGGAGGCACAAATGAGATGGTGGTGGGAGTCCACTTTGAGCGAGAGACCACCGGTCTCCACCCGCTACACCGGGAGTTCTTCAAGGCCGAGTTCAAGGTAAAGTTCATCGGTGATGAGGCTCAAGAGAAGATGGTGGAGCTCTTCCAGAACTGAAGCGGGGTTACGATTCCATTGAGGAATATGAGCGCAAGTTCTCGTGAGTATGGATATTTTGCTCCTCGGTTGATTGCCACCCCTGAGTGAAGATTCGGAAGTTCATATCCGGATTGAGGCAGGGTGTTTCCCGGGATGTCGTGGCTCGTGCCCCGACACACTTATGCTAGAGCGGTGCGATTAGCCACCATTTATAATGGGAAGTATCCTTGTTGAGCGGATTGTCGCCGCTCTGTTCGGCGTCTGTTCCAGCTCTGCACCGGGGCGAGAAGAGAGAAGTTTGAGTTTAGGGGTGGCGCCGCAGCGTCGCCAAGGGCGCTTCCAAAACCGGATCGAGATAGGGGCCCGATCCGTTTTCGGCCTCGCTAGCAGCGGCGGTCGAGCGAGTTCCTGCTTGTGCTTCTTGCGGGAGGACCCACACTGGAGCTTTCGGCGGGGCCCGTGAGTGTGTTTTCGTTGTGGTAAAGAGGACATATGATCCGTTTACGCCCTCGGCCAGCGCAGGCCAGCAGTCGGTCGTGTTTGCTACGACCGTCGGGAGGCCGAGCGTCACGGATGCCGCTGTGGCGTGCACGCTTCTTGTTTTAGATCAACTCGCGCATTTGTCTTGTTTGATTCTCGTTCTACGCATTCATTTGTATCTGTGTTGTTTGCTTGAGCATGCTAAGTTGAGACTAGAGCCTCTAGGTTTTGAGTTATCTGTTGCAACTCCTTCGGGAGTTAATATGTTGGCTAGAGATAAGATTAGGGATGGCCGGATCGAGATATCCGGAGAGTTGCTTGGGGCTACGCTCATAGTTACGCCTATGAGCGGTTTTGATGTGATTCTTGGTATGGAGTGGTTAGTCGCTAACCACGCGTTGATTGACCGCCACCGGAAAGAAGTAGTGTTGGATCGCCGTGTCGGCTACCAAACTTTAAGTTTCGTGGAGTCGGGGTGGAGTTTGCACGCCGATGGTGTCACCGTGAAAGCTCGTCGTTTGCTAGCTCATGGAGCTTGGGGCTATCTAGCCAAGTTGTGCAGGAAGGGCCGCCCCTCCCCGTCTGTCGATCAAAGCCGGCCGTGCGCAGGAGTTCGCGGATGTGTTTCTGAGGAGGAGTTACCGGTTGCCCCCAAAGAGAGAGTTGACTTCATTATTGAGCTCGAGCCGAGGACCCTCCCTATCTCGAAGGCTCCGTATCGCATGGCGCCAGCGTGAGTTAAAGGAATCAAGATTCGATTTGCAGGAGAGATGTTAGACCGAGGGTTCATCCGTCCGAGTGTGTCCCGTGGGGAGCACCGATTCTGTTTGTGAAAAGAAGGATGGTTCTATGCGCTTATGTATTGATTACCGCGAGAGCTTAATAAGGTGACAGATGAAGAATAAGTATCCGTTGCCCGTGCTCGATGATTTGTTCGATCGGCTTCAGGAGCTTCGTGTTCTCCAAGATAGATCGAGATCCGGTTACCATCGATTGCGGATCGGGGATGCCGACATTCCTAAGACGACTTTCAGTGTCGAGGATATGGTCACTATGAGTTTGTGGTTATGTCGTTTGGATTGACCAATGCCCCACCAAGCGTTCATGGACATGATGGATAGGGTGTTCAAGTCATTTTTGACAAATTTCGTCATTGTGTTCATTGACGATATTCGATTTATTCGAGGTCTAAAGAAGACCATGCAGAGCATCCGAGGCGTAGTATTGGCGGCTTTGAGGGAAAACCACTTTATGCGAAGTTTTCCAAATGTGATTCTGGTTGGAGCGGTGGCCTTCCTAGGCCACGTGGTTTCGAGAGATGGTATAGCCGTGGACCCCGAAGATTGAGGCCGTGAGTTCATGGGCCAAGCCGACTTCGATTCTGCCGAGATTCGCGACTTTTCGGGTTTGGCGAGTTACTACCGCTCGGTTCGTCAAGACTTTTCCGCTTTAGCCTCGCCCCTCACTCGTCGGCGAGGAAGGGTGTCGAGTTTGTTTGGGACAAAGAGTGTGATGAGAGCTTTGCTGTGCTCAAGCGCGATTTGACTTCAACACGATGTTGGCGATCCGGAGGGACGAGTGGTTTCGTGGTCTACAAATGATGCTTCCAAGTTTGGATTAGGTTGTGTGTTGATGCAAGACGGAAGGTCATTGCCTACGCTTCCCGTCACCAAGCCGTATGAGCGTAACTACCCGACTCATGATATGGAGTTAGCGGCAGTGGTGTGTTTGCACCAAGATTTGGAGGCATTACTGTATGGTGAGCGAATTGAGATGTTTACCGATCACGAGCCTCAAGTATCTGTTTACTCGTAAGGAGTTGAATATGAGGCGAGGAGATGGTTAGAGTTGGTAAAGGATTATGATCATGAGATTTTGTACCATCCGGTAAAGCCAATGTAGTGGCCGATGCTTTGAGTAGAAAGACGTCGCACTCTGCGGCGTTGTTGAGTTCCCAGCCCGGTTTGCGAAGAGAGAGTTCGAACGGGCCGAGGTTGCGATGTTGTTGGGTGAGGTTACCGCTGTGGTAGCTCGATTAGTTCTCACCGTCGATTAAGCGGCAAATTATATAGACGATCGGTTGGGTGACCCCGCACTTAAGAGATTGGTTGTGAGTTAGTCTTGACGGTGACTTTGACTTTGTATATTCACCGGACAGTGGGTTGACTTATAGAGGCCGGTTGTGTGTTCCGGACATTGCGAGTTTCATGAGTAGAGTTGCTCTCGGAGGCCCACAGCCCCTTTTTGCTTGGCACCACAGGGGTACCAAGATGTATCGAGACCTTAAGCGGACTGCTTTGGTGGATGGGAATGAAGAGAGATGTGGCGAGTTTGTCACCGGTGTCTCACTTGTCGACAAGTGAAGGCACCCGAGCAGAGGCCACCGTTTGTTGCAACCATTGAGTGTGCCCTAGTGGAAATGGGAAGAGATCTCCATGGACTTTATCTCTGGTTTGCCAAGGACTCAGGAAGTTCTCTCTGATTTGGGTGATAGTCGACCGTTTGACCAAGAGCGCACACTTCATTCCCGGTAGAGACACTTATACCGTGGAACAATGGGCGCGATTGTTTTTGGAGCGAGATCATCCGTTATCATGGTGTGCCGGTGAGGATTGTGTCCGATCGTGACTCGCGGTTCACTTCTCGTTTCGAGAGCGCTCCGTAGGGTTTGGGCACAGTGCGCTTTCAAGACTGACTTTTCACCCTCGGACGGATGGTCGATGAGAGAGTGAATCGATTCTCGAGGATATGTTGAGGGCTTGTGTGTTGGATTTCCTGAGCGATTGGGACCAAGATGTCAGACTTGATGGAGTTTGCCTATAACAACGATTACCCGATCGACGATCTGATGGCTCCATTCGAGGCATTGTATGGTAAGCGTTATCCGGTCCCCGTGTTCGGGAAGAGGTTGGTGATAGACGTGTTTTGGGTCCCGAGTTCTTCTGCGCTTGACCAATGGTGCGGTCGCGAAAGATTAGAGCTCGTATGTTGACACAAACGGAGCGAGCAGTAAGAGTTACGTCGATGTTCAAGGCGTCGAGATTTGGAGTTTGAGGTTGGTCGGCATGTGTTCCTTAAGGTTGCTCCGATGCGAGGTGTTACGAGGTTTGGTAAGCGTGGGAAGTTGAGTCCCCGTTTTGTTGGTCCATTTGAGATCCTAGAGAGGATTGGCAGAGTTGCTTACCGGTTAGCCCTACCTCCGTCACTATCACGTGCATAGTGTTTTTCATGTATCGATGTTGAGGCGGATGTGCCGGATCCGTCGCACATTGTGGACTTTGAGCCTTTGCGGTGAATGAGGACTTGAACTTCGAGGAGAAGCCGGTGGGGATCCTTGCCTTTGAGACCAAGACGTTGCGTGTCGCGAGATTCGTTTAGTAAAGGTTCGATGGAAGAGTCGGGGTTACGAGGAAGCCACTTGGGAGCGGGAAGACGAGATGAGATTGCATTACCACGAGTCAAGTTGTTCTTAAGGACTTTCGAGGACGAAAGTCATAAAAAGGAGGGAATATTGTAACGACCCAGGTTTTTCTTCCCGGTCTTCCAGGTATGCCCTAGGGGTAATTTGGTAATTTGGTCGGGCCGTCATGGTCGTTTGTGTCTTTTCCAGCTACTAAAATTATTGGATGGTTTTATGTAGGTTTTTGGAGGGGTTTGAGGTTTGGTTTGAGCAAGGTTTGATGCAAAAGTAAAAATAAAGGAATTTGTCTTTGCAAATGTAGGGGTTTGAACCCCGTCTCCTGGGAAGCTTGTAGAGATGTGTGCCAATTGAGCCATTAGGTGCTCTTGTTACTCTTTCTGCATCACATCTTAGTTAACCTTGGATTTTGGAGTTTTGGTGCATTTGGTTAAATGAAATAGAATTAGGTTTATTCCATCTTCTTCTCCAAAACTCCTCTTGGCCGCACAAGCTCTCCCTCTCCATTGCCTTGCCGAATTCTTCTTCCCTTGCATCTCCTTGGGTTCGATCATCATCATTCCGGGTAAGTCTTCATCCTCTTCATCTCCTCATTTGGTTTTTGATCTTGGCCGGCCAAGGTAAGATGTAGAGTGTGTGTGTGTTTGTGTTGGTTGCGGCCCGGTAGAGAGGAGCAACCATCATCGCCGGCCACCGCACGCCCGGATCTGCCGGCAGCCGCCCACGACGCCGATTTGCCTAGCGGCCTTGCCGTTCGTCCAGCCCAGCTAGCCTAGCCTTGTCGTCGGCAGCCACCCCACGCCCAGATCTGCCGGCACCTGCCGCCGCGCCCGATCGCGCCAAGAGCAGCCGGCCGGATCGTCGTTCGTCCTCGCCCGATCGCTCGCGACGCCAGAGGCCCTCGCCAGGCGCCGCGCGCGCGTCGGCTGCGTCCGCGTCGCCATCGCCACGCCCTCGCCGTGTCCGCTTGCCGAACCGCTTCGCCCGCCGCGCCAAGACGTTCGCCGCGCGCGCGCGTCCTGCCGAGCGGCTTCGCCCGTGTCGCGCATCGCACGCGCTGCGCCGCCCGTGCGCTGCGTGCGTGCGCTTCGCTGCCGAGTCCCGTCTGTCCTGTGTACCGCCCAAGCGCCAGCGCCAGCCGTGCCGTGCCAGCCAGCGCCCAGCGCCACCTTCGGCCGTGCCCGACTGCGCCGCGCCTTTGCTTTCCGTGTCGCGGTGCCGCGTGAGTTCCCTGAGCCGAGCTTGCTTTGTTCTATTCTTTGTTTAGACATTTTTAGATGCTGATTATTGTTGGTTTGCTAGGTTCCCGCTCGCTAGCTCGGGATTGTTCCAGCGACTTAGGATTTGTGTGTAGAAGTCTTCCACCAAGGTAAGGATTTCTTCTGGGTTGTGTGGACCTGCGGTATATTTGTGATTGTTGTTTTGTATGCACATGTATGATTACTACTAGCATGTTTAGCCCTAGGTGCTCGCTCAATTCTGATGGCATGAACTCTTGTATTGTTTCTCATGTTAGCCCATGCTAGGTTGTTCTATTCTAGCATGTTCGATATCTGTTCTTGCTTCGTAGTATCATGCTAGGTTCCTTGTATCTGTTGAGCACGTATTGGACCGCATTGATTGAATTGTTATTATTGTTAAGGTTTAGAATTCGTAGATAGCATCATCCGGGCCGATGCATAAAGTATCTTGCATCTATGGCAAGGACGTTCGAGACATTCTCCGTCCTTGGACCCCGTGAGGGATTAGCTATCCCAACCGGTAGGCCCCGCAATCTTGGGTGAGGTGGTAGTCTAAGCGATGCCCCAACGGTCGGGATGATGACTTGGCAATGCCTAGTCCCCGGCGGCCGGCACGTCCTCGGCCGAGTTCGGCAAGGTAGCCCTTGATTGCCACTGTTAAGGTAAGGACGGCTTCTGGTGTAAGCCTACCATGACCCGTTCCTTAGCCTCAAAGCGGTGGTACAGCCGACATAGTTCACGTGTCCGTGTCTCACACCCCTATGTCGGTGACACCGATCCGTAGATTTAGTTAGGCGTGGTATCCGGATATGGGCGGCTTGCCACTGGACCGGCACCCCCATAGTCCTGTAGAAGCACGCGGTGCATCCTTACGCTCATTACAACGACCGGAGAGCTCCTCGGGATCTTGAGCTAGTGCACCTTTCGTATCGACGATGGATGACAGCCGTGGGCCGGACTTGTTCCCGTATAGCGCGTTTAGTGTGTTGTGGTATTTCCGGACTAAGACCACTCGAGTTGGCATCCGAGGTCCAAGTGTGGACTTAAGCTATGTGCTCCGCTCTATGTTTGTACTCATAGCTTGCATACATTCTTCTAGATGATCATGTATATCGTATTGTACCCCGGTTGGGGATTCTTACTGGTAATTCGTTACTCACCCTTATTCTGTGGTTTCCACGGGTAATCAAGGCGGAGACAGGATGGTGAAGGGGAAGCTGTGATCATGGAATCCTGCTTTGTCATCTCTCGATTATTTTATTTTATCATGACTCTTGACTTTTGTTATTTACCCTGAATGCATGTAGACGGGCACAGAGCCCCAGGATGTTTTCTTACGTTTTATGGATTCCAAAGATATTTGTACTTGTGGATTGTTTTAATGGTTTAAATAAATCTCTAATCGTAGTATGCTTTTAGAAATGTATGTTTTGGTTGTTGAATGTTTCTGCTTTTACTTGGGATCCAAATGTATTTTTCATAATGTCTTTTATTTTCACTACATGCATTGGGGTAAAGGCCCATTTAGAGCCCCTTTTGGGTCGGGTCTTTACACAAGCTGCCCATGTCCAGTCACCACGCCTAACTAAATCTTTGGATCGGTGTCACTGACATAGGGTGTGAGACTGACACGTAAACTATGTCGGCTGAACCACCGCACTGGGCCAAGGAACGGTAGTGGTAGGCTTACACCAGGAAGCCGTCCTTGCCTTAACAGGTGGCAATCAAGGGCTACTGCCAAACATGCTGAGGACATGCCGGCTGCCGGGGACGAGGCAATGCCAAGTCATCATCCCGACCGTTGGGGCATTAACAACTGCCACCCTCACCCAAGATTGCGGGGCCTACCGCTTGGTTAGCTAATCCCTCACGGGGTCGGGGGCGGAATGACTTGCTCGACGTGCCTGCCATGGATGCAAGGTACTTTATGCATCAGGCCCGGATGATGCTATCTACCTGCAACTCTAACCTGCCTTAACAATCAGCAAACAATCCAATACAATCCAATACGTGCTAAAAAAGAATACAACGAGCCTAGCATGATACTACGAAGCAAGGAACAGATACGAGCATGCCAGAAAGGAACAACCTAGCATGGACTAACATGAGAAACAACATAGGAAATCATGCCACGGAATTGAGAATAGAGCACTTATCGAAACATGTCAATAAACACAAACAAGCATACAATCAAGAATCACATATAATATCGCAGAGTCCACACAACTCCAGTAAGAAATCCTTACACGGCCTAAAGACCTCTAAACACAAGAAACCTAAGCTGCGATCGAACCCGAGCTACCTAGCGAGAACCTAACAAAAACAACAATAATTACAATCAAAAGGCCCAAATATAAAACAAACAGGGCTCAGCTCGGGAGCAACTCACGAGGCACGGCTGACACTCGGATCGCAAGTGCGCACGCCGGCCGCACTGGCGTTGGGGCGCTACCGACACTAGCACCGGGCGCTGGCTCGGCGTTGGCGCGCGACACGGCGCTGGGCGTGGCCGGCACGGCTTTGAGCAGCTTGGCGCGAACGCGCGGCGAAGCAAAGCAGGCGAGGCGGCGGCGGCGCGGCGCGAGCTTCGGCATAAGGATCTGCGCGCCTCGGGCAGCGAGCTACGAGGCGAGCGACTTCGGAGCGGCTCGCACAGGGACAAGACGGGCCGGGCGACACGGAGGCTGGCGACACGTCGGCGAGCGGCTCAGCTGGGTCGGGCGAGGCGCGGGGCGCGCGGCGCTGGCGACTGGGCGAGTAGCCGGGCGGCGGCTCGAGGCAGGGCTCGGCGGCAAGGCGAGCAGGTGCGCTGGCAAGGGTGATGGCTAGGTCGGGAGAGAGAGAGAGAGAGAGAGAGAAAAAGGATTTTGGGAAAAAATAAAAGAAAAAGGAAAATGGGAAAATAAAAAGGAAAATTAAGGATTTTATCCATTTAATTCATCCTTATCCATTTTTTCCAATTTTCTAAAAATCCTTAAAATCCCATTTCCTGGCTTCCTCCTTCAAGACCCGACTGAAGCAACCTTTTCCAATAAATAAAACTCACTTAAACCCAACTCTCAAAGCAACACTAAGGGCCCGGGCTCGAATCCCAAAGGAAACACCCAAACAACCATAACTTTGCCAAAGCCCAAAACACAACCGAACAACCAACCGAAAAGCTCAAACATCTCGGGACTCGCAGCCACCAACCAACAAACCTCAACAAAGGCGGAGAGCCTCCTGCCCCAAAACCACAAATCCTGCCCGAAGAGCCAAAAGACCAAAATACCCCCAAGGGTCAAAACCGCTCTAACGACCCAACCAACAACCGAAACTTGACCCGAAGGCACCTCGAAACTGGGATAGAAAACTGGGCCGTTACAATACTCCCTCCTTTTAAGACTTTCGTCCTCAAAAGTCCTAAGACGAAACAACTCCAGGAAAACTCCATTAAAACCCAACCAACTGAACTTCTCCGAAAACCAAACCCTCTTGGGTTCTCAAAAACTCAAAGGCACTATGCCATCCAGGCTGCCACAAACAAACTCAACCAAGACTGGGCATAAACTGAACTCCGAAGGGAAATAGACGGCAATCCACATCCTCAACTCGCACCAACTCTCAAACGGTGCTACTCTCAACAAACTCGAGGACTGGCCACAAGCTCTGAAACTCTACACCACGCACTGGCAAAACTCCTCTGGAAGCTCACGGCTGACAACAAAACAACCTCAACCCTACAACAAGCTGACCAAACAACTGAACCTCATAGGTTCCAGAAAACCAAACAGCCTACTCTTACTTCACAAGAGACCAGCGAACCTCAAATCTTGCCTACAGCCTTAACGAGATCCAAGCGAAACACCAGCTGGCGATTGATCCAAAAGGAAAACTTCTCCAACTAGAACACGACCACAACACTTAAGCAACCACCTTAAGGAGAAAACGCCGAACCAAAGGCAAGGGGCACCATCCTGGTACACCCGACGGCTAAAACGCTCACACCAGCTGAAACTTCAGCTACGGCCACCTCTAAAAGACAAGGGCCAAACACAGGCTCCACTCGGCCAAACCAACAAACTAGAGCTCCTCAACGACCGAACGCAAACTTTCCGGAGCAAACCTACCAGCAACTGGCCAAAGAGAACACTGCCAGGCAAGGAACAACCAACCTTCCTCTCAAAATCTCAGGAAGCAAGGACTAAACCATCACGCACTCTGCGGGCACAACACCTTGAGGAAAACAGCTCAACAGCTTACCAACCAATGCCACAGCACCTCTGTGCCAACTCACTCAAACGCGGCTCTGCTAACGCCAACTGCGAACGCACAACAACTAGGAACAAAGCCCAAGAAGGGCTTGCTCAGCAGAACTCAACCCAACTTATAACGAACAACGCTCACCTCCAAGCTACCACTCAACTCTTAAAATCCAACTGGCTACTCAAAAAAAAATACTTCTCCTTTAAGCTTAGGCCTAACTCAACTTCCAACCAGAAGCTCCACTCCCAAAACCTCACAAGGAATACAGATGACGACAACCTTCAAGCTTACGGATCCTGAACCATACGAATCCGCAAGACTACCTCAGGAGCTAACACTCGAGGCTGGCATCCAAGGAGCAACTCAACCACCACAGAGGCTAGGGGAAAAGGAAATCTTCAATCTCCAAAGAACCAACGACTTGCCAGAACAACTCAACTCTTACTGGCTGGCCACCGCCCTTGCGGGGACAAACAACTTTGCTCGCTAACAACATAAAGCAGGGACCCTCTCGCTGGGCTGACCGCTGCGCTACTCTGACCAACTACACAACTCAGAAGCTAAGCTGACTCCTGCCAAACGGAAAACGACTTCTCAGCAAGCAACTCAGAAGGGCAGCGAACTTCAAACACGCTCGCTGACTTGCTCAAACCCAAGGCAACAGCAACCAACTCTCTTGGAAGCAACACCCAAGGGATATCTCAACCAATCGGATCTCCAATCCGAAACAAACAAAGACTTGCTCAATCTGCCGAGGAGGGTCAACTCCCAAAACTTTCTGATCAAGAACAAGACCTCAGGGCAACGCCCTCCAGCTAGAACCGAACTAGCTCTTGAAACAACAAGAGAACCAAATCTTGGCCAAACACTCACAAGAGGCAAAACACCCTTACTGCAACCTCTAGAACACCACCAAGAGTCCACCTATCTGGACAAACAACTGCTTCCAAGCAGCCAACAAACTTTTCCTTCTTGCTAGCACCTCTACCATCGACTCATGGCTACGGGAGAAACCTGACAACTCCCAAAAGGAAACGGCTCTTACAAGCAGACATCCGAAGGACAGAGGCTCCACATATGCTCACTGTCTTGCTCCTCTAGAGCAACAACATCTAATCTCACGGGGCAACAACAAGGGGTCCATCTCAGACTGAACCTCCAAGTGCCAAACGGGGCAACTCAACATCCTGCAACAGGAAAACAACCAACAGGGCACAAACCACTCGCCCCACGAGCAAAACTAATCTCAAGCAACTCCAATCCACACCTTGGTCAACACCAAGCATCAACTTGCCACAACACCTGAACCAATCCGAACTTTACTCCAAACATACACTGGCTTGCTAGTCTACCAAGACTGCTAGCAACTCAACCGAGGCTACAACCCACACGCCTCCAATCGGCCAATCAAACTCACTACTGGCGGGCTCGACCGAGCTGCGGAGGCTCTCCACAACCTAGGGTTCTCCGACAACCCTCGACACACACACCACAAACCAACTCGATCTAACAGGACAACCGCACTCGAACGAACAACTCCAATTTCCAGCATCCCAACCATGCTGGCCAACTCCAACTCCTTGGGAACCTAGAGGACCCGAAATGCTACAGAATGCGTCATCCTCCTACTCAAAGCATCGGCCACAACATAACTTCTACCCAAGGAAAGATCCAAACAACTCTCTTAGCCATGATGATCAGAAACCACGCGGCTTAGCTACCACCGCTCTTGTTCAGTTTCCAACTGAACTCCAACCAACGATCAACAAGAAGATCCGCCAACCAAGCTTAGGTCCAACTTAACAAATCTTGCCGAAGCAACAACCTGATATCACGAGCACGGTATCCTAACCACCTCGACTAAAGCCTTACAACATCCACCTGGAGTCCAACTTCTCCAGGAACTGAGCACTAGATCTCCAAAGCAAACCCTACATGGATCTGAACTCTCGCCACAGAACAAACCACACAAAACACACTTGTGTGCACAACTCCCAACCTTCATTTAGCGATCCAAGACTAACAAATGTTTTTCCCAAAAACAACCACACTAGCTCCTGGCAGAGATACAACCAATCAACGGAACACCCAAAGTTCCATCTCCACACGATGCTCGAAGCTGTGGCAACCTTGCTCTACCAAAGCATAACCATGCCAAACCAAACTTACTTTATACCAAGCCTCCACCAAGGGTGCTTACCCCTAAGGCATCCAACTCTTCTCGCAAGGCATCAGCTCATCTCGCCTCATAGGCATCCAACTCATCTCATGAGCATCCAACTCAGGGTCCCTCTGCTGGACCAAACTCGCATCTACAATGCTCAACTCTCCTCAGATTTAGGCACTCGAAGGTAGTTGACCGCACTACCAACCACAAAGAAATCTCTTGGCCTTAACACTAGTGCGAGACTCACGCGCACCAACACTTACCAACTGCCAACCTGCTGACTTACTCAACCTCCAGAAACACTGGGAAGAGGCTCCGGCTCCTCTCGAGCATCCTTTCGCTTGTAGTCCATCGACTACCACTGAACTAGCCCTCTGGCACGACTTAAACAGGTGCCACTGCCATAAACGGATCCAAGGATAAAGGAGTGCGCTGAACTCCGGACGGCATAGAACCATCTGCTATGCCCAAGGCAAACTCAAACCTGAACCAGACTTTGTGCCAAAGCGGCACACCAACCAATGCACCTCAAGTGCCACTACTACCAAAACCACATCTTACTACCAATGGGCCAACAAGATCACAACCTCAAGTGACACGAACTCTGGCTAGGCATACAAGGGCTCCAACTCAAAAACCATGCCTATGGCATCTCATCAAACCGAAGGCTCACAGCTTACCCCTGCATCTCCACATGATGCTTAACAAAACTCTGGCCGGCTCTCTCAACATGCATCAGCTAGCTCCACTCCAGAAGCTCACCAAAAGAAGGGTGCTCAACTCTACCAAACATCTGAGGAAAACACCAACGGATCCAATCCGAAGGGAACACCGCTCACTGCACTCTTAACCACGTGGTTCCGCCATCGGCTGCAAACAACAACACTTTACAGGAGCACAAAGATGCCTCAACAATCTCCTCGAGGTCGCCAACTCTGCAGCTACTCACCGGGCAATCAAACAATCTGCTAAGGCTCAAGATCAACACTTGAGCTACCCAGGCTAGTCCACACGGGGACCTGCTCCACAAACACCCACATAAGCACAGCCATAGCTAACTCCTCTGTTGGAGTAGTACTCCAAGGCAAAGCACCTCCACCCTCTCACTAGGGGAAAACCAACAACTGGGCCACAATTGGCCTATGGGAGTCCAAGCTCTGCCTCCCACGGGGACGATGTCCCAGGGCATCCGAAACTATCTGGACACCTCAACAAGCCACAACAAACATCACACACTACGGGAAGTTGGCATGATGGCGCTCTAAACCCAAACCAACAACGAGTCAGAACTTGCTCGTCTCCGCTCCACAACAATACACAAGGCATACACTAGATGACAGGTATTGTAAATTCTTAACCCTTTTTCAACAACAAATAGTAAACTTAGGCGTACCTGATGACTGTCGGAGTGCTGATGATCATGGAAATAACGACCTACAATAAAAGGTCAGTCTACAGAATCTATGACTCTGAGCTCTGATACCAACTGTAAGGACCCGACCCGAATGGGGTTCTAAATAGGCCATTACCTCAATGCATGCATACAAATCTACAGAAAATTTGCAAGGTGGTGTTTGGATTCTAAGTAAAAACTAAAACATGAAAACATCCATTTAAAAATCACATAAATTCTTGAAACCTGTCCCTGTTTCCAAGCACCTGTTCCAAGACAAATACATTTCCAAAACATACTCTGATAAGAGATTTATTTAAAACATACAAACTTTACAACAATGCTAGAATCCGGAAATACATTCAGAAAACACACTAGGGCTCCGTGCCCAACTACATGCATTCAGAGGACACTTAAATCATAAACATAAACATAAGACTCAGAGTTGAACAACGGGTTCCATGATCACAGCTCCTCCTCCTCCACCATCCTGTGTCTCGCACCATGGTTACCTGTGGAAAACCACATAATAAGGGTGAGTAACGAATTACTCAGTAAGAATCCCTAACCGGGGTACAATACGATACACATGGTCATCTAGCAGAAAGATATGCAAGCTATGAATATAAACACAGAATAAAGCACATAGCTTAGCCCACACTTAGGCCTCGGATGCCAACTCAGGGTCTTAGTCCGGAAATAAATCACCACACCACACATCACACAAGTCGCCCTATACGAGAAACAAGTCCCGGCCTCAGCCTGTCTACTGTCGACGAAAGGTACACTGGCTCACAATCCCGAGGAGCTCTCGATCGGCGCCAGAATGAGCGTAAGCATGCACCGCGTGCTCTCGCAGACCATGGGGTGCCGGGTCTAGAGGCAAGCCGCCCATGTCCATCCACCACGCCTAACTAAATCTTTGGATCGGTGTCACTGACATAGGGGTGTGAGACCTGGACACGTAAACTATGTCAGCCTGAACCACCGCACCTAGGGCCAAGGAATGGTCGTGGTAGGCTTACACCAGGAAGCCATCCTTGCCTTAACAGGTGGCAATCAGGGGCTACTGCCAAACATGCTGAGGACATGATGGCTGCCGGGGACGAGGCAATGCCAAGTCATCATCCCGACCGTTGGGGCATTAACAACTACCACCCTCACCCAAGATTGTAGGGCCTACCGCTTGGGTTAGCTAATCCTCACGGGGGTCCAGGGGACGGAATGACTTGCTCGACGTCCCTGCCATGGATGCAAGGTACTTTATGCATCAGGCCCGGATGATGCTACCTACCTGCAACTCTAACCTGCCTTAACAATCAGCAAACAATCCAATACAATCCAATACGTGCTCAAAAAGAATACAACGAGCCTAGCATGATACTACGAAGCAAGGAATGTCTACGAGCATGCGAGAAAGGAACAACCTAGCATGGACTAACATGAGAAACAACATAGGAAATCATGCGATCGGAATTCGAATAGAGCACTTATCAGAAACATGTCAATAAACACAAACAAGCATACAATCAAGAATCACATATAATATCGCAGGTCCACACAACTCCTGTAAGAAATCCTTACAGCCTAAGACCTCTAAACACAAGAAACCTAAGCTGCGATCGAACTGAGCTACCTAGCGAGAACCTAACAAAAACAACAATAATTACAATCAAAAGGCCCAAATATAAAACAAATGGGGCTCAGCTCGGGAGCAACTCACGAGGCACGGCTGACACTCGGACGGGCAAGCCGCAGACGGCGAGGTCCGCACTGGGCCAGCTCGGCGCTGGGCGCGCGCTGACACGGCGCCAAGGCGCTGGGCACGGCCGGGCGAGCAGTGGCGGGCGGCGGCGCGCGAGCTCTCACACAGGATCGCGCGCCCTCGGCACAATGAGCTCTGGCGGCGAGCGACTCGGAGCGCTTCTCGGCACGAGGAACATCACGGGCAGTGCGACACGAGGCCTAGCGACAACTGTGTCTGCGGCCAGGCCGGGTCGGCGAGGCAGGGCGCGCGTATGGCGCGACCGAGCGTATGAGCTGGGCGCGCGGCGCGAGGCGAGGCTCTGGGCGCCAGGGCGAGCAGGGCTGCTTGGGCAAGGGTGATGGCTAGGTCGGGGAGAGAGAGAGAGAGAGAGAGAGAGAGAAAAGGGATTTTGGGAAAAAATAAAAGAAAAAGGAAAATGGGAAAATAAAAAGGAAAATTAGGGATTTTATCCATTTAATTCATCCTTATCCATTTTTTCCAATTTTCTAAAAATCCTTAAAATCCCATTTCCTGGCTTCCTCCTTCAAGACCCAACTGAAGCAACCTTTTCCAATAAATAAAACTCACTTAAACCCAACTCTCAAAGCAACACTAAGGGCCCGGGCTCGAATCCCAAAGGAAACACCCAAACAACCATAACTTTGCCAAAGCCCAAAACACAACCGAACAACCAACCGAAAAGCCCAAACATCTCGGGACTCGCAGCCACCAACCAACAAACCTCAACAAAGGCAGGAGCTGCCTCGAAGCCCTGAAAACCACAAATCCTGCCCGAAGAGCCAAAAGACCAAAATACCCCCAAGGGTCAAAACCGCTCTAACGACCCAACCAACAACCGAAACTTGACCCGAAGACACATCGAAAACTGGGATAGAAAACTGGGCCGTTACACCTGAGCTTTGTTGAGCATCGAGTGAGATGCAGGAGTTAGCCTGAGCTTTTGTTGAGCATCGAGTGGGATGCAGGAGTAGGCCTTGGCATGTTTGTTAGGCGAGATGCCAGAGATTAGGCTGCTCGAGTGTTTGGACTCTTGTGTTGAGTGCCATTGCCCCGTCACTTGGAGTGTGACCTTTCCTCAGAGGGGCGTAAAGCTCGTTTAAGGCTGATTTGTGTTGTAAAGGATGTAGTGCCTGTTGGCACCAGGCTTTGAGATGAGGCCTAGATTCAGGCCAGTTGGCTCTTTGGTGCAGGTGGATCCATGGCCGCCCAGAGTTCAGCATTCCCGCTAGTCTTGTACCCTTTTTTCTGAGGTTGCACCTGTTTGGGTTGCATAAGAGATCTAGCTAGGTGGTAGTAAGAGGACTACAAGTATGAGGTCTTTCGAGGGAAAGTAGGAGCTTTCCAGGGTCACCGAGAGTTGGGTGCAAAGGATGTTGTAGGCTGTTAAGAGCTAGCGCGTTCGAGTTCTCGCGCCTGTGTTGTGAGCTTGTGAGCCAGTTTGTTGGTAGCATGATTCAGCTACCCTTTGAGTTACCCTAGTATGGGTAGTGTTGGCATCGAGGATGCGTGGTTGATCCAGTGTTAGAGCCATGAGTTGGATGGCTGTTCGGAGCGTGTTTAGTGGGCACATTGGCTTGACGTATGTCAGCTTGGATGGATTCGCTCTTGTAGAGTGAGTTGGCCAATGTGGCTTTCCGTGGTGAGTCGACCCCGAGTGGGTTTGAACTCTTGTTGCTCCCTTGTTGGTAGTGGCTCTGTTTGGAGGCAAAAGTTGCCCTGTGTGAGAGTCCTTGTTGGCATTGGATCAAGTTGGAGCTGTACACCCCGGTGTACTTTTGTGTAGCCCGTTCCGTGGTTTAAGTTTTTAGAACCACGAAGGGTTTGTGTTGAGGAGCCAGTGCTCAGTCTTTGAGTTGTCAAGGCTTTGGTTCTTGGCAAGTGCCCTAGCTTTGGTTGTAAGGATGCCGTGCTCGTTGTCGGGCTGTTGTTTATGCGAGTTTTGCTTGTTGGTCCTTAGCCTGGTCAGAGTTCAGTTGGAATTGAACAAGAGCGGTGGTAGCAAAGCCGCGTTGTTTCTGATTGTCATGGCTAAGAGAGCTGTTCGGATCCTTACCTTGGGCAGAAGGTTTGTTGTGGCTGATGCTTTGAGTAGGAGGATGACGCATTTTGTAGCGTCTCCGGTCCTCTTGTTTTCAAGTTGGAGTTGGCCAGCGTAGTTGAGATGCTGGAGAGGATGTGCCGTGTAGCCGGTTGTCTGTTAGATCGTTCGACGACCGTGTGTGTCGGAGGGTGATCGGAGGATCCCTAGGTTGTGGAGAGCCGCTCTAGAGCTCAGTCAAACCCATGCAGTGTTCCTTGGGTGAGTTGCTTGCAGATTTGGCAGTCTAGCAAGCTAGTGCTTGTTTGGAGTAGAGTCCGGATTGGTTCCGGTTGGGAGGCTAGTTGGTGCTTGGTGTTGACCAAGATTTTGTTCTCTTGATGTTTCAAGAGCTAGCTCGGTTTGAGCCAGAGGGCGTTGCCCTGATGATTTGTTCCTAGTCAGGAAGTTTTGGGAGTTGACCCCTCCCTCGGCAGTTGAGTAAGTTCTGCTAGTTCTGGTTGGTGGTCCAATTAGTTGAGGTTTCCCTTGGGTGTTGCTTCCAAGAGAGTTGGTTGTTGTTTGCCCTTGGGTTTGAGCTAGTCAGCGAGCGTGTGTGATGTTCACTGCCCTTCAGAGTTCGCTTGCTGGGAAATCGTTCCCGTTTAGAAGTCAGCGTAGCTCATGAGCTGTGTAGTTGATCAAAGTAGCGCAGTGGTTAGCCCAGTGAGAGGGTCCCTGCATTTTTTTGTTAGCAAGCGAAAGTCGTTTGTCCCCGCAAGAACGAAAGCCAGCCAGTTTAAGAGTTGAGTTTTTGCTGGTGAGTTGTTGGTTCTTTGGGGTTTGAAGAGCCCCTAGTTTCTATGGTGGTTGAGTTGCACCATGGATGCCAGCCTCGAGTATTATCTTTGGAGGTAGCCTTGCCAGTCCGTTTTCCTTGCGATGTTCCGAGTGTGGAGTTTCTAGTCGCAAGATGAGTTAGGCCTTGGCTAAAAAGGAGGAAGTTCTTTGAGTAGCTAGTTGGACTTAAGAGTTGAGCGGTAGCTTGGAGGCGAGCTTTGCTCGTGATGAGCTTGAGTTGAGTTTCTGCTGAGCAAGCCTTTCTCGGGCTTTGCTTCTAGTTGTTGTGCTTTCGCAGTTGGCGATTAGCGGAGCCTCAGTTGAGTGAGTCGGCACAGAGGTGTCGTGGCTTTGGTTGGTAAAGCCCTTGAGTTGTTCTCCTCAAGCTGTTGAGTTGCAGGTAGCCCTGTGAGGGTTTGGTCCTTGCTGCTCGAGATTTTCCATGAGAGGAACGTTGGTTGTTTCCTTGCCTGGCAATGTTCTCTTTGGCCAGTTGCTAGTGGATTTGCATGGAAAAGTTTGTGTTCGGCCGTTGAGAGGCTTCAGTTTGTTGGCTTGGCTGAGTGGAGCCTGTGCCTGGTTTTGGCCATTTAGGGTTGGCCGTAGCTGAAGTTTCAGCTCGTGCTTGTTGGAAAAGTTTGCCTTTAGGATCAATCGCCAGTTGGTGGTTCGATTGCTTTTCGTTAAAGCTTTAGGCAAGCTTGTGGTTCGCTGGTCTCATGTGAGGTATGAGTAGGCCGTTTGGTTTCTGGAACCTGAGAGGTTCAGTTGTTTGGCCAGCATGGTGTAGAGTTGAGGTTGTTTGTTATCAGCTGTGGGCTTTCAGAGAAGTTACACCAGTGCGTGGCGTTGAGTTTTGGAGCTTGTGCCCAGTCTGCGAGTTTGCTAAGAGTAACACCGTATAGAGGTGTTCCGTGTTGGATTAGAAGGGTTTAGATTGAGCCCCAGGTTTGTAAGGCCTTCTGAGATCCTTGAGCGGATCGGAGCAGTGGCCTCTTGGTTAGCTTTGCCCAGTTTTATTGAGATAGGTTGTTGCAGTCTGGATAGCTTTGTGGCTTTGAGCCTTTGAGAACCCAAGAGGGTTTGGTTCTCGAAGAAGGTTAGTGTTGTCTTAGCCGAGAAGTTCAGTTGGCTAGGACTCAGTGGAGTATTCCTAGAGCCGTTTAGTCTTAGGACTTTCGAGGACGAAAGTCTTATAAGGAGGGAGTATTGTAACGGCCTAGTTTTCTATCCCGGTTCTCGAGGAGCTTCCGGTTCAGATTCAGTGGTTCGGTTGGGCCGTTAGAGCTGTTTTGACCCTTAGGGGTATTTTGGTCTTTTTGCTCCCCGGGCAGGATTTGTGGTTTTTCAGGGCTTCGAGGCAGCTCCTGCCTTTGTTGAGGCTTGTTTGTTGGTGGCTGCGAGTCCCTAGATGTTTGGGCTATTCGTTTCAGAGTTCGGTTGTGATTTGGGTTTTGGGGAAAGATTTGGTTGTTTGGGTGTTTCCTTTGGGATTCGAGCCCGGGCCCTTGGTGTTGATTTGGGAGGCTGATTTCAGTGAGATTTGTTGATTGGAAAAGGTTGCTTCAGTCAGGTCTCGAAGGAGGAAGCCGGGAAATGGGATTTAAGGATTTTAAGGCTTATTTTAGAAATTGGAAAATTGGATTTAAATGGATAAGGTTGGAAATGAGATAAAATCCCATTTTTTCCTTTTATTTCCCATTTTTCCAAAAATCCCCAAAATTCCTTTTTCTCTCCCTTTCTCTCTCCTCCAGCCCCAGCAGCCCCTTGGTCGCCCATGCCCGAGCCAGCCCAAGCCCGCAACGCCCAGGCCCCGCGTCGCCTAGCTCGCCCTCGCCGTGTCGCGCTGAGCCAACCTGCTCGCTCACAGCCGGCGTCGCCGCCTCGCGCACGATCCGTGCGGATCGAGCGCCCGAGCCGTCGCGATCGCGTCGCGCGCGCCATGCTTGCTGCTTCGTGCCCGCGCCGCCCTCCTGCATGTGCCTAGCCGCGCGCCTCGCCGCCTCTAACGCCTCTGCGCCCCAGCGCATCCTCCTGCGCCAGATATGTTCGCTTCTCAACGCGCCCGGCCAGCTCGGCCCTGCGCCCGCCCCGCTCACTGTTGTGTCTTTGGTTGGCCCGAATCTTGTGGCTTCTCGGATGGTATTTCCCGAGTCTTTTCTTCGTTGGGCCCGAATTTGTTGGCTGCTGGTTATTGATTTATTTGGGGTGTTTTATGTATTTGATTTGGGTGCTTTATTTGATGTACAGGCTGTTCGGGATCGATTAGAGGCTCGAGGGTCGTTCGTTGATTTATTATGATTTATTATTGTTTTTCTGCTTGTCCCAGGTAAGGATTTCTTACCGTGGTTGTGTGGACCCTGCGATATTATCACGATATGCCTTGCTTGTTTTCTGATTGTTATGAGCATGATAGTGATAGGCAGCTTTGATTGATCTCTTGCTAGCATGTTTACCTGATTGTACATGTTAGTGCCATGCTACGTTTGTTCTTCCAGCATGCTTATGATTTCTGCTTAAGTTGTATTATCATGCTAGGTAATTGTGATTGATGTAGGTCATTGCTTGCTAGCCAGGAATCATTTATTTGCTTTGTACTTTTAGATAGAGTTGTAGGGTTTGTCATCATCCAGAGGCTGAGAGCGGACATAAAGTACTTTATCCCCACTGATCGGGAGTAAAGTGTGCGCAGCATAAAGTATCTTGCTTCCCCCCCCCCGATCGCCGGTTGTGGAATTTAGCTACCCACTTCGGCATATGCCTAGTTTGTAGCCTGCTAGAGCTGAACCCTGCCATCGGTGTAAGCTCGCCTCGCCGGTTCTTAGCTTCGTGTCGGTGGACCATGCTTTGCATGAGCGCCGAGGGCCTCGCGCCATCGTGATCGCGACACCGCCCGAGTCTTAGGCATGCGTACCTGGCCCGCGTAGTTTGCCCTTAGGCCCCCGCATTTACGCCGGTTGCAGAGAGGATGCGTTGTGCGCGCACACGCGTTAGTTGCCGGTTCAGAGAGCTCCTCCGAGCTAATGTCGTGAGTACACCATTCTTTCCGTTAGAGCCTGACTTCGGGTACTCTCCCGTAAGTCTAGATTTGCAGCAAGGGCAAGGAGGCCTTTGAGGACATTCTAGGGATCAGTGTATTCCCTTCGAGTGATAGATACCTCGGTGATGTCCAGGATTGGTCAGTGTATCCAATCCATTAGGCTGGAAGTAAGAGACTTCCGATGGCTCCAGATCTTGTTTTATGAGCTCGTTGAGCTATGATCTGTGTTGATAGCTGTTTGCTTGCTTGTTGAGGTGCTAGATGACTGATGTATCGTCTTGTACCCCGGTTGGGGATTCTTACTGAGTATCTTTATACTCACCCTTATTTATCTTTCAGGTAACTTGGGACAACACAAAGAGGGCTAGCGGAGGGAGCTGATTGATCATGGGGAGCCGCCGGCACTCTGTCATTTATTATTGCATTGTTTATTCAGCATGTAGATGGACATGAGTCCTAGGGGAACATTGTTTAAAACGTTGTTTAAATTGTATTGTATATATTTATAAATACTGGCCAGGTTGTTTTACTTCGTTGGTTTGTTTAAATGAAAATTGATGGTTATGTTTTAAGGGTTCCCCCTTCTCATATGTTTTGAATGGTTTTTAAATATGAGCACTAAACCGCTTGTTATCATATTTAACTTGCATGCTGAGTGAGAACCCCGGTTTAGGACCATGTTTTGGGTCGGGTTCGTCACACACCCCAACTCTCAAAAGGTCCTACAACCCTGGGGCTCACCTCTCCCTGCTTACCCAACTCAGAACGCCTCTCCACGACGCTACTCTCAGCAAACTCGCAGACTGGTCACAAGCCCTAAAACACTACGCCACACCGGCGTAACTTACCTGAATGCTCACAGCTATTAACAAACAGCCTCAACCCTACACCATGTCAACCAAACAACTGAACCTTTTGGGTTCCAGAAACCAGTTAGCCTACCCTCTCTTAATAAGAGACCAGCGAACTCCAGTGTTGCCTACAATTCTCAACGGAATCAATCTGAACCACCATCTGGTGGCTTATCCTAAAGGCAAACTTCACCAACTGGTATGGGTCCAAAACAACTAAGCCACCATCTTAACGAGAAATCGTCGTGCCAAGGTCAAGGGGCACACTCCGAGTTCACCGGACAGCCAAAAAAAAAACCACAGACATCAGCTGACACTTCAACCACGACCACGCTAAATAACATAGTCAAGGCACAAGCTCCACCTAGCCAAACCAACAAATTGGGCCCCTCAACGGCCGACCGCAAACACTCCCACGCAATCCTACCAGCAACTGGCCTAAGAGAACCTCGTCAGTCAAGGAAACAACCAACATTCCTCTCATGGCAATCCCGAGTAGCAAGGAACATAAGACCACGCGGCTACTTGCAAGCACAACAGCTTGAGGATAACGACTCAAAGGTCTAACCAACTAATGCCACAACAGCATTGTGCAACCCCACTCAACTTTGGCTCAGCTAAAACGCCAACTAAGAACGCACAACAACCAGGAACAAAGCCCGAGAAGGGCTTGCTCTACAGAACTCAACTTAAGCTTACAACAGCGAAGCTTGCCTCCAAGGACATGCAACTCTCAAGTCCAACTGGCTACTCCTAGGACTTCCTCCTTTTAGCTTGGGCCTAACTCATCTTCCAACCAGAAACTCCACACACTGAACATCGCATGCAATACAAATAACGACATCCACGATGGCTGGCGGATTGCAAGCAACACAAACCAGCAGGCCACCTTAAAGGTCAAGAGTCGAGGCTGGCAACCGCGGTGCAACTCAACCACCACAAAAACTATGGGCTTCTCAAACTCCAAAGGTCCAACAACTTTCCAGCAACAACTAAAACTCTTGAACTGGAATGACCACTGCCCTTGCGTGGTCGAACAACTTACAACCTACTAGCAACATGATGCAGATATCCTTTAACTGACCTGGCTGCCACCCTCAAGCGGCCAACAACTCTACGACTTGCTAGCACCACTCCAACTGACTCCACTACGGAGGAGTTAATCTGACTTCTCCTATGCGGAAATGGTTCTTTACAAACGAACTTCCGAAGGGCAGCGAACTCTACACACGTTCGTGTAAAGACCCGACCCGAATGGGGTCCTAATCTAGGCCTTTACCTCAATTCATGCTTTTAAAACTTAGAAAACATTATGCAGGATTGTATTCCAGATTTTGAATTAAACTAAAAACATATAAACATTCGTTTCAAAAGTCAAACATAAATTTCCTGAAACCTGTCCCTGTTTCCAAGCAGATGTTCCAAGCCAAATGCATTTCCAAAACATACTCTGATCAGAGATTTATTCAAATCATTCAAAAACTTCAAACGGTTTACAACAGTCCCAAAATCCAGAAAAACAATCAGAAAACATCCTAAGGGCTCCGTGCCCAACTACATGCATTCAGAGGAAAATAAAGCATAAAACAAAAACATAAGACTCAGAGTCTAAATCAGCTGGTTTCCATGATCAGCAGCTCCTCTTTCAGCCATCCTGTCTCGCGCCATGATTACCTGTGGAAAACCACAAAATAAGGGTGAGTAACGAATTACTCAGTAAGAATCCCCAACCGGGGTACAATACGATATAACTGGTCGTCTAGCAGAAAGTATGCAAGCCATGAATATAAACACAGAAGAGAGCACATAGCTTTAATCCAAACATAAACCTCGGATGCCATCTTACGGTCTTACTCCGAAAAACTACAACGTTTTACGATACTATACGAGAAACTAGTCTCGGCCTCTGCCTTCCTACTGTCGATACGAAAGGTGCACTGAACTCAAGATCCCGAGGAGCTCTCCGATCGTATTGTAATGAATGAGTCGCGCGCGCACCGCATGCCGCTGCAAACCAGGGAGGTGCTGGGTCTAGGGCATGCTGCCCTGGTCCAGTACGCATGCCTAACAAATCTCTAGATCGGTGTCACTGAACATAGTGGTGTGAGACCAGGACACTAAGACTATGTCAGCCTGACCACCGCACTTGAGGCTAAGAAACCGGCCGTGGTAGGCTTACACCAGGAACTGGTCCTTGCCCTATCTGGTGGCAATCAAGGGCTACTACCGACACGCTGAGGACGTGTCGACTGCCGGGGATAAGGCAATGCCTCGTCATTCCCCTGGCCGTTGGGGCATTGAACAGTCTGCCACCCTCACCTAAGATTGCAATGGGCTGCCGTTAGGGTTAGTTAAACCCTAACGGCGGATCAGGGACGAAGTACTGCCTCGCACGTCCCTGCCACGAATACAAGTTACGTTATGCATCCTTGCCCGGATGATGCTACCTATCAGAACTCTAAGCTATAACAGATAACATCAAACATTCCAATACGTGCTCAACATAAATAATGAACCTAGCATGATACTACGAAGCAAGAACAGATAACGAGCATGCTAGAACAGAACAACCTAGCATGGAACTAACATGAGAAAGAACACAAGAATCATGACAGTCGGAATTCAGAACAGAGCACCTATCCACTTACATGCTGATAAACATAAACAAGCATACAAACAAAAATCACAGAATATATTGCAGGGCCCACACAACTCCTGTAAGAAATCCTTACCTTGGTCGGAAGGCAACTACACACACAGATCCTATGCTGCGATCGACTCCGAGCTAGCTAACGGGAACCTAACAAGCAACAAAAATTATCACAATCCATAGGCCTAAATATAATAAAACAAATAGGGCTCAGCTCGGGAGCAACTCACACGACACGGCTAGCGTGTGGATGAGACGAGTTGCACGGCGCTTGGTGTCTTCTTTGCGAAGCTTGTGCAGTGGTCGTGCACGCGATCGACGCTGGCACGGGCGCTGAGCTACACGCAGATGGGCACCGGGGCGCGGGCGTCGTGAGACGTCTGCGCTGCGCGCCACATGCGCTGGCTCTGACGGACGGAAACAAGCGATCTTGGTGAGCTCATGGCTGAACGGCGGGGGGCGGCACTGGCCTGACGATGTAGTGATACAGGCGAGGCGTGAGGGAGATGACGCTGCAGGGCTGGCGATGGGCATCTGGGCGTGCGACTGTGGGGCGATGGCACTACAGGGGCTGACGATGGGCGTCTGGGCGTGCGACGGTGGGCGATGGGGACCTGGCTGCTGCAGGCGATCGACTGCTGGTGCGATTGGCAAGGGCGATGCAGGGGCTGCTGCTGGTCCTCTCGGCTAGCTGCAACAAAACCAAAACTCACCTCTTCTTCTCTTGGCTAGCAAGAACACAGCAAACGAAAGAGAAGAAGGGATCGATAAAACTTACCCGGGACGACGATCGTTGGAACTTTGAGAAGGAGAGCATGACAAGGAGCTTGGGAGAGATTGGTTGGGCGGCTAGGGAATTTGAAGGAACAATAAGAAGAAAACCTATTTTCTCTTCATTTAATCAAACACACCGTGGGATGAGCATCAATATCGACTAATGGCACAATCGGCAACACCACTCATCTGACTCCCAGGCAACTCGGGTTCGAAACCTATCAACCACACTTAATAAATCTTTATTTTATTTTTGCATCTCTCCAAGCCCAAACACATCCACAAAGCAACAAAACCCTGCGTAAGACCATCCAATAATATTAACAGCTGATAAAGATAGAAACGGCCCTGACGGCCCGACCAAATTACCAAAATACCCCTAGGGCATACCTGGAAGATCGGGATGAAAACCTGGGCCATTACAATATTCCCTCATTTTTATGACTTTCGTCCCCAAAAGTCCTGAAGACTGAAATAGCTCAGGATAATGCAATCTCATCTCGTCCTCCTGCTCCCAAGTGGCTTCCTCTGAACTCTGACTCCTCCACTAAACCTTTACAAAACGGATCTCACGATTACGCAACGTCTTCGTCTCAAAGGCAAGAATCCTCATTCGCTTCTCCTCGAAGCTCAAATCCTCATTCAGCTGCAAAGGCTCAAAGTCCACAATGTGCCACGGGTCCGGCACATACTGCCTCAACATCGATACATGAAAAACACTGTGCACTACTGACAATGATGGAGGTAAGGCTAACCAATATGCAACGCTGTCAATCTTGTCAAGAATCTCAAACGGGCCAACAAAACGGGGACTCAACTTCCCACGCTTACCAAACCTCAACACACCTCGCATCGGTGCAACCTTTAAAAACACGTGCTGTCCAACCTCAAACTCTAAGTCTCGACGCCGTACATTGGCGTATCTCTGCTGCCTGCTCTGAGCTGTCAACATACGAGCTCTAATCTTCTGCACTGCACTGTTGGTCAACTGTAGCAACTCAGGACCCAAAACCTACCTATCACCAAGGTCTTCCCAGAACACAAGAGACCGGCAACGCTTACCATACAAAGCCTCGAATGGAGCCATCTGAATCGTCGACTAATAACTATTATTATAGGCAAACTCCATCAAATACAGATACTGGTCCCAACTGCCCGGGAAGTCTAACACGCAGGCTCTCAGCATATCCTCAAGAATCTGGTTCACCCTCTCAGTTTGTCCATCTGTCTGAGGGTGAAAAGCTGTGCTGAAACTACACTCGGTGCCTAAGCCTTTCTGGAGCACCCTCTAGAAAAGAGAAGTGAACCGCGAATCACGGTCCGACACAATCCTCAGAGGCCCACCATGGTAACGGATGATCTGCTCCAAAAACAACTGCGCCCACTATTCCACGGTATAAGTGTCTCTAGCGGGAATGAAGTGTGCGCTCTTAGTCATGCAGTCGACTATCACCCAGATCTAAGAGAACTTCCTCGGAGTCCTCTGCAAACCAGAAATAAAGTCCATGGAGATCTCTTCCCATTTCCACTGAGGCACACTCAGTGGCCACAGAACAAACCGGTGGCCTCTGCTCGGGTGCCTTCACTGGCGATAAGTGAAACACCGACTGACAAACTCTGCAACATCTCTCTTCTTACCCATCCACCAGAACATCTGCTTAAGATCCTGATACATCTTGGTACCCCCGGGGTGCCAAGCAAACGGAGAACTTTGGGCCTCTGAAAGCAACTCTGCTCACAATCCTGCATCCTCCAGAACACACAACCGGACTCTGTAAGTCAACCCACTGTTTGGTGAATACACGAAGTCAAAATCTCCGTCAGCACTGACTCTGTCAAACAAACTCTTAACTGCGGGGTCACTCAATCAAGCTATCGATAATCCATTTTCTGTCGATCGACGCACGAATCATCAAATCGAGCTACTCTAGCAAAGAACCTCCCCCAACAACACTGCAACCTCGGCCCGATCGAACTCATTCCGCAATCTGGGCTGGGAACTCAACAACGCCGCGGAGCGCGACGTCTTCCTACTCAAAGCATCAGCCACAACATTGGCTTTACCCGAATGGTACAAAATCTCGCAGTCATAATCCTTTACCAACTCTAACCACCTCATTTGCCTCATATTCAACTTCTTCTGAGTAAACAGATACTTGAGACTCTGGTGATCAGCAAACATCTGAATCCGCTCACCATACAGGTAATACCTCTGAATCTTCAGCGCAAACACTACTGTTGCCTACTCCATATCATGAGTCGGGTAGTTCTGCTCATACTGCATCAACACACAACCTAACCCAAACTTGGAAGCATCGCTGTAGACTACGAAACCACCTATCCCCTCCGGGACTGCTAACACTGGTGCTGAAGTCAAACTACGCTTGAGCCTGGCGAAGCTCTCATCACACTTAGTATCCCAAACAAACTCGACACCCTTCCTCGTCAAACGAGTGAGGGGCGAGGCTATGGCGGAAAAGTCCTTAACGAACCGACGGTAGTAACTCGCCAAACCTGCAAAGTCGCGAATCTCGGCAACTGAAGTCGGCTTGGCCCACGAACTCACGGCCTCAATCTTCGCGGGGTCCACGGCTATACCATCTCTCGACACTACGTGACCTAGGAAGGCCACTTGCTCCAACCAGAAATCACATTTGGAAAACTTCGCATAAAGCTGGTTTTCCCTCAAAACTGTCCACACTCGCCTCAAATGCTCTGCATGATCCTCCTTAGTCCTCGAATAGATCAGAATGTCGTCAATGAACACGATGACGAAGCTGTCCAAAAATGATTTGAACACCCTATCCATCATGTCCACGAACTCGTAGTGACCATATCTAGACTTGAAAGCTGTCTTAGGAATGTCGGCATCCCTGATCTTCAACTGATGGTAACCAGATCTCAAATCTATCTTGGAGAACACAGAAGCTCCCTGAAGCTGGTCAAACAAATTATCAATACGGGGCAACGGGTACTTATTCTTCAAGGTAACCTTATTAAGCTCACGATAATCAATACATAAGCGCATCGAACCATCCTTCTTCTTTACAAACAGAACCGGTGCTCCCCACGGGGACACACTCGGACGGATGAACCCTCGATCTAGCATCTCCTACAACTGAACCTTCAGTTACTTTAACTCTGCTGGCGCCATACGATAGGGAGCCTTCGAGATAAGAAGGGTCCCTGGCTCTAGCTCAATTGTGAATTCAACCTTTCTCTTCAGGGGGAACCCCGGTAACTCCTCAGGAAACACATCCACAAACTCATGTACGACTGGTACCTGATCAACAGTCAGCGAGGGGCAGCTCTCCCTAGACAACTTGGCTAGGTAGCCCCAAGCTCCACGAGCTAACAAACGACGAGCTTTCACAGCTGACACCATCGACGGGCAAACTCCACCCTGGACTCAACGAAACTTAAAGCTGGGCCGACCTGACGGCCTGAACACTACTTCTTTCCGGTGGCAGTCAATCAATGCGTGGTTAGCAGCTAACCACTCCATACCAAGAATCACATCAAAGCCGCTCATAGGCAGGACTATCAGCGTAGCTACAAGCAACTCTCTAGATATCTCGATCCGGCCATCCTTAACCTTATCTCTAGCTAACATACTAACTCCCGAAGGAGTTGCAACAGACAACTCAAATCCTAGAGGCTCTAATCTTAATCTAGCATGCTCAGCAAACATAACAGATACAAACCAATGCGTAGAACGAGAATCAAACAAAACAAATACGCAGTGATCTAAAACAAGAAGCGTGCACTCGCCACAGCATCATGCACGCTTGGCCTCCTCGACGGTCGTAGCAAACACCCGACCACTGCAATTTCTTCACATATTGGCCGAGCCGCCATAATCGGTGATTACAAAAACGGGCCATATGCCCCTCCTTACCACAACGATAACACAGTCTGGTCCCTGCCTGACAAACTCTAGTGTGGGCTCTCCCACAAGTAGCATATACGGGAATCTGTCTAGGACCGCCCTGCTGGCGAGGCTAGAAATGGACCGGAGCTCTATGCTGATCCCGGTTCTGAAACTGCCCTTGGCGGCGCTGGCCACCTCCTCGAAAATCAAACTTCCTCTTATGTCCTACTGCAGCTGGGACAGGACGCTGAACCGGAGCGGCGACAACCTGCTCAACTGGGTACTTCCCATTATAAATGGTTGCCAACTAAACTGCTCTAGCATAAGTGTCAGGGGCCTGTGCCCAAACATCCTGGGACACACCCTGCCTCAAACCAGAAATAAACTTCCTTATCTTCAACTTAGGGGTGGCAATCAGCTGCGAAGAAAAATACCCATACTCCGAGAATTTCCTCTCATACTCCTCAATGGAATCAGAACCCTGCTTCAGGTTCTAGAACATCTCTACCATCTTTTCCTGGGCCTCATCACTGATATACTTGGCCTTGAACTCAGACTTCAAGAAACCCCAGGTGGCAGGTGGAGACCTAGCTGGTCTCTCACTCAGAGTGGACTCCCACCACCATCTACCTGTGCCTCCTAGCACATGAGCTGCACATCTCGGCCTTTGAACATCGGGGCACACCATAATCAGAAAGGTGTACTCCAAATGGGCAATCCATCTGGCTGCAGCTAAAGGATCTCCCAGGGCATCAAACTTCTCTGGCTTCCACTTCACAAAATCGTTCAGCCATCTGCCAATGTAAAGACCCGACCCAAAAGGGGCTCTAAATGGGCCTTTACCCCAATGCATGTAGTAAAAATAAAAGACATTATGAAAAATACATTTCGGATCCCAAGTAAAAACAGAAACATTCAACAACCAAAACATACATTTCTAAAAGCATATTCGATCGTAGATTTATTTAAACCATTTAGACAATCCACAAGTACAAATATGCTGGAATCCATAAAACGTAAGAAAACATCCTGGGGGCTCTGTGTCTGCCTACATGCATTCAGGGGAAATAACAAAAGTCAAGAGTCATGATAAAATAAAATGGTCGAGATGACAAAGCAGGATTCCATGATCACAGCTTCCCCCTTCACCATCCTGTCTCCCGCCTTGATTACCCGTGGAAAACCACGAGAATAAGGGTGAGTAACGAATTACCCAGTAAGAATCCCCAACCGGGGTACAATACGATATACATGATCATCTAGAAGAATGTATGCAAGCTACGAGTACAAACACAGAGCGGAGCACATAGCTAAGTCCACACTTGGACCTCGGATGCCAACTCGGGGTCTTAGTCCGGAAATACCACAACACACTATACGCTTATACACGGGAACAAGTCCCGGCCTCACTGTCTCTCATCGCCGATACGAAAGGTGCACTAGCTCAAGATCCCGAGGAGCTCTCCGGGCGACGCCAGTAATGAGCGTAAGCATGCACACGCGTGCTTCTACAGACTATGGGGTGCCGGGTCTAGTGGCAAGCCGCCCATATCCGGATACCACGCCTAACTAAATCTCTAGATCGGTGTCACCGACATAGGGTGTGAGACTGACACGTGAACTATGTCACCATACCACCGCACTCCGAGGCTAAGGAACGGGTCATGGTAGGCTTACACCGAAGAAGCCGCCCTTACCTTAACAGTGGCAATCAAGGCTCATCGCCGAACAAGCCGAGGACGTGCCGCCGCGCCGGGACTAGGCATTGCCAAGTCATCATCCCGACCGCTTGGGGTATCGCTTAGACTACCACCCTCACCCAAGATTGCGGGGCCTACCGGTTGGGATAGCTAATCCTCACGGGGTCCAAGGACGGAGAATCGTCTCTAACGTCCTTGCCATAGATGCAAGATACTTTATGCATCGGGCCGATGATGCTATCTACCCAATTCTAACCTCGCCTTAACAATCAAAGAACAATCCAATACGTGCTCGAAAGAATACAAAGCAGACCTAGCATGGTACTACAGAACAAGAATGAATATGAGCATGCGAACGGAACAACCTAGCATGGACTAACATGAAAGAACAACATACGAAGTCATGCCAACAGAATTCGAATGCAGAGCACCTAAACTATACATGCCGATAATCACAAACAAACATACAACATCAATCACATAGAACATCGCAGGTCCACACAACCCCGGTAAGAAATCCTTACCTTGGTGGAAGACTTCTACACACAAATTCCTAGGTCGCGAACACTTCCGAGCTAGCTATCGAGAACCTACAAACATGGTAACAATCATAACCATATCCCTAAAATATAATAAAACAAAGAGGCTCGGCTCAAGGAGCACTCACCACACGGCACCGCGACACGAAGCAAGGGCGCTGGCTGGCAGTCGGGCACGGCCGAGCTGGCGCTGTCGCACGCACTGCACGCACTGGTGCGCGTCTGCTCTGCGCGGATGGGCGCTGGGCGCGGTGCGCGCACGAGACAGACGGACTCGCAGACGAGCGCAGCACGGCACGGCAGGCGGCGCGCGATCGCGGACACGCGCGAAGTTGCTCGGCGGGGACGCGCACTCGGCGAACGTCTTGGCGTGCGGGCGAGCGGTTCGGCAAGCGGACACGGCGAGGGCGTGCGATGGGGCGATCAAGGTGCAATGGGCGAGCTCGGGCTGGCGTGCGACGGGGCGAGCGACTTCGGCGATGGTTTCCCTGGCCGCGACTGGCGTCGCGATAAGCCGGTGCGACGGCGACGACAGATTCGGGCGATGGACACTGGGCGTCGCGACAGGCGATCTGCTGATCCTCGGCCGGATCGTGCATTTGGTCGAGGGCGCGTCATGCGCGCAAGAAGGCGGGTCGCGACGAGCGATCTGCGATCCTCGGTCGGATCTGGTGCACTGGCTTGGTCGAATCGAAAGCGTCTGGCTCAGCGGTACGGCGAACTGGACAACTGCAACAACACACACACACACAAGCTCTCCTTCTTACCTTCGCCCGGCAAGAACACCCAAACGAGAAGATGAAGAGGATGAAAACTTACCCGGAATGATGATGGAGTCTCGAGTGCAAAGGGAATGAAGAAATCGGCAAGAGAGCTTGGGAGAAAGCTTGGGCGGCCACAACTCTTTTGGAGAAGAAAACACAACAAACCTAATTCCTTTTCATTTAATCAAATGCACCAAACACCAAAGATCCAAGGTTGACTAAGATGTGATGCGAGAAGAGCAACAAGAGCAACTAATGGCTCAATTGGTACACATCTCCACAAGCTTCCCAGAGACCCGGTTCAAACCCCAAATTTGCAAAGACAATTCCCTTCTATTTTTACTTTTGCATCAAACCTTGCTCAAACCAAACCACAAACCCCTCCAAAAACCTACAAAAAACCATCCAATAATTTTAGTAATCGGAAAAGACACAAACGACTCACGACGGCCCGACCAAATTACCAAATTACCCCTAGGGCATACCCGAAGACCGGGAAGAAAAACTCAGGTCGTTACAATATTTCCTCCTTTTTATGACTTTCGTCCTCGAAAGTCCTTAAGAACAGCTTGACTCGAGGTAATGCAACCTCATCTCGTCTTCCCGCTCCCAAGTGGCTTCCTCGTAACCCCGATTCTTCCATCGAACCTTTACTAAACGAATCTTGCGATTACGCAACGTCTTGGTCTCAAAGGCAAGGATCCTCACCGCTTCTCCTCGAAGTTCAAATCCTCATTCACCGCAAAGGCTCAAAGTCCACAATCTGCGACGGGTCCGTCCGCATATTGCCTCAACATCGATACATGGAAAACACTATGCACCGCCGATAGTAGTGACGGAGGTAGGGCTAACCGTGGTAAGCAACTCGCCAATCCTCTCTAGGATCTCAAATGGACCAACAAAACGGGGACTCAACTTCCCACGCTTACAAAACCTCGTAACACCTCGCATCGGAGCAACCTTAAGGAACACATGCCGACCAACCTCAAACTCCAAATCTCGACGCCGAACATCGGCGTAACTCTTCTGCTGCTCTGAGTTTTGTCAACATACGAGCTCTAATCTTCTCAGACTGCACCATTGGTCAATCGCGCAGAACTCGGGACCCAAAACTCGTCTATCACCAACCTCTTCCCGAACACGGGGGGACCGACAACGCTTACCATACAATGCCTCGAATGGAGCCATCCGAGATCGTCGATCGTAAATCGTTGTTATAGGCAAACTCCATCAAGTCTGAATCTGGTCCCAACCGCTGGGAAATCCAACACACAAGCCCTCAACATATCCTCGAGAATCGATTCACTCTCTCACCACGACCATCCGTCCGAGGGTGAAAAGCTATCTTTGAAATCGCACTCGTGCCCAAATCCTACGGGCGCTCTCGAAACGAGAAGTGAACCGCGAGTCACGATCGGACACAATCCTCACCGGCACACCATGATAACGGATGATCTCGCTCAAAAACAATCTGCGCCTTCGTTCCACAGGTATAAGTGTCTCTACCGGGAATGAAGTGTGCGCTCTTGGTCAAACGGTCGACTATCACCCAAATCGAGAGAGAACTTCCTCGAGTCCTTGGCAAACCGTAGATAAAGTCCATGGAGATCTCTTCCCATTTCCACTGGGGCACACTCGGTGGCTGCAACAAACCACCGGCCTCTGTCTAGGTGCCTTCACTTGTCGACAAGTGAGACACCTGCCGACAAACTCTGCCACATCTCTCTTCATTCCCATCCACGGTAAGTCCAGCTTAAGTCTCTCGATACATCTTGGTACCCCGGGGTGCCAAGCAAAAGGGGGAATGTGGGCCTCAGAGCAACTCGCTCAGAACTCGCACCTGTCCGGAACACACAACCGGCCTCTATAAGTCAACCCACCATCGTGAATATACAAAGTCAAAGTCACCACAAGGCACTAACTCTGTCAACCAATCTCTTAAGTGCGGGGTCACCCAACCGGCCGTCTATAATCCATTTGCCTAATCGGCGGACGGAGCAGACAGATAATCGAGCTACCACGGCGGTAACCTCACCCAACAACACTTGCAACCTCGGCCGCTCGAACTCTCTCCGCAATTTGGGCTGGAACTCAACAACGCCGCAGAGTGCGACGCCTTTCTACTCAAAGCATCGGCCACTACGTTGGCTTTACCCGATGGTACAAAATCTCGCAGCCATAATCCTTTACCAACTCTAACCATCTCCTCTCGCCTCATATTCAACTCCTTCGAGTAAACAGCAGATACTTGAGGCTCGGTGATCGGTAAACATCCGAATCCGCTCACCATACAGTAATGCCTCCAAATCTTCGATTGCAAACACCACTGCGCCAACTCCATATCATGAGTCGGGTAGTTCTGCTCATACGGCCGGTGACGGAAAGCATAGGCAATGACCTTCCCGTGCTTGCATCAACACACAACCTAATCCAAACTTGGAAGCATCATCAGAGACCACGAAACCACTGTCCCCTCCGGATCGCCAACACTGTCTTTGAAGTCAAACTACGCTTGAGCTCGGCAAAGCTCTCATCACACTCATTGTCCCAAACAAACTCGACACCCTTCCTCGCCGACGAGTGAGGGGCGAGGCTAAAGCCGAAAAGTCCTTGACGAACCGACAGCGGTAGTAACTCGCCAAACCCGCAAAGTCCGCGAATCTCTCGGCAATCAAGTCGGCTTGGCCCATGAACTCACGGCCTCAATCTTCGCAGGTCCACGGCTATACCATCTCTCGAAACCACGTGGCCTAGGAAGGCCACCGCTCCAACCAGAATCACATTTGGAAAACTTCGCATAAAGTGGTTTTCCTCAAAGCCGCCAATACTCGCCTCGGATGCTCTGCATGGTCTTCTTTAGACCTCGAATAAATCGGAATATCGTCAATGAACACAATGACGGTTGTCCAAAAATGATTTGAACACCCTATCCATCATGTCCATGAACGCTACCGGGGCATTGGTCAATCCAAACGACATAACCACAAACTCATAGTGACCATATCCGGACACAAAGCTATCTTAGGAATGTCGGCATCCCCGATCCGCAAATCGATGGTAACCGGATCTCGATCTATCTTGGAGAACACGAAGCTCCACGAAGCCGATCGAACAAATCATCGATACGTGGCAACAGATACTTATTCTTCACTTTGTCACCTTATTAAGCTCGCGGTAATCAATACATAAGCGCATAGAACCATCCTTCTTTTTAACAAATGAATCGTGCTCCCCACGGGGACACACTCGGACGGATGAACCCTCGGTCTAACATCTCCTGCAATCGATCTTGATTCCTTTAACTCCATCACGGCGCCATGCGATATGGAGCCTTCGAGATAGGGAGGGTCCTCGGCTCGAGCTCAATAATGAAGTCAACCTCTCTCTTTGGGGCAACCCCAGAACTCCTCGAGAAACACATCCGCGAACTCCTGCACGACCTCAACACTGATCGACGATCGGCAAGGGCGGCTCTCCCACAGAACAACTTGGCTAGGTAACCCCAAGCTCCATGAGCTAGCAAGCAGCGAGCTTTCACAGCTGACACCATTGGCGGGCAGACTCCACCTTGGACTCCACGAAACTTAAAACTAGGCCGACCAGGTGGCCTGAACACCACTTCTTTCCGGTGGCAGTCAATCAACGCGTGGTTAGCAGCTAACCACTCCATACCAAGAATCACATCAAAACCACTCATAGGCAGAACTATGAGTGTGGCTACAAGCAACTCTCCGGATATCTCGATCCGGCCATCCTTAATCTTATCTCTAGCTAACATACTAACTCCCGAAGGAGTTGCAACAGATGACTCAAAACCTAGAGGCTCTAGTCTCAACTTAGCATGCTCAGCAAACAACACAGATACAAATGAATGCGTAGAACCAGAATCAAACAAGACAAATGCGCAGTGATCTAAAACAAGAAGCGTGCACCGCCACACGCGGCATCCGTGCGCTCGGCCTCTGACGGTCGTAGCAAACACCCGACTCTGGCTGCTGCTGGTGAGGACGAAAACGGATCATATGTCCTCTTTACCACAACGAAAACACACTCGGGCCCCGCATGCGCAAGCTCGGTGTGGGTCCTCCCGCAAGCAAGCACAAGCAGAACTCGCTCGACCGCCTGCGCGGCGGGGCTGAAAACGGATCGGGGCCTATCGCCGATCCCGGTTTTGGAATCGCCCTTGGCGACGCCGGCGCCACCCCTAAACTCAAACTTTCTCTTACGCGCCCCTACTACACCGAAGCAGGGCGCCGAGCAGGAGAGCGGCAACCACCCGCCAAAGCAGGATACTTCCCATTATAGATCGTGGCCAATCGGCGGTACTTAGCATAAGTGTCGTGGGCACGAGCCACGACATCTGGGGAAACACCTCGCCTTAATCCGATTATGAACTTCCGAATCTTGACTCCGGTGGCAATCAACGAGGAGCAAAATATCCATACTCGAGAACTTGCGCTCATAATCCTCAATGGAATCGAACCACCGCTCTCTGAGTTTCGGAAGAGCTCCACCATCTTCTCTTGAGCCTCATCAGCGATGAACTTTACCTTGAACTCGGCCTTGAAGAACTCCCAAGTAGCGGGTGGAGACCCACTGTCTCTCGCTCAAGGTGGACTCCCACCACCATTTCGCTCTGCCTCCTAGCACATGAGCCGCACACCTCGGCCTCTAAATATCGGGGCACACCATGATCGTGAAGGTGTACTCCAAATGGGCAATCCACACAGTGCCGCTAACGCATCACCGGTGGCATCAAACTTCTCGGGCTTCCACTTCACAAAATCCTTCACCACCTACCCAATTCCTCGGCACCTCTCCCATATATCGCGCCTCAGGGGCTACTTGCTCTGAGGAGCCGGAGGTGCTCTTGAGCTCTCTTTGAACCAATCGAGTCACCGCTCGATGGGGCTCGGGACTCTTCCCGTTCTGCGCCGCCAACAAGGCACATGGGTCTCGCCCACTGGTCACTCAACATGCCGACCATAAAAGCCCTCATAGACTCGGCAAACTCTGCTCCAGGAGCGATCTCACGGCCTTCGATCGCCTCAACGCCCGCTCTAGGCGTAACGGGAGGAGCTGCTGTGGAATGCCATCGATCTCGGCTTGGGACGATGTCCCTGCAGTGTCGATCCGATCCTCGATACCTCGACCGCTCTCGAACCTCCTCTCCTGATGCAGACGGTGGCATCTTTGGCGATCTA
This sequence comes from Sicyos edulis, assembly GCA_036507275.1. NCBI lineage: Eukaryota > Viridiplantae > Streptophyta > Magnoliopsida > Cucurbitales > Cucurbitaceae > Sicyos > Sicyos edulis. The sequence goes on from CM071855.1 coordinate 13,090,602, forward strand.
CATCCAAACCAACAACGAATCAAAACACACTGTCACCACTCCACAACACCAAACAAGGCATACACTAGATGATAGGTATTGTAAATTCTTAACCCTTTTTCAACAACAAATAGTAAACTTAGGCGTACTGATGACTCAGCCAGGTCTTGATGATCATGGAAAAACGACCTACAACAAAAGGTCGGTCTACTGAGAATCTATGACTCTACGAGCTCGATACCAATCAGAAAGACCCGACCCAAAAGGGGCTCTAAATGGGCCTTTACCCCAATGCATGTAGTGAAAATAAAAGACATTATGAAAAATACATTTCGGATCCCAAGTAAAAACAGAAACATTCAACAACCAAAACATACATTTCTAAAAGCATACTGATCGAGATTTATTTAAACCATTTAGACAATCCACAAGTACAAATATCTTGGAATCCATAAAACGTAAGAAAACATCCTGGGGCTCTGTGCCTGTCTACATGCATTCAGGAAATAACAAAAGTCAAGAGTCATGATAAAATAAAATGGTCGAGATGACAATGCAGGATTCCATGATCACACTTCCCCTTCACCATCCCGTCTCCCGCCTTGATTACAGTGGAAAACCACGTAATAAGGGTGAGTAACGAATTACCCAGTAAGAATCCCCAACCGGGTACAATACGATATACATGATCATCTAGAAGAATGTATGCAAGCTATGAGTACGAACACGAGAGAGGAGCACATAGCTAAGTCCACACTTGGACCTCGGATGCCAACTCGTGGTCTTAGTCCGGAAATACCACAACACACTATACGCGCTATCACGGGAACAAGTCCCGGCCTCGGCTGTCTCACGCCGTCGAAAAGGTGCACTAGCTCAAGATCCCGAGGAGCTCTCCGTCGCCGCCAGTAAATGAGCGTAAGCATGCACCGCGTGCTTCTACAGCACTATGGGGGTGCCGGGTCTAGTGGCAAGTGCCCATATCCGGATACCACGCCTAACTAAATCTCCGGATCGGTGTCACCGACATAGGGGTGTGAGACACGGACACGTGAACTATGTCGGCTGTACCACCGCACTTTGAGGCTAAGGAACGGGTCATGGTAGGCTTACACCGAGAAGCCGCCCTTACCTTAACAGTGGCAATCAAGGGCTCTTGCCAACACGCCGAGGACGTGCGCATTACGCCGGGGACTAGGCATTGCCAAGTCATCATCCCGACCGTTGGGGTATCGCTTAGACTACCACCCTCACCCAAGATTGCGGGGCCTACCGGTTGGGATAGCTAATCCCTCACGGGGTCCAAGGACGGAGAAGCGTCTCTCGAACGTCCTTGCCATAGATGCAAGATACTTTATGCATCGGGCGGATGATGCTATCTACCCGAATTCTAACTCGCCTTAACAATCGACAAACAATCCAATACGTGCTCGAAAGAATACAGCAGACCTAGCATGGTACTACTGAACAAGAATGAATATGAGCATGCGAACGGAACAACCTAGCATGGACTAACATGAAAGAACAACATACGAAGTCATGCCGGTCGAGAATTCGAGCGAGCACCTAAACTATACATGCTGATAATCACAAACAAACATACAACATCAATCACATAGAACATCGCGGGGGTCCACACAACCCCGTAAGAAATCCTTACCTTGGTCGGAAGACTTCTACACACAAATTCCTAGGCTGCGAACACTTCCGAGCTAGCTATCGAGAACCTACAAACATGGTAACAATCATAACCATATCCCTAAAAATATAATAAAACAAAGAGGCTCGGCTCAGGGGAGCACTCACACGCACACGCGACACGGCAAGTGGCGCTATTGCAGTAGGCACTGCATGGTGAGCTGAGGCCGCTGGCGCTGGCCGCACCTGCACGTTGCTGGTGCGCTGCTACATAGCGGATGGCGGCCAAGCGCGGGCGCGGCGCAGACGACACTTCGGGACTCGGCGACGAGCGCAGCGCGGCTTACGGGCGCTGGCGTCGCGATGCGGACACGGCGCGAAGTTGCTCGGCGAGGACGCGCACGCGGCGAACGCCTTTGGCGTCGGCGAGGCGGCGGTTCGGCAAGCGGACACGGCGAGGGCGGCGTCGGCGGCGATCGCGTGCGTGCAATGGGCGAGCTTCGGTACTGGCGTCGCGACGGCGAGCGACTTCGGCGATGGTTTCCCTCTGCGCGACTGGCGTGGCGACAAGGTGGTCTGACGGCGACAGATCTCGGCGACGGACACAGGGTCGACGGCGATCGATCTGGCGATCCTCGGCGGATCTGGTGCAACGCACTGGTCGAGGGTGTCTGCGGTGGCAAGGCGGGTCGCGACGAGCGATCTGGCGATCCTCGGCGGATCTCGTGCAAATGGTCTTTGGTCGAATCGAAGCGTCTGGCTCGGCGGTGGGGCGGACTGGATGACCGCAACAACACACACACACACAAGCTCTCCTTCTTACCTTCGGCCAAGCAAGAACACCCAAACGAGAAGATGAAGAGGATGAAAACTTACCTTAATGATGATGGAGTCTCGAGTATGCAAAGGGAATGAAGAAATCGGCAAGGAGAGCTTGGGAGAAAGCTTGGGCGGCCACAACTCTTTTGGAGAAGAAAACACAACAAACCTAATTCCTTTTCATTTAATCAAATGCACCAAACACCAAAGATCCAAGGTTAACTAAGATGTGATGCAGAAAGAGCAACAAGAGCAACTAATGGCTCAATTGGTACACATCTCCACAAGCTTCCCAGGAGACCCGGGTTCAAACCTCAGCTGCAGCACAATTCCCTTCTATTTTTACTTTTGCATCAAACCTTGCTCAAACCAAACCACAAACCCCTCCAAAAACCTACAAAAAACCATCCAATAATTTTAGTAACTGGAAAAGACACAAACGACCCTGACGGCCCGACCAAATTACCAAATTACCCCTAGAGCATACCTGGAAGACCGGGAAGAAAAACCTGGGTCGTTACAGCCAAACTCCTCGGCACCCTCTGCCACAACTACCTCTAGGGTTGCTTGCTCTTGTGGAGTTGGAGGTGCTGCTGCGCCCTGCTGAAACATCCGAGTCAACTGCTCGATCTGGGCCCGGGACTCTTCCCGCTGCGCGTCCAACAAAGCCTAGGTCTCTGCCCTCTGGTCACTCAACAGGCTGACCATCATGGCCCTCATAGAATCAGCAAACTCTGCTCCAGGAGTAGTCTCTTGGCGTCGGTCGCCTCAACGCCTACTCTAGGCACAACAAGGGGAGCTACTGGTGGCACACCATCAGTCTCAGCTTGGGACGATGTCTCTGCAGTATCAAACCCAATCCTGATACTCTGACCTGCTCTCGAACCTCCTCTTCCTGCGCGGGTGATTGGCATGCTAGCAATGTACACCCGAACCAACAACGAGTCAGAACCTGCTCGTCTCTGCTCTACAACACTAAACAAGGAATACACTAGATGAATGGTATTGTAAATTCTTAACCCTTTCTAAAATAGTAAACTTAGGCGTATCTGATGACTGTCGAAGTGTAACGGCCCAGGTTTTCATCCCGGTCTTCCAGGTATGCCCTAGGGGTATTTTGGTAATTTGGTCGGGCCGTCAGGGCCGTTTATGTCTTTTTCCAGTTGCTAAAATTATTGGATGGGTTTATGTAGGTTTTTTAGGCTTTATGGGTGGGTTTGAGCATGGATAGATGCAAAAGTAAAATTTGAGGATTTTGTGTTGCAGCTGGGATTCAAACCCGGGTCTCCGGTAAAGCCTGTGGGGATGCGTGCCAGATGAGCTATTGAGAGCTCTTGTTGCTCTTTCCGCGACATATCTTGGATAGCCTTGGATTCATGGAGTTTTGGTTCATTTGATTAAAAGAAAAGAAGTGTAGGGTTTTGTCTTCTTCTCCAAAAGCATTGTGGCCGCCCAAGCTTGTCTCCCAAGCTCCCCAAGCCGATTTTCTTCTCCTTAGCAGCCCCGAGATTCGATCGTCATTCCGGGTAAGTCTTCATCCTCTTCATCTTCTCCATTTGGTGTCCTTGCTGGTCGAGTGTAAAGGAAGAGGTGGTGTGAGTGTGTGTTTTGTTGCAGACCACCCAGCTCGCCCAAATCTACCCAATGATCGAGCTGATCACCAAAGACGCCCAGATCGCCCGATGAGTGAGCCAGATCGCCCAAAGACGCCCGGATCGCGGTATTGAGTACGCCCAGCCCTATCGCAGCCGCCCAAATCGCCCAACCGAGCTCGCGCCCGCTCTGCGTCTGTACCCGTGCGCCCGCGCGCGCCCAGCCGCCCCGCGTCGCCATCGCCCCCGCTCGTCTGCGTCAGCTTCGCAGCCCCAGCGCCCGCACGCCCGCCCGTGTCCTGCTTGTCCGCGCCGTGAGCCTGCGCCCAGCTGCACCGTGTCGCTCGTCCGCGCCCTGTGTGTGCGTGCCAGGAGGACCACTGCCCAATGAGCAGACTTCACACCGTGTTGTCTGCCCGTCCGCGTGTCTTGTTTATTTTATTATATTTAGGCCTATGGATTGTGATTATGATTGTGTTTGTTAGAATCTCGGTAGCTAGCTCGAGTTCGATCGCAGCTTAGGATTTTGTGTGTAGTTGCTTCCCAGCCAGGTAAGGATTTCTTACCGAACTTGTGTGGGCCCTGCGATATATTATGTGATGTCGTTTGTATACTTGTTTGTGTTTATCAGCATGTTTAGTGATAGGTGCTCTGTTCTGAATTCCCGACTGGCATGATTTCTTATGTTGTTGCTCATGTTTGTCCATGCTAGGTTGTTTCGTTCTGGCATGCTCGTATCTGTTATTGCTTCGTAGTATCATGCTAGGTTCGTTGTATCTGTTGAGCACGTATTGGATTGTATTGGATTGCTTGCTGTTGATATTATAGGCTAGAGTTCAGGTAGGTAGCATCATTCGGGCCGGATGCATAACGTAACTTGCATCCACGACAGGGACGTACGAGACGGTACTCCGTCCCTGATCCCCGTTAGGGTTTAGCTATCCCTAACGGCTGACCTTGCAATCCTGGGTGAGGGTGGCAGGCTGTTAAATGCCCCAACGGTCGGGATGATGACTTGGCATTGCCTCGTCCCCGGCAGTCGGCACGTCCTCAGCGTGTTCGGCCGTAGCCCTTGATCAACTTGTTAGGGCAAGGACGGCTTCCTGGTGTAAGCCTACCACGACCCGTTCCTTAGCCTCAGGTGCGGTGGTTCAGGCTGACATAGTTCACGTGTCCAGGTCTCACACCCCTATGTCAGTGACACCGATCTAGAGATTTAGTTAGGCATGGTGATCGACCAGGCGACTTGCCACTAGACCCAAAGACTTCCAGAGTCTGCAGATGGCATGCGGTGCGCGCGCGTATGCTCATTCATGGCTCGACCGAGAGCTCCTCGGGATCTTGAGCTAGTGCACCTTTCATTCGAAAGTAGACAGGCTGAGGCCGTGACTTATTTCTCGTGTAGGGCGTATTGTGTGGTGATTATTCCGGACTAAGACCCTGAGTTGGCATCCGATGATTATGTGTGGATTTAAGCTATGTCCTCTATTCTGTGTTTATATTCATAGCTTGCATACCTTTCTGCTAGATGACCATGTATATCGTATTGTACCCTGGTTGGGGATTCTTACTGAGTAATTCGTTACTCACCCTTATTTTTGTGGTTTTCCACAGGTAACCAAGGTGCGAGACAGAATGGCTGAAGGAGGAGATGTGATCGTGGCAACCTGCTGTTGTCTTTGATTTTTATATATTATGACTCTTTGCCTTTTTGTTTCCTCTGAATGCATGTAGCCGGGCACGGAGTCCTAGGTTATTTTCTAAATTTTTTTGTGGATTCCAGCATTGTTGTAACTGAGAAGGTTTTGAATGTTTTTAATAAATCTCTGATCAGAGTAAACTTTTAGAAACGTATTTGTCTTGAAACAGGTGCTTGGAGACAGGGACAGGTTTCAGTAAACTGTATTGATTTCTGGATTGAATGTTGAATGTTTTAGTTTTAATTGGAATCCGAAAACATACCTGCATATTGTCCTTTACTTTGAATGCATGCATTGAGGTAAAGGCCCATTTAAAGACCTTTTGGGTCGGGTCTTTACACGAAGTGTTGATGATCATGGAAAAATGACCTACAACAAAAGGTCAGTCTACAGAATCTATGACTCTGAGCTCTGATACCAACTGTAAAGACCCGACCCGAATGGGGTCCTAATCTAGGCCTTTACCTCAATGCATGCTTTTAAAACTTAGAAAACATTATGCAGGATTGTATTCCAGATTCTGAATTAAAACTAAAAACATATAAACATCCGTTTCAAAAGTCAAACATAAATTTCTTGAAACCTGTCCTTGTTTCCAAGCACCTGTTCCAAGCCAAATACATTTCCAAAACATACTCTGATCAGAGATTTATTCAAATCATTCAAAAACTTCAAACGGTTTACAACAGTGCCAGAATCCAGAAAAACAATCAGAAAACATCCTAAGGGCTCCGTGCCCAACTACAAGCATTCAGAGGACAATAAAGCATAAAACATAAACATAAGACTCAGAGTTTAAATCAGCTGGATTCCATGATCAGCAGCTCCTTCTTCAGACATCTTGTCTCGCGCCATGATTACCTGTGGAAAACCACAAAATAAGGGTGAGTAACGAATTACTCAGTAGGAATCCCCAACCGGGGTACAATACTATATAACTGGTCGTCTAGCAGAAAGTATGCAAGCCATGAATATAAACACAGAAGAGAGCACATAGCTTTAATCCAAACATAAACCTCGGATGCCATCTTACGGTCTTACTCCGGAAAACTACAACGCTTTACGATACTATACGAGAAACTAGTCTCGACCTCAGCCTTCCTACTGTCGATACGAAAGGTGTACTGAACTCAAGATCCCGAGGAGCTCTCCAGTCGGAGCTGGAATGAGCGTGTGCGCGCACCGCATGTTGCAGCAAACCAGGGAGGTGCTGGGTCTACGACATGCTTCCCTGGTCCAGTACGCATGCCTAACAAATCTCTGGATCGGTGTCACTGAACATAGTGGTGTGAGACCAGGACACTAAGACTATGTCAGCCTGACCACCGCACTTGAGGCTAAGAAACCGGCCGTGGTAGGCTTACACCAGGAACCGGTCCTTGCCCTATCTGGTGGCAATCAAGGGCTATTTCCGACACGCTAAGAACGTGTTGACTGCCGAGGACAAGGCAATGCCTCGTCATTCCCCCGGCCGTTGGGGCATTTGACAGTCTGCCACCCTCACCCAAGATTGCACTGGGCTGCCGTTAGGGTTAGCTAAACCCTAACGACGGATCAGGGACGGAGTACTGCCTCGCACGTCCCTGCCACGGATGCAAGTTATGTTATGCATCCTCGCCCGAATGATGCTACCTATCAGAACTCTAAGCTATAACATATAACAACAAACATTCAAATACGTGCTCAACAGAAACCATGAACCTAGCATGATACTACGAAGCAAGAATAGAAAATGAGCATGCTAGAACAGAAAAACGTAGCATGGAACTAACATGAGAAACAACACGAGAATCATGCCAGTCGGAATTCAGAACAGAGCACTTATCCACTTACATGCTGATAAACATAAACAAGCATACAAACAGCAATCACAGAATATATCGCAGGGCCCACACAACTCCGGTAAGAAATCCTTACCTTGGTCGGAAGGCAACTACACACACAGATCCTATGCTGCGATCGACACGGAGTTAGCTAACAGGAACCTAACAAGCAACAACAATTATCACAATCTATAGGCCTAAATATTATAAAACAAATAGGGCTCGGCTTGGGAGTAACTCACACGGCACGGCTGGCCTGCAGACTGGCTGGGTGCACGACACTGGGCGCTGCTGGCGGGCTGGTGCGGCAAGGCTGCTCGCGCGGACAGACGTTGGCACGGGCGCTGGCGTGCACACGCGACGGCTGGGCGCTGGGCTGCGCACAGACGGAAACGAGCGATTCGGGCGAGCTCGAACTGAAACGGCGCGTGGGCGACGCGACTGTGCTGCTGGCGATATCGCGATGCAGGCGAGGCGTGCGGGCGATGGCACTGCAGGGCTGGCGATGGGAGTCTGGGCATTCGACAGTGAGGGGATGGCACTGCAGAGGCTGGCGATGGGCGTCTGGACGTACGACGGTGGGCGATGGGGACCTGGCTGCTGGTGCGATGGGCAGGGGAGATGCGGGGGCTGCTGCTAGTGCTCTCGGCTAGCTGCAACAAAACCAAAACTCACCTCTTCTTCTCTCGGCCAGCAAGAACACACCAAACGAAAGAGAAGAAGGGATCGAGAACACTTACCTGGGACGACGATCGATGGAACTTTCGGAAGGAGAGCACGGTAAGGAGCTTGGGAGAGATTGGTTGGGCGACTAGGGAGTTTGGAGGAACAATAAGAAGAAAACCTATTTTCTCTTCATTTAATGAAACACACCAAAAACCCAAAGACCCATAGCTAACCAAGACATACCACAGGATGAGCATCAATATCGACTAATGGCACAACTGGCAACACCACTCATCTGACTCCCTGGCAACCTGGGTTCGAAACCCAACAACCACACTTAATAAATCTTTATTTTATTTTTGCATCTCTCCAAGCCCAAACACATCCATAAAGCAACAAAACTCTGCGTAAGACCATCCAATAATATTAACAGCTGAAAAAGATAGAAACGGCCCGACTAAATTACCAAAATAATCCTAGGGCATACCTGAAAGACTAGGATGAAAACCTGGGCCATTACAGTTCGCTATCTTGCTCAACAACGGCTACAACAACCAACTCAGAACTAGGAGTACTTACCCAACAATGAAGGAGGGGCCAACTCCCGAAACTTCCCTCATAGGAATAAGTCCTGAGGGCAACGCCGCTTGTTCCCACCAAGCTAGCTCATAAAACAACAGGGAAACCAAATATTGATCAACACCAAGTATCACCTTGCTAACAATTCTAAAAACCAACGCGGAGGTTACTAAAAGAAACTCTAGCTTGCCAACCGTCTACAAGCTTCCAGCAACTCCACCGAGGACACTGCCTGGGTCTGACTGAGCTCTGGTGAGGCTCTCCACAACTCAGGGTTCCTCCAACAACCCTCGCAGACACACTACCGTCACACGATCCAACAGTCCACTGGCCGCACAGGCAATAACTCCCTCCAGCATCTCAACTATGCTAGCCAGCTCCAACTCCTCGAATATCCAAGAAGACTAGAACGCTATAAAATGTGTTATCCTCCTACTCAAAGCCTTAGCCACGTCGTAGCTTCTACCCAGGGTAAGAATCCAAACAAAACTCTTAGCAGTGACGATCAGAGACTACGCGGCTTTACTACCCCGCTCTTGTTTAGTACCAGCTGAACCACAACCATCGAACAACAAGGAGTTTCGTTAACCAGGTCAAGGTCCAACTAGCGTAACTTGCTTAAGCAACAACCCGACTACGAGCACGGTATCCTTACAACCAAAGTTAGGGCGATTGACAAGAACTAAGCCATGACACCTCAAGGACTGAGCACTGGTTTCTCAACACGAACCTCTCGTGGTTCTCAAAACGTAGACCATGGAACGAGCTACACAAAAGTACACCGGCGTGTACTGCTCCAATGTGATTCCTTAAGATCAAAATCCAACAGGAGCTCTCACACAAGGCAACTTTCTCCACCAAAAAGAGCCACATCTAGAAAGAGAGCAATAAGAGTTCAAACCCACACGGGGTCAACTCACAACGAAACGCCACATTGGCCAACTCACTCAACAAGAGCATAACAACACCAAGCTAACTTACCTCGTCCACCTATTGTGCTTAGCACAAACCATCCAACTCAAGGTTTTAACGCTGGATCAACCACGCATCATCGATACCCACTATTTTCAAACTAAGGGAACTCAAGGGTAGTTGAATCACACTACCAACAAACTGGCTCACAAGGCCACAACACCAGCGCGAAAACTCGGATGGCGGAGAATGGTCTCCTCCAAACAACATAGCTAGGAAACCCTAAGCTCCTCGAGCTAACAAACGCTGGGCTTTCACTGTCGAAATCAAAGGTGGACAAACTCCACTCTGAACATCACAGAATCTAAAGCTCTGCTTTTTACATGGTCTGAACACAACCTCCTTCTGGTGGCAATCAATTAAGCATGGTGCTCGACTAACCAGTCCATCCCGAGGATCACATCAAAACCACTCATAGGCAGTACTATGAGTGCAGCAGCTAAAGACTCTCTGGATACTATGATCCGACCGTCTCTAATCTTTTCACTAGCCAACATACTAACTCCCGAAGGAGCGGCAACAGTAAACTCGAACCCTAGGGGTTCCAATACTAAACAGGCTTGACTAGCAAATAAAGCAGAAATAAACGAGTGGGTCGAGCCCGAATCAAACAGCACATAAGCATAATGGTCCAAAACAAGTAAAGTACCTGCCACAGCTGCATCAGTCCTCTCGGCCTCCTGCCGAGTCGTGGCAAACACACGGCCTTGCTGTTGAGCCGGTCTAGCAACTGTCTCACCCTACGTACGGGCATGCTCTAGCCAGGTGACCCTCCTTGCAACACTTGAAGCATGCTCTGGGCCCTGCTCCACACAGACCATAATGAGTCTTACCACATGTTCGATAGTAAGGCGGCTGTCTCCCTACATTCTGCTGACGACCCTGATCTCTCGGCTGGAATAGACCCTGACGGCGCGGCTGACCTCTCTGATCAAATTTTCTCTTCTGTCCTGAACAGACTGAAGGACGATGTGCTACTGCTGGAGTCTGCCCTGGAGGGTACTTTTTGTTGTAGATCTTGGCCAATGCCATTGTCCTCGTATAGGTCTCCGGAGCCCGCCGATAAACTTCTTTATCTTAAGTTCCTCAGTGCCAACCAACTCTGGAGCAAAATAACTGTGCTCCAAAAACTTCCTCTCGTACTCAGCTATGGAGTCAGACCCTTGCTACAAATTATTGAACGCGTCAACCATCTCCTGTTGAGCCTCCTTACTGATGTACTGGGTCTTAAACTCAGACCTGAAGAATTCCCAAGTAGGGGGGTAGGGATCCTGCAGGTCTGCCTCTAAGGGTGGACTCCGACCACCACACTGTTGTGTCAGTGAGTGTAAAGACCCGACCCAAAAGGGGCTCTAAATGGGACTTTACCTCAATGCATGCAATCAAAGTTAAAGACAATATGCAGGAATGGCTTACGGATTCCAATTAAAAACAAAACATTCAAAACATTCAACTCAAAGTCAGACAATTTCCTGAAACCTGTCCCTGTCTCCAAGCACCTGTTTCAAGATAAATATATTTCTAAAAGTTTACTCTGATCAGAGATTTAATAAAGCATTCAAAACTTTAAACAGTTACAACCGTGCTGGAATCCGTAAAAACATTCAGAAAACAACCTAGGGCTCCGTGCCCGGCTACATGCATTAAGAGGAAATAAAACGATAAAGAGTCATAACATAAAAATCAGAGCTGGTTCCCATGATCACAGCTTCTCCTTCAGCCATCCTGTCTCGCACCTTGGTTACCTGTGGAAAACCACAAAAATAAGGGTGAGTAACGAATTACTCAGTAAGAATCCCCAATCGGGGTACAATACGATATACATGGTCATCTAGCCGAAAGATATGCAAGCTATGGATATAAACACAGAATAGAGCACATAGCTTAAATCCACATAAAAACCTCGAATGCCAACTCAGGGTCTTACTCCTGAAAATCCACCACACAATACGCACTATACGAGAAACAAGTCCCAGCCTCAGCCTGTCTACTGTCGATACGAAAGGTGCACTGGCTCACAATCCCAAGGAGCTCTCCAGTCGGCGCTATAATGAGCGTAACCGCTCACCGCATGCTACTGCTGACTCTAGGGGGTGCCGGGTCTAGTGGCAAGCTGCCCAGGTCCAGTCACCATGCCTAACTAAATCTCTGGATCGGTGTCACTGACATAGGGGTGTGAGACATGGACACGTGAACTATGTCAGCCTGAACCACCGCACCTGAGGCTAAGGAACCGGTCCTGGTAGGCTTACACCAGGAAGCCGTCCTTGCCCTATCAGGTGGCAATCAAAGGGCTACTGCCGAACACGCTAAGGACGTGCCGGCTGCCGGGGACGAGGCAATGCCAAGTCATCATCCCGACCGTTGGGGCATTTAACAGTCTGCCACCCTCACCCAAGATTGCAGGGCGAGCCGTTAGGGTTAGCTAAACCCTAACGGGATCAAGGACGGAGTACCGCCTCGTACGCCCCTGTCGTGGATGCAAGTTACGTTATGCATCCGGCCCGGAAGATGCTACCTACCTGAACTCTAAACTATAATATCAACAGCAAACAATCCAAAACAATCCAATACGTGCTCAACAGATACAACGAACCTAGCATGATACTACGAAGCAAGAATAGATACGAGCATGCCAGAACGGAACAACCTAGCATGGACTAACATGAGAAACAACATAAGAAATCATGCCAGTCGGAAATTTAGAACAGAGCACCTATCACTAAACATGCTGATAAACACAACAAGCATACAAAACAGCAATCACATATAATATCGCAGGGCCCACACAACTCCGGTAAGAAATCCTTACCTGGCCGAGAGGCAACTACACACAAAATCCTAAGCTGCGATCGAACCGGAGCTAGCTACCGAGAACCTAACAAACACAATAATAATCACAATCCATAGGCCCAAATATAATAAAATAAAAAAGGCTCGGCTCGGGAGCAACTTCACGCGGCGCGGCTGACACGCGGACGAGCAGGCAGCACGGTGAGGCTGCTGCTGGGCGCTGACGGGCGGCATGGGCCGCACGCTGGGCGCTGACGGGTGCAGAAGGGCGGCAGGGCTGCGCGCCCGCGCGCGCGGATGGGCTGACTGGGCGCAGGCCCACGACGACGGGCACGCGGGCGTTGGGTTTCGACGCGGACGCGGACGAGTGGGCGCACTAGCGACGCGGGCGTGCAGGTGAGAGCTCGGCTGGGCGATCTGGACGGCCACGACGGGTCCGTGCGCGCGATGGCGCTTCAGGCGCGTCTGGCGTCGACAGGCAGCACCGCAGCGCGGCGTCGCGAAGCGGCACCGCAGCGTCTGGCGCGCGGCGACAGTGTGGCGGGCGCTGGCTGCTCGGCAGTGGGGGTGGTCTTTGACGACCTCTTTGCTCGGCTCATTCTTTGCTCGGCTGGGACGACGCTTGATGGCCGAAGCTTGGCACGGGGAAGAAAATCACGGCAAGGGGGCTTGGGAGAGAAGCTTGGGTGGCCAAGAAGCTTTTGGAGAAGAAAGCCAAAAAACCTAATTTCCTTTCATTTAATCAAATGCACCAAAATCCAAGGACTCAAGGCTCACCAAGATATGCTGCGGAAAGAGTAACAAAAACTGCTCGAGGCTCAACTGGCAACGACACCCAACTGACCTCCCAGACCACCTGGGTTGGAAACCCACCAAACACCTCTTTGCACCACCATTTTTCTTTTGCATCTCACCATGCCCAAACACAACCACAAAGCCTCAAAATCCCACTGAAGACCAACAAATAATTTTTAACAACTGCAAAAGACATAAACGGCAATGACGGCCCGACCAAATTACCAAAATGCCCCTAGGGCATACCTAAAAGACCGGGATGAAAACCTGGGCCATTACAATACTCCCTCCTTTTTATGACTTTCGTCCTCGAAAGTCCTTAAGACTGAAACGACTCAGGATACCACAATCTCATCTAGTCCTTTCCGCTCACGCACTGTCCAACCTCAAACTTCAAACTCTAAAACTCTAAAAGTGCGCACTGTCCAACCTCAAACTCTAAAACTCGACGCCGAACATCGACGTAACTTTTCTGCCTGCTCTGTGCTGACAACACTAGCTCTAAACTCCTGCACATCACCTATGGTCAAATGCAGCAACTCAGGACCCAAAACAAAACTGATGGCCACCAACCTTTTCCCAGAACACTAGAAACCTGCAACATTTACCATACTACGCTTCAACGAAACCAAATGAACTAACAGTTGGGAACTGCTATCTGAGGCAACCTCATAAAATCCAACACTGGTTCCCGCTGCCTAACCACGGAAACACCAACTCACCACAAGCTCCCAAAGGATCTGGCTCACTCCTAAAAAAAAAATCATCGGTCAGAGGGTGAAAACACTACAAGAACTGCACTCGACTCACAAGCCTCTACGAACGCTCTCCAGAACCACGGTTCTTCAACGCACTGTCTAGAAAAACCTTTGTTGCCACACCCTGGTGCCAACAACTCCAGCCTGAAACTGACATGCCTCTACTCCATAGAAATGGCCTGTCCACACAAAACGAGGTGCGAGCTCTAGCTACTGAAACCAATCCTCCAAAAATCTTAACTCACACAACAACCTCGACTAACTGACAGCTCCTACACGAAAACTTACAATCCAACAACTTGAGTGCTACGCACCCAGAAGCTCAAACAACTACAAACTGCATAGCTATGCCAATCCACTCAACTCTAGCTCGACTCAAATCACTGGCTGGACAAGTCAGCCTGCCAACAACCGGGCCCCAGAGGCTCCCTCCACCAAACTTACCTCCATGCAAGCAACGAAACGAAGCTTGCCTCAAATATGAAACACATCTCACAAGTCCAAACGACAACACATACAGGCTTAACCCTCTAGCTTAGGCTTATTGCACCATCCCACCGAAACTTCATAAACGGAACTCCACTACTCGGTTAACACCAACTACCAAGAACCAGAATACTAACAATGGCAGGCAGAGCACAAGCTACACTAACCAGCAAGGATCCCTCAAAAGGTCAACACCCTAATCCAACCACAATAGTGCAAACTCAACCCACAACTGATACAAATGGGTTCTTCAACTACAAAGGTGCAACAGCTCCCAGGCCAAACACATAAAGAACCTTAACCAACTAGGCCCAACACTCACAAGAGCAGAACAACCCTTACTGCAACTTCCAGAACACCACACAAGAGTCCGCTTAACTGGACAAACGACTGCTTCCAATCAACCAACAACTTTTCCCTCTTGCTAGCACCACTACCACCAACTCCAAGACCAAGGAATAACCTGACGACTCCAAAGGAGAAACAGTTCCTTACAAGCGGAAAACCAAAGGACAGAGAGCTCCACACACGCTGGCTGTCTTGCTCCGCTAAAGCAACAACATCTAAATCTCACGGGGGCAACAATAGGGGGGTTCCACCACAGACTGAACCGCCAACCACAAACTAGCCAAGACACACCTCCACACCAAAGGAGGGCAACTCTCTACATCCTGGAAACAGGAAACAACGGAGAAGGACGAAACACTCGATCCACGAGCAAAACTAACTTCAAGCAACTCAAAAACCACACCTTGGTCAACACCAAGCACCAACTTGCCACCATACCGGAACCAATCCGGACTCTACTCCAAACAAACTCTGGCTTGCTAGCCTACCAAAACTGCCAGCAACTCACCCGAGGTCCACAACCTACACGACTCAAGCTTGCCAACTGAAACTCACTACCTGGGTCTGACTGAGCTCTGGTGAGGATGTTCACAACTAGGGCTCTTCGGCAACCCTCAAACACATTGTCTTCTAGCGGTCTAACAGCCAACTGCCTGAACAAACAACTCCCTTTTTCCAGCAACACAACCATGCTGGCCTGCTCCGAATCTCGAAACCAAAAAGACCAGAAATGCTTCAGAATGTGTCATCCTCCTACTCAAAGCATCAGCCACAATGTAGCTTCCACCCAGGGTAAAGATTCCGAGCAACACTCTTAGCAACTACGATCAGGAACTACGCGGCTTCACTACAACCACCATTTGTTCAATACCATCTGAACTCCAACCAAGAACAACAAGAGGTTCCACCAACCAAGCTTAGGTCCAACCTAACAAAACCTACCTAAGCAACAACCCAACTACGAGCACGGTATCCTTACAACCTCCACTGAAGCCTTACAACATCCATCTGGAGTCCAACTTCTCCAAGAACTGAGCACCAGTTCTCCAATGCAAACCCTATATGGTTCTGAAACTCTCACCACCAGAACGAACTACACAAAACACACTTTTGTGCACAACTCTCAAGCTTCCTTCAGAGATCCAAGACTAACAGGTGCTTCCCAAAAGGCAACACTAACTTCTGGTAGAGATACCATCAACCAAAGGAACACCAAAAGTTCCATCTCCACACGATACACGAAGCAGTGGCAACCTTGCTCTGCTAAAACATAACGATACCAAACCGAACTTACTTTATACCAAGTCTCTACCAAGTGTGCTTTACACATAAGGCAACCAACTCATCTCATAAGGCATCCAACTCATCTCATAAGTATCCAACTCACGGCCCCTCTGCTAGACCAAACTCGCATCTACGATGCTCAACACTCCTCAGATTTAGGCACTCCAAGGTAGTTGACCGCACTACCAACCACAAAGATCTTTTGGCCTTAACACTAGCGTGAGACTCACGCGCACTAACACTTACCAACCGTCAACCTGCTGACTTACTCAACCCCCAGTAACACTGGGAAGGGGCTCCAGCTCCTCTCGAACATCTTTTCACTTGTAGTCCTTCGACTACCACTGAACTAGCCCTCTTGCACGACCTAAACAAGTGCAACTGCCATAAACGGATCCAAAGGCTAAAGGAGTGCGCTGAACTCCAGACGAATTATAGAACCATCTGTCCTACTCGTGCCAAACTCAGGCCTGAACCAGACTTAGTGCCAAAGCGGCACACCAACCAATGCACCTCAAGTGCCACTACTACCAAATCCACATCTTACCACAAATGGGGCCAGCAAGGTCACAACCTCAAGTGACAAAAAACTATGGCTAGGCATACAAGGGCTCAAAACTCAAACAACCCTGACTATGGCATCTCATCTAACTGAAGTCTCACGGCCTACTCTTGCATCTCCACATGATGCTAACCAAAACTCTGACCGGCTCTCTCAACATGCGGCAGCTAGCTCTACTCTAGGAGCTCAACATAAGAAGAGTGCTCAACTCTACCAGACAACTGGGGAAACCACCAACGGTTGACGTCCGATGGGTACACTGCTCGCTGCACCCTTAACCACTAGGTTCCAACTTACTGGCTGCAAAACAACAACACTTTACAAGAGAACAAAGATGTCTCAGCAACCTCCTTGAAGGCTACCAACTCTGCAGCTACTCATTGGGCAATCAAACAATCTGCTAAGGTTCAAGATCCACACCTGAACTACCCAGGCTAGTCCACACTGGAATCTGCTCCACAAGCATCAACATGGGCAAAAGCCAAAGCTAACTCCTCTCCAGGAGTGGTACTCCAGGGCAAAACACCTCCACCCTCTCTCTAGGGGAAACTAACAGCTGGGCCACACCGCAAGGGCCTACGAGAGTCTAATCTCTTCCTCTCTCTGGGACGGTGTCCCAGCGGTATCTGAATCTATCTGGATACCCTGACAAGCTGCAAACATACATCTTACACTGCGGGAAGTTGGCATGATGGTGCTCAGGACCCAAACCAACAACGAGTCAGAACCTGCTCGTCTCCGCTCCACAACTGTGATGAACCCGACCCAAAACATGGTCCTAAACCGGGGTTCTCACTCAGCATGCAAGTTAAATATGATAACAAGCGGTTTAGTGCTAATATTTAAAAACCTTTCAAAACATATGAGAAGGGGGAACCCTTAAAACAGAACCAACAGTTTTCATTTAAACAATCCAACGAAGTAAAACAACCTGGCCAGTATTTATAAAAATATACAATACAATTTAAACCACGTTTTAAACAATGTTCCCCTAGGACTCCTGTCCATCTACATGTTGAATAAACAATGCAATAATAAATGACAGAGTGTCGGCGGCTCCCCATGATCAATCAGCTCCCTCCGCTAGCCTATTATGGGTAGAGTTGGCATCAAGGATGCGTGGTTGATCCAGTGTTAGAGCCATGAGTTGGATGGTTGAAGTGGAGCAATTAGTAGGCACATTGGTATGAGGTATGTCAGCTTGGTGTAGTTATACTCTTGTAAGAGTGTGTTGACCAATGTAGCTTTTCGTGGTGAGTTGACCCCGAGTGGTTTGAACTCTCGTTGCTCCTTTGCTAGTTGTGGCTCTATTGGGAGGCAAAAGTTGCCTTGTGTGAGAATACTTGTTGGTTTGGATCTTAAGGAACCAAGTTGGAGCTGTACACGCCGGTGTACTCCTGTGTAGCTCGTTCCGTGGTGTATTTTTCAAGAACCACGAGGGGTTTCGGGTTGTGAAACCAGTGCTCAGTTCTGAGGAGTGAGAACTTTAGTTCTTGGCAAGTGCCCTAACTTGGGTTGAGAGGTTACCGTGCCGGTAGCCGGGTTGTTGCGTACGCAAGTTATGCTAGTTGGCCCTTGACCTGGGAAAAGGCATTTCTTGTTGATCGATGGTTGGAGTTCAGTTGGAACTGATCCAGGGCGATGGTAGTAAAATCGCGGAGTTTCTGGCCGCCATGGCTAAGAGAGTTGTTCGGATCCTTACCCTGGGTAGAAGCTACGATGTGGCTGATGCTTTGAGCAAGAGGAAGTTTGGGTCTTCTCGTTGTTCCCGCCAGTGGATAGCGAACTCGCCGAGCAGGCCAGATCTAGGGTCGCGATCTGCGCCGACTGCAGGTTAGAGCTCAGGATCGTCAGCAGAGCGGGGCCAGGCAGCCGGCTCATTGCATCAAGTGTGGTAAGGCGCTTTTCGGATTGTGTGGAGCATCGCCCGTGCTTGATACAGATGTGGCAAGGAAGAGCTTTTGGCCAGCACAGTTGAGATGTTGGAGAGAGATGTGCTCGTGTAGCCAGTTGTCTGTTAGACCGTTTGACGACAGTGTGTCTCGGAGGGCGATCGGAGGAACCCTAAGTTGTGGAGAGCCTCACCAGAGCTCAGTCAGACCCAGGCAGTGTTCCTCGGTTGAGTTGCTAGATGCTTGTTGTCGGTTAACAAGCTAGAGTTGTTCTTGGTAACCTCCACGTTGATTTTCAGAATTCTTAGCGAGGTGGTGCTTGGTGTTGACCAAGGTTTGGTTCCCATGTTGTTTCGTGAGCTAGCTCGGTTGTGTGGACCCTGCGATGCTTTCTTGATTGTGCCTTATATGCATGTTTACTTCTATGAACATGATTAGTGGATAGGACAGCTTGTGATTGCATTCTTGCTAGCATGTTTGCCTGTTTGTACATGTTAGTGCCATGCTAGGATTGTTCTTCCAAAGATGCTTGAGATTCCCGCTTTAAGTTCGTAGTATCATGCTAGGTTATGTGTGATTGATGTTGATATGTATGTCTAGCCAGAATCGGTTATTTTGTACTCTTAGCTAGTATAGTAGAGTTTGTCATCATCCGTAGGCCGAGAGCGGACATAACGTACTTTGTCCCCACACGGTCGGGAGTAGAGCGAAGCATAACGTACATTGCTTCCCCGGCGGCCGATGTGGATTTAGCTACCACATCGGCATAAGCCTAGTTTGTAGCTCACTAGAGCGGAACCTGCGAAAGGTGCAAGCCTGCCTTGGCGGTTCTTAGCTTCAGTTGGTGGTACAGCCGCACAGATGAGTACCGAGGGCCTCGCACTCATCATTCGGTGACACCGTTTCCGAGTCTTTAGGCATGCGTGCACTGCCCGCGTAGTTTTTGTACTTAGGCCCCACATTTATGTCGGTTGCAAGCAGCATGCGGTGTGCGCGCACGCCAAGTTAGTCGCCGGTTCGAGAGCTCCCGGGCTAATGTTCGTGAGTACACCGCTTCTTCCGATTTAGAGCCGGACTTGGGTACTCTCCGATAGTCCAGATTTGTTAGCGAGGTAAGAGGCCCTTGAGAACACCCATTGGGATTGGCTTTTGAGTGATCATATGGTCGAGGAGAAAGACCCTCGAGGGTGTCGGACATCTTTGGGATCGGTTTTGAGCCGATCAATTGGCCGAGGGAGAAAGACCTCGAAGATGTCCCGGGATTGGTTATGAGAGCCAATCATTAGGCCGGAAGTAGGAGACTTCCGAGGATTCCAGATTCTGCCTTGTAAGCTCGTTGAGCTATGATCTGTGTTGGTAACTGTTTGCATGTATACTAGGGTGCCAGATGATTGATGTATCGTATTGTACCCCGGTTGGGGATTCTTACTCAGTATGTTTATACTCACCCTTATTTATGTGGTTTTCCACCAGGTAACTTGGGACAAAGACCGAGACGGCTAGCGGAGGGAGCCGATTGATCATGGGGCGCCGCACTCTGTCTTTATTGTTTGCATAATTTGTTCAAAGATATAGATTTTACAGGAGTCCTAGGGGGACGTTTTTAAAAGTTGTTTAAATTGTATTGTATGATTTTATAAACACTGGCCAGGCTTGTTTTACTTTGTTGGCTTTGCTTAAATGAAGGTTGTTGTTTATGTTTTAAGTGTCCCCGCTTTTAAATGTTTTGAAAGGTTTTAAATATGAGCACTAAACCGCTTGATGAAGTATTTAACTTGCATGCTGAGTGAGAACCTAGGTTTACGACCGTGTTTTGGGTCGGGTCCTTACACAACTTGTGTTTGATTTCCTGCTAGCATGTTTGCTTGTTTGTACATGTTAGTGCCATGCTAGGTTTGTTCTTCCAGCATGTTTATGATTCCTGCTTTAAGTTCGTAGTATCATGCTAGGCTATGTGTGTATAATGTTGATTATGTATGTTTAGCCAGGAATCATTTATTCTGCACTCTTAGTTAGAACAGTAAGGTTTGTCGTCATCCAGAGGTTGAGAGTGGACATAACGTACATTGTCCCCACCGGTCGGGAGTTACAGTGAAGCAGAACGTACATTGCTTCCCCCCGACAGCCAATGTGGATTAGCTACCGCATCGGCATAAGCCTAGTTTGTAGTCTGTTAGAGCAGAACCCTGCCAACGATGTAATCCTACCTTGGCCGGTTCTTAGCTTCAGGTCGGTGGTACAAGCTGTTACAGATGAGTGCCAAGGGCGCGCACTACTGTGTTTAGTGACACCGCTTTCGAGTCTTTAGGCATGCGTACCTGGCCCGCTTAGTTTGTCCCTAGGCCCCCACATTTATGCTGGTTGTAGCAGCATGCGGTGTGAGAGCTCCCCAGGCTGATGTTCGTGAGTACACCACTTCGTTCCAGTTTAGAGCCAGACTTCGGGTACTCTCCCGTTAGTCTAGTTTATCTAGCCCAGGGTAAGAGGCCCTCGAGGACACCCATTGGGATTGGTTTTTGAGCTGATCATACGGTCGAGGGAGAAAGACCCTCGAGGGTGTAGGACATCTATTGGGATCGGTTTTTGAGCTGATCATACGGCTGAGGGGGAAAGACCCTCGGGGATATCACGGGGTTGGTTATGAGAACTAATCATTAGGCCAGAAGTAGGAAACTTCTGAGGATTCCAGATTTTGCTTTGTAAGCTCGTTGAGTTATGATCTGTGTTGGTAACTGTCTGCATGTATACTAGGGTGCTAGATGACTGATGTATTGTATTGTACCCCGGTTGGGGATTCTTACTGAGTATGTTTATACTCACCCATATTTCTGTGGTTTTTCCCCCAGGTAACTTGGGACAGCACCAGGACGGCTAGCGGAGGGAGCTACATGATCATGGAAGCTGTCGGCACTCTATCGAGTCTTCTTTATTTGCATTGTTTATTCAGCATTTAGTTGGACTGGAGTCCTTAGGGAAAACTTCGTTATTGATGTTTGAAACTATTTTAAGAGTTTTAAAAATACTGGCCAGGCTTGTTTTTACTTTATTGGTTTTGCTTAATGAAAACTGTTGGTGACGTTTAAAATGTTCCCCGTTCATTGATGTTTGAAAAGTTTTAAATATGAGCACTAAACCGTTTGTAAACATACTTTACTTGCATGTTGAGTGAGAACCTAGGTTTAGGACCGTATTTCGGGTCGGGTTCTTACATGCGCAACGCTGGTCGCAGCAACAAGACTTGGTGCAACTAGGCGATGCATTGGTTGTGGTTCACTTATGCGGCGCTCATGGCGTGCGGTTGCAGCAATCCCTCGACCAGATGGCGGTGCTGCGCTGGGGGCTAACGCAAAGGCAAGACAACGTGCGCAAGGAGACTGATGATGGCCTACAGAATGCGTGTGAGCGCAATCGATGAGCAGGCTGGCTGGGTGACACAGCTGCGCACGGGTTGACGAAGAGCTGCCTTCGCTGCGCTTCACTGGGTCGAACGGACGGGGCCACTGCTGGCCGTGCGCCGGCGGCAACAAGGCTCGGCTGGCTCTACTACGGCGGTACTAGTGCTGCTGGGGCGAACGCCTGGGTAGAAACTCACTCACAACACACTCGATGCTTGGCTCAGCTCCTAGTTCTTTGCTCGGGTTCTTGGAGAAACGGCAAGGAGGCAAAATCTTGGAGAATTCGACAAGAAGATGATGGGGAGGGTGAGGGAACTCGAGCTGTAAAGAGAGGGGTTAAAAAATTGATTTCTCTCTTTTCTTTCTTAAATAGGTTAAGCAATTCCTTCCCTGGGCTTTCCCCCTTCGAGTCCACGCTGAAACAAACCTTTCGCTTTAATTAAACTCATTTAATCCAAGCCTCCAAACCCCTTCAGGTCAAGGGTTTGAATCTCACAAGCATCACCTTTTATTTTCTATTTTTAAAACTCATTTAAACCAAGCTCCGAACTCCAAAACGACCAAGGTTCGAGCCTTGGCAAGAGCACCTTTAATTCTTTAATTTGCACTTAACCAAACTACCTCCAAGCTTCCGAACAACCAACACAACTTCCTAGACTTGCAACCAACAAACCATCAAGCCTTGGCAAAGGACAGGAATATCCCTGAAACCTGATTATCCTTAAAACCGGTCTTGTGGGCAAAGTGACCAAAATGCCCTCAAGGAGTAAATAGCTCTAACGGCCCAATCGAACAACGAAATAATGAACCTAAAACACCTGGGAAACTAGCATAGAAATTTGGGTTGTTACATTCATCCCACGACCAAGCCATCGCCCAAAGCCGCAGCGATAGCCTGTTCGCAGCCGCCAGCGTCCAGCCCGCAACACAGTAGCGTTGCGTCGCCTTGCCTTGCTCGCACACGTAGCCACCCGCATCGCCCAGCCTTGCGTTGCTTCGCTGCAGCGACCCTCACAGCAGCCCCTTACGACCCCTTCGCCAGAACTCAACCGAGGCCCCGTGCACGTCTAGCCTGCCTGCTTGCTCGCAGCCACAAGTACCTTGCCTAGCCAGCTATTGTGCCGTGTGCTTTGCCTCGTCGAGAGCTTGGGACTGAGTTTTTGTTGCCTTCTCGGTGGGTAATGCTCGATCCCTTCGTCTTTTGTGAATTAGATGTTTCTAGCTGTTGGTTTTAATGTGGGTTGTCTCCATTATTTGCCTAGGTTGTTCGGGTTGTCTTTGCAGCTCGAGAGTCGTTGATTACTGTTGTATTTATTTTTTGCTTACCTCCAGGTAAGGATTTCTTACCGGGGTTGTGTGGACCCTGCGATATTATCATGATTGTACCATGTATGCCTGTAATTGTTATGGGCATGTTACTGGATAGGACAGCTTGTTGATTGATCTCTGCTAGCATGTTTACCTTTGTTTCTACATGTTAGTGCCATGCTAGGTTTGTCCTTCCAGCATGTTCTGTGATTTCTGCTTTAAGATCGTAGTATCATGCTAGGTTATGTGTTTGTATTATTGAGCATGTTTGTTTAGCCAGGAATCGTTACTTTGAAATCTTAGATAGAACTGTTAGGAATGTCATCATTCAGAGGCGGAGAGCAGACATAGCGTACTTTGTCCCCACCAGTCGGGATTCCGTGTCATGCATAACGTACTTTGCTTCCACCTCGGCAGCCGATGCTGATTAGCTCCCGCATCGGTATAAGCCTAGTTTGTAGCCTGCTAAAGCAGAACCCAGCCAACGGTGTATGGCTACTTTGGTCGGTTCTTAGCTTCAGGTCGGTGGTACATGCTACTATAGTTGAGTGTCGAGGACCTCGCACTACTGTATTGAGTGACACTGTAACTGCCTTGCTTTTCATCCCAGTCTTCCAGGTATGTCGTAAAGGTATTTTGGTAATTTGGTCGGGTCGTTAGGGCTGTTTCTGTCCTGGTCTCATACCACTATGTACAGTGACACCGATCCAGAGATTCTTTTAGGCATGCGTACTAGACCAGGGCAGCTTGCCCTAGACCCAGCACCTCCCTAGTTTGCAGCAGCATGGGGTGTGTGTCCACGCTCATTACAGCCCCGACTGAAGAGCTCCTCACGATCTTGAGTTCAGTGCACCTTTCGTATAATCAGTATAGCAGAAAAGTTGAGGCCGAGACTAGTTTCTCGTAGAGTTCCGAGTTTTAAGATCACTCCCAGAGTAAGACTGTAAGATAGCATCCGTTTATATTTATGTATGGATTAAAGCAAAGTGCTTTCTTCAGTGTTTGTATTTATAGCCTGCTTACATTCTGCTAGATGACCAGTTGTATCGTATTGTACCCCGGTTGGGGATTCTTACTAAGTAATTCGTTACTCACCCTTACTTTTGTGGTTTCCACAGGTAACTAGGGCTCGAGACTGGATGGCTAAAGAAGGAGCTGCTGATCATGGAATCCTGCTGTTTTATCTCTAAGTCTTATGTTACAGATTTTTTCTTTATATATATTCTTTGAAAGCATGTAGTTAGGGCACGAAGCCCTTAAGATGTTTTGGATTGTATCTGAATTCTGTCTATTCATTGAAATGATTTGGAACTGAATGTTTGAAATAAATCTCTGATCAGAGTACGTTTTGAATTATTTATAACTTGGAACAGGTGCTTGGAAACAGGGACAGGTTTGAGGATGTTTTTATGCTTACTAGTTTAATGGATGATTGAAAGTTTTAAAGTTATACATAATCTGGATGGCAATCTTGCATAACTTATTTAGGTTTTAAAAGCATGCATTGAAGTAAAGGCCTAGGTTAGGACCTCTTTCGGGTCGGGTCTTTACAGACACCGCTTCCTAGTCATTAGGCATGCGTACCTAGACCGAATAGTTTGTCCCTAGGCCCTCACATTACGCTGGTTTGCAGCAGTATGCGGTGTGCGCGCACATTCATAGGTTGCCGGTTCGGAGAGCTATCCCTGGGCTAATGTTCGAGAGTACACTACTTCCGTTCTAGTATAGAGCCAGACTTCGGGTACTCTCCCGTTAGTTAAGTAATTGCTAGTCGAGGGTAAGAGACCTTCGAGGACACCTATTTGGGATCATTTTTTTAACTGGTCATGTGGCCGAGGGAGAAAGACCCTCGAGGGTGTCTGACTGTAACCCAGGTTTTCAACCCTGTCTTCCAGGTATGTCCCGGTCATCCCGTTTCTGTCTTCTCAGCTGTTTATATTCTTGGATGTTCAAAATTAGGGTTTGGTTGCATTCTGGTTGAGTTTGGGTGTTGAGAGTTGCAAAAATAAAATAAAGGGTTTTTGGTAGAAAATAGATGCAGCTGCTGAGGCTTGAGCCAGGGTGGCTAGGAAGATAAAATGAGGTTTTGCCAGTCAAGCTACAGGTAGTTTTTTATACTCATTCCGCAGGTTATCTTGGTTTGCCTTGGTTTTCGTGACTTAAGTGAGTTTGATTAAAAACTACCTTGTCTCCTTCCCAAACCCCCTTGTCGCAATCCATTCCTCCAGAACTCACCGTGCCTTGAGATTTCTAGCCTCTCAAGAGCTTCGATCGATCATTTTCGGTCGAGAGTAGCCCCTTTACAGCCATATCACCGATCGCCCATCGCCCTTGCAGCCGCACGGCGTCACCCAGCCGTGCAGCAGCGCAGCCGTAGCCCCTGTCGAGCCGCATAGCCCCGCTTTGCCCTCGTAGCCGCATTGCCCCGCTTTGACCGAGCCACACTCCCGAGACCGCACTCACGCCAATAGCCCAGCCTTACCGATCCCATTCCCGCGCCCTGTGGCTCACACCCGATCGCAGCCCTTGTCGCAGCAGCAGCCGTCGCTCACCCCGTCAGCACGCCCTAGCCGAGCCGTGTGCCTTGCAGCCGTCCGTCCTCATGCCAGCCTCGAGTCGTGTGAGTTGCTTCCGACCGAGTCGAGTTCTGTTTGTATTTTACCTAAGGCCTATAGTTTGTGATGTTTGCTGTTTGTTTGTTGGGTTCCTGATAGCTAGCTCGGGTTCGGTTGCAGCTTAAGGTCCTTGTTGTGTGTTTCACCCTCTGACCCAGGTAAGGATTTCCTACCGAAGAAGTGTGGGCCCTGCGATATTTCTGTGATTGTTGATTGTATGTCTGTTTATGTTTATCAGCATGTTAGTGGATAGGTGCTTTGTTCTGAATTCCCACTGGCATGATTCTCGTGTTATTTCTCATGTTAGTTCCATGCTAGGTTGTTCTGTTCTGGCATGTTTGTTATCTGTTCTTGCTTCAAGGTTCCATGCTAGGTTCATTGATTCTGCTGAGCATGTGTTAGTATGTTTGCTGTTAGCTGTTTATAGCTTAGAGTTCTGATAGGTAGCATCATCCGGGTGAGGATGCATAGCGTAACTTGCATCCGTGGCAGGGACGTGCGTGGCAGTACTCCTTCCCTGATCCGTTGTTAGGGTTTAGCTAACCTTAATGGCAGCCCAGTGCAATCTTGGGTGAGGGTGGCACACTGTTAAATGTCCCATCGGTCGGGGGAATGACGAGGCATTGCCTTGTCCCCAACAGTCGTCACGACCTCAGCATGTCGGCAGTAGCCCTTGATTGCCACCTGATATGTAACGGCCAAGTTTTCCATTCCAGTTTCCCAGGTACTCTCGGTTCAGTATTGGGGCAATTGGTTGGGCCTTTAGAGCTTTTTAACCCTTAGGGGTATTTTGGTCTTTTTGCTCCCCATTCAGAGGTTGAGGATTTCCAGGACTTCAGGGTCATCTCGGCCTTCATTGAGACTTGACTGATGTTAGTTGCAAGACCCAAGGAGTTTGGGTTAGTTGTTTAGAAGTTCGGAGGCATTCCGGTTAATGGCAAAATTAATTGAAAATTAATTGGTCCCATTGGGATTTGAACCCTTGCCCTAATGGTGAAGTTGGAGTTTTTAGAAAAGGAGTTTTAATTAAAAAGAAAAAGGGTTGCTTCAGCCGGGACCCGTAGAAGGAAGCCTTGGGAAGGGAATTTAGGTCTCATGACCTATTTAAAATAGGAAAAAAGAAGGAAAATAGGGAAAACCCTCTTTGCTTCCCTTGGTAGCCTCAATCTCTCTCTCTCTCACTCTCTCCTAAAACCAAGCCACCCAATGGGCACCACACACCGAGCCCACCACCCACCACACACCGAACCACACCAGCCCGCACAACAAGCCAACAAGCCATCGCACCAGCACCGCACCGCCACTGGCCGCTCGCCCTTTGCCTCGCCTCGCCCGCCGCCGCATGCCTCGCCGTCGGCGTCGTTCGCTGCGCCGCCAGCGCCGCGCACCGAAAGCCACACCTGCGAGACGGGACGCTTCGCCCGCCGCGCCGCCCCAGCCGAGCCCGCTCGCTCGCGCGTCGTCTCCACACCATACGCCATGCCACGCGCGCCTCTCGCTTCGCCTTGCGCGCGCCCAGCCAACGCCGTGCCAGGCCCGAGCCGGCGTCCTTCTGCACCACCAGCGCCGCCAAACACGCGCTCCTTCTTTGCGAGAACCCGTGTCCTCTCGGTTGGTAATTCTCGAGCCTTTTCCCTTTTAGATTTTTAAGTCTCTTTGGTGCTGATATTTATTTAGGATGCTTTTATTATGCCTAGGTTGCTCGGGTTCGTTATAAAGCTCGAGGGTCTTATTTGATTCGTGATAGCTAATTTCCACTTGTTTCCAGGTAAGGATTTCTTACCGTGGTTGTGTGGACCCTGCGATGCTTTCTTGATTGTGCCTTATATGCATGTTTACTTCTATGAACATGATTAGTGGATAGGATGACTTGTGATTGCATTCTTGCTAGCATGTTTACTGTTTGTACATGTTAGTGCCATGCTAGGATTGTTCTTCCAAATGCTTGAGATTCTGCGCTAAGTTCGTAGTTCCATGCTAGGTTATGTATGGTTGCTGATTATTGTGTATGTTAGCCAGGAATCGTTTATTCTGTACTCGTAGGTAGTGTAGTAGGGGTTGTCATCATCCAGAGGCTGAGAGCGAACATAACGTACCTTGTCCCCACCGATCGGGAGTAGAGTGAAGCATAACGTACATTGCTTCCCCCCGCAGCCAATGAGGATTAGCTACCTCATTGGCATAAGCCTAGTTTGTAGCCTGCTAGAGCGGAACCCCGCCAGCGGTGCAAGCCTGCCTTGGCCGGTTCTTAGCTTCAGGTCGGTGGTACAGGCTGCATAGATGAGTGCCGAGGGCCTCGCACTACTATGTTCAGTGACACCGCTTCCGAGTCTTAGGCATGCGTACCTGGCCCGCGTAGTTTGTACTTAGGCCCCCACATTTACGCCGGTTGCAACAGCATGCGGTGTGCACGCACACGCATTAGTCGCCTTTTCGGAGAGCTTCCCCGGGCTAATGTTCGTGAGTACACCAGTTCCTTCCAGTTTAGAGCCAGACTTCGGGTACTCTCCCAATAGTCCAGATTTATAGCGAGGGTAAGAGGCCCTTGAGGACACCCATTGGGATTGGCTCTTGAGCTAATCAATTGGTCGAGGGAGAAAGACCCTCGAGGGTGTCGGACATCTTTGGGATCAGTTTTCGAGCTGATCAATTGGCCGAGGGAGGAAGACCCTCAGAGATGTCTCGGGATTGGTTATGAGAACCAATCATTAGGTCGGAGGTAGGAGACTTCCGAGGACTCGAGATTTGCCTTGTGAGCTCGTTGAGCTAAGATGCGTGTTGATAACTCTTTGCATGTGTACTAGGCCGCTAGATGATTGATTGCATCGTATCGTACCCCGGTCGGGGGTTCTTACTGAGTATGTTTATACTCACCCTTATTGTGGTTTCTTCCACAGGTAACTTGGGACAGCACCGAGGCGGCTAGCGGAGGGAGCTGGGGGATCATGGATGTTGCTGACTCTCTGTCGTGTCTTATTTTATTGTTTTTTAATTCAGCATGTAGTTGGACTTTGGTCCGTAGGGAAAAACTTATGATTTGAACTTATGATTTGAACTTATGAGATAGTAGTACTACGTTGACTGTTGTCATGGTCCCTGTGGTGCAAGAGTTTGCAGATGTTTTCCCTGAAGAGTTGCCGGGTTTACCCCCGAAGAGGGAGCTAGACTTCACCATCGAGTTGGAGCCAGGGACTCTTCCTATTTCTAAAGCCCCGTATCGTATGGCGCCAGCTGAGTTGAAAGAACTCAAAGTGCAGTTGCAAGAGATGCTGGATCGAGGTTTCGTTCGACCGAGTGTGTCCCCGTGGGGAGCACCCGTCCTGTTTGTTAAGAAGAAGGATGGATCCATGCGCTTATGTATAGACTATAGAGAGCTGAATAAAGTCACGGTGAAGAATAAGTATCCCCTGCCGCGTATAGATGATCTGTTTGATCAGCTTCAGGGAGCCTCAGTGTTTTCTAAGATTGATTTGAGGTCAGGGTACCATCAGCTGAGGATTCGGGATGCAGATATCCCAAAGACCGCGTTCAGATCGAGGTATGGTCATTATGAGTTCGTGGTCATGTATTTTGGACTTACGAACGCCCCTGCAGCGTTTATGGACATGATGGACAGAGTGTTCAAGGCATTCTTGGATAACTTTGTCATCGTATTCATAGACGACATTTTGATTTATTCCAAGACAAAGGAGAACCATGCTTCGCATTTGAGGCAAGTTTTGGCAGCATTGCGAGAGAACCAGTTGTTCGTAAAGTTCTCTAAGTGTGAATTCTGGCTAGAGAGAGTAGCCTTCCTTGGGCATATCGTGTTGAAAGATGGCATAGCGGTGGACCCCGCAAAGATAGAGGCAGTCAGTTCATGGGCTAGACCGACGACGGTCGCCGAGATTCGCAGCTTTCTGGGACTGGCAGGTTATTACCGGCGTTTCGTGAAAGACTTTTCCGCTAAGGCAACACCCCTAACCCGTCTGACCAAGAAGGGTGTTGACTTCGTTTGGGATGCCAGGTGTGAGGAGAGTTTTGCCCAGCTTAAGCTCAGTTTGACGACAGCACTAGTGTTGGCAGTTCCTGAGGGAACAAGAGGTTTCATAGTTTATAGTGATGCTTCCAAGCACGGCTTAGGTTGTGTGTTGATGCAACATGGGAAGGTGATAGCTTATGCTTCCCGTCAGTTGAAGCCTTATGAGAAGAATTACCCAACTCATGATATGGAGTTGGCTGCTGTTGTTTTTGCCCTAAAGATTTGGAGGCACTACTTGTATGGTGAGAAGATTCAGTTGTTCACGGACCACCAGAGCCTCAAGTATTTCTTCACTCAGAAGGAGTTGAACATGAGGCAGAGGAGGTGGCTCGAGTTGGTAAAGGACCACGACTGTGAGATCTTGTATCATCCTGGAAAAGCCAATGTTGTGGCTGATGCGCTAAGCAGGAAGATGTCGCATTCAACAGCTTTGCTGAGCTCCCAAGTTGAATTGTGAAAGGAGTTTGAGCGAGCCGGTATCGCAGTTTTGTTGGGAGAGGTTACCGCCAGGGTAGCCCATCTATCAGCTCAGCCGTCGCTTAAGCAGAGGATCATCGACAGTCAGCTGAGTGATCCCAAGTTAAAGAGATTGCTCGAGAGAGTTGAGGCTGATGGCGACTTCGACTTTGTTGTGGCACCAGACGCAGGCTTGAGATACAGAGGTCGGTTGTGCGTCCCGAACGACGCAGGGATTCGAGCCGAGTTGCTCACCGAGGCCCATAGTTCCCCTTTCACTTGGCACCCAGGAGGTACCAAGATGTATCAGGATCTCAATCAGACGTTTTGGTGGATGGGCATGAAGCGGGATATAGAGGAGTTTGTTAGCCGGTGTCTCACTTGTCAGCAAGTGAAGGCTCCTGCATGTAAGCTTTGTAGGTTTATTGCGGCCATTAAGTGTTCCACAAAGGAAGTGGGACGAGATTTCGATGGATTATATCTGCGGGTTGCCGAGGACACCGAGAGGGTTTACTCGGATCCGGGTAGTAGTGGACCGGTGACTAAGAGTGCACACTTTATTCCCTGGAAGGATTAGTTATACCGTGGAGCGATGGGCACGATTATTCTGGAGGCGGTTGTGCGGTACCATGGAGTACTGCGAAGATAGTGTCGATCGGGATTCTCGGTTCACATCTCGCCTCGGAGAGCGCTCGAGAAGGGTTTGGGGCGAGTGCGGCTTCAAAGATCGCCTTCCACCCTCAAACCGATGGTCGGGCCGAGAGGGTGAATCGATTCTGGAAGATATGTTGAGAGCTCGTGTTTTGGACTTCCCGGTAGTTGGGACCAGTACCTGTATTTGATGGAGTTCGCTTACAACAACACCTATCAGTCGACTATTCAGATGGCCCCATTCGAGGCGTTGTACGGTAAGCGTTGCAGATCCCCAGTGTTCTGGGAGGAGGTGGGTGATAGACAGGTTCTGGGACCCGAGTTACTTAAGATGACGAACGACGCAGTGTAGAAGATCAGGGCTCGCATGTTGACAGCACAAAGTAGGCAGAAACGTTACGCCGATGTGAGGCGTAGAGATTTGGAGTTTGAGGTGGGTCAACATGTTTTTCTGAAGGTAGCACCTATGCATGGGGTGTTAAGGTTTGGAAGGCGAGGCAAGTTGAGCCCCAGGTTTGTTGGGCCTTTTGAGATCCTTTAGCGGATCGGAGTAGTGGCCTATCGGTTAGCTTTGCCCCCGTCTTTATCAGCAGTGCATGATGTGTTCCACGTTTTGATGCTGAGAAAGTACGTGGCAGACCAGTCGCATGAGCCCTTAGAGTTGAGTAAAGATTTATCCTTCGAGGAGAAGCCCGTGCGGATTTTGGCTCGTGAGCGCAAAGTTTTGCCCCCGGGAGATAAGCTTAGTGAAGGTCCTATGGAGACATCAGAGGGCAGAGGAAGAGACGTGGGAGCTAGAGGATGGGATGAGGACTCATTACCCGGAGCTGTTCCAGTCTTAGGACTTTCGGGGACGAAAGTCTTTTAAGGAGGGAGTATTGTAACGGCCCACTTTTCCATTCCAGCTTCCCAAGTACTCTCTGTTCAGTATTGGGGCAATTGGTTGGGCCGTTAGAGCTTTTTAACCCTTAGGGGTATTTTGGTCTTTTTGCTCCCCGTTCAGAGGTTGAGGATTTCTAGGACTTCAGGGTCATCTCGGCCTTCATTGAGACTTGACTGATGTTAGTTGCAAGACCCAAGGAGTTTGGGTTAGTTGTTTAGAAGTTCGGAGGCATTCCGGTTAATGGCAAAATTAATTGAAAATTAATTGGTCCCATTGGGATTTGAACCCTTGCCCTAATGGTGAAGTTGGAGTTTTTAGAAAAGGAGTTTTAATTAAAAGGAAAAAGGGTTGCTTCAGCCGGGACCCGTAGGAGGAAGCCATGGGAAGGGAATTTAGGTCTTCTAACCTATTTAAAATAGGAAAAAGAAGGAAAATAGGGAAAACCCTCTTTGCTTCCCTTGGTAGCCGCAATCTCTCTCTCTCACTCTCTCTCCTAAAACCGAGCCACCCACCACACCTGCAGTAAAGCCACCCCACCACACCGCATCACACCACCGAACAGCCCGACCCATCAAGCGCGCACCAAACCGCACCGCCCTGGCCGCTCAGCACCTTGCCTCGCCCAGCCGCCGCACGCCCTGCACCGCCGACGTCGCTCGCTGCCACCCAGCGCTGCCCACTGCCGCCTAGCGCCGCACCACACCGAGCCACACCCAGCAGACCGAACACTCGCTTCGCATGGCCCTCCGAGCGAGCCCGCTGCTCTGCGCGTCGTCTCAGAGCCCGTCGCCCGAACGCTGCCGCCGCCGTCGAGACGCGCGCGCAGCGCGCGCCGCTTCGAGTCGTCCGCTCGCCTTTGCCGTGGCGCCTGAGCAGCGCCAGCGTCAGCGTCCCCTACCGCACCAGCGCGCCCAAACCAAACTCGCTTCTTGCCGCGAGAGCCCGTGTCCTCTCGGTTGGTAATTCTCGAGCCTTTTCCCTTTTAGATTTTTAAAGTCTTGTCATTGTATATTTATTTAGGATGCTTTTATTATGCCTAGGTTGCTCGGGTTCGTTATAAAGCTCGAGGGTCTTATTTGATTCGTGATAGCTAATTTCCACTTGTTTCCAGGTAAGGATTTCTTACCGTGGTTGTGTGGACCCTGCGATGCTTTCTTGATTGTGCCTTATATGCATGTTTACTTCTATGAACATGATTAGTGGATAGGACAGCTTGTGATTGCATTCTTGCTAGCATGTTTGCCTGTTTGAACATGTTAGTGCCATGCTAGGATTGTTCTTCCAGCATGCTTGAGATTCCTGCCTTAAGTTCGTAGTTCCATGCTAGGTTATGTATGGTTGCTGATTATTGTGTATGTTAGCCAGGAATCGTTTATTCTGTACTCTTAGCGAGTGTAGTAGGGTTTGTCATCATCCAGAGGCTGAGAGCGGACAAAACGTACCTTGTCCCCACCGGTCGGGAGTAGAGTGAAGCATAACGTACATTGTTTCCCCCGGCAGCCAATGAGGATTAGCTACCTCATTAGCATAAGCCTAGTTTGTAGCCTGCTAGAGCGGAACCCTGCCAACGGTGCAAGCCTGCCTTGGCCGGTTCTTAGCTTCACGTCGGTGGTACAGGCTGCACAGATGAGTGCCGAGGGACTCGCACTACTGTGTTCAGTGACACCGCTTCCGAGTCTTAGGCAAGGGTACCTGGCCCGCGTAGTTTGTACTTAGGCCCCCACATTTACGCCGGTTGCAGCAGCATGCGGTGTGCGTGCACATGCGTTAGTCGCCGGTTCGAAGAGCTCCCCCGGGCTAATGTTCGTGAGTACACCAGTTTCTTCCAGTTTAGAGCCAGACTTCGGGTACTCTTCCGATAGTCCAGATTTATAGGGAGGGTAAGAGGCCCTTGAGGACACCCATTGGGATTGGCTCTTGAGCTAATCAATTGGTCGAGGGAGAAAGACCCTCGAGGGTGTCGGACATCTTTGGGATCGGTTTTTGAGTTGATCAATTGGCCGAGGGAGGAAGACCCTCAGAGATGTCTCAGGATTGGTTATGAGAACCAATCATTAGGTCGGAGGTAGGAGACTTCCGAGGACTCCGGATTTGCCTTGTGAGCTCGTTGAGCTAAGATCCGTGTTGATAACTGTTTGCATGTGTACTACGCTGCTAGATGATTGATTGCATCGTATCGTACCCCGATCGGGGGTTCTTATTGAGTATGTTTATACTCACCCTTATTGTGGTTTCTTCCACAGGTAACTTGGGACAGCACCGAGGCGGCTAGCGGAGGGAGATGGGGGATCATGGATGCTGCTGACACTCTGTCGTGTCTTATTTTATTGTTTTTGAATTCAGCATGTAGTTGGACTTTGGTCCGTAGGGAAAAACTTATGATTTGAACTATTTTATAGTTTTTTTAGGAAAGTACTGATCAGTCACTACTTTTAAATTGAATGAATGTTTACTTTGTTTTTAATGTTTTTCCGCTCTCATGTTTGAAAAGTTTTTCAATCCGACCCTGGCCGGGTCCTTTTATGCTTTTCACTTGCATGCTGAGTAAAGACCTAGGTTTAGTACCGTTTTTCGGGTTGGGTCTTTACATGATAGGGCAAGGACCGGTTCCTGGTGTAAGCCTACCAAGGATGGTTTCTCAGCCTCAGGTGCGGTGGTACAGGCTGACATAGTCATAGTGTCCTGGTCTCACACCACTATGTTCAGTGACACCGATCCAGAGATTCTTTTAGGCACGCGTACTGGACCAGGGCAGCATGCCCTAGACCCAGCAACTCTCTGGTTTGCAGCTCAGTTCACCTTTCGTATCGACAGTAGTAGGAAAGTTGAGGTCGAGACTAGTTCCTCGTAGAGTATCGAGATTCGTTGTAGTTTCCGGAGTAAGACCGTAAGATGGCATCCGTGGTATTTATGTATGGACTAAAGTGATGTGCTATCTTCTTTGTTTGTATTCATAGCTTGCATACTTTCTGCTAGATGACCAGTTGTATCGTATTGTACCCCGGTTGGGGATTCTTACTGAGTAATTTGTTACTCACCCTTATTTTGTGGTTTCCACAGGTAACCAGGGCGCGATACAGGATGGCTGAAGGGGGAGCTGCTAATCATGGAAAACCTGCTGCCTTCCCAAACTCTGAGTTTATTTTTTATGTTTATGTTTTGTCCTCTGAATGCATGTAGTTGGGCACAGAGCCCTTAGGAAGTTTTCTGATTGTTTCTGGATTCTGGCATTGTTTGTAAAAATTTTGGAACCGAGTGTTTTTTAAATAAATCTCTGATCAGAGTATGTTTTAAACTACTTTTAGCTTGGAACAGGTGCTTGGAAATAGGGACATGTTTCAGGACGTTTTATAACTGATTATTTCATGAATGTTTACAAGTTTTTATTTTCATTCAGAATCTGGATAACTATCTTGCATATGATATTTTACATTTTAGGACCTCTTTGAGCAAAGATCTGTATTTGTAACGGCCCAGACTTCTGTTCCAGTTCCCTAGGTATGTTCGGTACAGTTTTTGGTTGCTCGGTTAGGCCATTAGGGATTGTTAACCCTAAAGGGCATTTTGGTCATTTTGCTCTTAGGGCTGGCCCTGCCGGATTTTAGGGGTTCTGTGTCTGTTCCTGTCTTTTGCTAAGGTTGGTTTGGTTGTCGGTGCAGGATTCCAAGAGTTGTTGCAAGTTATTAGGGTTTCTGGAGGTCTACCGGTTATTTGTAAAATAGGGATTTTTAAAGGTGTTTCTTGGAAGATTCGAACCCCTGGCCTCAAGGGGGGTTTGGAGGCTAGGATTTAATTAAGGAAAATAAGTGCGTCAGCTAGGACTTGAAGGAGGAAAGCCTTGGGAAATGGGTTTGCCGCCAATCCTAAATGAATTAGGAAAAGGAATTCGTAAATTTCATTCTCAAGGGTTGCCGAACGCATCTCTCATTCTCTCTCTCTCATCTTGCAGATTCTTGCTTCTCCATCCTCATCTCCTTGCATAGTCCATCAAGATCAAGAACCGGGTTCAAGAACGTGTAAGTCTTCTCTTCTTCTTTTCTTTCTTCTAAGCCAAAATTTCTTCGTGTTTGATCAAGCCCTAACCGAAGGGTTGTTGTGCCTTATATCCGAAACAATCTTGGGAATTGCCTTGGAGTGGCCGAACCTTGAGTTCTCCATCTGGGGGAGTGCCGA
The DNA here is from genome assembly GCA_036507275.1 of Sicyos edulis. Lineage (NCBI taxonomy): Eukaryota > Viridiplantae > Streptophyta > Magnoliopsida > Cucurbitales > Cucurbitaceae > Sicyos > Sicyos edulis. The sequence goes on from CM071855.1 coordinate 13,126,790, forward strand.
AATTGCTTCTTGTTCCTCTTTTTCTTTCCCCTTGTCGAACTCCTTCCCTTTGTTATTTGCGCAAACCCTAACCCAAGCAAGGACTTCTTGCCTAGTTGTAGCTAAGAGGTTGGAAGGGTTTTGGGGCTGCCGAAGCTTGGAGTTCTTTCTTGCAAGAGCCGATCTTCATTCTTGTTCATTTCGTTGTTGCTGAATCACTTCCCTAGTTTTTCTTGCAACTGAACACCTTGAGGTAAGCTTTCCTTATCCCTTGGCCGAGAGCATATTTTGCTGGTTGGTGGTGGTCTAAGCGTTTCTTGGTTGTTTTGCAAGCTCCGGTTGAAGCCGAGAGAGCTCCCGCATAAAACTCTAGCAACAGAGAGCAAAAGCCAAGCCGAGCACACTCCCGAGGTGAGTCCCTCCTCCTAGCCGAGAGCATGGTTGGTGTGGTTGGGGGGTGTGTTGTTTTTTTTCCATCTAGCAAACGGGTGTTTTGTTCTTGTTGAGGTGAAGCCGAGCAGGTTCCCTGAAAAGGTTGTGAGAAGGTGGAATCTAAGCTCTAGTCGAGAGCTCCCTTGGACATTCCCAAGGAGCTTGGCCGAGAGCCTGTGGGGCTTGTAAGGTAGTTTCCAGGCTCTTGTTTTCTCTTGGTTTGGTCTAGGGTTAGCTAGTTAGGTTATTAGTATGTTTCGGTTGTTGTTTTAGGTCATTTGTTTTTGCGGCTCAAGGAGCTTTATAGTTGTTTTCTGCTTATTACCAGGTAAGGATTTCTTACGGGGGTTGTGTGGACCCTGCAAAAACTTAATAGCATATCGTATCTTGTAACTGTATAAGGTTTCTAGTGGATAGGATTCGTGTTCTCTTGATGGCATGTTTGGTCTCTGTTCGTATTCTGTTAGTTTCATGCTAGGGTTTTCTTATTCTGGCATATCCATTTTTCCTATTCGTATTCTGTTAGTTTCATGCTAGGGTTTTCTTATTCTGGCATATCCATGTTTCCTGTTCGTATTCTGTTAGTTTCATGCTAGGGTTTTCTTATTCTGGCATATCCATGTTTCTTGTTCGTATTCTGTTAGTTTCATCCTAGGGTTTGACAGGTAATGTATATTGTCTGATTGTTAGGCAAGTTTGTGTTCATGTATGTAGGAGACCGTTAGGGGATACTAGTTTAGGTTCCGCTTGGGTAAGTCCCCGATGGGCATCAATGCGTTGTTAGTGTATGTAAGTCCCCGATGGGCACTACACTGTTGGCATTATGTGTAAGTCACCGATAGGCATCATAATGTAGCCAGGGAGTGTAAGACCCCGATGGGCATCTCCGTGTTCCTAGCTAGAGTAAGACCCCTATGGGCATCCTTGTGGAGTAAGACCCCGATGGGCATTCTAGATGTGTAAGACCCCGATGGGCATCATTGGTTTGTGGAGTAAGACCCCGATGGGCATCCTTGTGTGTAAGTCCCTGATGGGCATCACTGTGTCTAGTAGAAGTAAGACCCCGATGGGCATCCTTATGTGTAAGACCTCGATGGGCATCATCGCGTCCTAGGTTGTGTAAGACCCCGATGGGCATCAAGGTGTAGAACCTAGTGTAGGTTGTAGCTGTAAGTCCTTGAATAGGCAAGTTCTAGGAGTGACGAATAGCCTAAACCAAGTTGTTTGCTCTGAGTTAGTGTATGGTTGCATGTTTGGTGTGCTAGATGAGATGTTTTCGTATTGTACCCCGGTTGGGGATTCTAACTGAGTGACTCATTGCTCACCCTTATTTTCTGTGGTTTTCCACCAGGTAACTTGGGACAGAGGCTGGATGGCTAGGAGGAGGCTGCTGGATGATCATGGACGGCCGAACTCTGAGACAAACTTTTATCTTCTCCTTTATTTTTATTTAGCATGTAGTTGGACTTGAGTCCTTAAGGAAACAAAAACTTGTTTATGTTTTCTCGAACCGTTTTCTATGATTTCAAAGAAAGTACTGATCAGTCACCTTACTTGTTGGTTTTACTTAATGGATTCCTGGATTTTTTTTAATTGTGTTGTTTGAAAAGATTTAAATTGGTACTTTGAATGGTGTTTTATGTTTTCATTCATGCATGCTAAGTAAGGATCTAGATTTAAGACCATTTCTCGGGTTGGGTCTTTATAGTTGGTATCAGAGCTCGGAGTCATAGATTCTGTAGACTGACCTACAATTGTAGGTTATTTTCAATGATCATCAGTGCTACAACAACCATCAGGTATGTCCGTAAGTTTAAGGTTACGGGTTAAGAATTAAAATACCATTTGCACCTAGCATGTATATGACTTGTTGTTGTAGAGCAGGAACCAGCAGGTTCTGACTCGTTGTTGGTTTGGGTGTAGATTGTCAGCATGCCGGTTACCCGTAAAGGGCAAAGAGGGTCGAGGCCGACCAACCAGGGCATTCGTATTGATTCTGACACTATAGGGACGTCGTGCCAAGCTGACGCTGAAATTAGGCCACCTACAAGCCCTGCTGCTGTGTTGCCTGGAGAGGGCGTGGAGGCAACTGAGCCTTGAGAGGCTGCATCGGGAGCAGCTTTTGCTGAGTCCATGAGGCTCTTATGGTTGGGTTGCTAGCTGACTAGAAAGCTGAGTAGAGAGCTGAGACGTAGGCTTTGTTAGTTGCATAGCAGGAAGAGTTCCAAATTCAAATAGAGCAGTTGACTGAGTTGGTTCAGCAGAGGACTGTAGTGCCACCAGTACCGCCAGCTCCGCAAGAGCCGATCGTGAATGAGGCCGTGTGGCGGAAGGTGCAGAGGATCTGGGCAAGTGGCGGAAGGTGCAGAGGATCTGGGCAAGTGTCAAGTGGAAGCCCAAGAAATTCAGTTCCCCTAGAGAACAGTTAGTAGCAGCCAGATGGATTGCTGAGCTAGAGTACACATTCATGGTGATGGCTTGTCTTGAGGTGCAGCGAGCTCGTTGTCCAGCTCATGTGCTAGCTGGTACAGCTAAGTGGTTGTGTAACGGCACAGGTTTTTATCCCGGTCTTCCAGGCTTGTTCCAGGGGTATTTTGGTAATTTGGCCAGGCCGTCAGGGCCGTTTCTGTTTCTCAGTTGTTGTTAGTCTTGGAGGTTGGTTTTCAGATTGTGGTTGCATTTTGGTTGAGTTCGGGTGTTGGGAGTTGCAAAAATAAAATTAAAGTTGGGTTTGGGTTAAAAGTGCAGCAGCCGGGGTTTCAGCCAGGGTAGCCTTGTGTGCTAGAGGAGAGACTTGCCAAGTGAGCCGCTTCGTGTTTTTGTGCCTCACCTTGCAAGCTTTTGTGTTACCTTAAAATCCATGGCCTAGGAGAGTTGGTTCAAAATAGGTCTTTCATCCCATTTTCCCAAAAACCTAACTCCCTCTTCTTCTTCTCCTTTTCTCTCCTCCTTCACCACATGTAACGACCCAGGTTTTTCTTCCCGGTCTTCCAGGTATGCCCTAGGGGTAATTTGGTAATTTGGTCGGGCCGTCAGGGTCGTTTGTGTCTTTTCCAGCTTCTAAAATTATTGGATGGTTTTATGTAGGTTTTTGGAGGAGTTTGTGGTTTGGTTTGAGCAAGGTTGGTTGCAAAAGTAAAAATAAAGTAATTTGTCTTTGCCGCAAAGGGGTTTGAACCCGGGTCTCCTGGGAAGCTTGTAGAGAGGTGTGCCAAATGAGCCATTAGGTGCTCTTGTTGCTCTTTCTGCATCACATCTTAGTTAACCTTGGAGTTTGGAGTTTTGGTGCATTTGGTTAAATGAAATAGAATTAGGTTATTCCATCTTATTCTCCAAAACACCTCTTGGCCGCCCAAGCTCTCCATCTCCATAGCCTTGCTGAGTTCTTCATCCTTGCATCTCCTTGGGTTCGATCATCATCATTCCGGGTAAGTCTTCGTCTTCTTCATCTTCTCATTTGGGTGTTTGTTGGCCGAATGTAAGAAAAAGGGGTTGTGTGTGTGTGTGTGTTGTGCGGCCCGGTAGAGGAGGCGACCATCATCGAGCCACCACATCCGCGACGCCCAGATCGGTCGAGCGGCTCTGCGCGCGCCCGGATCGGTCGAGCGCTCGCCGCGCGCGCCGGATCGGTCGAGCCGGCTCTGTCGCACGCCCGACGGTCGAGCGAGCACTGTCGCCGACGCCCGGATCGGTCGAGCCGGCCCTGCCGCCGCGCCCGGACTGTTCGCAGCGGCCTCGCGCGTTCGCCCAACAAATCAGATCGCCCGTCGCTCGCCGCGCCAGAGGTCTCGCTTGCAGCGCCAGCACGCGTCAGCCGATCGCTCGCCGCGCCCTCGCCGTGTCCGCTTGCCGAGCCGCTCGCCGCCGCGCGCTTTCGCTCGAGCGTTCGCCGCGCGCGCCCTCGCTGAGGTGCTCGCCGCGCGCTTTGCCCGCCGCGCCACGCGCGCCGCGCCGTCGAGCGCCGCGCCAGCGCGCGTGTCCAGAAACGTGCGGCAGCGCGGCCAGCCAGCGTGTCCACGCTTGCCGTGCGGTAGCAGCGCGGCCAGCGCGTGTCCGTGCTGCGTGCAGGTAGCGCAACCAATAGCGTGTCCTGCCGTGCGGCGCCCGGCCTTGCGAGAGCGACTTGCCGTGCCCCCAAGCTCGTGTCGTCGCGCGCGTGAGTTCCCCGAGCCGAGCTTGCTGTTCTATTGTTGTTTAGATATTTTAGATGCCGATTATTGTTGGTTTGCTAGGTTCCCGCCGCTAGCTCGGGATTGTTCCGCACTTAGGATTTGTGTGTAAAAGTCTTCCTACCAAGGTAAGGATTTCTTACCGGGGTTGTGTGGACCTCGCGTATATTTGTGATTGTTGTTTTGTATGCTGTGTATGTTTACTAGCATGTTTAGCCTAGGTGCTCTGCATTACAATTCTGATCGGCATGAACTCTTGTATTGTTTCTCATGTTAGCCCATGCTAGGTTGTTCTATTCTAGCATGTTCGATATCTGTTCTTGCTTCGTAGTATCATGCTAGGTTCTTTGTATCCGATGAGCACGTATTGGACCGCATTGATTGAATCGTTATTATTGTTAAGGTTTAGAATTGAGGTAGATAGAATCATCCGGGCCCGATGCATAAAGTATCTTGCATCTATGGCAAGGACGTTCGAGACAGTTCTCCGCCCTTGGACCCCGTGAGGGGATTAGCTATCCCAACCGGTAGGCCCCGCAATCTTGGGTGAGGGTGGCGGATCGTTAAATGCCCCAACGGTCGGGATGATGACTTGGCATTGCCTCGTCCCGGCGATCGACACGTCCTCGGCGTGTTCGGCCGTAGCCCTTGATTGCCACTGTTAGGGCAAGGACCGCTTCTGGTGTAAGCCTACCACGGCCGGTTCCTTAGCCTCAAAGGTGTGGTACAGTGACATAGTTCACGTGTCGAGTCTCACACCCCTATGTCGGTGACACCGATCCGGAGATTTAGTTAGGCATGGTGATCAACACGGCGACTTGCCACTAGACCCGCACCCCGAGTTTGCGGTAGCATGCGGTGCGCGCTTACGCTCATTCCATTACCCGCCGATCGAGAGCTCCTCGGGATCTTGAGCGATGCACCTTTCGTATCGACGATGAGACAGTGAGGCCGGACTTGTTCCCGTATAGTGCGTTTAGTGTGTTGTGGTATTTTTCCCACTAAGACCACGAGATGGCATCCGAGGTCCAAGTGTGGACTTAGCTATGTGCTCCGCTCTGTGTTTGTTCTCATAGCTTGCATACATTCTTCTAGATGATCATGTATATCGTATTGTACCCGGTTGGGATTCTTCTGGGTAATTCGTTACTCACCCTTATTCTCGTGGTTTTCCACGAGTAATCAAGGCGGGAGACAGGGATGGTGAAGGAGGAGCTATGATCATGGAACCTCTTTGTCATCTCTGATTGTTTTATTTTAATTATCATGACTCTTCACTTTTTATTATTTCCCCTGAATGCATGTAGACGGGCACAGAGCCCGTGATGTTTTCTTACGTTTTATGGATTCCAAAGATATTGGTACTTGTGGATTGTTTTAATGGTTTAAATAAATCTCACGATCGAGTGTGCTTTTAGAAATGTATGTTTTGGTTGTTGAATGTTTCTGCTTTTTACTTGGAATCCGAAATGTATTTTTTTATAATGTCTTTTATTTTCACTACATGCATTGGGGTAAAGGCCCATTTAGAGCCCCTTTTGGGTCTGGTCTTTACTGCTTGGTATCGAGCTCGAGTCATAGATTCTGTGACCGACCTTTTGTTGTAGGTCGTTTTCCATGATCATCGACACTCCGGCATCCATCAGTACGCCTAGATTTATTGTTTTAGAAAGGAAAAGGGTTAAGAATTTACAATACCTATCATCTAGTGTATGCCTTGTTTGGTGTTGTGGGATGGTGACAGCGTGTTTTGATTCGTTGTTGGTTTGGATGTAGATCGCCAAAGATGCCATCCTCACTGTCTGCATCGAGAGGAGGTTCGAGAGCGTGTCGAGGTATCGGGGATCGGATCGATCATCGCGAGGACATCGTCCCAAGCGACATCGATGGCATTCCACCAAAGCAGCCTCTCTCTGTTACGCCTAGAGCGGGCGTTGAGGCGATCGAAGCGCCGTGAGATCGCTCCCCGAGCGAGAGTTTGCCGAGTCTATGAGGGCTTTTATGGTCAGCATGTTGAGTGACCAGAGCGCGAGACCTGTGCCTTGTTGGCGTGCGAATGGAAAGTCCCGAGCCCAGATCGAGCAAATTGACTCGATTGGTTCAAAGTGAGCTCAGTAGCACCTCGGCTCCACAGAGAGCAAGTAGCCCCAGAGGCGGCGATATGGCGAGAGGTGCCGAGGAATTGGGTAGGTGGTGAAGGATTTTGTGAAGTGGAAGCTTTGAGAAGTTTGATGCCACCGGTGATGCGTTAGCGGCGGCCAGTGGATTGCCCATTTGGAGTACACCTTCACGATCATGGTGTGCCCCGATATTCAGAGGCCGAGATGTGCGGCTCATGTGCTAGGAGGCACAAATGAGATGGTGGTGGGAGTCCACCTTGAGCGAGAGACCACCGGGTCTCCACCCGCTACTTGGGAGTTCTTCAAGGCCGAGTTCAAGGTAAAGTTCATCGGTGATGAGGCTCGGGGAGAAGATGGTGGAGCTCTTCCCGAACTCAAGCGAGGTTCTCGATTCCATTGAGGAATATGAGCGCAAGTTCTCGAGTATGGATATTTTGCTCCTCGGTTGATTGCCACCGGAGTCAAGATTCTAAGTTCATATCTGGATTGAGGCGGTGTGTTTCCCGAGATGTCGTGGCTCGTGCCCACGACACTTATGCTAGGGCCGCTCAGCTTAGCCACGATCTATAATGGGAAGTATCCCGCTGCCAGCGGGTTGTTGCCGCTCTGTTGGCCGTCCGTCCCAAAGCAGTGTGGGGCGAAGAGGAAGTTTGACTTTCGGGAGGCGGCGGCGCCGCCAAGGGCGATTCGGCAAGCAGATCACGTGAGAGCTCCATCCGTTTCAGGCCAGACGGCGAGGAGGACCTAGGCGATTTCGCGCTTGTGCTACTTGTGGGAAAGTCCACGCGAGAGCTTGTCGGCTGGACCTAGATTGTGCTACCGTTGTGGTAGAGAGGGCACATGGCCCGTTTTTGTGATCGGCCCGATTATGGCGGCTCGGCCAATGCAGCAGCAGGGTCGAGTGTTTGCTACGAACCGTCAGAGGCCGAGCGTCACGGATGCGGCCGTGGCGGTGTGCGCTTCTTGTTTTAGATCACCACTGCGCATTTGTCTTGTTTGATTCTGTTCTACGCATTCATTTGTATCTGTGTTGTTTCTTTGAGCATGCTAAGTTAAGACTAGAACCTCTAGGTTTTGAGTTATCTCATTGCAACTCCTTCGGGAGTTAGTATGTTGGCTAGAGATAAGATTAAGGATGGCCGATCGAGATATCCGGAGAGTTGCTAGTAGCCACACTCATAGTTACGCCTATGAGTGGTTTTGATGTGATTCTTGGTATGGAGTGGTTAGTCGCTAACCACGCGTTGATTGACCGCCACCGGAAAGAAGTAGTGTTCAGGCCGCCGTGTCGGCCCGACTTTAAGTTTCGTGGAGTCCAGGTGTGGAGTTGCCCGCCCGATGGTGTCACCGTGAAAGCTCGTCGTTTGCTAGCTCATGGAGCTTGGGGCTATCTAGCCAAGTTGTGCAGGAAGAGCCGCCCCGCCGTCTGTCGATCAGTGCTTGGTCGTGCAAGAGTTCGCGGATGTGTTTCTGAGGAGTTACTGGGGTTGCCCCCAAAGAGAGAGTTGACTTCAATATTGAGCTCGAGCCAGGACCCTCCCTATCTCGAAGGCTCCGTGACGCATGGCGCCAGTGAGTTAAAGGAATCAAGATTGATTCATTGCGGGAGATGTTAGACCGAGGGTTCATCCGTCCAAGTGTGTCCCCGTGGGGAGCACCGATTCTGTTTGTGAAAAAGAAGGATGGTTCTATGCGCTTATGTATTGATTACCGCGAGCTTAATAAGGTGACAAGTGAAGAATAAGTATCCGTTGCCCCGTATCGATGATTTGTTCGATCGGCTTGTGGAGCTTCGTGTTCTCCAAGATAGATCTGAGATCCGGTTACCATCGATTTGCGGATCGGGGATGCCGACATTCCTAAGACGACTTTCGAGTCCGATATATGGTCACTATGAGTTTGTGGTTATGTCGTTTGGATTGACCAATGCCCCACCGCGTTCATGGACATGATGGATAGGGTGTTCAAATCATTTTTGGACGGCCGTCATCGTGTTCATTGACGATATTCTCGATTTATTCGAGGTCTAAAGAAGACCATGCGAGCATTTGAGACGAGTATTGGCGGCTTTGAGGGAAAACCACTTTATGCGAAGTTTTCCAAATGTGATTCTGGTTGGAGCGGTGGCCTTCCTAGGCCACGTGGTTTCGAGAGATGGTATAGCCGTGGACCCCGCGAAGATTGAGGCCGTGAGTTCATGGGCCAAGCCGACTTCCTTCTTTCAGATTCGCGCACTTTACGGTTTGGCGAGTTACTACCGTCGGTTCGTCAAGGACTTTTACGCTTTAGCCTCGCCCCTCACTCGTCGGCGAGGAAGGGTGTCGAGTTTGTTTGGGGCACAAGAGTGTGATGAGAGCTTTGCCGTGCTCAAGCGTAGTTTGACTTCAAAGACTGATGTTGGCGATCCGGAGGGGACAGTGGTTTCGTGGTCTGATGATGCTTCCAAGTTTGGATTAGGTTGTGTGTTGATGCAAAGACGGGAAGGTCATTGCCTATGCTTCCCGTCGGTTGCCGGCCGTATGAGCAGAAACTACCCGACTCATGATATGGAGTTGGCGGCGATGGTGTTTGCAATCAAGATTTGGAGGCATTACCATATGGTGGCGGATTCGAGATGTTTACCGATCACCAGAGCCTCAAGTATCTGCTTACTCGAAGGAGTTGAATATGAGGCAGAGGAGATGGTTAGAGTTGGTAAAGGATTATGATCATGCGAGATTTTGTACCATCCGGTAAAGCCAATGTAGTGGCCGATGCTTTGAGCGTAAAGACGTCGCACTCTGCGGCGTTGTTGAGTTCCTGCACCAGTTTGCGAGAGAGAGTTCGAGCGGGCCGAGGTTGCGATGTTGTTGGGAGAGGTTACCGCCGAGGTAGCTCGATTGGTTGTTCACCGTCGATTCGGCGGATTATAGACACCCAGTTGGGTGACCCCGCACTTAAGAGATTGGTGATGCAGTCGATCTTGACGGTGACTTTGACTTTGTATATTCACCGCACGGTGGGTTGACTTATAGAGGCGGTTGTGTGTTCCGGACATTGCGGGTTTCATGCGAGCCGAGTTGCTCTCGGAGGCCCACTGTTCCCCCTTTTGCTTGGCACCCCTGGGTACCAAGATGTATCGAGACCTTAAGCGGACTTTACGGTGGATGGGGATGAAGAGAGATGTGGCGAGTTTGTCACCCTGTGTCTCACTTGTCGCCAAGTGAAGGCACCCAGCAGAGGCCAGCGAGGTTTGTTGCACCACCGAGTGTACCCAGTGGAAATGGGAAGAGATTTCTATGGACTTTATATCCGGTTTGCCAAGGACTCAGAGGAAGTTCTCTCGATTTGGGTGATAGTCGCATCGTTTGACCAAGAGCGCACACTTCATTCCCGGTAGAGACACTTATACCGTGGAACAGTGGGCGCAGCTGCTTTTTGGAGCGAGATCATCCGTTATCATGGTGTGCCGGTGAGGATTGTGTCGATCGTGACTCGCGGTTCACTTCTCGTTTCGAGAGCGCTCCGTAGGGTTTGGGCACAGTGCGATTTCAAATGACACTTTTCACCCTCGAGCGGATGGTCGACCGAGAGAGTGAATCGATTCTCGAGGATATGTTGAGGGCTTGTGTGTTGGACTTCCCGAGCGCTGATTGGGACCAAAGATATCAGACTTGATGGAGTTTGCCTACAACAACAATTACCCGATCGGCGATCTGAGATGGCTCCATTCGAGGCATTGTATGGTAAGCGTTGTCGGTCCCACGTGTTCGGGAAGAGGTTGGTGATAGACGTGTTTTGGGTCCCGACCATCTGCGCTTGACCAATGGTGCAATCAGCGTAAGATTAGAGCTCGTATGTTGACAAAGGCGAGAGCAGCGAGAAGAGTTACGCCGATGTTCGGCGCCGAGATTTGGAGTTTGAGGTTGGTCGACATGTGTTCCTTAAGGTTGCTCCGATCACGAGGTGTTTTGAGGTTTGCAAGCGTGGGAAGTTGAGTCCCGTTTTATTGGTCCATTTGAGATCCTAGAGAGGATTGGCGAGTTGCTTACCTGTTAGCCCTACCTCCGTCACTATCAGCGATGCATAGTGTTTTCCATGTATCGATGTTGAGGCGGTATGTGCCGGACCCGTCGCACATTGTGGACTTTGAGCCTTTGCAAAATGAATGAGGATTTGAACTTCGAGGAGAAGCCGGTGAGGATCCTTGCCTTTGAGACCAAGACGTTGCGTAATCGCGAGATTCGTTTAGTAAAGGTTCGATGGAAGAATCGGGGTTACGAGGAAGCCACTTGGGAGCGGGAAGACGAGATGAGGTTGCATCACCACTGGTGTTTACTGTCTTTAAGGACTTTCGAGGACGAAAGTCATAAAAAGGAGGGAATATTGTAACGACCAGTTTTTCTTCCCGTCTTCCGGTATGCCCTAGGGGTAATTTGGTAATTTGGTCGGGCCGTCGTGTCGTTTGTGTCTTTTCCAAATTCTAAAATTATTGGATGGTTTTATGTAGGTTTTTGGAGGAGTTTGTGGTTTGGTTTGAGCAAGGTTGGTTGCAAAAGTAAAAATAAAGTAATTTGTCTTTGCAGTGGGGGTTTGAACCCGGTCTCTGGGAAGCTTGTAGAGAGGTGTGCCAAATGAGCCATTAGGTGCTCTTGTTGCTCTTTCTGCATCACATCTTAGTTAACCTTGGAGTTTGGAGTTTTGGTGCATTTGGTTAAATGAAATAGAATTAGGTTATTCCATCTTATTCTCCAAAACACCTCTTGGCCGCCCAAGCTCTCCATCTCCATAGCCTTCTTTGAGTTCTTCATCCTTGCATCTCCTTGGGTTCGATCATCATCATTCCGGTAAGTCTTCGTCTTCTTCATCTTCTCATTTGGGTGTTTGTTGGCGAATGTAAGAAAAGGGGTTGTGTGTGTGTGTGTGTTGTGCGGCCCGGTAGGAGGGAGCACCATCATCGAGCCGGCCTTCGCCGCGCCCCGGATCGGTCGAGCGGCTCTGTCGCACGCCCAGATCGGTCGAGCCGACCACTGTCGCCGCGCGCCCAGATCGGTCGAGCCGCTCTCTGTCGCCGCGCCCGGATCGGTCGAGCCACCTGCCGCCGCCGCCCGGATCGGTCGAGCCGACCTGCCGCCAGACGCCCGGACACTGTTCCGCAGCAGCCTCGCCGTTCGCCCAACGAATCGATCGCCGCGACGCTCGCCGCCACGCCAGAGGTCCTCGCCAGCGCCCGGCAAAGTCGGCCGATCGCTCGCCGCGCCCTCGCCGTGTCCGCTTGCCGAAGCTCGCCCGCCGCGCCTTCGCTCGAGACGGGCCGCGCGCGCGCCTCCTGCCGAGTTGCTCGCGCGCGCCTTCGCCCGACGCCAGGCGCCGCGCGCCGCGCGCCGTCGAGCCTGCCCGCGCGTGTCCCGCTGCCGTGCGGTAGCGGCCGGTAGCGTGTCCTCGCTGCGTGTGCGGTAGCGCGGCGGTAACGTGTCCGTCTGCAGCGTGCGGTAGCGCAACCAGCCAGCGTGTCCTGCCGTGCGCGCCCGGCCTTGCCGAGCGACTTGCAGCCACACCCAAGCTCGTGTCGTCGCGCCCGGCGTGAGTTCCCTTGAGCGAGCTTGCTGTTCTATTGTTGTTTAGATATTTTAGATGCTGATTATTGTTGGTTTGCTAGGTTCCCGCTCGCTAGCTCGGGATTGTTCCATGACTTAGGATTTGTGTGTAAAAGTCTTCCGACCAAGGTAAGGATTTCTTCTGGGGTTGTGTGGACCTCATGCGGTATATTTGTGATTGTTGTTTTGTATGCTGTGTATGTTTACTAGCATGTTTAGCCTAGGTGCTCTGTTGCAATTCTGTGGCATGAACTCTTGTATTGTTTCTCATGTTAGCCCATGCTAGGTTGTTCTATTCTAGCATGTTCGATATCTGTTCTTGCTTCGTAGTATCATGCTAGGTTCTTTGTATCCGATGAGCACGTATTGGACCGCATTGATTGAATCGTTATTATTGTTAAGGTTTAGAATTGAGGTAGATAGAATCATCCGGCCCGATGCATAAAGTATCTTGCATCTATGGCAGGGCGTTCGAGACGATTCTCCGCCTTGGACCCGTGAGGGATTAGCTATCCCAACCAGTAGGCCCTGCAATCTTGGGTGAGGGTGGCGGTCATTAAATGCCCCAACGGTCGGGATGATGACTTGGCATTGCCTCGTCCCCGGCGATCGACACGTCCTCGGCGTGTTGGCGTAGCCCTTGATTGCCACTGTTAGGGCAAGGACCGCTTCTGGTGTAAGCCTACCACGGCCGGTTCCTTAGCCTCAAAGTGCGGTGAGTGCGACATAGTTCACGTGTCCGTGTCTCACACCCTATGTCGGTGACACCGATCCGGAGATTTAGTTAGGCATGGTGGCCCGAACACAGGCGACTTGCCACTAGACCCGGCACCCCGAGTTTGCGGTAGCATGCGGTGCGCGCTTACGCTCATTCTGGCGCGCCATTGGAGAGCTCCTCGGGATCTTGAGCCGCACCTTCGTATCGGCGGTGAGACAGCCGGTGGCCGGGACTTGTTCCCGTATAGTGCGTTTAGTGTGTTGTGGTATTTTTCCGGACTAAGACCACGAGATGGCATCCGAGGTCCAAGTGTGGACTTAGCTATGTGCTCCGCTCTGTGTTTGTTCTCATAGCTTGCATACATTCTTCTAGATGATCATGTATATCGTATTGTACCCGGTTGGGGATTCTTCTTGGGTAATTCGTTACTCACCCTTATTCTGTGGTTTTCCACAGGTAATCAAGCGGGAGACAGGATGGTGAAGGAGGAGCTATGATCATGGAACCTCTTTGTCATCTCTCGATTGTTTTATTTTAATTATCATGACTCTTCACTTTTTATTATTTCCCACAATGCATGTAGGCGGGCACAGAGCCCCGGGATGTTTTCTTACGTTTTATGGATTCCAAAGATATTGGTACTTGTGGATTGTTTTAATGGTTTAAATAAATCTCTGATCAGTGTGCTTTTAGAAATGTATGTTTTGGTTGTTGAATGTTTCATTTTTACTTGGAATCCGAAATGTATTTTTTTATAATGTCTTTTATTTTCACTACATGCATTGGGGTAAAGGCCCATTTAGAGCCCCTTTTGGGTCGGGTCTTTACACCACACCCCGCCCCAAAGACCCCATCGCCCAGCGGCGATCTTTGCCTCGGCAACCCATCGCCCAGCAAACAACGCCGCCGCCACCACCACGCATCGCCTGCGGCGCCGTCGCCATCGCCCACCCGAGTAGCCTCGTGACGCTCGCCCAGAACAGCGCATCCCACAAACTGTCGCGCCCGCCAGGTACATCGCGCCGCCCGACGCGCTCGCGCCAGCGCCAGCGCTGGCCGTCGTCTGTCTGTCTCCGTCGCGCCAAGACCACAGCGCTGCTCGGCGCCACAGACCCACAACTCCGTCCTGAAAGCCCGCACCGTCGCGCCTACACGCCTGCGCCCCAGATCCAGTTCGCTCGCAGCCCAGCGCCATTGTCTCACATACACCACGCCACGCACACTGGGCCCAGCTCCAAGAAGCCCAGCGCATCGTGCAGCCTGTCCGTCCTCGCGCCAGCCTCTTGTCGTGTGAGTTGCTCCCGAGCCGAGCCAAGCCCTATTTGTATTATTATTTAAGTCCTATTTGTTGTAATATGTGTTGTTATTTGTTAGGTTCCCGTTAGCTACCTCGGGGTCGTTCGCAGCATAGGTTCTTTGTGTGTTGTTACCTCCCGACCAAGGTAAGGATTTCTTACCGGAGTTGTGTGGACCCTGCGATATATTATGTGATTGTTGTTTATATGTTTGTTTATGTTTATCAGCATGTTAGTGGATATGTGCTCTACTCTGAATTCCGACTGGCATGATTCTCGTGTTGTTTCTCCTGTTAGTTCCATGCTAGGTTGTTCTGTTCTGGCATGCTCATTGTTTGTTCTTGCTTCGTAGTATCATGCTAGGTTCATTGTTTCTGTTGAGCACGTATTGGAATGTTTGCTGTTAGTTGTTATAGCTTAGAGTTCTTATAGGTAGCATCATCCGGGCGAGGATGCATAACGTAACTTGCATCCGTGGTAGGGATGTGCGAGGCAGTACTTTGTCCCTGATCCGTCGTTAGGGTTTAGCTAACCCTAACGGCAGCGCAGTGCAATCTTGGGTGAGGGTGGCAGACTGTTAAATGCCCCAACGGCCGGGGGAATGACGAGGCATTGCCTTATCCCCGGCAGTGGACACGTCCTCAGCGTGTCGGCAGTAGCCCTTGATTGCCACCTGATAGGGCAAGGATCGGTTCCTGGTGTAAGCCTACCACGACTGGTTTCTTAGCCTTAGGTGTGGTGGTACAGGCTGACATAGTTTTCGTGTCCTGGTCTCATACCACTATGTTTAGTGACACCGGTCCAGAGATTTGTTAGGCATGCGTACTAGACCAGGGCAGCTTGCCTTAGACCCAGCACCCCCCTAGTTTGCAGCAGCATGCGGTGCGCGCACACGCTCATTACAGCGCCGACTAGAGGGCTCCTCGGTATCTTGAGTTCAGTGCACCTTTCGTATCGATAGTAGGAAGGCTGAGGCCGAAACTAGTTTCTCGTATAGTATCGTATCGTGTGGTAGTTTTCCAGAGTAAGACCGTAAGATGGCATCCGCGGTATATGTATGGATTAAAGTGAAGTGCTCTTTTCTGTGTTTATATTCGTAGCTTGAATACATTCTATTAGATGACCAGTTATATCGTATTGTACCTCGGTTGGGGATTCTTACTGAGTAATTCGTTACTCACCCTTATTTTGTGGTTTTCCACAAGTAGCCATGGCGCGAGACATGATGGCTGAAGGAGGAACTGCTGATCATGGAAACCAGTTGCTAAAGTCTGAGTCTTATGTTTATGATTCTTATTGATTTTTATTGTCCTCTGAATGCATGTAGTTGGGCACGGAGCCCTAGGTTGTTTTCTGGTTGTTTTCTGGATTCTGACACTGATGTAAACTGTTTTGGATTTTGAATATTTGAATTAAATCTCTTATCAGAGTACATCTTAAATTGTATTTAGCTTGAAACAGGTACTTGGAAACAGGGACAGGTTCTAGGGCGTTTTATGTTGTTGTTAAAGTGTTTGTGTTTAAGGTTTTTATTTTATTCAGAATCTGGCATACAACCTGCATAATGTTTTCTAAGTTTTTAAAGCATGCATTGAGGTAAAGACCTAGTTTAGGACCCCATTCGGGTCGGGTCTTTACTGGTGGTGGGATTCCACTTTAAGTGAGAGACCTGATGGGTCTCCACCTGCCACCTGGGATTTCTTCAAGGTCGAGTTCAAGGCAAAGTTTATCAGTGAAGAAGCCCAAGAGAAGATGATTGAGCTGTTTTCAAATTTAAAGCAGGGATCTGATTCGATCGAGGTTTATGAGAAGAAGTTTTTGGAGTATGGGTACTTCGCTCCGCAGTTGATTGCTACCCCTGAGCTGAAGATCAGGAAGTTTATTGCGGGTTTGAGACAGGGAGTCTCTCAGGATGTTAGGGCACAGGCCCTAGAGACTTTTGCCAAGGCAGTGCAGTTGGCAACGATTTACGATGGGAAGTATCCTCTAGAGCAAGTTGTTGGTGCTACTGTGCAGAAGGCCCCAATATACTCGGGCCAGAAACGTAAGTTTGACTCAGGAAGCAATAGCCGAGTGGGCGGTCAGCGCCGTCAGGGTTCTTATCAGGGCAGAGACCAGCATAGAAACCGAAACAGTGATCAGCCCCACCAGCAGGGCGTAGGGAGGCCGCCACCGTTTTGTAACCCTTGTGGAAAGCCGTATTGGGGTCCCTGTGGAGGTAACCCTAGGACTTGCTATAACCGTGGTAAGGAAGGGCATCAGGCCTAATTTTACAAACAGAAAGCAGTGGTAGCGCAGCCAGCCCAGCAGCAAGGGAGAGTGTATGCTATGACCCGCCAGGAGGCTGAGCGAATCGATGCCACAGTGGTAGGTACGCTCCTAGTTCTTGATCACCTTGCTTTTGTGTTGTTTGATTCTGGTTCCACTCATTCTTTTGTTTATGTTGTATTTGTTGAGCATGCTTGCATGATTTTAGAGAATTTAGGGTTTGAGTTATGTAACGGCCCAGGTTTCTATCCCGGTTCTCGAGGAGCTTCCGGTTCAGATTCAGTGGTTCGGTTGGGCCGTTAGAGCTGTTTTGACCCTTAGGGGTATTTTGGTCTTTTTGCTCCCCGGGCAGGATTTGTGGATTTTCAGGGGTTCGAGGCAGCTCCTGCCTTTGTTGAGGCTTGTTTGTTGGTGGCTGCGAGTCCCGAGATGTTTAGGCTATTCGTTTGGGAGTTCGGTTGTGATTTGGGTTTTGGGCAAAGTTATGGTTGTTTGGGTGTTTCCTTTGGAATTCGAGCCCGGGCCCTCAGTGTTGATTTGGGAGGTTGATTTAAGTGAGATTTTTTGTTTGGAAAAGGTTGCTTCAGTCGGGTCTCGAAGGAGAAAGCCGGAAAATGGGATTTAATGATTTTAAGGATTTTTGGAAAATTGGAAAATTTGGATAAAATGGTTTTGGATAAGGATAAAAGGAAAAAGGAAATTTCTTGTTTTATTTAAAATCCCATTTTCCTTTTATTTTTCCAAAAATTCCCTTTTTCTCTTTTTTTTTCTTTCTCTCTCCTCCAACCCGAGCTCACCCTCCCAGCCCCCCTTGGTCGCCCACCACGGCCGCCACCAGAGCGACCCAGCGCCCGGCTTCGCCCATGGTTGCCCGGCCCTAGCGCCCGGCTACGCCTTCATGTCGTCGCCGCGATGATCGAGAGCCGACCCTCTCGCGTCGCTCGTCCCGTCCGCGTCTGCGTCGCCCAGATCCGCCTCTCACAGGCCGTCCCCGCGCCAGCTCGCACTGTGCCGAGTCCTTGCGCCCCTGTAGCTCGCCGTGCTGAGCCCGTGCACCTATGCTGATCGCGTTGCGTCGCCCAGTGGCGTCGCCCTCTGCGCGTCGTGTCGCCGCCTCCCCTGCGCCCGACCTAGCGCCCGGCCTTTGCACGATGTGTGTTGGTTTGGCCCGAGCCTTGTGGCTTCTCGGATGGTATTTCCCTAGTCTTTTCTTCGTTGGGCCCGGATTTATTGGCTGCTGGTTATGGATTTATTTGGCTGCTTTATGTATTTGATTTGGGGTGTTTTATTTGAATGTTCAAGCTGTTCAGGATCGTTTAGAGGCTCGAGGGTCACTCGTTGATTTGTGATTTATTATTATTGTTTTTTGCTTGTCCCAGGTAAGGATTTCTTACCGTGGTTGTGTGGACCCTGCGATATATCTCGATATGCCTTGCTTGTTTGCTTGTTATTATGAGCATGTTAGAGATAGAGCGATTGATTGATTTCTTGCTAGCATGTTTGCTCGATTTTACATGTTAGTGCCATGCTAGGTTTGTTACTCACAAAGATGCTTATGATTCTGCTTAAGTTGTAGTATCATGCTAGGTAATGTGATTTATGTCGGTCATTGCTTGCTAGCCAGGAATCATTGATTTTTGCTCTGTACTCTTAGATAGAGTTGTAGGGTTTGTCATCATCCAGAGGCTGAGCGGACATAACGTACTTTGTCCCCACCGATCGGGAGTAAAGTGTGCGCGACATAACGTATCTTGCTTCCCCCACTGCCGCTAAGGTGGATTTAGCTCGTCGGGAGTAAAGTGTCTTGCGCAGCATAACGTATCTTCTTGCCCCCGACCGCCGGTTGTGGAATTAGCTACCCACTTCGGCAATAGCCTGGTTTGTAGCTCGCTAGAGCGTAACCACCACCAGCGGTGTAAGCCTACCTTGGCCGGTTCTTAGCTTCAAGTCGGTGGATCAGGCTGCACAGATGATCGCCGAGGGCCTCGCGCTACTGTGATCAGTGACACCGCTTCCGAGTCATAGGCATGTGCACCTGGCCCGCGTAGGGTTGCCCTTAGGCCCCCGCATTTACGCCGGTTGTAGAGAGCATGCGGTGTGCGCCCACACGCGTTAGTTGCTGGTTCGGAGAGCTCCCCCGGGCTAATGTCGTGAGTACACCATTCTTTCCGTTAGAGCCTGACTTCGGGTACTCTCCCGTAAGTCCAGATTTGCAGCAAGGGCAAGGAGGCCCTTGAGGACATTCTAGGGATCAGTGTCTTCCCCCCGAGTGATAGATACCTCGGTGATGTCCCAGGATTGGTCAGTGTATCCAATCCCAGTTAGGCCGAAAGAAAGAGACTTCCGATGGGTCCAGATCTTGTTTTATGAGCTTGTTGAGTTATGATCTGTGTTGATAGCTGTTTGCTTGCATGTTGAGGTGCTAGATGACTGATGTATCGTATTGTACCCCGGTTGGGGATTCTTACTGAGTATCTTTATACTCACCCTTATTTATCTTCGGGTAGCTTGGGACAACACCGGGATGGCTAGCGGAGGAGGTGATTTATCATGGGGCCCTTGCGGCACTCTGTCTTTATCATTGCATTGTTTATTCAATGTAGATGGACAGAGTCCTAGGGGAACATTTTTAAAACGTTGTTTAAATTGTATTGTATATTTTTATAAATCTTTGGCGGTGATGTTTTACTCTTTGTTGGATTGTTTAAATGTAAATTGATGGTTATGTTTTAAGGGTTCCCCCTTCTCATATGTTTTGAATGGTTTTTAAATATGAGCACTAAACCGCTTGATATCATATTTAACTTGCATGCTGAGTGAGAACCCCCGTTTAGGACCATGTTTTGGGTCGGGTTCGTCACAAGTTATCTGTTGCAACTCCATCGGGAGCTAGTATGCTAGCTAGTCAGAAGGTATAGGACGGTCGGATACAGGTATACGACGAGTCTCTGCAGGTTACCCTCATAGTACTGCCTATGAGCGGTTTTGATGTGATCCTGGGCATGGATTGGTTAGCTGATAACCACGCAATGATTGACTGTCGCTGAAAATAGGTAGTGTTCAGCCGCCTAGTCGGCCTAGCTTTAAGTTCCGGGGCGTCCAGAGCAGGGTGTGTCCGCGAGTGATTTCTGCAGTTAAGGCCCACCGTTTGTTAGCTCGAGGAGTTGGGGCTTCATAGCCAAGTTGTCCGGAGTGAGCCGTGATCAGTTATCTATTGAGCAAGTGCCCGTCGTGCAAGAGTTTACAAATGTGTTTCCTGAAGAGTTGCTTGGTCTGCCGCCAAAGAGGGAGGTGGATTTCTCAATAGAGCTTGAGCTAGGATGTAACAGCCCAGTTTTCTATTCCAGTTTTCGAGGTGCCTTTGGGTCAAGATTCAGCTGTTTGGTTGGGTCGTTAGAGCCGCTTTGACCCTTGGGGGTATTTTGGTATTTTGGCTCCCCGGGCAGGATTTGTGGTTTTTCAGGGCTTCGAGGTCGCTCCTGCCTTTGTCGAGGCTTGTTTGTTGTGGGTTGCGAGTCCCGAGGTGTTTGGGCTAGTCGGTTGGAAGCTCGGTTGTGGTTTGGGCTTTGGCAAAGTGATGGTTTGTTGAGTGCTTCCTTTGGGATTCGAGCCCGGGCCCTTAGTGTTGATTTGGGAGTTGGATTTAAGTGAGTTTTATTTATTGGAAAAGATTGCTTTGGCTGGGTCTCGAAGGAGGAAGCCGGGAAACGAGATTTTAAGGATTTTAAGATTTTAAAATGGATAAGGATGGAAAATGGATAAAAATCCCATTTATTCCCTTTTTTCCCATTTTTCCTTTTATTTTTCCTTTTTCCCATTTTTCTTTTATTTTCTCTCTTTTTCTCTCTCTCTCTCTCTCTCTACCCGAGCTAGCCCCAACCCGAGCCCCCAGCCCGAGCCCCAGCCGCCCAGCTAGCCCAGTTTGAGCCCCAGCTCACCCCAGGTCGCGTCGCCAGCCCTAGCCGCTCAGTTAGCGTCGCCCAGCCCCTAGGCCGCCCAGCCCGAGTCGCCCCTGCCCAGGTCCCGTCGCGCATCCCTCGCCCAGGTCGTCCCCGAGCCTGATCGTCCGCGTCCGTGTCTGTAACGGCCCAGTTTTCTATTTCAGTTTCCCAGGTGTTTCTCGTTCATTTTTTGGATGTTCGAATGGGCCGTTAGAGCTATTTTAACCCTTAGGGGTATTTTGGTCTTTTGCCCCTGTCGAGGTTTTGTGGATTTTCGAGATTCGGTGGTCACTCCTTGTAACGGCCCGTGTTTTCGTCCCATCTTCGAGTATGCCCTAGGGGTATTTTAGTAATTTAGTCGGGCCGTCGTCGAGCGCTTTATCTCTTTCGATTGCTAAAATTATTGGATGGTTTTATGAAGGTTTTGAGGCTTTGTGGTTTGGTTTGAGCATGGGTAGATGCAAAAGTAAAAATAAAGGTATTTGTCTTTGCACTGGGGTTTGAACCCGGGTCTCTGGGAAGCTTGTAGAGATGTGTGCCAATTGAGCCATTAGGTGCTCTTGTTGCTCTTTTCTGCTTCACATCTTAGTTAACCTTGGATCTTTGGTGTTTGGTGCATTTGGTTAAATGAAATAGAAATTAGGTTTGTTGTGTTTTCTTCTCCAAAGAGTTGTGGCCGCCAAGCTTTCTCCCAAGCTCTCCTTGCCGATTCTTCATCCTTGCAGCTCCCTTGGATCGTTCATCATCATTCCGGTAAGTCTTCATCCTCTTCATCTTCTCGATTGGGTGTTCTTGTTGGCGAAGGTAAGGAGAAGAGCTTGTGTGTGTGTGTGTTTGTAGCAGTGTGCCCGAAGATGCCCAGAATCTGCCAGCCCGACAAGCCCGAGCCGCCCCGCCCGGATCGCCCGGCAGAAGCCCAGATCGCCGGAGTCGCCCAGCTCCATCGCCCCTCTTTGTGCCATCGAGCGGCTGTCGCTCAGGCAGCCGACGAGCGAGCTTTCGAGCGGCCCACAATCGCGGCCAGCCAGACGCTTCGAGCAGCCCACTGTCGCGGCCAATGACGCTACCGGCGCGCCCTATGTCGCGGCCAATGACGCGACGCTGGCGAGCGGCCCACATCGCGATCCAGCGAATCGCCTGTCCGAGCCCTGCGGCGCGAGATCGCGCGTCGACGCTCGTCGGCCGCGCGCCCGTCGTCGCGCGCGCTCCGCGCGCGTGTCCGTCGCTTCCAGCTTGTTCGCGCCGTGCGCTGCGCCAGGCCGGCCGTCGCCATAGCATGCGTCGCGCCAACTCTACCGCCCATCTGCGCTGTCGTCGCGCGTGCGTGCGCCAGCTCTGCCGCCCATCTGCGCTGTCGGCGCCCAGCGCCCGACCCACCGCGCCCCCCATCAGCCCATCGCCCCAGGCGCCAGCCGGCCTCGCCATCTTTATCTGCCGTCCAGCGTGTCGGCCGCGCGCGTGAGTTGCTCCTGAGCCAAGCCTTGTTTATTTTATTATGTTTAGGCCTATGGATTGTGATTATTATTGTGTTTGTTAGGTTCTCGTTAGCTAGCTCGGGATCGATCGCGGCTTAGGATTTTTGTGTGTAGTTGCCTCCCGGCCAGTAAGGATCTCTTCTGGAGTTGTGTGGACCTGCGATGTTCTATGTGATTGTTGTTTGTATGTTGTTTGTGATTATCAGCATGTATAGTTTAGGTGCTCAGATCTTTGAATTCACGACTAGCATGACTTCGTATGTTGTTCTCTCATGTTAGCCCATGCTAGGTTGTTCCGTTCTAGCATGCTCATATCTGTTCTTGCTTCGTAGTACCATGCTAGGTTCGTTGTATCCATTGGAGCACGTTTTGGATTGTATTGGATTGTATGTTATTGATATGATAGGTTAAAGTGTAGGTAGGTAGCATCATCCGGGCTTTGATGCATAAAGTATCTTGCATCCATGGCGGGGGCGTCGAGACAGTTCTCAGTCCACTGACCCGTTAGGGTTTAGCTAACCCGGCCGGTGAGGCCCCGCAATCTTGGGTGAGGGTGGCGGCGGTCGTTAAATGCCCCAACGGTCGGGATGATGACTTGGCATTGCCTGCGTCCCCGAAGCGATCGGCACGTCCTCGGCGTGTTCGGCCGTAGCCCTGATTGCCACTGTTAGGGCAAGGACCGCTTCTGGTGTAAGCCTACCACGGCCGGTTCCTTAGCCTCAAAGTGCGGTGGTTCGGTGACATAGTTCCGCGTGTCGGTCTCACACCCTATGTCGGTGACACCGATCCGGAGAGATTTAGTTAGGCGTGGTGGCTGGACATGGGCGGCTTGCCACTGGACCGGCACCCCCCATAGTTCGCAGCGAGCACGCGGTGCATGCTTACGCTCATTACAAATGCACGATCGAGAGCTCCTCGGGATCTTGAGCTAGTGCACCTTTACGTATCGACGATGAGAGCAGTGAGGCCGAGACTTGGTTCTCGTATAGGGCGTATTGTGTGGTGTGGATTATTCCGACTAAGACCCCGAGTTGGCATCCGAGGTCCAAGTGTGGACTTAAGCTATGTGCTCTATTCTGTGTTTTATATTCATAGCTTGCATACACTCATCTAGATGACCATGTGCATCGTATTGTACCCCGTTTGGGGATTCTTCTTGAGTAATTCGTTACTCACCCTTACTTATCTTTTAGGTAACCATGGCGCGAGCGCGGATGGGTGAAGGAGGAGCTATGATCATGGGAGCGTCTTTGTCGTCTCCGACTTTTTATTTCTATGACTCTTGTCTTTCATTTTCCCCTGAATGCATGTGGCAGAGACACGAGCCCTAGGATGTTTTCTGAATGATTTTGTGGATTCCCGCTTTATTGAATTTGAGGTTGTTTCAAATGTTTTAATAAATCTCGATCGAGTGTACGTTTTGGAAATGTATTTGCCTTGAAACAGTGCTTGGAGACAGGGGACGGGTTTCAAAGAAACTATATTGATTCTGATTGAACCTTGATTGTTTTGTTTTAATTGGGAATCAAAAACTTATTTGCATATTATCCTTTCCTTTGAATGCATGCATTGGGGTAAAGGCCTATTTAGAGCCCCTTTTGGGTCGGGTCTTCTGATTTAGTATCGAGCTCGAGTCATAGACTTTGTAGACTCGACCTTTTGTTGTAGGTCGTCTTTCCCATGATCACCCGCACTCAGAAGCGGTCATCAGTGCGCCTAAGTTCTTTCGCTTTTTGAAAAGGGTTAAGAATTTACAATACCTTTCATCTAGTGAATGCCTTGTGTAGTGTTGTGGAGCGGAGGACGAAGCGGGTTACGACTCGTTGTTGGTTTGGGCTTAGTGAGCCATCATGCCAACTTTCCGCAAAGGCACGGCGCGCTTGTTTGGCGGCTTGTTGAGGTATCCGGATAGATTCGGATGCCTGGAACATCGTTCGAGGGAGGCGCGAGCTTAGACTCCGTTGGCCATTTGTGGCCCGATTCTTTTCGCTTTCCCTAGTGAGAGGGTGGTGGTGCTTCGTGCGGTCGCTAGTATGTTGATCGCACCCGGAGGAGCAGGGGCTTGGCATGTCCGACCGAGGAGTTGGACGGATCGTGTTGATGTTGAGGTCGCGTCCGGGGTTGTTAGGCCCGCATGCCGGTTGGCCCCGGCGATTGAGTTGCCTAGAGGAGGGGTAGAGGCTAGCAGCGCCTCAGTGAGACTCCTTGAGCGAGTGTGCTGCTCCATGAGAGAGATCGATGGCGTGTCTTTAGCTATCGAGAGCGGAGACCCGAGCGCATTTGTAGCGCGTGGTGAGGAGTCCGAGCACGAGATAGCCCGGTGTGAGTTTGTTTCACATTTTTTTCCCAGTAGTCTTGTAGCCCCTGAGGTTCCCTTTGGAGGGCATGATCGTGAGTTTATTCAGATGAGTTTGTTGGCGTTGATGGAGACGCCCGAGTTGGCAAATGGATGCTGTAGAGCTCGATGTTTTAGTAAGTCCCTCTTTGCTAGTAGTAAAGTAGTTGGCCAGTTTGAGTTTAGCATCCGTGTGTGGGATGCCTGTGCTCGTCAGAGGCCGAGGTGTGCCGCCTCTGTCTTTGTTTGGTTCATCGGATGGTGGTGGAAGTCCCTTGTGAGAGGTGGACTAGCGAGTCTCCACCAAAGTGGCCCGATTGTTTGGCAAGTTGCCGTGTTAGTGGCTTGAGGCGGATGAAGGGTCATCTTTGCCCCTTGCGAGCTTCTTTGTTGTTTAACAACCCGACTTCCTCGAGATGTGGATTTGGTAGTAGTAGCACTTGAGGTGCATTGGTTGGTGTGCCACTTTGGCACTAAGTCCAGTTCGAGCTTGAGTTTGGCTTGGGCATAGCGGATGGTTCTATGCCGTTCGAGTTCAGACGTACTCCTTTAGCCTTGGATCTGTTTATGGCGCTTGCACCGTTTAGGTCGTGCGGAGGGCTAGTTTAGTGGTAGTCGATGGACTACAAGCGAAAGATGCTCGAGAGGAGCGGAGCCTCTTCCCGGTGTTTCCGGAGGTTGAGTAAGTCGGCAGGTTTGCTGGTTGGTAAATATTGGTGCGCGTGAGTCTCGCGCTAGTGTTAAGGCCAAGAGATTTTCCTTGGGGTTGGTAGTGCGGTCAACTACCTTCGAGTGCCTAAATCGAGGAGAGTTGAGCATTGTAGATGCGAGTTTGGTCCAAATTGAGGACCATGAGTTGGATGCTTATCAGATGAGCTGGATGCCTATGAGGCGAGTTGGATGCTTTTGAGGAGAGATGAGCTGATGCCTTGCGAGAGGTTTTGGATGCCTTAGGGGTAAGCACCCTTGGTAGAGGCTTGGTACAAAGTAAGTTTGGTTTGGCATGATTATATTTTGGTAGAGCAAGGTTGCCTCACTTTCAGTATCGTGTAGAGATAGAACTTTTGGTGTTCCTTGGATTGTTTGTATCGCTGCCAGGAGTTATCGTTGCTTTGTGGAGAAGCGCTTGTTAGTCTTGGATCTCAAATGGAAGGTTGGGAGTTGTGCACACAAGTGTGTTTTGTGTGGTTCGTTCCGTGGCGAGAGTTTCAGATCCATGTAGGGTTTGCTTTGGAGATCTCGTGCTCGGTTCCTTGAGAAGTTGGACTCTGTGGTTGTTGTAAGGCTTTGGTTGAGGTGGTAAGGATACCGTGCTCGTGGTATCAAGTTGTTGCTTAGACAAGATTTGTTAAGTTAGGCCTAAGCTTGGTTGGCGGATCTTCTTGTTGATCGTTGGTTGGAGTTCGATTGGAAACCGAACAAGAGCGGTGGTAGCTAAAGCCGCGTGGTTTCGATCGTCATGGCTAAGAGAGTTGTTCGGATCCTTCCTTGGGTAGAAGTTATGTTGTGGCCGATGTTTTGAGTAGGAGGATGACGCGTTCTCGCGCGTTTGGGTCCTCTAGGTTCCCAAGGAGTTGGAGTTGGCCACATGGTTGGGATCTTTGAAATTGGAGTTGTTTGTTCAGTGCAGTTGTCCATTAGATCGTATCTGGCGCAGTGTGTCGAGGGTTGCCAAGAACCCTAGGTTGTGGAGAGCCTCTCCGAGCTCAGTCGAGCCCAGGCTAGTGAGTTTCAAGGTGGCTAGCTTGGAGGCGTGTAGTTTGTAGCCTCGGTGGAGTTGCTAGCAGATCTTGGTAGACTAGCAAGCTAGTGTTTATTTGGAGTAAAGTCCGGAGTGGTTTCGGTGTGGTGGCAAGTTGATGCTTGGTGTTGACCAAGGTGTGGATTGGAGTTGTTAGAGTTTAGTTTGCCTGCTCGTGGGGGCGAGTGGTTTGTACCATGTTGGTTGTTTTTCCTGTTTCCAGGATGTTGAGTTGCCCCGTTTTGGCATTTGGAGGTTCGATGCGAGATGGACCCTTGTTGCGCCTCGTGAGATTAGATGTTGTTGCTCACGTGGAGCAAGGCAGTGAGCGTATGTGGAGTTCTCTGTCCGTTGGTTGTCCGCTTGTAAGAGCCGTTTCCTTCGGGGAGTTGTCGAGTTACTCCCTTGGTCTTGGAGTTAATGGTGGAAGCGCTAGCTTGAAGGAAAAGTTTGTTGGTTGCTTGGAAGTAGTCGTTTGTCGATTAAGCGGATTCTTGGATGGTGTTCTAGAGGCTGCGCATAGGTTGTTCTCGCCTCTTGTGAGTGTTTGGCCAAGATTTGGTTCGTTTGTTGTTTTGAGAGCTAGTTCGGTTCTAGCCGAGGGCGTTGCCCTAAGGTCTTGTTCCTAGTCGGTAAGTTTTGGGAGTTGACCCTCCCTCAGCAGCTGAGCAAGTCTTTGTTTGTTTCGATTTGGTGGTCCGATTGGTTGAGTTTTCTTTTGGGTGTTGCTTCCAAGAGAGTTGGTTCTTTGTTGCCTTAGGTTGAGCAAGTCGTGAGCGTGTGTGGAGTTCGCCGCCCTTCCGAGTTTGCTTGCTGGGAAGTCGTTTCCCGTTTGGCGAGTCGACTTTAGCTCCCGAGTTGTGTAGTCGATCGAGTAGTAGCGCAATGGTCACCAAATGAGAGGGTCCTGCTTTGTGTTGTTAGCAAACAAGAGTTGTTTGTTCCCGCATGAGCGGAGGCCACCAAAGAAGAGTTGAGTTGTTCTGGCAAGTTGTTGGTTCTTTTGGGGATTGAAGATTTCCTTTCCCTCTAGCCTCTGTGGTGGTTGAGTTGCTCCTTGGATGCCACCCTCGAGTGATAGCTTGCGAGGTAGTCTTGCGGATTCGTGTGGCCCGGGATCCGTAAGCTTTGAGGTTGTCGTTATCCGTTTTCCTTGTGAGGTTTGGGAGTGGAGCTTACGTTTGGAAGATGAGTTAGGCTTAGGCTTAAAGGGAAGTCCTTTGAGTAGCCATTTGATTTTAAGAGTTGAGTAGTAGCTTGGAGGCGGCGTTGCTCGTTATAAGTTTGGGTTGAGTTCTGCTTGAGCAAGCCCTTCTCGGGCTTTGTTCCTAGTTGTTGTGAGTTCCCGTTGGCGTTAGTAGAGCCGCGTTTGATTGAGTTAGCACGGAGGTGCCGTGGCATTAGTTGGTAAGTCGTTGAGCTATTTTCCTCAAGGTGTTGTGTCGCGAGATAGTGCGTGATGGTTTAGTCCTTGCTTCCCCGAGTTTTCCTTGAGAGGAATGTTGGATGTTCCTTGCTCAGCGATTTTCTCCTTAAGATGGTTGCTTAAGTGTTGTGGTCGTGTTCTAGTTGGAGAAGTTTGTCTTTTTGGATCGATCGCGATTGGTGGTTCGTTTGTATCTCGTTAAGAAATTTGTAGTCAAGGTTTGAGGTTTGTTGGTCTTTTGTGAAGTAAGAGTAGGCCGTTTAGTTTTGGAATCTGGAAGGTTCGATTGTTTGGCTTGATTTGTTGTAGGGTTGAGTTTGTTTGTTGACAATGTGTGTGTGTTTTTATGTATCGATGTTGGGGCGGCATGTGCCGGACCCATTGTTCATTGTGGACTTTGAGCCTTTGCACTGATTGAGGATTTGAGCTTGAGAGGAAGCTGTGAGTAATTCTCGTCTTTGAGACGAAGACGTTGCATAATCGTGAGATCCGTTTGGTAAAAGTTCGGTGGAGGAGTTAGAGTTCAGAGGAGGCCGCTTGTGAGCGGGAAAACGGGATGAGATTGCAAAGATCTGTCTTTGTTTTGAGTCTTAAGGACTTTCGAGGACGAAAGTCATAAAAAGGAGGGAATATTGTAACGGCCTGTGTTTCGTCCCGCCTTCCGTGTATGCCCTAGGGGTATTTTAGTAATTTGGTCGGGCCGTCGTAATAGTTATGTCTTTTTCAGATTGCTAAAATTATTGGATGGTTTTATGAAGGTTTTGAGGCTTTGTGGTTTGGTTTGAGCATGGGTAGATGCAAAAGTAAAAATAAAGGTATTTGTCTTTGCAGCAATGGGTTTGAACCCTGGTCTCTGAGAAGCTTGTAGAGATGTGTGCCAATTGAGCCATTAGGTGCTCTTGTTGCTCTTTCTGCATCACATCTTAGTTAACCTTGGATCTTTGGTGTTTGGTGCATTTGGTTAAATGAAATAGAAATTAGGTTTGTTGTGTTTTCTTCTCCAAAAGAGTTGTGGCGCTAAAGCTTTCTCCCAAGCTCTCCTTGCCGATTCTTCATCCTTGCGGCTCCCTTGGATCGTTCATAATCATTCCGGTAAGTCTTCATCTTCTTCATCTTCTCGATTGGGTGTTCTTGTTGGCCGAAGGTAAGGAGAAGAGCTTGTGTGTGTGTGTTTTGTAGCGGTCGCCCGAAGATGCCCAGATCTGCCAAAGAAGAAGCCCAGCCCGCCCAGATCGCCCAGTGAAGAAGCCCAGTCGCGATCGCCCGAGTCCATCGCCCTGCTTTGTGCCATCGAGCGGCTGTCGCTCAGCCAATGCCCGCGAGGCACTTTCGAGCAGCCTACCATCGCGGCCAATGACCTTTCAGACGCGTCAGCCTATCGCGGCCAATGACCTTTCGAGCGGACGCCACATCGCGGCCAGCCAAGACGCTCGAGCAGCCCTGTCGCGATCCGCCCGATCGCCACTGCTCGAGCCCTGCGGCAGCGAGAATCGCGCGCGTCAGACGCTACGTCGGCCATGCGCGCCGTCGTCGCGCGCTCCGCGCGTGTCCGTCCGCTTCCGGCTTGCGCCGCGCGTGCGCTGCGCCCGGCCGGCCGTCGTCAGTGCGCGTGCGCCAGCTCTACCGCCATCTGCGCTTGCTGCGTAGTGGCGCCAGCTGCCGCCCATCTGCGCTGCTCGCCGCCAGCGCCACCCTGCCGCCCCATCAGCGCCATCAGCGCCCAAAGAAGACCTCGCGCCATGCTTTGTCGCCCGTCCAGCGTGTCGGTCGCGCGCGCGCGTGAGTTGCTCCTGAGCCAAGCCTTGTTTATTTTATTATGTTTAGGCCTATGGATTGTGATTATTATTGTGTTTGTTAGGTTCTCGTTAGCTAGCTCGGGATCGATCGCGACTTAGGATTTTTGTGTGTAGTTGCCTCCCAATGTAGTAAGGATCTCTTACCGGAGTTGTGTGGACCTGCGATGTTCTATGTGATTGTTGTTTGTATGTTGTTTGTGATTATCAGCATGTATAGTTTAGGTGCTCAGATCATTGAATTCACGACTAGCATGACTTCGTATGTTGTTCTCTCATGTTAGCCCATGCTAGGTTGTTCCGTTCTAGCATGCTCATATCTGTTCTTGCTTCGTAGTACCATGCTAGGTTCGTTGTATCCGTTGAGCACGTTTTGGATTGTATTGGATTGTATGTTATTGATATGATAGGTTAAAGTGTAGGTAGGTAGCATCATCCGGGCTGATGCATAAAGTATCTTGCATCCATGGCGTGGACGTCGAGACGCGATTCTCCGTCCCCGGACCCGTTAGGTTTAGCTAACCCGACCCGGTAGGCCCCGCAATCTTGGGTGAGGGTGGCGGTCGTTAAATGCCCCAACGGTCGGGATGATGACTTGGCATTGCCTGCGTCCGACGATCGGCACGTCCTCGGCGTGTTCGCCGTAGCCCTTGATTGCCACTGTTAGGGCAAGGACCGCTTCTGGTGTAAGCCTACCACGACCGGTTCCTTAGCCTCGGTGCGGTGGTTCAGTGACATAGTTCACGTGTCCGTGTCTCACACCCCTATGTCGGTGACACCGATCCGTAGATTTAGTTAGGCGTGGTGATCGGACATGGGCGACTTGCCACTAGACCCGGCACCCCATAGTTCTGCAGAGCACGCGGTGCATGCTTACGCTCATTACAACGCCGATCGAGAGCTCCTCGGGATCTTGAGCTAGTGCACCTTTCGTGATCGACGATTAGATGGTGAGGCCGAGACTTGGTTCTCGTATAGGGCGTATTGTGTGGTGTGGATTATTCCGGACTAAGACCACGAGTTGGCATCCGAGGTCCAAGTGTGGACTTAAGCTATGTGCTCTATTCGTGTTTATATTCATAGCTTGCATACACTCATCTAGATGACCATGTGCATCGTATTGTACCCCGGTTGGGGATTCTTAATTGAGTAATTCGTTACTCACCCTTACTTATCTTTCGGTAACCATGGCGCGAGGCGGGATGGTGAAGGAGGAGCTATGATCATGGGAACGTCTTTGTCGTCTCTCGACTTTTTATTTCTATGACTCTTGTCTTTCATTTTCCCTGAATGCATGTAGGCGGGCACACGAGCCCTAGGATGTTTTCTCAATGATTTTGTGGATTCCCGCTTTATTGAATTTGAGGTTGTTTCAAATGTTTTAATAAATCTCTGATCGTGAGTGTACGTTTTGGAAATGTATTTGCCTTGAAACAGTGCTTGGAGACAGGGACGGGTTTCAAAGAAACTATATTGATTTCTGATTGAACCTTGATTGTTTTGTTTTAATTGGGAATCAAAACTTATTTGCATATTATCCTTTCCTTTGAATGCATGCATTGGGGTAAAGGCCTATTTAGAGCCCCTTTTGGGTCGGGTCTTTACACTCCTGCCCTTGTCGAGGCTTGATTGTTGTTGGTTGCGGGACCCAAGAAGTTCGGGCTAGTTGGTTGGAAGTTTGGAGGTGATTTGGTAATTAACAAAATTATTGTTAATTTAAGTGCTTCCATTGGGATTTGAACCTTCCCTTGATGGTGATTTGGGAGCTTGGTTTAAATGAGTTTTAATAAGGAGAAAAGGTTGCTTCAAATGAGACTGAAGGAAGAAGCCCGGAAAGAGATTTAGGTCACCAAGACCTATTTAAATTAGGAAAAGGAAAGAAAATCAAGAAAATCTCATTCCCTTGTTTTACCTCTCTCTCTCTCTCTCTCTCTCTCTCTCTCTCTTGCCGACCTCACCAAGAAACCCAACCGAGCCGCACCGAGCCGCCCTAGCCACTGCCCAAAGGCCCGAAGCACGCCATCATCACCAGCCCGGCCCACCCGAGCGCCCAGACGCTGGTCGCTGCACGGCAGTTGGCCGCCTCAGACGCGAGACGCCTTGAAGCCAATGCCAAGCGTCGCCGCAGCCGTCGCCAGCGCCAAGACGCCTGCGTCGAGTCTCTCGTCATTGTAGGGCGCGCTCGCGCCCGCGCCCAATGCCGTCAGCACACCCTGCTGCGCGCCAGTGCTCGTGTCGCCGTGCCAGCGCCGGTCCCATGTCGCGCCAGCGTGCCAGCCAAGAATACCGCCCGCGCCCATCCTGTCGCCCAGCTGCACGTCCTGCCTTCCCACTTGCCACCGAGAGCCTGTTTTGCCAAAATTGTTGGGGCCGAGACCTTGTACCTTCTCGGTTGGTAATTCTCGAGCCTCCACTCTTTTGGACCCTAAGTTGATTGGCTGTTGTTATTTAATTAGGATATTTTTATTAAATGCTTAGGTTGCTCGGGTTCACTTAGAAGCTCGGGAGTGGCTTGGTTGGCTTATGGTAGTTATTTTCTGCTTGTTTCCAGGTAAGGATTTCTTACCGTGGTTGAGTGAACCCTGCGATGCTTTCTTGATTGTGCCTTATATGCATGTTTACTTCTATGAACATGATTAGTGGATAGGACAGCTTGTGATTGCATTCTTGCTAGCATGTTTGCCTGTTTGTACATGTTAGTGCCATGCTAGGATTGTTCTTCCAGCATGCTTGAGATTCATGCTTTAAGTTCGTAGTATCATGCTAAGTTATGTGTGATTGTTGTTGATATGTATGTCTAGCCAGGAATCAGTTATTTTGTACTCTTAGCTAGTATAGTAGAGTTTGTCATCATCCAGAGGCTGAAAGTGGACATAACGTACTTTGTCCCCACCGGTCGGGAGTAGAGCGAAGCATAACGTACATTGCTTCCCCCCGGCAGCCGATGTGGATTTAGCTACCACATCGGCATAAGCCTAGTTTGTAGCTCCGCTAGAGCGAAACCACGCCAAAGGTGCAAGCTCGCTTTGGTAGAATGTACCCGATTTTCCATTCTGGTTTCCTAGGTACTCTCGGTTCAGTATTGGGGCAATCGGTTGGGCCGTTAGAGCTTTTTAACCTTTAAGGGTATTTTGGTCTTTTGCTCCCAATCGAGAGGTTGAGGATTTTCGTGGCTTGTGGTCATTTCGGCCTTCGTTGAGACTTGATTAATGTTGGTTGCAAGACCCAAGGAGTTTGGGTTAGTTGATTAGAAGTTCGGAGACATTCCGTTGATAGCAAAATTAATTGGAATTTAATTGGTCCCATTGAGATTTGAACCCTTGCCCTAATGGTGAAATTGGAGTTTTTAGAAAAAGAAGATTTAGTTAAAAGAAAAGAATTTCTTTAGCCGGGACCCATAAGAGAAAGCCTTGGGAAGGGAATTTTAGGTCTCTAACCCTTTTAAAATAGGAAAAAGAAGGAAATTAGGAAAACCCTCTTTGTTCCCTTGGTAGTCTCTCTCTCTCTCTCTCTCTCTCTCTCTCTCTCTCTCTCTCTCTCTCTCTCTCTCTCTCTCTCTCTCTCTAAAAAGCCGAGCCCCCCCTAACCGTGGTAGCACCACTCGGTAGCCCAACCAGCGACACACCGCACCACACCGCCCGCTCGGCCCGGCCAACTGCGCCGCACCAGGCCGCACTGTGCCGCTCGGCCCCTTTGCCTTGCCAGCCACCGCGCTTCTCTGCCGATCCAGACACCCGCCGTGCCGCCGACGCCCAGCCTGATCGCCGGACGTCGCTCGCGGCGCCAGCGCCGCGATCGCACCGAAGCCTCGTCCCACCGAGCCCGCTTCGCTCGCTGCGTCGCCCTCCACACCCGATCGCGCTGCACCCCTCGCCGTGCATGCGCCGCGCCCGCTCCATTGTGTCCGCCTGCCTTGCCGTGCGCCCAACGCCAGCGTTCCTGCCGCACCAGCAGCGCCCAAACCTGTCCCTTGCTGCCGAGAGCCCGTGTCCTCTCGGTTGGTAATTCTCGAGCCTTTTCCCTTTTAGATTTTTAAGGCTGCTTTGTTCTGCTGTGTATATTTATTTAGGATGCTTTTATTATGCCTAGGTTGCTCGGGTTCGTTATTAAGCTCGAGGGTCTTATTTGATTCGTGATAGCTATTTTCCACTTGTTTCCAAGTAAGGATTTCTTACCCTGGTTGTGTGGACCCTGCGATGCTTTCTTGATTGCGCCTTATATGCATGTTTACCTTTATGAACATGATTAGTGGATAGGACAGCTTGTGATTGCATTCCTGCTAGCATGTTTGCTTGTTTGTACATGTTAGTGCCATGCTAGGATTGTTCTTCCAGCATGCTTGAGATTCCTGCTTTAAGTTCGTAGTATCATGCTAGGTTATGTATGATTGATGATGATTTTGTATGTTTAGCCATGAATAGTTTACTCTATACTCTAGCTAGTGTGTTAGGGCTGTCATCATCTAGAGGCTGAGAGCGGACATAACGTACCTTGTCCCCACCGGTCGGGAGTAGAGCGAAGCATAACGTACATTGCTTCCCCGCGACCAATGAGGATTAGCTACCTCATTGGCATAAGCCTAGTTTGTAGCTCGCTAGAGCGGAACCACGCCAGCGGTGCAAGCCTACCTTGGCGGTTCTTAGCTTCGTGTCGGTGGTACAGTCGCATGCAGATGCGTCTTGAGGGCCTCGCACTCATCGTGTTCGATGACACCGCTTTCCGAGTCTTAGGCATGCGTGCACGCCCGCGTGGTTTGTACTTAGGCCCCACATTTACGCCGGTTGCGGCAAAGAAATGCGGTGTCTTGCGCACAAGCGTTAGTCGCCCGTTCGGAGAGCTCCCACGGGTTAATGTTCGTGAGTACACCAGTTCCTTCCAATTTAGAGCCGGACTTGGGTACTCTCCGATAGTCCGTAGTTATAGCGAGGGTAAGAGGCCCTTGAGGACACCCATTGGGATTGGCTTTTGAGCTAATCAATTGGTCGAGGAGAAAGACCCTCGAGGGTGTCTGGACATCTTTGGGATCGGTTTTTGAGTGATCAATTGGCCGAGGGAGAAAGACCCTCGAGATGTCCCGGGATTGGTTATGAGAACCAATCATTAGGTCGGAGGTAGGAGACTTCCGTGGACTCCGGATTTGCCTTGTGAGCTCGTTGAGCTGAGATCCTTGTTGATAACTGGTTGCATGTGTACTAGGTTGCTAGATGATTGATTGCATCGTATCGTACTCTGGTCGGGATTCTTCTCGAGTATGTTTATACTCACCCTTATTGTGGTTTCTTCCACGTGTAACTTGGGACAACACCGAGGCGGCTAGCGGAGGGAGCTGAGATCATGGATGCTGCTGACACTCTGGCCGTGTCTTATTTTACTTCGCTTTTGATTTCAACATGTAGTTGGACTTGGGTCCGTAGGGAAAACGTATGATTTGAACTATTTTATGGTTTTAATGAAAGTACTGATCAGTCACTGTTTTTAATTTGAATGGTTCGTTTTTGCCTAATGAATGTTTACTTTGTTTTTAATGTTTTCCACTCTTATATTTGAAAAGTTTTACAAACCGACCCTAGCTGGGTCCTTTTATGCTTTTCACTTGCATGCTGAGTAAAGATCTAGGTTTAGCACCGTTTTCAGGTCGGGTTTTTACATTGGCCGGTTCTTAGCTTCAGGTCGGTGGTACAGGCTGCATAGATGAGTGTCGAAGGCCTCGCACTACTGTGTTCAGTGACACCATTTCCGAGTCTTTAGGCATGCGTAGCTGGCCCGCGTAGTTTATACTTAGGCCCCCACATTTACTCCGGTTGCAGCAGCATGCGGTGTGCGCGCACACGCATTAGTTGCCGGTTCAGAGAGCTCCCCCGGGCTAATGTTCGTGAGTACACCAGTTCCATCCAGTTTAGAGCCAAACTTCGGGTACTCTCCCGATAGTCCAGATTTGTTAGCGAGGGTAAGAGGCCCTTGAGGACACCCATTGGGACTGGCTTTTGAGCTGATCATATGGTCGAGGGAGAAAGACCCTCGAGGGTGTCGGACATCTTTGGGATTAGTTTTTGAGCTGATCAATTAGCCGAGGGAGAAAGACCCTCGGAGATGTCCCAGGATTGGTTATGAGAGCCAATCATTAGGCCGGAAGTTGGAGACTTCTGAGGATTCCAGATTCT
Source organism: Sicyos edulis (assembly GCA_036507275.1). Lineage (NCBI taxonomy): Eukaryota > Viridiplantae > Streptophyta > Magnoliopsida > Cucurbitales > Cucurbitaceae > Sicyos > Sicyos edulis. Next base: position 13,162,219 of record CM071855.1, read on the forward strand.
GCCTTGTAAGCTCGTTGAGCTATGATCTGTGTTGGTAATCGCTTGCATGTATACTAGGGTGCGGATGATTGATGTATCGTATTGTACCACTGGTTGGGGATTCTTACTTGAGTATGTTTATACTCACCCTTATTTCTGTGGTTTTCCACTGTAACTTGGGACAAAGACCGGGGCGGCTAGCGGAGGAGAGCCGATTGATCATGGAAGCACTGCACTCTGTCTTTTATTGTTTGCATAATTTGTTCAAATGTAGACGGACATTGAGTCCTAGGGGACGTTTTTAAAAGTTGTTTAAATTGTATTGTATGATTTTATAAACACTGGCCAGACTTGTTTTACTTTGTTGGCTTTGCTTAAATGAAGGTTGTTGTTTATGTTTTAAGTGTCCCCGCTTTTAAATGTTTTGAAAGGTTTTAAATATGAGCACTAAACCGCTTGATGAAGTATTTAACTTGCATGCTGAGTGAGAACCTAGGTTTAGGACCGTGTTTTGGGTCGGGTTCTTATAGTGTCGCACACCGTTGCGCCATCTTGGCCGCGCCGCGATGCCGTCGCCCGACCACAGTAGCTTTGCCGAGTCGCAAGTTCCCGCGCGCGTGCCCTATAGTCATCTCATCGCGTCACCCCACGCGCGCGTCCTTGTAGCTCGTCGAGTTTGCGCCCATGCGCCTTTGTGTCGCCTTGGCGCCCGTCCGCCCGCACTCACGCGCGCGCTGCCAGCTAGCGCAACAAGTAGCAATACACCAGCCACCCTCTTTAGTTTGCCTCGCCGTCACGCACGGCTCGTTCATGTGTCAGCCGCGCCACGTGAGTTTCTCCCGAGCTGAGCCCTATTTATTTTATTGTATTTAGGACTATTTTGTGATTATTGATGTGTTTGTTTGGCTCGCTATAGGTTGCTCGGGTTCGATCGCGTTAAGGTTTGTTGTGTGTTTTTGCCTTCCGACCAGGTAAGGATTTCTTACCGGAGTTGTGTGGGCCCTGCGATATTTTCATGATATGCCTTGTATGTTTGCTAACTGTTATGAGCATGTTAGAGATAGAGCAGTTTGATTGATTTCTTGCTAGCATGTTTGCCTGATTTTACATGTTTGTGCCATGCTAGGTTTGTTCTGCCAGCATGCTTATGATTCCTGCTTAAGCTCGTAGTATCATGCTAGGTAAATGTGATTGATGTCGGTCATTGTTTGCTAGCCAGGAATCATTTATTTGCTCTGTACTCTTAGATAGAGTTGTAGGGTTTGTCATCATCCAGAGGCTGAGAGCGGACATAACGTACTTTGTCCCCACTAGTCGGGAGTAAAGTGTGCGCAGCATAAACTATCTTGCTTCCCCCCCCGATCGCCGGTTGTGGATTTAGCTAGCCACTTCAGCATATGCCTAGTTTGTAGCCTGCTAGAGCGAAACCCTGCCATCGGTGTAAGCCTGTCCTGGCCGGTTCTTAGCTTCAGGTCGGTGGATCATGCTGCACAGATGAGCGTCGAGGGCCTCGCGCTACTGTGATCAGTGACACCGCTTCCGAGTCTTAGGCATGCGTACCAGGCCCGCGTAGTTTGTCCTTGGGCCCCCACATTTACGCCGGTTGCAGCAGCATGCGGTGTGCGCACACTCGCGTTAGTTGCTTGCCTTCGAGAGCTCCCGGGCTAATGTCATGAGTACACCATTCCTTCAGTTAGAGCCAGACTTCGGGTACTCTCCCGTAAGTCCAGATTAGCAAGGGCAAGGAGGCCCTTGAGGACAACTTTGGGATCAGTTTTTGAGCTGAACAATCCCCCGAGTGAAAGATACCTCGGTGATGTCCCATGATTGGTTAGGATAACCAATCATTAGGCCGGAAGTAGGAGACTTCTGATGACTCCAGATCTTTCCTTGTAAGCTCGATGAGCTATGATCTGTGTTGGTAGCTGTTTGCGTGCATGCTTTGGTACTAGATGACTGATTATATCGTATTGTACCCCGATTCGGGATTCTTACTGAGTAATTCGTTACTCACCCTTATTTTTGTGGTTTTTCCATAGGTAGCCATGGTGCGAGACAGGATGGTCGGAGGAGGAGCTGTGATCATGGAAAACCCGTTGTTCAACTCTGAGTCCTGTTTATGTTTATGTTTTAAATGTTGTCTGAATGCATGTAGTTGGGCACGGAGCCTAGGGTGTTTTCTGCATGTATTTCCGGATTCTAGCATTGTTGTAACTATTGTAAAGCTTGTATGTTTTAAATAAATCTCTTATCAGAGTAAGTTTTGGAAATGTATTTGTCTTGAAACAGGTGCTTGGAAACCGAACACCATCTTGCAAATTTTATGTAGATTTGTATGCATGCATTGAGGTAACGGCCTATTTTAGAACCCCTTTCGGGTCGGGTGGTTACATAGGAACCCGTCCTATCTCGAAAGCTCCTTACCGTATGGCGCCAGCTGAATTGAAAGAGTTAATGGAGCAGTTGCAGGAGTTTCTTGACAGAGGATTTATTAGACTGAGTGTGTCCCCGTAGGGAGTGCCTGTGTTGTTTGTTAAGAAAAAGGATGGCTCGATGCGTCTGTGCATTGATTATAGGGAACTGAAAAAGGTAACCATCAAGAACAAGTATCCACTGTCGCGTCTTGATGACCAGTTTGACCAGCTCTAGGGAGCTTGTGTGTTTTCAAAAATTGACTTGAGGTCGGGCTACCATCAGTTAAGGATCTGGGATGCTGATATCCCTAAGACAGCTTTCAAGTCTAGGTATGGTCACTATGAGTTCGTGGTCATGTCTTTCGGACTGATGAACGCCCCAACTGCATTCATGGACATGATGGACAGAGTGTTCAAAGCGTTCTTAGATCGCTTTGTCATCGTGTTCATAGATGACATTCTTGTGTATTCAAAGTCTAAGGAGGACCATGCTTCGCACCTAAGACAGATTTTAACAGCCTTGCGCGAGAACCAACTTTATGCGAAGTTTTCTAAGTGTGACTTTTGGCCCGAGGAAGTAGATTTCCTTGGACACGTTGTGTCTAAGGAAGGAGTGGATGTGGACCCTTCGAAAATAGAGGCACTTAGTTCGTAGGCCAGACCGACGACAGTGTCTGAGATTCATAGTTTTCTAGGTCTTGTCGGTTATTATCGTCACTTCGTTCAGGATTTTTCTGCCATAGCTGCACCACTTACTCATTTGACAAGAAAGTGTGTCAATTTTGTTTGGGATAAGAAGTGTGACGAAAGTTTAGCTAAGCTGAAGAGCAGTTTGATGTCCGCACCAGTGTTGGTAGTTCCAAAGGGAACGGAGGGTTTTGTGGTGTACAGTGATGCCAGCAAGTTTGGTTTGGGTTGCGTTCTGATGCAACACGGTACGGTAATAGCGTACCCCTCAAGGTAGTTGAAACCGTATGAGCATAATTATCCGACTCATGAGATGGAGTTGGCAGCTGTCGTCTTTGCACTTAAGATCTGTAGGAATTATCTGTATGGTGAAAATATTCAAATTTTCTCTTACCACTAGAGCGTCAAATATTTCTTCACCCAGAGAGAGCTGAACATGAGACAAAGGAGGTGGTTGGAGCTTGTAAAAGATTACGACTGTGAGATCCTGTATCACCATGGGAAGGCAAATGTTGTAGCAGATGCACTGAGTAGAAAGACCTCGCATTCAGCGACTTTGTCAAATACCAAAAATGTTATAAGGAAAGATCTTGAGAGAGCAGGAATAGAAGTGTTGTTAGGGGAGGTTACAGCTAGGGTAGCCCAGTTGACCATCCAGCCTTCGATAAAGCAAAGGATTATCGACGGCCAGTTGAATGAACCTAAGTTAAAGAGTTTGTACGAGAGAGTTCAGGCCGATGATGACTTCGATTTCGTGGTTTCCTGTAACGGCCCAGATTTCTATCCCGGTTCTCGAGGAGCTTAGGTTCGTCGATGGTTCGGTTGGGCGTTAAAGTGCTTTTGTCCCTTAGGGGCATTTTGGTCTTTTGCTCCTCGGCGGGATTTGTGGATTTTCGGGGCTTCGAGGTAGCTCCCGCCTTTGCCGTGGCTTGTTTGGGTTGGATCTGAGTCCCGAGATGTTTGGGCTAGTCGTTTGGGAGTTCGGTTGTGATTTGGGATTTTGCTAAGTGATGGTTGGTTGTGTGCTTCCTTTGGGGTTCGAGCAGCCTTTAGTGTTGCTTTGGGAGTTGGATTTAAGTGAGTTTGATTTATTGGAAAAGATTGCTTGGTCGGGTCTCGAAGGAGGAAGCCGAAAATGGGATTTTGAGGTTTTAAGTGGATAAGGATGGAAAATGGAATTAAAAATCCCATTTTTCCCTTTTTTCCCATTTTCCTTTTTATTTCTCTTTTTTTTCTTTTCTTTTTCCCCAAAATGCATTTTCTCTCTCTCTCTCTCTCTCCCGAGCCCCCACCTTGCCGACCTAGCCTCGCTGCTTGGCGCCAGACCCCGCCTCGCGCTGTCGCCCGCCCGACCGGCCCGAGCCCAGTGTCGCGAGCGCCCGAGCTCGCTCGCCCCAGCGTCGCGCGCGCCTGCCACGCCAGCTCGGCGTCGCGCGCCCTCGCCAGCGTCGCCCGGCCAGCGCCTCGCTCGCCTGCCACAGTCGGTGTCACCCCGCGCTCGCGCGTCGCCTCGTGCTTGAGACGCTCCGAAGTCGTGCCTCGTAGCGCGCGTGTCGGCGCGCGCTGCCTCCTTGTGCTTGAAGCTCGCGCGCGCCCGCCTCCTCCTCGCTGCCTTTCGCCGGCGTTACGCGCCTTGCCGCCCCCAGCCCCCAGTAGCCGTGTTAGCGCCCAGCGCCAAGCAGCGCCAGCGCCAAATACTAGCCCCAAGCCCAGCCATTGCTCTGCGCCCAGTTCATGCCGCTTAGCCTGCAGCCGGCCCGTTCGAGTGTCAGCCGTGCCTCGTGAGTTGCTCCCGAGCCGAGCCTTGTTTGTTTTATTATATTTGGGCCTTTTTATTGTAATTATTGTTTGTTTTGTTAGGTTCTCGCTAGCTAGCTCGGGTTCGATCGCAGCTTAGGTTTCTTGTGTTTAGAGGTCTTCCGCCGTAAGGATTTCTTACCGGAGTTGTGTGGACCTGCGATATATTATTATCGATTGCCTTGATTGTATGCTTGTTTGTGTTTATTGACATGTTTGGTGATAAGTGCTCTAATCTGAATTCCCGATTAGCATGACTTTCCTGGTTAATTCTCATGTTAATCCATGCTAGGTTGTTCCTTTCTGGCATGCTCGTATCTGTTCTTTGCTTCATAGTATCATGCTAGGCTCGTTGTATTCTCTTTGAGCACGTATTGGATTTTATGAAATTGTTTGCTGCTTGCTAGGCGCGGGTTAAGTGCGGTAGATAGCATCATCCGGCTCGATGCATAAAGAACCTTGCATCCATGGCGGGGACGTCGAGCAAGTCATTCCGCCCCTGGACCCCGTGAGGATTAGCTAACCCAAGCGGTAGGCCCCGCAATCTTGGGTGAGGGAGGCGGTTGTTAATGCCCCAACGGTCGGGATGATGACTTGGCATTGCCTCGCCCCCGCACTGGCATGTCCTCGGCATGTTTGGCGGTAGCCCCCGATTGCCACTGTTAAGGCAAGGACGACTTCTGGGTGTAAGCCTACCACGGCCGTTTCTTGGCCCCAGTGCGGTGGTTCAGCCGACATAGTTTACGTGTCGGTGTCTCACACCCCTATGTCGGTGACACCGGTCCAAAGATTTAGTTAGGCGTGGTGGATGGATATGGGCGACTTGCCTTCGGACTCGCAACCCCATAGTCTGCAAGAGCACGCGGTGCATGCTTACGCTCATTACAGCGCCGATCGAGAGCTCCTCGGGATTGTGAGCCAGTGTACCTTTCGTCGACGATGAGCGGTGAGGCCGAGACTTGTTTCTCGATAGGGCGACTTGTGTGATGTGTTGTGTGGTGTTTGATTTCCGGATGAGACCACGAGTTGGCATCCGAGGCCCAAGTGTGGGCTAAGCTATGTGCTCTATCTGTGTTTATATTCATAGTTTGCATATCTTTCTCGCTAGATGACCATGTATATCGTATTGTGCCGGTTGGGGATTCTTACTGAGTAATTCGTTACTCACCCTTACTTATCTTTCAGGAAACCATGGCGCGAGGCAGGATGGCTGGAGGAGGAGCTGTGATCATGGAAACCCGTTGTTCAACTCTGAGATTTATGTTTATGATTTAAATGTCCTCTGAATGCATGTAGTTGGGCACAGAGCCCTAGGGTGTTTTCTGAATGTATTTCCGGATTCTAGCATTGTTGTAAAGTTTGTATGTTTTAAATAAATCTCTGATCAGAGTATGTTTGGAAATGTATTTGTCTTGGAACAGGTGCTTGGAAACAGGGACAGGTTTCAAGAATTTTGTATTGACTTTTTAAATGAACTCTTGCCGGTTTTTGGTTTTTACTTAGAATCCGAAACAACCCTATTGCAAAATTCTAGTGTTGATTTCTATGCATGCATTGAGGTAATGGCCTATTTAGAACCCCATTCGGGTCGGGTCGTTACATTTCCGCAGATGGTGGCTTGAGGTATAAGGGTCAGCTATGTGTCCCAGCAGATGCTAGTATACGTACACAGTTGTTGACCAAGGCTCACACTTCGCACTTTATATGTCATCCAGGGGGTAACAAAATGTACCAAGATCTTAAGCAGACTTTTTGGTGGATGGGGATGAAGAGAGAGATTGCCCAGTTTGTCAGCCGGTGTAACGACCCAGGTTTTTCATCCCGGTCTTCCAGGTATGCCCTAGGGGTAATTTGGTAATTTGGTCGGGCCGTCAGGGCCGTTAGTGTCTTTTCCAGTTATTAAAATTATTGGATGGATTTATGTAGGTTTTTGGAGGGATTTGTGGTTTGGTTTGAGCAAGGTTTGATGCAAAAGTAAAAATAAAGGAAATTATGCTGCAGCTGGGGTTTGAACCCGGGTCTCCTGGAAAGCTTGTGGGGTTGTGTGCCATTTGAGCCATTAGTTGCTCTTGTTGCTCTTTCTGCATCACATCTTAGTTAATCTTGGATCTTTGGTGTTTGGTGCATTTGGTTAAATGAAATAGAAATTAGGTTTGTCCATCTTCTTCTCCAAAGTGTGTGGCCGCTCAAGCTTTGCTCTCCATTGCCTTGCCGAATTCTTCATCCTTGCAGCTCCTTTGGATCGATCATCATCATTCCGGGTAGGTATCGATCTTCCTCTTCTTCTTCTCATCCATTTGGTGTGCTGTTTGGCCAAGTGTGTTTGTGTTGATTGCAGCCACCGAGAGAGCCCGGCCAGCGGCAATAAATCGTCGCGCGTCGGCCCACCAGCCACACGACGCCGGATCCGCCTAGCAAATTTGCCGTCGTCCAGCCGGCCCAGCTAGCCTTGTCGTCGGCAGCGATCCCACGCCCAGATCTGTCCGGCGATCCTGCCACAGACGCTAGATCCGCCTAGCGGCCTTGCCGTTCGTCCAAAGAATGCAGCTAGCCTTGTCGTCGGCGGCGGGCCCCACGCCGAGATCTGCCGGCGGCCTGCCGCCACGCCGGATCGCGCGCCGGCAAGCAGCCTCAGACGCTGTTCGTCGTCTCGCTCGACGCCACGACGCCAGAGGCCCACCGCGCCATAAGGCGCCGCGCCAGCCAAGGCGCGTCGCGTCGCCTTATCGCTAGCTGGCGCTGCGCCAAGCGCGCCGCTCCAAGCTGCCGCCCGCACGCCCGACGCTGCTCGCTGCGCGCGCGGTCCGTGCCGTCTTGTCCGTCGTGCGTGCCTTGCTTGCCGTGCGCGCGCAGCCGCGCCAGCGCCATCCGCGCGCTGGGCCGCCAGCCTGCCGTGCCCCGCTGCGGCGAACTCCAAGTTCGTGTCGCCGTGCGCGTAAGTGCCCTGAGCCGAGCTTGCGTTCATTGTTTTTAGACGTTTTAGATGCTGATTATTATTGGTTTGCTAGGTTCCCGCCGCTAGCTCGGGATTGTTCCGCAGACTTAGGATTTGTGTGTAGAAGCCTCCCGACCAAGGTAAGGATTTCTTACCGGAGTTGTGTGGGCCCCGCGGTATATTTGTGATTGTTGTTTTGTATGCTCGTGTATGATTATTAGCATGTTTAGCCCTAGGTGCTCTGCTCAATTTCTGATCGTATGAACTCTTGTATTGTTTCTCATGTTAGCCCATGCTAGGTTGTTCCATTACGCATGTTCGATATCTGTTCTTGCTTCGTAGTATCATGCTAGGTTCCTTGTATCTCGCTGAGCACGTATTGGACCGCATTGATTGAATTGTTATTATTGCTATGGTTTAGAGTTCGGGTAGGTAGCATCATCCGGGCGGATGCATAACGTAACTTGCATCCCCGACGGGGACGTGCGAGATGGTACTCGTCTTCTCGATCCCGTTAGGGTTTAGCTAACCCTAACGGCCCCCCGCAATCTTGGGTGAGGGTGGCGGTCGTTAAATGCCCCAACGGTCGGGATGATGACTTGGCATTGCCTCGTCCCTGCAGATCGGCGGCACGTCCTCGGCGTGTTCGGCGTGAGCCCTTGATTGCCACTGTTAGGGCAAGGACCGCTTCTCGTGTAAGCCTACCACAACCGGTTCCTTAGCCTCAAAGTGCGGTGGTACAGGTGACATAGTTCACGTGTCCAAGTCTCACACCCCTATGTCGGTGACACCGATCCGTAGATTTAGTTAGGCATGGTGGATCGAACACGGGCAACTTGCCACTAGACCCTGCACCCCGTGAGTTTGCGGTAGCATGCGGTGCGCGCTTACGCTCATTACAAATAGCCGATGGAGAGCTCCTCGATCTTGAGCCAGTGCACCTTTCGTGTCGACAGTAGTCGCCGAGGCCGAGACTTGTTCCGTATAGAGCGTATAGTGTGTTGTGGTATTTCCGGACTAAGACCACGAGTTGGCATCCGAGGTCCAAGTGTGGACTTAGCTATGTGCTCCGCTCTGTGTTTGTACTCATAGCTTGCATACATTCTTCTAGATGATCATGTATATCGTATTGTACCCCTGGTTGGGGATTCTTACTTGAGTAATTCGTTACTCACCCTTACTTATCTTCCTTCGGGTAACCATGGCGCGAGGCGGGATGGTCAAAGGAGGAGCTGTGATCATGGGAACTCTTTGTCTCTCGACTTTTTATTTCTATGACTCTTGTCTTTTATTTTCCCCTGAATGCATGTAGTCGGGCACAGAGCCCTAGGATGTTTTCTGAATGTTTTCGTGGATTCCTGCTTTATTGAATTTGAGGATGTTTCAAATGTTTTAAGAAATCTCTGATCAGAGTGTACGTTTTGGAAATGTATTTGCCTTGAAACAGGTGCTTGGAGACAGGGACAGGTTTCAGCAAACAATCTTTATTTCTGATTGAACCTTGATTGTTTTGTTTTAATTGGGAATCCGAAAATTATTTGCATATTGTCCTTTACTTTGAATGCATGCATTGGGGTAAAGGCCTATTTAGAGCCCTTTTTGGGTCGGGTCTTTACAGTCGGTGTCTCACTTGTCAGCAAGTGAAGGCGCCCAGGCAGAAACCAGCAGGTTTGTTGCAGCCGCTTGGTGTGTCGTAGTGGAAATGGGAGGAGATTACCATGGACTTTATTTCGGGCTTGCCTAGAACTCCTAGAGGTTATACTCAGATTTGGGTGATAGTTGATAGGTTGACCAAGTGTGCGCACTTCGTCCTCGATAGGATAAATTATACCATGGAGCAGTGGGCACAGTTGTTCCTTGAGCAGATAGTTAGGTACCACGGAGTGCCAGTTAAGATTATCTCAGATTGGGATTCTCGATTTTGGAGAGCCCTCCAGGCAGGGTTGGGCATAGAGTGCAACTATAGTACAGCCTTTCATCAGCAGATCGATGGTCAGACGGAGCGGGTAAATCAGATCGTAGAGGATATGTTGCGAGCCTGTGTGTTGGATTTTTTGGGCAGTTGGGATCAATACTTGTATTTGATGGAGTTTGCCTACAACACAGTTATCAGTCGACCATTCAGATGGCACCGTTTGAGGCATTGTATGGTAAGAGTTACAGATCCCCGGTATTATGGGAAGAGGTTGGAGACAGGCAGGTTTTGGGTCCCGAGCTGCTCCAGTTGACCAATGAGGCAGTTCAGAAGATCAGGGCTCGTATGTTGACCGCTCAGAGCAGGTAGAAAAGCTACGCCGATGTCAGGCGTAGAAAGTTAGAGTTTGAACTTGGTCAGCATGTTTTCCTAAAGGTAGCGCAGATGCGTGGGGTTCTGAGGTTTGGTAAGTGGGGGAAGCTGAGCCCTAGGTTTGTTGGACCTTTCGAGATCCTTGAGAGGGTTTGGGCTGTAGCTTACTAGTTAGCATTGCCGCCGTCCTTGGCCGCAATGCATAGTGTGTTTCACATTTCAATGCTCCGCCAGTATGTGGCAGACCCTTTGCACATTGTAGATTTTGAGCCTTTGAAGCTGAACAGTGACCTGAGCTTTGAGGAAAAACCTGTAAAGATCTTAGCGTTTGAGAAAAGGGTTTTGAGGAACCGAACCATTGATTTAGTGAAAGTGCAGTGACGGAATCAGAGAGTTGAGAAAGCTATTTGGGAGTTGGAAGGGGAGATGAGAAGGAACTACCCGGAGTTATTTTAGTACAGGGACTTCCGAGGACGGATGTAAGGTGTAACGACCAAGGTTTTTCTTCCCGGTCTTCCAGGTATGCCCTAGGGGTAATTTGGTAATTTGGTCGGGCCGTCAGGATCGTTTGTGTCTTTTCCAGTTACTAAAATTATTGGATGGTGTTTGTAGGTTTTTGGAGGGGTTTGTGGTTTGGTTTGAGCAAGGTTTGATGCAAAAGTAAAAATAAAGGAAATTGTGCTGCAGCCGGGGTTTGAACCCGGGTCTCCTGGGAAGCTTGTGGAGATGTGTGCCAATTGAGCCATTAGGTTCTCTTGTTGCTCTTCCTGCATCATCTTATGGTTAGCCTTGGATTTTGGAGTTTTGATGCATTTGGTTAAATGAAATAGAAATTAGGTTTATTCCATCTTCTTCTCCAAATCACCTCTTGGCCGCACAAGCTTTCCTCTCCATAGCCTTTGCCGATTCTTCTTTCCCTTGCATCTCCTTGGGTTCGATCATCATCATTCCGGGTAAGTCTTCATCCTCTTCATCTCCTCATTTGGTTATTGATGTTTGGCCAAGGTAAGAAGTAGAGTGTTGTGTGTGTTTGTGTTGATTGCGGCACCGAGAGAAGCCCGCCCAGCGACCATCGTCGCCGTCGGCCGGCGACCGCCACCGCCAGATCTGTTGAAGCGGCCCTGCAAAGACGCCAAAGCCGGACAGAAGGCCGCCCGATCGCCACCTGCGACGCATCGCTCGCCAGTCGCGCGGATCCACCGTCGCAGCCCCCGCACAACATCGCCGCTCGCCAGTCGCGCCAGATCCACCGTCGCAGCCCTCCCGCGACGCCATCGCTGCGTCGTCGTGCGATGCCTTGCGCAGCAGCGAGACGCCAGCGCGCCAGCGCGCTTTCCCGAGCTGCTCGCCCAGCGGCCACCAAGCGTCCGCGTCGCTGTTGCCGCGACGCCACGCCCGCCAGCGCCGCCGCGCCGCTTGCTCGCCCGCACGCGCCCGACGCTTTCGCCGCGCTCGCGCGCGTCCACATCGATGCATCCGCGTCTTGCCGTGCAGTAGTAGCAAGCAGCGCCAGCCACCGCCGCGCCAGGCTGCCAGCCAGAGCTCCAAGCTCGTGTCGCCGTGCGCGTGAGTTCCCCGAGCCGAGCTTGCGTTCTATTGTTGTTTAGACGTTTTAGATGCTGATTATTATTGGTTTGCTAGGTTCCCGCTAGCTAGCTCGGGATTGTTCCGCAGCCTAGGATTTGTGTGTAGAAGCCTCCCGACCAAGGTAAGGATTTCTTACCGGAGTTGTGTGGGCCCTGCGGTATATTTGTGATTGTTGTTTTGTATGCCTGTGTATGATTATTAGCATGTCTAGCCCTAGGTGATCTGCTTCAATTCTGGATCGCATGAACTCTTGTATTGTTTCTCATGTTAGCCCATGCTAGGTTGTTCCATTCTGGCATGTTCGATATCTGTTCTTGCTTCGTAGTATCATGCTAGGTTCCTTGTATCTGTTGAGCACGTATTGGACTGCATTGAATGAATTGTTATTATTGCTATGGTTTAGAGTTCAAGTAGGTAGCATCATCCGGGCGGATGCATAACGTAACTTGCCATCCCCGACAGGGACGTACGAGATGGTACTCCATCCCTGATCCCGTTAGGGTTTAGCTAACCCTAACGGCTACCGACCTCCGCAATCTTGGGTGAGGGTGGCGGATCGTTAAATGCCCCAACGATCGGGATGATGACTTGGCATTGCCTCGTCCCTAGCGATCGGCACGTCCTCGCCAGTGTTCGGCCAGTAGCCCTTGATTGCCACTGTTAGGGCAAGGACCGCTTCTGGTGTAAGACTACCACGACCGGTTCCTTAGCCTCAAAAAGTGTGGTACAGCCGACATAGTTCACGTGTCCAGTGTCTCACACCCTATGTCGCTGACACCGATCCGGAGATTTAGTTAGGCATGGTGGTCGAACACTGGCGGCTTGCCACTAGACCCGGCACCCCGGAGTTTGCGGTAGCATGCGGTGCGCGCTTACGCTCATTACAACGCCGATCGAGAGCTCCTCGGGATCTTGAGCGCACCTTTCGTATCGACAGAGACAGCCGAGGCCGGACTTGTTCCCGTATAGAGCGTATAGTGTGTTGTGGTATTTTCTAGACTAAGACCACGAGTTGGCATCCGAGGTCCAAGTGTGGACTTAGCTTTGTGCTCCGCTCTCTGTGTTTGTACTCATAGCTTGCATACATTCTTCTAGATGATCATGTATATCGTATTGTACCCGGTTGGGGATTCTTCTCGAGTAATTCGTTACTCACCCCCTTATTCTGTGGTTTTCCACAGTAACCAAGGCGTGTGACAGGATGGTGAAGGAGGAGCTGTGATCATGGAATCCTCATTGTCATCTCGACCATTTTATTATATCATGACTCTTGACTTTTGTTATTTCCCCGAATGCATGTAGACGGGCACGAGCCCTAGGATGTTTTCTTACGCTTTATGGATTCCAAAGATATTTGTACTTGTGGAATGTTTAAATGGTTTAAATAAATCTCGATCGAGTATGCTTTTAGAAATGTATGTTTTGGTTGTTGAATGTTTCTGCTTTTTACTTGGGATCCAAATTTCTTTTTCATAATGTCTTTTATTTTGAATACATGCATTGGGGTAAAGGCCCATTTAGAGCCCCTTTTGGGTCGGGTCTTACTGCTTGGTATCGAGCTTAGAGTCATAGATTCTCGTAGACTCGACCTTTTGTTGTACGTCATCCTTCCATGATCACCAAAGACTGGCTACAGCGATCATCAGCAGTGCGCCTAGGTTTATTGTTTTAGAAAGAAAAAGGGTTAAGAATTTACAATACCTATCATCTAGTGTATGCCTTGTTTGGTGTTGTGGAGTGGTGACAGCGTGTTTTGATTCGTTGTTGGTTTGGATGTAGATCGCCAAAGATGCTACCACCCGTGATCGAGAGGAGGTTCGAGAGCGGTCGAGGTATCGTGATCGGATCTCGATCATCGCAGGACATCGTCCCAAGCCGAGATCGATGATATTCCACCAGCAGCTCCTCCTGTTACGCCTAGAGAGGGCGTTGAGGCGATCGAGTGCCGTGAGATCGCTCCCGGCGCGCAATTTGCCGAGTCTATGAGGGCTTTTATGGTCGGCATGTTGAGTGACCAGAGGGCGAGACCTGTGCCTTGTTGGCGCTAAGGCGGAAGAGTCCCGAGCCCAGCATTGAGCAAACTGACTCGATTGGTTCAAAGAGAGCTCAAGAGCACCTCCAGCTCCTATAACGGCCCGCTTTTCTATTTGGTACCTGGTGATTTCGGGTCATTATTCGGATGTTCGATGGGCCGTTAGAGCTGCTTTAACCTTTAAGGGTATTTTGGTATTTTGCTCCCTACGGAGGTTGAGGATTTTCGTGGCTTCGTGGTCATTTCGGCCTTCGTTGAGACTTGATTAATGTTGGTTGCAAGACCCAAGGAGTTTGGGTTAGTTGATTAGAAGTTCGGAGACATTCCTGTTGATAGCAAAATTAATTGGAATTTAATTGGTCCCATTGGGATTTGAACCCTTGCCCTAATGGTGAAATTGGAGTTTTTAGAAAAAGAAGGTTTAGTTAAAAAGAAAAGAATTTCTTTAGCCGGACCCATAGAGAAAGCCTTGGAAGGGATTTTAGACCCATTTAAATTAGGAAAAGGAAAGAAAATCCTATTCCCTTGTTTTGGGAAAATCTCTCTCTCTCTCTCACTCTCTCTCTAGCCGACCTCACCAAGAAACCCTAGCCGCCTCTAGCCGCACCCTTCAGCCCAACACCAAACCCAGCGCACAGGCAGCCAGGCCGTCAGGCCCGGCGCACAAGTCGCGCCAGGCCACTGCCAAACCACGCGCCCGAGCCGCAGCAGCCCCATGCCCAGGCGTGCCCACCGCAGCCGCCTCCCCCAGCCAGACTGCATCGCGCTACTTGCTTCCGCACTGACCGCCCAGACGCGCCGCACCGCGCGCGCGCGTCGCTGCCGCCTCTCCTCCGCGACGCTGCCGCCGCTGCGCGCTTCGCCGCTCAAAGACCATCCGCGTCTGCGCGTCGTGCCGCTTCGTCCGCGTCCGCCTTGCCAGCGCCGCTGCTCCGTCGCCGCATCACACAGCAACCAGCGCCAGCGCCCTTCCCCCTCGCCGCGCCCGGCCGCCCAAAGAGCGCCGATAAGCGCCAGCGCCGCCAGCGCCCGATGCAGCGCCAGCGCCAGCGCCAGGGCCAGCCAGCGCACCAACTTGACTTCGCTTGTCCTTGCTGACGGACACCGCTTTGCCGTGCGCGGGTTGGGGCGTGGCCTTGTGTCTTCTCGATCGGTAATTCCCGAGACTTTTTCCTTTGGGCCCTAGGTCATTGGCATTACTGCTTATTTAATTAGGTTGTTTTTATTAAAATGCTTAGGTTGCTCGGTTTCGCTTTAAAGCTCGAGGGTCATTATTAGAGTGTGAAGGTTATTTCTCGCTGCTTTCGGTAAGGATTCCTTACCGTGGTTGTGTGGACCTCGCGATGCTTTCTTGAATGTGCCTTATATGCATGTTTACTTTTATGGACATGATTAGTGGATAGGACAGCTTGTGATTGCATTCCCTGCTAGCATGTTTGCTTGTTTGTACATGTTAGTGCCATGCTAGGATTGTTCTTCCAAAGATGCTTGAGATTCCCGCTTTAAGTTCGTAGTATCATGCTAGGTTATGTATGATTGATGATGATTATGTATGTTTAGCCAGAATCGTTTACTCTATACTCTAGCTAGTGTGTTAGGGCTGTCATCATCTAGAGGTGAGAGCGGACATAACGTATCTTGTCCCCACCGGTCGGGAGTAGAGCGAAGCATAACGTACATTGCTTCCCCGGCGTGCGATGTGGATTTAGCTACCACATCGGCATAAGCCTAGTTTGTAGCTCCGCTAGAGCGGAACCACGCCAACGGTGCAAGCCCGCCTTGGCGGTTCTTAGCTTCGTGTCGGTGGTACAGTCGCACGGATGAGTGCCGAGGGCCTCGCACTCGTGTTCGGTGACACCGCTTCCGAGTCTTAGGCATGCGTGCACTGCCCGCGTAGTTTGCCCTTAGGCCCCGCATTTACGCCGGCTGCGTGCGAAGAGCATGCGGTGCGCGCGACACGCTTTAGTCGCCGGTTCGGAGAGCTCCCCGGCCAATGTTCGTGAGTACACCGTTCCTCCTGTTTAGAGCCGGACTTCGGGTACTCTCCGATAGTCCAGTTTTAAGCGAGGGTAAGAGGCCCTTGAGGACACCCATTGGGATTGGCTTTTGAGTGATCATATGGTCGAGGAGAAAGACCCTCGAGGGTGTCGGACATCTTTGGGATCGGTTTTGAGTGATCAATTGGCCGAGGGAGAAAGACCCTCGGAGATGTCCCGGGATTGGTTATGAGAGCCAATCATTAGGCCTAAGAAAGAGACTTCCGAGGATTCCAGTTTCTCGCTTTGTAAGCTCGCCGAGCTATGATCTGTGTTGGTAATCTGCTTACATGTATACTAGGGTGCTAGATGATTGAAGTATCGTATTGTACCCTGGTCGGATTCTTACCGAGTATGTTTATACTCACCCTTATTTCGTGGCTTTCCACCGTAACTTGAGACAACACCGGACGGCTAAGCGGAGGGAGCCGATTGATCATGGGAGCCGCGGCACACTCTGTCTTTATTGTTTGCATATTTGTTCAAAGATGTAGATGGACAGAGTCCTAGGGGAAACATTATTAAAAGTTGTTTGAACTGCTTTTGAATGTTTTATATATATACTTGCCAGCTTGTTTTACTTCGTTGGTTTTCTTAAACAAAATCATGACTATGTTTTAAGCATTCCCGTTCTAAAAGTTTTTAAAGGTTTTAAATATGAGCACTAAACCGCTTGATGAAATATTTAACTTGCATGCCTTTGGTGAGAACCTAGGTTTAGGACCGTATTTAGGGTCGGGTTCTTACTGACTCCACAAGAGCAAGTAGCCCCAGAGGCGATATGGCGAGGGTGCCGAGGAGTTGGGTAGGTGGTCAAGGATTTTGTGAAGTGGAAGCTGAGAAGTTTGATGCCACCTGGTGATGCGTTAGCGGCGGCTGGTGGATTGCCCATTTGGAGTACACCTTCCTCGATCATGGTGTGCCCCGATATTCGAGGCCGAGGTGTGCGGCTCATGTGCTAGGAGGCACAACTCGAGATGGTGGTGGGAGTCCACCTTGAGCGAGAGACCAGCTGGGTCTCCACCCGCTACTTGGGAGTTCTTCAAGGCTGAGTTCAAGGTAAAGTTCATCAGTGATGAGGCTCAAGAGAAGATGGTGGAGCTCTTCCAGAACCTGAAGCAGGGTTCTGATTCCATTGAGGAATATGAGAGGAAGTTCTCGGAGTATGGATATTTTGCTCCGCAGTTGATAGCCACCCCAGAGCTGAAGATTCGGAAGTTCATATCTGGATTGAGGCAGGGTGTTTCTCGGATGTCGGGGCTCGGGCCCCGACACTTATGCTAGGGCTGTCCAGCTTGGCCACGATTTATAATGGGAAGTATCCTGCTGAGCGGGTTGTTGCCGCTCTGTTCAAAGATCTGTCCCAGCAGAAATGGTGGGGCGTAAGAGGAAGTTTGATTTTCGGGAGGCGGCCAGCCGCGCCAAGGGCGCGCTTGCACGGAGATCAGCGGAGAGCTCCACCGTTTCACACGCCCGACAGCAGGAGGACCCAGCGAGTTCCCGCTTGTGCTACTTGTGGGAAAGTCCACGCTGGAGCTTGTCGACCGACCTAGATTGTGCTTTCGTTGTGGTAGAGAGGGCACATGGCCCGCTTTTTGTGATCACCAGCTATGGCGGCTCGGCCAATGCAGCAGCGGTCGAGTGTTTGCTACGACCGTCAGAGGCCGAGCGTGCGGATGCCGCTGGCGGTGTACGCTTCTTGTTTTAGATCACCGCGCATTTGTCTTGTTTGATTCGGTTCTACGCATTCATTTGTATCTGTGTTGTTTGGCCGAGCATGCTAAGTTAAGACTAGAGCCTCTAGGTTTCGAGTTATCTGTTGCAACTCCTTCGGGAGTTAATATGTTGGCTAGAGATAATATTAGGGATGGCCGGATCGAGATATCCGGAGAGTTGCTTGTGGCTACGCTCATAGTTCCGCCTATGAGCGGTTTTGATGTGATTCTTGGTATGGAGTGGTTAGTCGCTAACCACGCGCTTGATTGACCGCCACGGAAAGAAGTAGTGTTCGGGCCGCAAGGTCGGCCCACTTTTAAGTTTCGTGGAGTCCGGCGGAGTTTGCCCGCCGATGGTGTCACCGTGAAAGCTCATCGTTTGCTAGCTCATGGAGCTTGGGGCTATCTAGCCAAGTTGTGCGGAAGAGCCGCCATCGTCCGCTTGATCGTGTACCGATCGTGCGAGGAGTTTGCGGACGTGTTTCTGAGGAGTTACCGGGGTTGCCCCAAAGAGAGAGGTTGACTTCACAATTGAGCTCGAGCCGTGACCCTCCCTATCTCGAAGGCTCCGTGATCGCATGGCGCCAGTGGGAGTTAAAGGAATCAAGATTCGATTCACGGGAGATGTTAGATAAGGGTTCATCCGTCCGAGTGTGTCCAGTGGGAGCACCATTTCTGTTTGTGAAAAAGAAGGATGGTTCTATGCGCTTATGTATTGATTACCGCGAGCTTAATAAGGTGACAATGAAGAATAAGTATCCGCTTGCCCGTATCGATGATTTGTTCGATCGGCTTCAGGGAGCTTCGTGTTCTCCAAGATAGATCTCGAGATCCTGGTTACCATCGATTCATGGATCGGGGATGCCGACATTCCTAACACAACTTTCGTGTCTAGATATGGTCACGATGAGTTTGTGGTCATGTCGTTTGGATTGACCAATGCCCCACCGCGTTCATGGACATGATGGATAGAGTGTTCAAATCATTTTTGGGCGGCCGTCATCGTGTTCATTGGACGATATTCGATTTATTCGAGGTCTAAAGAAGACCATGCAGAGCATTTGAGGCGAGTATTGGCGGCTTTGAGGGAAAACCACTTTATGCGAAGTTTTCCAAATGTGATTTCTGGTTGGAGCAGGTGGCCTTCCTAGGCCACGTGGTTTCGAGAGATGGTATAGCCGTGGACCCCGCGAAGATTGAGGCCGTGAGTTCATGGGCCAAGCCGACTTCGCTTGCCGAGATTCGCAGCTTTCTGGTTTGGCGAGTTACTACCGCGTCGGTTCGTCAAGGACTTTTTCTCGCTATAGCCTCGCCGTCACTCGTCCGACGAGGAAGGGTGTCGAGTTTGTTTGGGACAAAGGTGTGATGAGAGCTTTGCGTGCTCAAGCGCAGCTTTGACTTCAAACCGACTGTTGGTAGTCCCGGAGGGGACAGTGGTTTCGTGGTCTCTGAAGATGCTTCCAAGTTTGGATTAGGTTGTGTGTTGATGCAAAGACGGGAAGGTCATTGCCTATGCTTCCCGTCACCGAAGCCGTATGAGCGTAACTACCCGACTCATGATATGGAGTTGGCGCGATGGTGTTTGCACAGAAGATTTGGAGGCATTACCAGTATGGTGAGCGGATTCGGATGTTTACCGATCACCGAGCCTCAAGTATCTGTTTACTCGTAAGGAGTTGAATATGAGGCGAGAGAGATGGTTAGAGTTGGTAAAGGATTATGATCATGAGATTTTGTACCATCCGGTAAAGCCAATGTAGTGGCCGATGCTTTGAGTAGAAAGACGTCGCACTCTGCGGGCGTTGTTGAGTTCAGCCAGTTTGCGGATGAGAGAGTTCGAGCGGGCGAGGTTGCAGTATTGTTGGGTGAGGTTACCGCCAGTGGTAGCTCGATTGGATTCGCTCACCGTCCGATTAGGCGTGGATTATAGATGCGCCAGCTTGGGTGACCCCGCACTTAAGAGATTGGTTGACAGAGTGAGTGCTGACGGTGACTTTGACTTTGTATATTCACCGGACAGTGGGTTGACTTATAGAGGCCGGTTGTGTGTTCCGAGCACAACATTGCAGGTTTGCGAGCAGAGTTGCTCTCGGAGGCCCACAGTTGTAAAGACCCGACCCAAAAGGGGCTCTAAATGGCCTTTACCCCAATGCATGTATTGAAAATAGAAGACATTATGAAAAACACATTTCGGATTTCAAGTAAAAACAGAAACATTCAACAACCAAAACATACATTTCTAAAAGCATACTCTGATCAGAGATTTATTTAAGCCATTAAAACAATCCACAAGTACAAATATGCTGGAATCAATAAAACGTAAGAAAACATCCTGGGCTCTGTGCCCGTCTACATGCATTCAGGGGAAATAACAAAAGTCAAGAGTCATGATAAAATAAAATAGTCAGAGATGACAGCAGGATTCCATGATCACAGCTTCCCCTTCACCATCCTGTCTCCCGCTTTGATTACATGTGGAAAACCACGAATATAAGGGTGAGTAACGAATTACCCAGTAAGAATCCCCAACCGGGGTACAATACGATATACATGATCATCTAGAAGAATGTATGCAAGCTATGAGTACAAACACAGAGCGGAGCACATAGCTAAGTCCACACTTGGACCTCGGATGCCAACTCAGGGTCTTAGTCCGGAAAATACCACAACACACTATACGCGCTTATACGAGAACAAGTCCCGCCTCACCGCTTCATCTCTCCGATCGAAAGGTGCACTCGCTCAAGATCCCGAGGAGCTCTCCGATCGGCGCGCCAGTAATGAGCGTAAGCGCCGCACCGCATGCTACCGCAAACTCGGGGGTGCCGGGTCTAGTGGCAAGCCGCCCGAGTTCGATCCACCATGCCTAACTAAATCTCTCGGATCGGTGTCACCGACATAGGGTGTGAGACTCGACACGTGAACTATGTCACCTGTACCACCGCACTGAGGCTAAGGAACCGGCCGTGGTAGGCTTACACCGTGAAGCGGTCCTTGCCCTAACAGTGGCAATCAAGGGCTACGGCCGAACAAGGCGAGGGCGTGCCGACCGCCGGGACGAGGCAATGCCAAGTCATCATCCCGACCGTTGGGGCAATTAACGCTTGCCACCCTCACCCAAGATTGCGGGGCCACCCGTTAGGGTTAGCTAAACCCTAACGGGATCGTGGACGAGTACTATCTCGTCGCGTCCTCGCCGGGGATGCAAGTTACGTTATGCATCCGGCCGGATGATGCTACCTACCTGAACTCTAAACCATAGCAATAATAACAATTCAATCAATGCACCAATACGTGCTCAATGAGATACAAGGAACCTAGCATGATACTACGAAGCAAGAACAGATATCGAAAATGCCGAATGGAACAACCTAGGATGGGCTAACATGAGAAACAATACAAGAGTTCATGCCACCAGAATTGAACAGAGCACCTAGGGCTAAACATGCTAATAAACATACACAGCATACAAAACAACAATCACAAATATACCGCAGGCCCACACAACTCCTGGTAAGAAATCCTTACCTTGGTGGGAGGCTTCTACACACAAATCCTAAGTCATGAACAATCCCGAGCTAGCGCGGGAAACCTAGCAAACCAATAATAATCAGCATCTAAAACGTCTAAACAACAAAAGAACAACAAGCTCGACTGGGGAACTCACGCGCGACGGCGACACGAGCTTGGAGCCGCCGCAAGCCGGCACGGTAGGGCTGGGCGCAGCCGCGCGCGCAACACGGCAGCAGGCCGGGCGTTGGTTGCGCTACCGCACGGCACGGCAGGCAGGCTGGCGCCGCGCGCTGCGGCACGCACGAGGGCAGCGCGCGCGCACGGCACGACGGCAGGGACGCAGCGCGCGCGAACGAAGCGCTCGGGCGTCGCGGCGAGCCACTCAGCGGCGCGCGCGGCGGGCGCTGGCGCGTCGCGACAGCGAGCGACGCGGACGCGGCGCGGCGCGCGCGAGGCGCTTCGGGGCGCCGGGCGTCTTCTGCTGGCGCGATCCGCACGATCCGCGAGCGATGGCGTGCGCGGGAGGGCTGCCAACAGATCTGGGCGACTCGTGAGCGATGGCGCGCGCGGGGGCTGCTCAACGGATCTGGCGATCTGGTGCGACGGCAGGGCGCTCAACGGATCCGGGCGATCGTCCGTCACCGGACGGCGCGACGATGGTCTGGCCGGGCTTCTCTCTCTCTACGGGGCTGCAATCAACACAAACACACACAACACACCTCTTTTCACTTGGCCAAAAGCACACCAAACGGATGAGAAGAAGAAGAGGAAGATCGATACCTACCCTAATGATGATGAACGATCCAAGTGAGTGCAAGGATGAAGAATCGGCAAGGGCTATGGAGAGGGAGAGCTTGTGCGCCCAGAGGAGATTTGGAGAAGAAGATGGAATAAACCTAATTCTATTTCATTTAACCAAATGCACCAAAACTCCAAAATCCAAGGTTAACTAAGATGTGATGCAGAAAAGAACAACAAGAGCACCTAATGGCTCAATTGGCACACATCTCTACAAGCTTCCAGAGACCCGGTTCAAACCCATTTGCAAGACAAATTCCTTTATTTTTACTTTTGCATCAAACCTTGCTCAAACCAAACCACAAACCCTCCAAAAACCTACATAAAACCATCCAATAATTTTAGTAATCGAAAAAGACACAAACGACCACTGACGGCCCGACCAAATTACCAAATTACCCCTAGGGCATACCGAAGACCGGGAAGAAAAACTCGGGTCGTTACAATATTCCCTCCTTTTTATGACTTTCGTCCTCGAAAGTCCTTAAGACAGAAAATAGCTCGGGGTAATGCAATCTCATCTCGCCTTCCCGCTCCCAAGTGGCTTCCTCGTAACCCCGATTCTTCCATCGAACCTTTACCAAACGAATCTCGCGATTACGCAACGTCTTGGTCTCAAAGGCAAGGATCCTCACCGCTTCTCCTCGAAGTTCAAATCCTCATTCACCGCAAACGCTCAAAGTCCACAATGTGCGACGGGTCCGGCACATACCGCCTCAACATCGATACATGAAAAACACTATGCACCGCTGATAGTAGTGACGGAGGTAGGGCTAACCGGTAAGCAACTCTGCCAATCCTCTCTAGGATCTCAAATGGACCAACAAAACGGGACTCAACTTCCCACGCTTACCAAACCTCGTAACACCTCGCATCGAGCAACCTTAAGGAACACATGTTGACCAATCTCAAACTCCAAATCTCGACGCCGAACATCAGCGTAACTCTTCTCTTCCTGCTCACGAGTTTGTCAACATACGAGCTCTAATCTTCTCGCACTGCACCATTGGTCAACTGCAGAAACTCGGGACCCAAAACCTGTCTATCACCAACCTCTTCCCGAACACGGGGACCGACAAACGCTTACTATACAATGCCTCGAATGGAGCCATCTGAATCGCCGATCGTAATCATTGTTATAGGCAAACTCCATCAAGTACGAGATATCGGTCCCAATCGCACGGGAATTCCAAAGACACAAGCCCTCAACATATCCTCGAGAATCATGTCACTCTCTCGACGACCATCACCGAGGGTGAAAAGTCAGCTAAAAAGCACTCTGTGCCCAAACCCTTCTGAGCGCTCTCTAGAAACGAGAAGTGAACCGCGAGTCACGATCGGACACAATCCTCACCGGCACACCATGATAACGGATGATCTGCTCCAAAAACAATCGCGCCCATCGCTCCCACGGTATAAGTGTCTCTACCGGGAATGAAGTGTGCGCTCTTGGTCAAACGGTCGACTATCACCCAAATCTGAGAGAACTTCCTCGAGTCCTTGGCAAACCAGAGATAAATTCCATGGAGATCTCTTCCCATTTCCACTGGGCACACTCGGTGGTCGCAACAAAAACCACCTGGCCTCTGCACGGGTGCCTTCACTTGTCGACAAGTGAGACACCGCCGACAAACTCTGCCACATCTCTCTTCATTCCCATCCACCGTAAGGTCCGCTTAAGGTCTCGATACATCTTGGTACCCCGGGTGCCAAGCAAAGGGGGAACTATGGGCCTCGAGAGCAACTCGCTCGCAAACCCGCAATATCCGGAACGCACAACCGCCTCTATAAGTCAACCCACCGTCCGTGAATGTACAAAGTCAAAGTCACCGTCAAGCACTAACTCTATCAACCAATCTCTTAAGTGCGGGGTCACCCAACTGGCTGTCTATAATCCACGCCTAATCGACGGCCGAATAGCAATCCGTGAGCTACCCGGCGGTAACCTCACCCAACAACACTGCAACCTCGGCCCGCTCGAACTCTCTCTCCGCAAACTGGGCTGAATCGAACAACGCCGCAGAGTGCGACGTCTTCCTACTCAAAGCATCGGCCACTACATTGGCTTTACCCGAATGGTACAAAATCTCGCAGATCATAATCTTTTACCAACTCTAACCATCTCCTCTCGCCTCATATTCAACTCCTTCGAGTAAACAGATACTTGAGGCTCGTGTGATCGGTAAACATCCGAATCCGCTCACCATACGGTAATGCCTCCAAATCTTCAAGCAAACACCACTCACCGCTAACTCCATATCATGAGTCGGGTAGTTCTGCAGATACGGCTTCAATCGACGGGAAGCATAGGCAATGACCTTCCCGTCTTTGCATCAACACACAACCTAATCCAAACTTGGAAGCATCATCAGAGACCACGAAACCACTGTCCCCTCCGGATCGCCAACACTCGTGCCAAGTCAAACTACGCTTGAGCCTCGCAAAGCTCTCATCACACCTGCTGTCCCAAAACTCGACACCCTTCCTCGTCAAACGAGTGAGGGGCGAGGCTAAAGCCGAAAAGTCCTTGACGAACCGACGGTAGTAACTCGCCAAACCCGTAAAGCTGCGAATCTCGGCAATCGGAAGTCGGCTTGGCCCATGAACTCACGGCCTCAATCTTCGCGGGGTCCACGGCTATACCATCTCTCGAAACCACGTGGCCTAGGAAGGCCACCGCTCCAAACCAGAAATCACATTTGGAAAACTTCGCATAAAGTGGTTTTCCTCAAAGCCGCCAATACTCGCCTCAAATGCTCTGCATGGTCTTCTTTAGACCTCGAATAAATCGAATATCGTCAATGAACACGATGACGGCCGTCCAAAAATGATTTGAACACCCTATCCATCATGTCCATGAACGCACTTTGGGGCATTGGTCAATCCAAACGACATGACCACAAACTCATAGTGACCATATCTAGACACGAAAGCCGTCTTAGGAATGTCGGCATCCCCGATCCGCAATCGATGGTAACCGATCTCGGATCTATCTTGGAGAACACGGAAGCTCCTGAAGGATCGAACAAATCATCGATACGGGCAACGGATACTTATTCTTCACTTTGTCACCTTATTAAGCTCGCGGTAATCAATACATAAGCGCATAGAACCATCCTTCTTTTTCACAAACAGAATCGTGCTCCCTCACGGGACACACTCGGACGGATGAACCCTCGATCTAACATCTCCCGCAATCGAATCTTCGCCTTTAATTTAACTCCGCTGGCGCCATACGATACGGAGCCTTCGAGATAGGGAGGGTCCCTGGCTCGAGCTCAATTGTGAAGTCAACCTCTCTCTTCGGGGGCAACCCCAGTAACTCCTCAGGAAACACGTCCGCAAACTCCTGCACGACCGGTACTGATCAATGCAGACAATGCGAGGCGGCTCTTCCCGCATAACTTGGCTAGATAGCCCCAAGCTCCATGAGCAAGCAAACGACGAGCTTTCACAACCGACACCATCGGCGGGCAAACTCCACCTCGACTCCACGAAACTTAAAGTCAACCGACTGGGCGGCTCTGAACACTACTTCTTTCCGGTGGCGGTCAATCAACGCGTGGTTAGCAACTAACCACTCCATACCAAGAATCACATCAAAACCGCTCATAGGCGTAAACTATGAGCGTAGCCTAAGCAACTCTCCTGATATCTCGATCCGGCCATCCCTAATCTTATCTCTAGCCAACATATTAACTCCCGAAGGAGTTGCAACAGATAACTCAAAACCTAGAGGCTCTAGTCTTAACTTAGCATGCTCAAAAAAACAACACAGATACAAATGAATGCGTGGAACCGAGAATCAAACAAGACAAATGCGCAGTTGATCTAAAACAAGAAGCGTACACCTTACGCCATAACGCATCCGTGACGCTAGGCCTCTTGACGGGTCGTAGCAAACACTCGACCGCTGCTGCTTTACCGGGCCGAGCTGTCATAGCCGGGCCGATCACAAAAACGGGCCATGTGCCCCTCTCTACCACAACGGAAGCACAATCTAGGTCCAGTGACAAGCTCCGGCGTGGACTTTCCCACAAGTAGCACAAGCGGAACTCGCTGGGGTCCTCCTCGCGCCGGGCTGGAAACGGACTGAGCTCTCCGCAGATCTCGCTTCAAATCGCCCTTGGCGTGGCCGCCGCCCCCGAAAATCAAACTTCCTCTTACGCCTCACAAACCTTTGGACAGACGGCCCGAACAGGAGCGGCAACAACCCGCCAAAGCAGATACTTCCCATTATAGATCGTGGCTAATCGACAGGCCCTAGCATAAGTGTCGTGGGCACGAGCCACGACATCTCGGGAAACACCTGCCTCAATCCAGATATGAACTTCCAATCTTCACTCCGGG
This sequence comes from Sicyos edulis, assembly GCA_036507275.1. NCBI lineage: Eukaryota > Viridiplantae > Streptophyta > Magnoliopsida > Cucurbitales > Cucurbitaceae > Sicyos > Sicyos edulis. Next base: position 13,188,349 of record CM071855.1, read on the forward strand.
GTGGCAATCAACCGAGGAGCAAAATATCCATACTCGAGAACTTGCGCTCATATTCCTCAATGGAATCGAACCCCGCTTCAGTGTTCCGGAAGAGCTCCACCATCTTCTCTTGAACCTCATCGGTGATGAACTTTACCTTGAACTCACCTTGAAGAACTCCCAAGTAGCGGGTGGAGACCCAGTGGTCTCTCGCTCAAGGTGGACTCCCACCACCATCTCGCCGCCAGGCCTCCTAGCACATGAGCCGCACACCTCGGCCTCAATATCGGGGCACACCATGATCGGAAGGTGTACTCCAAATGGGCAATCCACTGGCCGCCGCTAACGCATCACCGGTGGCATCAAACTTCTCGAGCTTCCACTTCACAAAATCCTTCACCACCTACCCAATTCCTCGGCACCTCTGCCATATCTCCTCTGGGGCTACTTGCTCCCGAGGAGCCGGAGGTGCTACTCGAGCTCTCACAACCAATCGAGTCACCGCTCGATCTGGGCTCGGGACTCTTCCCATCATACGCGCCAACAAGGCTCGGGTCTCGCTTTCTCGTCACTCAACATGCTGACCATAAAAGCCCTCATAGACTCAAAGAAACTCGCCTCCAGAGCGCCTCACGGCGCTCGATCGCCTCAACGCCCGCTCTAGGCGTAACGGGAGGAGCTGCTGGTGGAATGCCATCGGGCTCTCGGCTTGGGACGATGTCCTCGCAGATGTCGATCCGATCCTCGATACCTCGACCGCTCTCGAACCTCCTCTCCCGGACGGGTGGTCGTATGTCGGGCGATCTACATCCAAACCAACAACGAATCAAAACTCACTGTCACCATTCCACAACACCAAACAAGGCATACACTAGATGATAGGTATTGTAAATTCTTAACCCTTTTTCTTTCTAAAACAATAAACCTAGGCGTACTGATGATCGCTTCGGAGTCTTGGGTGATCATGGAAGGATGACCTACAACAAAGGTCGATCTACGAGATCTATGACTCGAGCTCGATACCAATTGTAAAGACCCGACCCAAAAGGGGCTCTAAATGGCCTTTACCCCAATGCATGTATTGAAAATAGAAGACATTATGAAAAACACATTTCGGATTCCAAGTAAAAACATAAACATTCAACAACCAAAACATACATTTCTAAAAGCATACTCTAATCAGAGATTTATTTAAACCATTAAAACAATCCACAAGTACAAATATGCTGGAATCCATAAAACGTAAGAAAACATCCTCGGCTCTGTGCCCGTCTACATGCATTCGGAAATAACAAAATTCAAGAGTCATGATAAAATAAAATAGTCGAGATGATGACAGATTCCATGATCACAGCCTTCCCCTTCACCCATCCTGTCTCCCGCTTTGATTACCCGTGGATAACCACGTAATAAGGGTGAGTAACGAATTACCCAGTAAGAATCCCCAACCGGGTACAATACGATATACATGATCATCTAGAAGAATGTATGCAAGCTATGAGTACAAACACGAGCTGGAGCACATAGCTAAGTCCACACTTGGACCTCGGATGCCAACTCGTGGTCTTAGTCCGGAAAATACCACAACACACTATACGCTGCTATACGAGAACAAGTCCCGGCCTCGGCCACCATCGTCGATACGAAAGGTGCAATCGCTCAAGATCCCGAGGAGCTCTCGGTCGGCGCTGTAATGAGCGTAAGCGCGCACCGCATGCTACCGCAAACTCGGGGTGCCGGGTCTAGTGGCAAGTCGCCTGTGTTCATCCACCATGCCTAACTAAATCTCCGGATCGGTGTCACCGACATAGGGTGTGAGACTGGACACGCCAACTATGTCGACTGTACCACCGCACTTTGAGGCTAAGGAACCGGTCGTGGTAGGCTTACACCGAGCGGTCCTTGCCCTAACAGTGGCAATCAAGGGCTACGGCCGAACACGCGAGGACGTGCCGGATCGCCGGATGAGGCAATGCCAAGTCATCATCCCGACCGTTGGGGGGCAATTAACGATTTGCCACCCTCACCCAAGATTGCGGGGCCACCGTTAGGGTTAGCTAAACCCTAACGGGATCGAGGACTGAGTACCATCTCGTGCGTCCCTGTCGGGATGCAAGTTACGTTATGCATCCGGCCCGGATGATGCTACCTACACCGAACTCTAAACCATAGAAATAATAACAATTCAATCAATGCAGGTCAATTACGTGCTCAATGAGATACAAGGAACCTAGCATGATACTACGAAGCAAGAACAGATATCGAACATGCCGAATGGAACAACCTAGCATGGGCTAACATGAGAAACAATACAAGAGTTCATGCCATCAGAATTGAATGAGCACCTAGGGCTAAACATGCTAATAAACATACACAGCATACAAAACAACAATCACAAATATACCGCGAGGCCCACACAACTCCGTAAGAAATCCTTACCTTGGTCGGGAGGCTTCTACACACAAATCCTAAGTCTGCGGAACAATCCCGAGCTAGCGGCGGGAACCTAGCAAACAAATAATAATCAAGATCTAAAACGTCTAAACAACAAAAGAACAACAAGCTCGGCTCGGGGAACTCACGCGGCACGGCGACACGAGCTTGGAGGCTGGCAGCAAGCCGCACGGCAGTGGGCGTTGGCGCTACGCTACCGCACGCACGGCAGGCAGGGACGCTGCGCCGCACGGCACGGCGGGGAGGCGCGCGCGCGCGGCGAAGCGTCTGGGCGTCGCGGGCGAGCCGCGAAGCGGCGGCGGCGCGGCGCGGCGCGGCGACAGCGACGCGGACGCGGCTGGGCGCGCGGGCGAGCAGCTCGGGCGAAGGTGCGCGGGCGCTGGCGTCTGGCGTCTGTTGCTGGGCGCGATCTGGCACGATCTGGCGAGCGATGGCGTGCGGGAGGGCTGCTTCAACAGATCTGGGCGACCAGGTGAGCGATGGCGCGCGGCAGGGGCTCATCAGGGTCTTACACCTCCAACTCAGTGATGCCCATCGGGGACTTACACACCTAGGATGCCCATCAGGGTCTTACACCTCCGGGTGTCCATCGGGGTCTTACCCGAGCGGGACGCACTAGTTACCCCTACAATCTCTTACACTATACATCACCCGCCAATTCCTAGCATGACACTAACAGGATAACATGGTCACGGTTATGCCGTGACAATTTAACCCCTAGCATGAAACTAATAGGATATATCAAGAATCACAAGCACAAAAACCATCTGAAAACAAGAAAGAACAAGCAACCTATCCACTAGCAATTTCATACAAACACAACACATAGCATGCTATCAAGTATTCGCAGGGTCCACATAACCCCGGTAAGAAATCCTTACCTGGAAGTGAATAGAACCAACAATCGACGGATGACTCTCGAGCTTCTAAGCGAACCCGACAACCTAAGAAAGTAATAAATTCAACCTAATTAACCAACAGCAGCTAAAAAGAACATAAAGTCCAAAGGGTGGAGGCTCGGGAATTTACCAACCGAGAAGGCACCAGGCTCGGCAAGGAGGCGTGCAGGCAGGGCGTGAGGAGCGACGGGCTGTCAGCGCGCGGCGATCGCTGGAGCGAGGCTGCCTGCTGGCTGCTGAGAGGCGCTGGGCGCGAGGGCGTGGCCCTCGGCAACACGGCATGCATGCGGACGTGCGGCGGGCGGAAAAAGCGTCAGCAACTTCGGTCGGCGTCTTTGCGCGCGACGCGAAACGGTGTTGGGTCTTTGCGCGAGCGTCGCGTGGACGAGAACCGCGCGCGGCGAGTGGGCTCGCCCAGCAGCGAGCGTCGGGGGACGCTGGGCTCTACGGATGCGATCCCGGTCGAGTAACGGCTGGGCGCAGTTGTCGCAGCGACGGACGACGCTGGGCTCTACGGCTGGCTGCAAGGCTGCTCGGGGCGGCGTGGGCTGTCGGCTGAGTGCGCCGGGGTGGGGCGATGGACGGCGACGGGCGGCGGCGACGAGGGTGTGGGGAGAGGGTGAGGGTTTTTGCGAGTGAAGCTTTCTTTTTCCCTTTTTTTTTCCTTCCTCAAATTAAATAAGTCTTGGGAATCCCAAATTCCCTTCCCAAGGCTCCCCCCCCTTCGAGCCCCGGCGGACGTACTTATTTTCTTTATTTAATTCCAAGCTTCCCACCCCTTTTAGGCCAAGGGTTCGAGTCCTCCCAACAACACGTTTCAAAATAAAATATATACAAACCTAATTTTGCGTTCAACTGTAAACCGGGCTGTTACAAGCTGTGATCATGGAAACCAGTTGTTTAAACTCTAAGTTTTATGTTATTGTTTTTATGTCCTCTGAATGCATGTAGTTGGTCACAGAGCCCTTAGGTTGTTTTCTGTTTATTTTCTGAATTCTGACACTGATGTAAACTGTTTGAAGTTTTTGAATGTTTAAGTTAAATCTCTAATCAGAGTACGTTTTAAATTGTATTTAGCTTAGAACAGGTACTTGGAAACAGGGACAGGTTCCATGACAATTTTTGTTTGTTTTGAATGGATGTTTAACGTATTTAGTTTTATTCAGAATCTGGAAAATGATCTTGCATAGTATTTTCTAAGTTTTTAAGCATGCATTGAGGTAAAGGTCTATTTAGGACCCCATTTGGGTCGGGTCTTTACAGCAAGGGCTTCTCTTCGAAGCTCAAGTCCTTGTTCAGCTCCAACGGCTGATAATCGACAATGTGGGACGGGTCCACAACTTACTGTCGTAGCATCAAAACTTGGAATACATTATGCATAGATACCAAAGATGGGGGTAACACTAACCGGTATGCCACTAGACCAATTTGCTCAAGGATCTCAAAGGGCCCTACAAATTGGGGACTTAACTTGCCCTGCTTACCAAACCTCAGTACTCCACGCATCGGTGCTACATTGAGGGACACATATTGTCCCACATCAAACTCTAAGTCCCTAAGCCTAACATTGGCGTAGCTCTTCTGCCTACTCTGGGCAGTCAACATATGAGCTCGGATCTTCTGCATTGCATCATTCGTCAACTGAAGAAACTGGGACCCAGAACCTGTCTATCACCAAACTCTTCCCAAAACACTAGAGCCTACAACACTTACCTTATAAAGCCTCAAACGGTGCCATCTGAATCATCGCTTGATAACTATTGTTGTAAGCAAACTCCATCAGATACAAATTCTGGTCCCAACTGCCCGGGAAGTCAAGTACACAAGCTCTCGACATATCCTCCAAAATCTGGTTCACCCTCTTAGTCTGTCCATTAGTTTGAGGGTGAAATGCGGTACTGAAACTCCACTCAGTACCCAAAACTTTCTGAAGTGCCCTCTAGAAATGGGAAGTGAAATGGGATTCTCTATCAGACACAATCTTCAAGGGTACCCCATGGTATCGAACAATCTGCTCCAAATACAACTATGCCCACTCTTCCACGGTATAAGTGATCCTATCGAGAATGAAGTGTGCACACTTGGTCAGACGATGAACAATCACCCAGATTTGAGTAAGCCCTCTCGATGTTCTCGAAAATCTAGAAATGTAGTCCATGGAGATCTCTTCCCATTTCCATTGAGGCACGCTCAGAGGCTGCAATAACCCTGCGGGTTTCTATCTGGGAACCTTCCCTTGCTGACAAGTGAAACACCGGCTAATAAACTCTGCAATATCCCTTTTCATGTTACTCAGCCAGAAGGTCTGCTTAAGGTCATGATACATCTTGGTACCCCCAGGTTGCCAAGTAAACGGGGAACTATGAGCCTTAGTGAGTAGTTCAGCTCGGAGTCTAGCGTCGGCTGGCACGCACAAGCATCCTCTAAACCTCAAACCACCTTCTTGTGCTACCATAAAGTCAAAATCTTTGTCGGCTTGAACTCTACCAATCAGTCTACTAAACTCGGGATCACTCAACTGCCCATCGATGATCCTATGCTTAATCGAAGGCTGGACCCCTCACTACGCGCTACAAACTGCGCCTGGGTCTCCGCTCTCTGTTAGCTAAAAGACCTACCATCAACTCTCTCATGGCTGGAGCACACTCTGCTCAAGGAGTCTCACTCTGAGGTAGACTAGCCTCTACCCCCTCCTCTTGGCTACTCAACTGCCAGGGCCAAAACTGGCCTACGGGGTTAGACAACCCTGGACGTGGTCTTAACAACAACACGATCAGTCAAACTCCTCGGTTGGACATACCAAACGTCCCTGCTCCTCAATGTGTAATCAACAACTGGCGATCTACACAAAGCAAAAAAACTAGCCCACGCTGGGGCTCTCACTGCCCAACAAGGGTAACACATGTATACTAGATGCAGTATTGTAAAATAAAACCCTTAGCTTAATGAACTCAGACAAACCTGACGGCCGCGGAGTGCTGATGATCATGGGGACAACAACCTACAAAGCAGGTTAGTCTACAGAATCTATGACTCTGTGCTCTGATACCAACTGTATGAACCCAACCCAAAATACAGTCCTAAACTTAGGTTCTCACTCAGCATGCAAGTTAAATATGTCAACAAGCGGTTTAGTGCTCATATTTTAAAACCTTTCAAAAACATTTGAAGCGGGGAACACTTACAACAAAATCAACAACTTTCATTTAAGCAAAACCAACAAAGTAAAAACAAGCCTGGCCAGTATTTATAAGAACTATCAAAACAGTTTAAACAACTTTTAACAACGTTTCCCCTAGGACTCCTGTCCGTCTACATGCTGAACAACTTATGCAAACAATAAATGAAAGAGTGCCGGCAGCTCCCATGATCAATCATCTCCCTCCGCTAGCCGTCCCGGTGCTGTCCCAAGTTACCTGGTGGAAAACCACATAAATAAGGGTGAGTATAAACATACTCAGTAAGAATCCCCAACCGGGGTACAATACGATACATCAATCATCTAGCACCCTAGTATACATGCAAATGGGAGCACCAACACAGATCATAGCTCAACGAGCTTACAAGGCAGAATCTGGAATCCTCGGAAGTCTCCTACTTCCGGCCTAATGATTGGTTCTCATAACCAATCCCGGGACATCTTCGAGGGTCTTTCTCCCTCGGCCAACTGATCAGCTAAAAAACCGATCCCAAAAGATGTCCGACACCTTCGAGGGTCTTTCTCCCTCGACCAAATAATCAGCTCAAAAGCCAATCCCAATGGGTGTCCTCAAGGGCCTCTTACCCTCGCTAATAAATATGGACTATCGGGAGAGTACCCGAAGTCTGGCTCTAAACTGGAAGGAACTGGTGTACTCACGAACATTAGCCCCAGGGAGCTCTCCGAACCGGCGACTAACGCATGTGCGCGCATACCTCATGCTGCTGCAACCGGCGTAAATGTGGGGGCCTAGGTACAAACTACGCGGGCAGGTACGTATGCCTAAAGACTCGGAAGTGGTGTCACTGAACACAGTAGTGCGAGGCCCTCGGCACTCATCTGTGCAGCCTGTAACACCGACCTGAAGCTAAGAACCGGCCAAGGTAGGCTTGCACCGTTAGCAGGGTTCCACTCTAGCAGGCTACAAACTAGGCTTATGCCGATGTGGTAGCTAAATCCACATCGGCTGCCTGGGGGAAGTAATGTACGTTATGTTTCGCTCTACTCCCGACCGGTGGGGACAAAATACGTTATGTCCGCTCTCAGCCCCTGGATGATGACAAACCCTACTATACTAGCTAAGAGTACAAAGTAACTGATTCCTGGCTAAACATACATATCAACATCAATCACACATAACCTAGCATGATACTACGAACTTAAAGGAGGAATCATAAGCATGCTGAAAGAACAAACCTAGCATGGCACTAACATGTACAATCAGGCAAACATGCTAGCAAGAGATCAAACATAGCTGTCATATCACTATCATGCTCATAACAGTCAACAAGCATACAAAGCACATCATGATAATATCGTAGGGTCCACATAACCACGGTAAGAAATCCTTACCTGGGAACAAGTGGAAAAATAGCTATCACAAGTCAAGAAGCAACTCTCGAGCTCCTAAGCGAACCCGAACAACCTAAGCATTTAATAAAACATCCTAATTAAATAGACAGCAACCAAAAGCTTAGGGCCCAAAAGAGGAAAGACTCGGAAATACCAACCGAGTAGACATGCGGTCTCGGCAGCCAGGGGGCAGGATGGGTGCTGCTGGTGCGGCAGTGGCGCTGGGTGCTGGCGCTGGGAGCTGGGCGCTGGCGAGGAAGGGCAACGCGTCTTGGACGCTACTGGAGCGGTGCGCGCGACGCGCTGGCTGCGGCTGAAACGCGCGTCAGGCGATTCAGTGGCGTGGCGATCGGCGTGGCGCTCGTCTGTTGGGGTGTCGCGCTGCAGGCGACGGCCCTGTTGTGGGCGTGCAACGGCTGGGCGTCTAGGCTGGGTGGTGCGGCGCGGCTGGGCAGCCTGGGCAGCCTGGGTGGTCTGGTGCAGCTGGAGTGTGGTGGCTCGGCTGGGCTCCTTGGCTCGGTTTCAAGGCTTCGTGCGGCTAGGGTTTGGAGAGAGAGAGATACTTGTAAAAACAAGGGGGAATGGTATTTTCTTGATTTTCTTTCCTTTTCTTATTTTAAATAGGCCTAAAATCCCTTCCCAAGGCTTCCTCCTTCGAGACCCGGCTGAAACAACTTTCCTCCTAAATAAAACTCATTTAATCCAAGCTTCCACTATACCATCCAGGGCAAGGGTTCAAAACCCAATGCAAACACTTAAATTATAAATATTATTTTGCCATTATCCAAAATGCTTCCATACTTCTAAACAACTAGCCCAAACTCCTTGGGTCTTCGAACCAACAACAATCAAGCAACGACGAAGGCAGGAATGACCCTGAAGTCCTGAAAATCCACAAACTCTGACTGGGGAGCAAAAAGACCAAAATACCCCTAATGGTTAAAATAGCTCTAACGACCCATCCGAACATCCGAATAATGAACCAGAAACACCTGGGAAACCGAAATAGAAAACTGGGCCGTTACATCTCCATTGCCAAGCTTTCAAGTTTTCGTCCATAGCTCATCTTCCCCATCTTTCTCCAAGGTAAGCCTTTGCAAAACTCTTTTTCTTCTTCTCCTTGTCATGGCCGAGACCTAGCTCTAACCAAGAGAAGTTCTTCTTCTCTTCTCCTTTATAGATCCGATAGGTCTCTTCTCTTGGGCTCAAGATCTCTCTTTGTTGCTTGCATCCAAAAGTTCTTCCTGTAACGGCCCAGTTTTCTATTTCGGTTTCCCAGGTGTTTTCGGGACATTATGCGGATGTTCGGATGGGCCGTTAGAGATATTTTAACCCTTAGGGGTATTTTGGTCTTTTGCCCCCTTGGTCCAGTTTTTGTGGATTTTCAGATTCCAGGTCACTCCTGCCCTTGTCGAGGCTTGATTGTTGTTGGTTGCATGACCCAAGAAGTTCGGGCTAGTTGGTTGGAAGTTTGGAGGTGATTTGGTAATTAACAAAATTATTGTTAATTTAAGTGCTTCCATTGGGATTTGAACCCTTGCCCTTGATGGTGATTTGGGAGCTTGGTTTAAATGAGTTTTAATAAGGAGAAAAGGTTGCTTCAGCCAGGACTCGAAGGAGGAAACCCGGGGAAGAGATTTAGGTCACCAAGACCTATTTAAATTAGGAAAAGAAAAGAAAATCAAGAAAATCTCATTCCCCATGTTTTACCTCTCTCTCTCTCTCTCTCTCTCTCTCTCTCTCTCTCTCTCTCTCTCTCTCTCTCTCTCTCTCTCTCTCCAACCGAGCCTCACCGAGAAACCCAGCGAGCCACAGCGAGCCAGCCAGCCACCCCAGCCGGCCATCACCGCCATCGCCCTATCGCCCGAGCACGGCCCGACGCATGCGCAGCCGGCGGCGACCGTCGCCAGACGCGACGCGCCAAAGAACGCGTCGCACGACACCGTCGCCAGCGCCAAGCGCGCCGCGTCGGCGTCTCGCTCGCCTAAGCCGCTGCGCATCGTGTCGCCATCGCCCGTCCGCGCGCCTGTCCCCTGCCGTGCCAGCGCTCGTGTCGCCGTGCCAGCGCGCGCTGTCCCCTGCCAGCGCTTAGCGTGCCAAAGAGCGCCCGCCAACGCCCGATGAGCGCCCGATCGCTCGCCCGTAGCACGCTCGCCGCCCACTTGCCGCCAAGAGCCTATTTTGCCAAAATTGTTGGGGCCGAGACCTTGTACCTTCTCGGTTGATAATTCCTGAGCCTCCACTCTTTTGGACCTTAAGTTGATTGGCTGTTGTTATTTAATTAGGATATTTTTATTAAATGCTTAGGTTGCTCGAGTTCACTTAGAAGCTCGGGAGTCGCTTGGTTGGCTTATGGTAGTTATTTTCTACTTGTTTCCAGGTAAGGATTTCTTACCGTGGTTGTGTGGACCCTGCGACATTATCATGATGTGCTTTGTATGCTTGTTGACTGTTATGAGCATGATAGTGATAGGACAGCTATGTTTGATCTCTTGCTAGCATGTTTGCCTGATTGTACATGTTAGTGCCATGCTAGGTTTGTTCTTCCAGCATGCTTATGATTCCTGCTTTAAGTTCGTAGTATCATGCTAGGTTATGTGTGATTGATGTTGATATGTATGTTTAGCCAGGAATCAGTTATTCTGTACTCCTAGCTAGTATAGTAGGGTTTGTCATCATCTAGAGGCTGAGAGCGGACATAACGTACTTTGTCCCCACCGGTCGGGTGTAGAGCGAAGCATAACGTATATTGCTTCCCCGGCGGATGTGTGGATTTAGCTACCACATCGGCATAAGCCTAGTTTGTAGCTCGCTAGAGCGGAACCACCCGCCAACGGTGCAAGCTGCCTTGGCCTGGTCTTAGCTTCGTGTCGGTGGTACAGTGCGCACAGATGAGCGCCGAGGGCCTCGCACCATCGTGTTCGGTGACACCGCTTCCGAGTCTTTAGGCATGCGTGCGCCCGCGTAGTTTGTACTTAGGCACCCACATTTACGCCGCCATGCAAAGAAGATGCGGTGTGCGCGCACGCCAGCGTTAGTCGCCGGTTCGAGAGCTCCCGGCCAATGTTCGTGAGTACACCGTTCCTTCCAGCTTTAGAGCCAGGACTTCGGGACTCTCCCGATAGTCCAGATTTATTAGCGAGGGTAAGAGGCCCTTGAGGACACCCATTGGGATTGGCTTTTGAGCTTATCATATGGTTGAGGGAGAAAAACCCTCGAGGGTGTCGGACATCTTTGGGATCGGTTTTTGAGCTGATCAATTAGCCGAGGGAGAATGACCTTCGGAGATGTCCCGGGATTGGTTATGAGAGCCAATCATTATGCCGGAAGTAGGAGACTTCCTAGGATTCCAGATTCTGCCTTGTAAGCTCGTTGAGCTATGATCTGTGTTGGTAACTGTTTGCATGTATACTAGGGTGCCAGATGATTGATGTATCGTATTGTACCCCGGTTGGGGATTCTTACTGAGTATGTTTATACTCACCCTTATTTCTGTGGTTTTCCACCTGGTAACTTGGGACAGCACCGGGACGGCTAGCGGAGGGAGCTGATTGATCATGGGAGCCGCTGGCACTCTGTCTTTTATTGTTTGCATAATTTGTTAAGTAGACGGACAGGAGTCCTAGGGGGACGTTTTTAAAAGTTGTTTAAATTGTATTGTATGATTTTATAAACACTGGCCAGGCTTGTTTTACTTTGTTGGCTTTGCTTAAATGAAGGGTTTTGTTTATGTTTTAAGTGTCCCCGCTTTTAAATGTTTTGAAAGGTTTTAAATATGAGCACTAAACCGCTTGATGAAGTATTTAACTTGCATGCTGAGTGAGAACCTAGGTTTAGGACCGTGTTTTGGGTCGGGTTCTTACACTTCCTCTTTTCTTTGTTGGTGGAATCCGATATCACATTTCCCCTCCAACTTCCATTGCCGAGAGCTCTAAGGTAAGCTTGATGGTGTTTTTGCTTTGTCTAGTGTTGTAGTTGTGTAGATCTAACATGACTCTTCTTCCTTGTGCACATCCAAGCCCTAGCCGAATCTCCTTGCTTGTGCTTCCATCTTGGCTGAGACTTCATTGCAACCCTGGAGACCTTGCCGAATCCACCTAGGTGAGTTGGATGAGCTTGTTGTTGTTGATTGGTTTTGTGTTGGTGGCCCAGAGCTTTATCTAAGTGCATTTGTTTGTGTGTTGAAGTTTAACCAAGCTTGACTTGTGTCTTTGATTTGTTGTATGCCCTAGCCGAGAGTGGAGAAGAAGAAGCTTGAAGTTCTCTTATGAGTGGTTTAAGCTTGCTTGGCCTAGACCCCTTCCTTGGAGTTGGAGTTTTGCTCTGGTTTCGGTAAAGCCCTAATTCCTATTTTGTTTGGTTGCTCAGGGTGTTTCTGTATTGTTTGTAACTTTGTTGGGTGTTGTTAGGTTAGCTTGTGTGGTGATCTCCAGCTCAAGGGCATCTTCTGTTTTAGGTTCTACTGTTTGACAGGTAAGGGTTTCTTGTCGAGGTTGTGTGGACCCTGCGCACCTCAATGATAGCTTTTGGTTGTTTGTACTAGTGGATAGGTTTTCTGCAGGTTATTTGAATCATAATGTTAGTCGATAGGTTTTCTACAGGTTACCTGATCTATTGTTAGTGGGTAAGTTCTTACAGGTACCTTGGATGTTGCCTTGATACTAAATATGTTTACCTTTTCTGTTAATTGATCTGAACTTGTATGTTGTATGCTTGATGTATATGTTGTGAATAAGCATGCCAGTGGTGTTGAAAAGTTAGGGGTAGGGTGATAAATTCATAATTATATTGTTTTAATTATGTTTGTAGGTTAATAGGTAAGTTACATTTTATAGGAGAGAAATAGGGGAGAATATTGTTTTGATTTCCTTTTGTTATGTATTTATACGTTGGTGATTAGGGAATAAAGTAAGAAATCATAGGCATGGTGACTGGACCTGGGCAACTTGCCACTAGACCCGGCACCCCCTAGAGTTTGCAGTAGCATGCGGTGCGCGCTTACGCTCATTACAGCACCGACCGGAGAGCTCCTCGGGATCTTGAGCTAGTGCATCTTTCGTATCGACAGTAGACAGGTTAAGGCCGAGACTTGTTTCTCATATAGGGCGTATTGTGTGGTGGATTTTCCAGACTAAGACCCTGAGTTGGCATCTGAGGTTTATAAGTGGATTTAAGCTATGTGCTCTATTCTGTGTTTATATTCATAGCTTGCATATCTTTCGGCTAGATGACCATGTATATCGTATTGTACCCCGGTTGGGGATTCTTACTGAGTAATTCGTTACTCACCCTTATTTTGTGGTTTTCCACAGGTAACCAAGGTGCGAGACAGGTTGGCTGAAGAAGGAGCTGTGATCATGGGGACCTGCTGTTGTCTCTGATTTTTATGTTATGACTCTTTATCAGTTTATTTCCTCTGAATGCATGTAGCCGGGCACGGAGCCCTAGGTTGTTTTTCTGAATGTTTTTACGGATTCCAGCACGGTTGTAACTGTTTAAAGTTTTGAATGCTTTATTAAATCTCTGATCAGAGTAAACTTTTAGAAACGTATTTATCTTGAAACAAGTGCTTGGAGACAGGGACAGGTTTCAGGAAATTGTCTGACATTGAGTTGAATGTTTTGAATGTTTTGTTTTTAATTGGAATCCGAAAGCCATTCCTGCATATTGTCTTTAACTTTGATTGCATGCATTGAGGTAAAGTCCCATTTAGAGCCCCTTTTTGGGTTGGGTCTTTACACCCCGCGACGCCCAAATCCGCCTCGCCCAGGCCGTCCCCGAGCCAAATCGCCCGGGTCCATGTCGCCTACTGCAAGCGCCTTGTCAGCGAGCCTTGCACAAAGGTGCCGTCGCCGCCTAACCTCGCCGCGATGTCGTGCCACCCGCGTGTCCTCAGTAGCTCACCCGAGCTCGCGCCCGCGCGTCATTCCTCGTCTTGAGCCACGCCGCGACGCCATCGCCACTGGTGAGCTCGAGCCGCGCCAGCTTCTTGTCTCGCCCGGCCACCGCTGCGCGCTACTGGGCCCGGCGCCACCAACCAAAGATCGCCGATACCGCTGCTGTTGTGTGTTGGTTGGCCCGAGCCTTGTGGCTTCTCGGATGGTATTTCCCGAGTCTTTTCTTCGTTGGGCCCTGATTTGTTGGCTGCTGGTTATGTATTTGATTTGGGTGTTTTATTAAATGTTTAGGCTGTTCGGGTTCGATTAGAGGCTCGAGGGTCATTTGTTGATTTGTGATTATTTTCTGCTTGTTCCAGGTAAGGATTTCTTACCGTGGTTGTGTGGACCCTGCGATATTATCATGATGTGCCATGTATGCTTGTTTACTGTTATGAGCATGATAGTGATAGGGCAGCTATGTTTGATCTCTTGCTAGCATGTTTGCCTGATTTTACATGTTAGTGCCATGCTAGGTTTGTTCTTCCAGCATGCTTATGATTCCTGCTTAAGTTCGTAGTATCATGCTAGGTAAGTGTGATTGATGTCGATTATTGTTTGGTAGCCAGGAATCATTTACTCTGTACTCTTAGCTAGAGTTGTAGGGTTTGTCATCATCCAGAGGCTGAGAGCGGACATAACGTACTTTGTCCCCACCGGTCGGGTGTAGAGCGAAGCATAACGTACATTGCTTCCCCCCGGCAGCCGATGTGGATTTAGCTACCACATCGGCATAAGCCTAGTTTGTAGCCTGCTAGAGCGGAACCCTGCCAACGGTGCAAGCCTGCCTTGGCCGGTTGTTAGCTTCAGGTCGGTGGTACAGGCTGCACAGATGAGCGCCGAGGGCCTCGCACTACTGTGTTCAGTGACACCGTTTCAGAGTCTTTAGGCATGCGTACCTGGCCCGCGTAGTTTGTCCTTAGGCCCCCACATTTACGCCGGTTGCAGCCGCATGCGGTGTGCCCGCACACGCGTTAGTTTCCAGTTCGGAGAGCTCCCCCGGGCTAATGTCATGAGTACACCATTCCTTCCAGTTTAAAGCCAGACTTCTGGTACTCTCCCGTAAGTCCAGATTATTAGCAAGGGTAAAGAGGCCCTTGAGGACATCCTTGGGATCAGTTTTTGAGCTGATCAATTTGCTGAGTGAAAGAGACCTCGGAGATGTCCCGGGATTGGTTAGGATAACCAATCATTAAGCCGGAAGTAGGAGACTTCCCATGACTCCAGATCTTGCCTTGTGAGCTCGTTCAGTTATGATCTGTGTTGGTAGCTGTTTGCATGCATGTTGAGGTGCTAGATGACTGATGTATCGTATTGTACCCCGGTTGGGGATTCTTACTGAGTATGTTTATACTCACCCTTATTTATCTTTCAGGTAACTTGGGACAACACATGGATGGCTAGCAGAGGGAGCTGATTGATCATGGAAGCTGCCGGCACTCTGTCATTTATTATTGCCTTGTTTATTCAGCATGTAGATGGACAGGAGTCCTAGGGAACATTGTTTAAAAGTTGTTTAAATTGTATTGTATGTTTTTATAAACACTGGCCAGGCCTGTTTTACTTTGTTGGTTTTGTTTAAATGAAAATTGTTGGTTATGTTTTAAGGGTTTCCCCTGTAAGAACCCGACCCAAAACACGGTGCTAAACCTAGGTTCTCACTCAACATGCAAGTTAAATACTTCATCAAGCGGTTTAGTGCTCATATTAAAAACCTTTCAAAACATTTAAAAGTGGGGACACTTAAAACATAAACAACAACCTTCATTTAAGCAAAGCCAACAAAGTAAAACAAGCCTGGCCAGTGTTTATAAAATCATACAATACAATTTAAACAACTTTTAAAAACGTCCCCCTAGGACTCCTGTCCTTCTACATGTTTGAACAAATTATGCAAACAATAAAGACAGAGTGCCGGCGGCTCCCATGATCAATCGCCCTCCGCTAGCCGCCCATGTGTCATGTCCCAAGTTACCTGGTGGAAAACCACAGAAATAAGGGTGAGTATAAATGTAAAGACCCGACCCAAAAGGGGCTCTAAATGGGCCTTTACCCCAATGCATGTAGTGAAAATAAAAAAACATTATGAAAAATACATTTCGGATCCCAAGTAAAAACAGAAACATTCAACAACCAAAACATACATTTCTAAAAGCATACTCGATCGAGATTTATTTAAACCATTAAAACAATCCACAAGTACAAATATGCTTTGAATCCATAAAACGTAAGAAAACATCCCGGGGCTCTGTGCCCGCCTACATGCATTCGGGGAAATAACAAAAGTCAAGAGTCATGATAAAATAAAATAATCGAGATGACAAAGAGATTCCATGATCACAGCCTTCCCTTCACCATCCTCGTCTCCCGCTTGATTACTCGTGGAAAACCACGGAATAAGGGTGAGTAACGAATTACCCGTAGAAGAATCCCCAACCGGGTACAATACGATATACATGATCATCTAGAAGAACGTATGCAAGCTATGAGTACAAACACAGAGCGGAGCACATAGCTAAGTCCACACTTGGACCTCGGATGCCAACTCGTGGGTCTTAGTCCGGAATACCACAACACACTAAACGCGCTATCACGGAACAAGTCCCGCCTCGGCGCTTCATCGCCGATACGAAAGGTGCACTCGCTCAAGATCCCGAGGAGCTCTCCGATCGTATTTGTAATGAGCGTAAGCGCCGCACCGCATGCTACCGCAAACTCTAGGGTGCCGGTCTAGTGGCAAGCCGCCCGTGTTCATCACCATGCCTAACTAAATCTCCGGATCGGTGTCACCGACATAGGGTGTGAGACTCGACACGCCAACTATGTCACTGTACCACCGCACTGAGGCTAAGGAACCGGTGCGTGGTAGGCTTACACCAGAAGCGGTCCTTGCCCTAACAGTGGCAATCAAGGGCTACGGCATAACACGCCGAGGACGTGCCGACTCACGGGGGCGAGGCAATGCCAAGTCATCATCCCGACCATTGGGGCAATTAACGCTTTGCCACCCTCACCCAAGATTGCGGGGCCATCCGTTAGGGTTAGCTAAACCCTAACGGGATCGAGGACGAGTACCATCTCGTGCGTCCCCGCTTCGGGATGCAAGTTACGTTATGCATCCGGCCCGATGATGCTACCTACCCGAACTCTAAACCATAGCAATAATAATAATTCAAACAATGCACCCAATACGTGCTCAACAGATACAAGGAACCTAGCATGATACTACGAAGCAAGATAGATATCGAACATGCCGAATGGAACAACCTAGCATGGGCTAACATGAGAAACAATACAAGAGTTCATGCCATCGTGAATTGAATGCGAGCACCTAGGGCTAAACATGCTAGTAATCATACACAGCATACAAAGCAACAATCACAAATATACCGCAGGCCCACACAACTCCGTGAAGAAATCCTTACCTTGGTCTGGAGGCTTCTACACACAAATCCTAAGTCATGAACAATCCCGAGCTAGCGAAATGGAACCTAGCAAACCAACAATAATCGGCATCTAAAATGTCTAAACAACAATAGAACGATGGCTCGGCTCGGGGAACTCACGCGCACGACGACGACACGAGCTTGGAGCTTGGCAAAGCAGCCGCACGGCAGGCTGGCGCTGGCCGCTAGCGCCGCACGCAGCGGCAGCAGGACGCTGCTGGCCGCGCGCTGCACGCACGGCGCACGGCAGAGACACGCTGCTGCCGCGCTACCGCACGGCAGCGGGGCAGGGACACGCGCGCGCGCGCGCGAGCGCGCGGGGCGCGCGCGGCGCCGCGCGCGGCGGCGGCGATGCGACACGGACGAGCGCGATTCGGTAGGGACGACAGCGCGCGCGCGAACGCTCTGGGCGGCGCGCGCGCGCCGGCGTCTGGCGTCGCTGCTGCGCGATCCGCACGATCCGAGAGCGATGGCGTGCGGCAGGGGCTGCTTCAACAGATCCGGGCGACTCGGTGAGCGACGACGAATCGTGCGACGGCGCAGGGCGATCAGTCTTCTTCTGCTTCTTTAACACGATCCGGCGTCGCGATCGGCCCGGGCTGGCGTCACGCGCACGCGAGGCGATCTGTGGCTTCGGGCCCGGGCTTCTCTCACCGGGCCGCAATCAACACAAACACACACACAACACACCTCTTTTCACTTGGCCAAACGCACACCAAACGGATGAGAAGAAGAAGAAGAAGATCAATACCTACCCTAATGATGATGAACGATCCAAGGGAGTCGCAAGGATGAAGAATCGGCAAGGCTATGGAGAGGAGAGAGCTTGTGCGGCCAAGAGGGGATTTGGAGAAGAAGATGGAATAAACCTAATTCTATTTCATTTAACCAAATGAACCAAAGCTCCAAAATCCAAGGTTAACTAAGATGTGATGCAGAAAGAGCAACAAGAGCACCTAATGGCTCAATTGGCACACAACTCTACAAGCTTCCCAGGAGACCGGGTTCAAACCCCTACTGCAAAGACAAATCCCTTTATTTTTACTTTTGCAACAAACCTTGCTCAAACCAAACCACAAACCCCTTCAAAACCTACAAAACCATCCAATAATTTTAGTAATCGAAAGACACAAACGACTCACGACGGCCCGACCAAATTACCAAATTACCCCTAGGGCATACCGGAAGACCGGGAAGAAAAACTGGGTCGTTACAATATTCCCTCCTTTTTATGACTTTCGTCCTCGAAAGTCCTTAAGACAGAAACAACTCGGGGTAATGCAATCTCATCTCGCCTTCCCGCTCCCAAGTGGCTTCCTCGTAACCCCGATTCTTCCACCGAACCTTTACTAAACGAATCTCGCGATTACGCAACGTCTTGGTCTCAAAGGCAAGGATCCTCACCGCTTCTCCTCGAAGTTCAAATCCTCATTCACCGCAAAGGCTCAAAGTCCACAATGTGCGGCGGTCCAGCACATCTTGCCTCAACATCGATACATGAAAAACACTATGCACCACCGATAGTGACGGAGGTAGGGCTAACCGGTAAGCAACTCGCCAATCCTCTCTAGGATCTCAAATGGACCAACAAAACGGGGACTCAACTTCCCACGCTTACCAAACCTCGAACACCTCGCATCGGAGCAACCTTAAGGAACACATGTCGACCAACCTCAAACTCCAAATCTCGACGCTTGAACATCGGCGTAACTCTTCTCGCTCTCGCCTGAAGTCAAACATACGAGCTCTAATCTTCTCGCATTGCACCATTGGTCAACTACAGAAACTCGGGACCCAAAACTCGTCTATCGCCAACCCTTCCCGCAACACGGGGACCGACAAACGCTTACCATACAATGCCTCGAATGGAGCCATCTCAATCGCCGATCGTAATCGTTGTTATAGGCAAACTCCATCAAATGCATGAATCGTCCCAATCGCTGGGAAATCTAACACACAAGCCCTCAACATATCCTCGAGAATCGATTCACTCTCTCGGTCGACCATCCGTCTGAGGTGAAAAGTCAGGCTTTGGCGCACTCTATGCCCAAACCCTTCTGGGCGCTCTCGAAACGAGAAAGTGAACCATGAGTCACGATCGGACACAATCCTCACCGGCACACCATGATAACGGATGATCTGCTCCAAAAACCGCGCACACTGCTCCCGCGGTATAAGTGTCTCTACCGGGAATGAAGTGTGCGCTCTTGAATCAAACGGTCGACTATCACCCAAATGCGAGAGAACTTCCTGAGTCCTTGGCAAACCAGAGATAAAGTCCATGGAGATCTCTTCCCATTTCCACCGGGTACACTCGATGTTTTGCAACAAACCAGTGGCCTCTGCTGGGTGCCTTCACTTGTCGACAAGTGAGACACCTGACAAACTCTGCCACATCTCTCTTCATTCCCATCCACCGGAAGGTCTCGCTAAGGTCTCGATACATCTTGGTACCCCGGGTGCCAAACAAAAGGGGGAATCAGGGGCCTCCGAGAGCAACTCGGCTCGCAAACTGCAATGTCCGGAACACACAACCGGCCTCTATAAGTCAACCCACCGTCGTGAATATACAAAGTCAAAGTCACCGTCGGCACTAACTCACAACCAATCTCTTAAGTGCGTCACCCAACCGGCCGTCTATAATCCATTTGCCGAATCGACGGGTTGAGAGCAATCAAGCTACTACTGGCGGTAACCTCTCCCAACAACATCGCAACCTCGGCCGCTCGAACTCTCTCTCGCAAAGCTGGCTGGGGAACTCAACAACGCCGCAGAGTGCGGCGTCTTTCTACTCAAAGCATCGGCCACTACATTGGCTTTACCGGATGGTACAAAATCTCGCATGATCATAATCCTTCACAAACTCTAACCATCTCCTCTGCCTCATATTCAACTCCTTCGAGTAAACAGATACTTGAGGCTCGTGATCGGTAAACATCTGAATCCGCTCACCATACGTAATGCCTCCAAATCTTCAAGCAAACACCACTGCCGCCAACTCCATATCATGAGTCGGGTAGTTCTGCTCATACGGCTTCAAATGGCGGAAGCATAGGCAATGACCTTCCCGTCTTGCATCAACACACAACCTAATCCAAACTTGGAAGCATCATCAGAGACCACGAAACCACTGTCCCTCCGGATCGCCAACATCTTGCCGGTCAAAGCTCAGCAGAGCTCGCAAAGCTCTCATCACACTCGCCCCCAAACAAACTCGACACCCTTCCTCGCCGACGAGTGAGGGGCGAGGCTAAAGCCGAAAAGTCCTGACGAACCGACGGTAGTAACTCGCCAAACCAGTAAAGTCGCGAATCTCGGCAGAATCGAAGTCGGTGGGCCCATGAACTCACGGCCTCAATCTTCGCGGGGTCCACGGCTATACCATCTCTCGAAACCACGTGGCCTAGGAAGGCCACCGCTCTAACTGTAAATCACATTTGGAAAACTTCGCATAAAGCCGGTTTTCCTCAAAGCCGCCAATACTCGCCTCAAATGCTCGCATGGTCTTCTTTAGACCTCGAATAAATCGTAATATCGCCAATGAACCCGATGACGAATCTGTCAAAAAATGATTTGAACACCCTATCCATCATGTCCATGAACGCACTGGGGCATTGGTCAATCCAAACGACATAACCACAAACTCATAGTGACCATATCCGGACTCAAAGTCGTCTTAGGAATGTCGGCATCCCCGATCCGCATATCGATGGTAACTTGGATCTCGAGATCTATCTTGGAGAACACAGAAGCTCCTGAAGTTGATCCGAACAAATCATCGATACGGGGCAACGGATACTTATTCTTCATTTGTCACCTTATTAAGCTCGCGGTAATCAATACATAGGCGCATAGAACCATCCTTCTTTTTCACAAACAGGCCCGTGCTCCCCACGGGACACACTCGGGACGGATGAACCCTCGGTCTAACATCTCCTACAACCGAATCTTCGTTCCTTTAACTCACTGGCGCCATGCGATACGGGCCTTCGAGATAGGGAGGGTCCTGCCTCGAGCTCAATAATGAAGTCAACCTCTCTCTTTGGGGCAACCCCAGAACTCCTCGAAACACGTCCGCAAACTCCTCGCACGACCGGTGCTGATCAACAGACAATGAGAGGCGGCTCTTCCCGCACAACTTGGCTAGATAGCCCCAAGCTCCATGAGCTAGCAAACGACGAGCTTTCACGGTGACACCATGGGCGGGCAAACTCCACCTCGACTCCACGAAACTTAAAGTGGGCGACTGGGCGCTGAACACTACTTCTTTCCGGTGGCGGTCAATCAACGCGCGTGGTTAGCGAAATAACCACTCCATACCAAGAATCACATCAAAACCGCTCATAGGCGTAACTATGAGCGTAGCCCCAAGCAACTCTCTGGATATCTCGATCCGGCCATCCCTAATCTTATCTCTAGCCAACATATTAACTCCCGAAGGAGTTGCAACAGATAACTCAAAACCTAGAGGCTCTAGTCTTAACTTAGCATGCTCAAGAAACAACACGTATACAAATGAATGCGTGGAACCAGAATCAAACAAGACAAATGCGCGGTGATCTAAAACAAGAAGCGTACACCACCAGCGGCATCCGTGACGCTCGGCCTCTGACGGTCGTAGCAAACACTCGACCACTATTGCTGCTGGGCCGAGAGCCGCCATAGTCGGGTGATCACAAAAATGGGCCATGTGTCCTCTCTACCACAACGGTAGCACAATCTAGATCCAGCCGACAAGCTCGGCGTGGACTTTCCTACAAGTAGCACAAGCGGAAATCGCTCGGGTCCTCCTCGTCGGGGGCTGGAAACGGACTGAGCTCTCCACGATCTCTCGCTGCAAATCGCCCTTGACGGCGCTGGTCGCCTCCCGAAAGTCAAACTTCCTCTTCGCTTGCCCACAACTTTGGGACAGACGACGCCGAACAGAGCGGCAACAACCCGCCAAGCAGATACTTCCCATTATAGATCGTGGCTAATCGACAGCCCCTAGCATAAGTGTCGCGTGGCACGAGCCACGACATCTCGGGAAACACCACGCCTCAATCCAGATATGAACTTCCGATCTTGACTCAGGGTGGCAATCAACCGAGGAGCAAAATATCCATACTCTAAGAACTTGCGCTCATATTCCTCAATGGTATCGTAACCCCGCCTGAGTGTTCGGAAGAGCTCCACCATCTTCTCTTGAGCCTCATCACCGATGAACTTTACCTTGAACTCACCTTGAAGAACTCCCAAGTAGCGGGTGGAGACCCACCGGTCTCTCGCTCAAGGTGGACTCCCACCACCATCTCATTGTGCCTCCTAGCACATGAGCCGCACATCTCGGCCTCTGAATATCGGGGCACACCATGATTAGGAAGGTGTACTCCAAATGGGCAATCCACTGCTACCGCTAGCGCATCGCGCCGGTGGCATCAAACTTCTCAGCTTCCACTTCACAAAATACTTCACCACCTACCCAACTCCTCGGCACCTCTCGCCATATCCGCCTCTAGGGCTACTTGCTCCTATGGAGTGGAGGTGCTACCAGCTCTCTTCGAACCAATCGAGTCACCGCTCGATCTGGGCTCGGGACTCTTCCCGCTGCGGCGCTAACAAGGCCTGGGTCTCTCGCCACCGGTCACTCAACATGCCGACCATAAAGCCCTCATAGACTCAAAGAAACTCGCCGGGAGCGATCTCACGGCCTTCGACGCCTCAACGCCCGCTCTAGGCGTAACAGAGGAGCTGGCTTTGGTGGAATGCCATCGATGTCGACTTGGGACGATGTCCCGGCGATGACGAATCCGATCCACGATACCTCGACACCTCTCGAACCTCCTCTCCCGATGACGGGTGGTCGGCATGTCTTTGGCGATCTACATCCAAACCAACAACGAATAAAAACTCACTGTCATCACCACTCCACAACACCAAACAAGGCATACACTAGATGATAGGTATTGTAAATTCTTAACCCTTTTTCAACAACAAATAGTAAACTTAGGCGTACTGATGATCGTATCCGGTGCGATGATCATGGAAAAACGACCTACAACAAAAAGGTCGATCTGAGAATCTATGACTCGAGCTCTCGATACCAATCAGAAAGACCCGACCCAAAAGGGGCTCTAAATGGGCCTTTACCCCAATGCATGTAGTGAAAATAAAAAAACATTATGAAAAATACATTTTGGATCCCAAGTAAAAACAGAAAACATTCAACAACTAAAACATACATTTCTAAAAGCATACTGATCGATCGAGATTTATTTAAACCATTAAAACAATCCACAAGTACAAATATGCCGGAATCCATAAAACGTAAGAAAACATCCTGGGGCTCTGTGCGCTCTGCATGCATTGGGGAAATAACAAAAAGTCAAGAGTCATGATAAAATAAAATAATCGAGAGATGACAAATGATTCCATGATCACAGCTTCCCCTTCACCCATCCTGTCTCCCGCGTTGATTACACCGTGGAAAACCACGTAGAATAAGGGTGAGTAACGAATTACCCAAGAAGAATCCCCAACCGGGGTACAATACGATATACATGATCATCTAGAAGAACGTATGCAAGCTATGAGTACAAACACAGAGCGGAGCACATAGCTAAGTCCACACTTGGACCTCGGATGCCAACTCGTGGTCTTAGTCCGAAATACCACAACACACTAAACGCGCAATACGGGAACAAGTTCCGCCTCGGCTGCTCTACGCCGATACGAAAGGTGCACTCGCTCAAGATCCCGAGGAGCTCTCCAATCGGCCAGAATGAGCGTAAGCGCCGCACCGCATGCTCACGCAAACTCGGAAGTGCCGGGTCTAGTGGCAAGCCGCCTGTGTTCGATCACCATGCCTAACTAAATCTACGGATCGGTGTCACCGACATAGGGTGTGAGACTGACACGTGAACTATGTCGGCTGTACCACCGCACTGAGGCTAAGGAACCGGCCGTGGTAGGCTTACACCGTGAAGCGGTCCTTGCCCTAACAGTGGCAATCAAGGGCTACGGCCGAACACGCGAGGACGTGCCGATCGCCGAGGACGAGGCAATGCCAAGTCATCATCCCGACCATTGGGGCAATTAACGGTTTGCCACCCTCACCCAAGATTGCGAGGGCGGTAGTTAGGGTTAGCTAAACCCTAACGGGATCGTGACGGAGTACCATCTCGTGCGTCCTGCCGGGGATGCAAGTTACGTTATGCATCCGCCCGGATGATGCTACCTACCCGAACTCTAAACCATAGCAATAATAATAATTCAAACAATGCACCCAATACGTGCTCAATGATACAAGGAACCTAGCATGATACTACGAAGCAAGACAGGATATCGAACATGCCGAATGGAACAACCTAGCATGGGCTAACATGAGAAACAATACAAGAGTTCATGCGATCGTGAATTGAACAGAGCACCTAGGGCTAAACATGCTAGTAATCATACACGTGCATACAAAGCAACAATCACAAATATACCGCAGGGGCCCACACAACTCCTAGAAGAAATCCTTACCTTGGTCGGAGGCTTCTACACACAAATCCTAAGTCATGGAACAATCCCGAGCTAGCGGCGGGAACCTAGCAAACCAACAATAATCAGCATCTAAAATGTCTAAACAACAATAGAACAAGAAGCTCGACTCGGGGAACTCACGCGCACGACGACACGAGCTTGGAGCCGCCGGCAGCCGCACACGGGCAGGCAGGGTGCCGGCCGGCCACGCACCGCACGCACGCACACGGTAGGGGCGCTACCGCCGCCGCTACCGGCACGGCACGGCAGGGACAGCGCGCGCGCGAGCGCGCGAGCGTCGGGCGCGGCGCTGCGCCAAGCGGCGTGGCGATGCGATACGGACGAGCAGCGGCGGCTCGGTAAGGGCGCGCGCGCGGGCGAACGTCTGGCGGCGCGGCGCGGCGCCGGCGTCTGGCGTCTCGCTGCTGCGCGCGCGATCCGCACGATCTGAGAGCGATGGCGTCGCGGCGGCTGCTTCAACAGTCCGGCGACTCGTGAGCGACGCGAATGGCGTGCGACGGCGAGGCGACTGTCTTTCTTGCTGCTGCTTTGGCGCGATCCGGCGTCGCGATCGATTCGACCGGCCGGGCGTCACGGCACGACAGCGGCGATCTGTCTTCTTGGCCGGGCTTCTCTCACTGGCCGCAATCAACACAAACACACACAACACACCTCTTTTCACTTGGCCAAACGCACACCAAACGGATGAGAAGAAGAAGAAGAAGATCAATACCTACCCGAATGATGATGAACGATCCAAGGAGCTGCAAGGATGAAGAATCGGCAAGGCTATGGAGAGGGAGAGCTTGTGCGGCCAAGAGGGGATTTGGAGAAGAAGATGGAATAAACCTAATTCTATTTCATTTAACCAAATGCACCAAAGCTCCAAAATCCAAGGTTAACTAAGATGTGATGCAGAAAGAGCAACAAGAGCACCTAATGGCTCAATTGGCACACAACTCTACAAGCTTCCCAGAGACCCGTTTCAAACCCCTACTGCAAAGACAAATCCCTTTATTTTTACTTTTGCAACAAACCTTGCTCAAACCAAACCACAAACCTCCAAAACCTACAAAAACCATCCAATAATTTTAGTAATGGAAAAAGACACAAACGACCCCGACGGCCCCGACAAATTACCAAATTACCCTAGGGCATACCTGAAGACCGGAAGAAAAACACCGGTCGTTACAATAAACATACTCGGTAAGAATCCCCAACCGGGGTACAATACGTTACATCAATCATCTAGCACCCTAGTATACATGCAAACAAAGCCAACACGGATCATAGCTCAACGAGCTTACAAGGCGAGAATCTGAATCCTCGTAAGTATCCTACTTCCTACTAATGATTGGCTCTCATAACCAATCTCGGACATCTCCGAGGTCTTTCTCCTCGGCCAATTGATCACCTCAAAAACCGATCCCAAAGATGTCCGACACCTCGAGGGTCTTTCTCCCTCGACCATATGATCACCTCAAAAGACAATCCCAATGGGTGTTCTCAAGGGCCTCTTACCCTTGCTAACAAATGCGGACTATCGGAGAGTACCCAAGTCCGCTCTAAATCGAAGGAATCGTGTGTACTTCACGAACATTAGCCCGGGAGCTCTCCGAATCGGCGACTAACGCGTGTCTTGCGCGCACACCGCATGCTCCCGCAACTGCGTAAATGTGGGGGCCTAAGTACAAACTACGCGGGCACGCATGCCTAAAGACTTCGGAACGGTGTCACCGAACACGAGATCGCGAGGCCCTCGGCACTCATCATCATGCAGCTGTACCACCGACTGAAGCTAAGAACCGCCAAGGCGGGCTTGCACCTTTGGCGTGGTTCCGCTCTAGCGAGCTACAAACTAGGCTTATGCCGATGTGGTAGCTAAATCCACATCGGCTGCCGCGGGGAAGCAATGTACGTTATGCTTCGCTCTACTCCCGACCGGTGGGGACAAAGTATGTTATGTTCTGTAACGACCGAGGTTTTTCATCCCGGTCTTCCAGGTATGCCCTAGGGGTAATTTGGTAATTTGGTCGGGCCGTCAGTACGTTTTGTGTCTTTTCTAGTTACTAAAATTATTGGATGGATTTATGTAGGTTTTGGGAAGATTTGTGGTTTGGTTTGAGCAAGGTTTGATGCAAAAGTAAAAATAAAGGAAATTGTGCCGCAGGTTGGGGTTTGAACCCGGTCTCTGAAAGCTTGTGGGGTTGTGTGCCAATTGAGCCATTAGGTGCTCTTGTTGCTCTTTCTGCATCACATCTTAGTTAACCTTGGATCTTTGGTGTTTGGTGCATTTGGTTAAATGAAATAGAAATTAGGTTTGTTCCATCTTCTTCTCCAAAGTGTGTGGCCGCCCAAGCTTTTCTCTCCATTGCCTTGCCGAATTCTTCATCCTTGCAGCTCCCTTGGATCGTTCATCATCATTCCGGGTAGGTATCGATCTTTCTCTTCTTCTTCTCATCCGTTTGGTGTCTTTGTTTGGCCAAGTGAATAGAAGAGTGTTGTGTGTGTTTGTGTTGATTGCGGCCACCGAGAGAAGCCCAACCAGCAGCCATGCATCGCCGCGACGTCCGGTACCGGCCACGCCGCACGCTGATCGCGCCCGCCAGCGACCAGATCGCCCCTGCCGCCGCACGGATCGCCCTTGCCGTCCACGGCCTGTCGCGCCGGATCTCGCCGCAAAGAACCGCCCCAGCCCCTACTCGGCCATCGCCCGGCCGGCGTCACGCCAGATCGTGCCCGCAGCGCAGACGCTCGATGCCCGCGCGCCGCTCGTGTCGCTTGCGTGCGCCGCTGCCAGGCGCTTCGCCCGCACGCCAGACGTTTTCGCGCGCGCGCGTCCTGCCGCTGCGGCTTCGTATCGCGTCGCCGCGCCGCGCGCCGCCGCTGCCCGCGCTGCCGTGCCGCTTCGCTGCCGAAGTTCCGTCTGTCCGTGCGCCTGGCCACGCCCAGCCGCTTATCCGCGCTGAGCGCCAGATCTGCCGTGCACTGTGCAGCGCAAGCCAGCGCCCAGCCTTGTGGCGATGATACCCGGCAACTCCAAGTTCGTGTCGCCGCGCCGCGTGAGTGCCCCCGAGCCGAGCTTGCTCGTTTCTATTGTTTTTAGACGTTTTAGATGCTGATTATTATTGGTTTGCTAGGTTCCCGCCGCTAGCTCGGGATTGTTCCGCAGACTTAGGATTTGTGTGTAGAAGCCTCTCAGGACCAAGGTAAGGATTTCTTACCGGAGTTGTGTGGGCCTGCGGTATATTTGTGATTGTTGTTTTGTATGCTGTGTATGATTATTAGCATGTTTAGCCCTAGGTGCTCTGCTCAATTCCCGATCGCATGAACTCTTGTATTGTTTCTCATGTTAGCCCATGCTAGGTTGTTCCATTCGGCATGTTCGATATCTCTGTTCTTGCTTCGTAGTATCATGCTAGGTTCCTTGTATCTGTTGAGCACGTGTATTGACCGCATTGAATGAATTGTTATTATTGCTATGGTTTACGATTCGGTGGTAGCATCATCCGTGCCGATGCATAACGTAACTTGCATCCCCGATGTGGACGCGTGCGAGATGGTACTCCGTCCCGCATCCCGTTAGGGTTAAGCTAACCCTAACGGATGGCCCCGCAATCTTGGGTGAGGGTGGCGGTATGTTAAATGCCCCATTGGTCGGGATGATGACTTGGCATTGCCTCGTCCCGGCGATCGGCACGTCCTCGGCGTGTTCGACCGTAGCCCTTGATTGCCACTGTTAGGGCAAGGACCGCTTCTGGTGTGTAAGCCTACCACGGCCGGTTCCTTAGCCTCAGTGCGGTGGTACAGCCGACATAGTTCACGTGTCCGAGTCTCACACCCTATGTCGGTGACACCGATCCGGAGATTTAGTTAGGCATGGTGGCCCGAACCTAGGCGACTTGCCACTAGACCCGGCACTTCCGAGTTTGCGGTAGCATGCGGCGCGCTTACGCTCATTACAATACCGACCGGAGAGCTCCTCAGATCTTGAGCCGCACCTTTCGTGTCGGCGAGAGAGAGCCGAGGCCGGGACTTGTTTCCCGTATAGGGCGTATAGTGTGTCTTTGTGGTATTTCCGGACTAAGACCCCGAGTTGGCATCCGAGGTCCAAGTGTGGACTTAGCTATGTGCTCCGCTCGTGTTTGTACTCATAGCTTGCATACATTCTTCTAGATGATCATGTATATCGTATTGTACCCGGTTGGGGATTCTTACTTGAGTAATTCGTTACTCACCCTTATTTTGTGGTTTTCCACGAGTAACCAAGGCGCGAGACAGATGATGGTGAAGGAGGAGCTGTGATCATGGAATCTCTTTGTCATCTCGACCATTTTATTATATCATGACTCTTGACTTTTGTTATTTCCCTTGAATGCATGTAGACGGGCACGGAGCCCTAGGATGTTTTCTTATGTTTTAAGGATTCCAAAGATATTTGTACTTGTGGAATGTTTAAATGGTTTAAATAAATCTCGATCGTGTATGCTTTTAGAAATGTATTTATCCTGAAATAGTGCTTGGCAACAGGGACAGGTTTTAGAGTAAATTGTTTTGATTGTTGAATGTTTCTGTTTTTACTTGGGATCCGAAACATTATTTTTCATAATGTCTTTTATTTTGAATACATGCATTGGGGTAAAGGCCCATTTAGAGCCCCTTTCGGGTCGGGTCTTTACATGTTCGCTCTCGGCCTCTGGATGATGACAAACTCTACTATACTAGCTAAGAGTACAAAATAACTGATTCCTGGCTAGTCATACATATCAACATCAATCACACATAACCTAGCATGATACTACGAACTTAAAGCAGAATCTCAAGCATCTTTGGAAGAACAATCCTAGCATGGCACTAACATGTACAAACAGGCAAACATGCTAGCAAGAATGCAATCACAAGCTGTCCTATCCACTAATCATGTTCATAGAAGTAAACATGCACATAAGGCACAATCAAGAAAGCATTGCAGTGTCCACACAACCACGGTAAGAAATCCTTACCTGGAAACGAGCAGAAAATAACTACCATAAGCCAACCAAGCGACTCCCGAGCTTCTAAGTGAACTCGAGCAACCTAAGCATTTAATAAAAATATCCTAATTAAATAACAACAGCCAATCAACTTAGGGTCCAAAAGAGTGGAGGCTCGGGAATTACCAACCGAGAAGGTACGAGGTCTCGGCCCCAACAATTTTGGCAAAACAGGCTCTCGGCGGCAAGTGGGCAGGTAGGACGTGCAGCTGGGGCGAGCAGACTAGGCGCTGGCGGGCGCTGCTGGACACGCTGGCGCGCTGGCGAGGGACCGCCGGCCTGCACGCGACACTGGCGCCGCGCGCGCAGAGGACAAAGCGCGAGCAGCGGGCGCTGCTGGGATGCGTCTGCAGCAGCGCGACGGGCACGGCGCCAGCGCGCGCATGAGCAGACGAGACGCGCCGCGAGCACACGCTTGTAACGACCCATTTTTCCAATTCCGGTTATTCAGGTACTCTCGGTTCAGTATTAGGGCAATCGGTTGGGCCGTTAGAGCATTTTAACCCTTAGGGGTATTTTGGTCTTTTTGCTCTCCGGTCAGGATTTGGGATTTTGAACCTTTGCCTTAGTGATTTATAAGTGAGTTTTATGATTGGAAAGATTTGCTTCAAATGGGTCTCAAGAGGAAGCCAAAAATGAGATTTAAGGATTTTTGGAAAAATTGGAAAATGTATAAATTGGATTTATTTGGATAAGTATGGAATTTAAATAAAAGAGAAAAAAGAAAAGAAAAAGGAAAAAAGGAAATTATTAAAATAAGGATTTTTCCCCATTTTTCCCATGTGTTTATTTTTCCTTTTCTCTCTCTCTCTCTCTCTCTCCTCCTCACCCGACCATAGCCCTCACCCGAGCCCTTGCTCGCCTGACCACCCACCGGTGCCAGCAGTGCGAGCCACCTCGAGCCAAAGACCGCCCCAAGCCGGACCTAGCTCGCCCAGCTCCACCCCTCACTGTCGCAGCGCGCCACGCGCGTCCCTAGTCGCCTGTGTGTCGTGCGAGCTTGCCGCGCGTCGTCGTGTCGCCAGCGTCCGAGCCCCAGCTCGCAAGCCTCCTCCTAGCCGAGCCTCGCCACGTGCCATCGCGCCCACAGAGCTCGTCCGCGCCCGGCGCGCGCCGGGCCGACTCCTGCCGAGCTGGCGCGCCAGCCGCTCCTCCTCGCGTCTGCGCGCCCTCCTGCGCCGTGTCTGCGCGCCCGCGCCCACCAGTCTGTCTCGCGCCCGGCCCGACCTGCCCAGCTATGTTGTCTTGGCCGAGCCTTGTGCTTCTCGGTTGGTATTTCCCGAGTCTTTTACCTCTTTGGACTCGAGTTGTTGGTCTGGCGATTTGTAATTAAATTGGGTGTTTTATTGAAATGCTTAGGTTGTTCGAGATTCGATTAAAGCTCGAGGGTCATTAATCGTTGGTCGTGATAATTATTATTTTCTCGCTTGTTTCCAGGTAAGGATCTCTTACCGTGGTTGTGTGGACCCTGCGATGCTTTCTTGATTGTGCCTCGTATGCCTGCTTACTTTTATGAGCATGTTAGTGGATAGGATAGCTTGTGATTGAATTCTTGCTAGCATGTTTGCTCATTGTACATGTTAGTGCCATGCTAGGTTTGTTCTTCCAAAGATGCTCGAGATTCCCGCTTTAAGTTCTTAGTATCATGATAGGATATGTATGATTGATGTCTAATGTATATGTTAGCCAGAATCTCTCACTCAGTACTCTTAGCTAGTGTTGTAGGGTTTGTCTTCATCCAGAGGCTGAGAGTGGACACAAAGTACTTTGTCCCCACCGGTCAGGGGTAGAGCGAGGCATAACGTATATTGCTTCCCCTCCCGTGCAGCCAATGAGAATTAGCTACCTCATCGGCCTAAGCCTAGTTTGTAGCTCGCTAGAGCGGAACCACACCAGCGGTGTAAGCCTACCTTGGCCGGTTCTTAGCTTCGTGTCGGTGGATCAGCCGCACAGGAGAGCGCCGAGGGCCTCGCGCCACCGCGGATCGCGACACCGCTTCCAAGTTTTAGGCATGCGTGCGCCCGCGTAGTTTGCCCTTAGGCCCCCGCATTTACGCCGGTTGCAGAAGAGCATGCGGTGTGCGCGCACACGCGTTAGTCGCCGGTCTGGAGTGCTCCTCCGGGCTAATGTCGTGAGTACACCATTTCTTCTAGTTTAGAGCCAGACTTCGGGTACTCTCCGATAGTCCAGTTTATTAGCAAGGGTAAAGAGGCCCTTGAGGACATCCTTGGGATCGGTTTTGAGCCGATCAATTGGCCGAGGAGAAAGACCCTCGAGAGATGTCCCGGATTGGTTATGAGAACCAATCATTAGGCCTGAAGTAGGAGACTTCCAAGACTCGATTTTGCCTTTTAAGCTCGTTGAGCAAGATCTGTGTTGATATCTGTTTGCACGTGTACTAGGTTGCTAGATGATTGATTGCATCGTATCGTACCCCGGTTGGGGATTCTTGCTGAGTATTTTTATACTCACCCTTACTTTATCTTTCAGTAACTCGGGACAAAGACCGAGGTGGCTAAGGGAGGTAGCCGGGAGATCATGGATGCCATTGACACTGGCTGTGTGTCTTATTTTGTTTTATTTTGAATACAAACATGTAAATGGATTTTGGTCCAGATGGAAAACTTATGGTTTGAACTGTTTTTGATGATTTTAAGAAAAATACGATCAAGAAACTATTTTGTAAATGAATGTTTAGTTGTTTAAATGTTTTCCCACTCTTATGATTTCCTTTTGCATGCATTTAATTAACGGCCCATTTTAAAACCCCATCCGGGTCCGGTCCTTACAGTTTGGTATCAGAGCACAGAGTCATAGATTCTGTAGACTAACCTGTTTGTAGGTTGGGTTCCCATGATCTCCCGGCACTCCACGGCCGCCCGGGTTTGTCTAAGTCCTTTAAGCTAAGGGTTTTGTTTACGATACTTTATGCAGGTACACATGCATTATCCTTGTTGGCGAGAGGAGTCCGAGAGTTGCTAACCCGTAGTGGTTTCGTGTAGATCGCCAGTATGCCGGTTACACGCAGTGGAGCAGGTCCATTCGGAACTGCAAATTCAGATGCTGTAGAGCCAGCCGCCAGGGTTTATCGGGCTCGTAGGTCGCCCGTGGCTCCAGATGCTAGCTTGCCCAGTGTAGGGGTGGAGGCTGCTATGCCTCAAGTTGTAGCTCCAGGGGGAGATGTTTCTGCTATGAGAGATATGATGATGGGCCTAATGGCCGAGAGAAGAGCGAGACTCGAGCGCAGCTAGCGGCGAGAGAGAGAGTCTAGGGCACAGATAGCCCAATTGACCCAGCTTATACAAAGGCGAGCACCCCAGTAGCTCCAGAGCTCCAGTAGCGATGCTTTCGGGTAGCTCAACCTCAGGGGTCGAAATCACAGTGACTGCGGTGATTCACTTGATAGTGTTGAGGAGTCTGCTTTGAATTTGGCAAGTGGTTGAAAGATTTCACCAAGTGGGCCGAAGGAATTTGATGCTTGAGAGAACCCACTTGTGGCGATCGGTGGTTGGCAAGGATGGAGTACATCTTTAGAGTTATGGGATGCCCAGGATGTGCAGAGGCCGAGATGTGCGGCCCATGTTCTCACCGACACCGCCGAGTGGTGGTGGGAGTCCAAAAATAGAGCTAGACCAGATGGGTCTTCTCCGACCACACAGGAGTTCTTTAGAACGAAGTTCGAGCTAAGTATGTCAATGACGAGGCTCAGCAGGAGATGGCAGAGGCCTTCTCGAATCAAAAGCAGGAGGTTCTGACAATGATATTGCCTATGAAAAGAAGTTCTCTCGAGTATAGTTATTTCGCCCCGAGCTCGTTTGCAAGCGAGGAGCTCAAGACTAAGAAATTCATTTGTGGGCTGAGGAAGGAGGTTGCTCAGGATGTTCGAGCACTCGCTCCTGAGAGTTATGACCGAGCAGAGGAGTTGGCCACGATCTATAATTCGAAGTATCCGCCAGTGCAGGAAGTTGTTGCTCGATTCGATTAGTTCACCTCGCTCAGCAAAGATTCTCGACATAAGAGGAAGTTTGGGTCTTCTAGTGGTTTCCGCTCAGTGGGCGGCCAGACTCGCCATCCGGGCGATTTAAAGGTCGGGATCAGCGCCGACCTCAGGGATAGAGCCCAGGATCGCCAGCAGGGCGGGGTCAAGCGGCCAGCTCAGTGCAACAAGTGCGGAAAGACTCATTTTGGTTTGTGTGGGGCATCGCCCAAGGCTTGCTACAGATGTGGCCAGGAAGGGCATATGGCCGTAGATCAGACTCGGGATGTAGCAGCAGCAGCAGGACCGGTCCAGCAGCAGGGCCGGGTGTTTGCCACTACTCGCCAGGAGGCGGAGCGTGCTGACAATACAGTTGGAGGTACGCTACTTGTCTTAGAGCATTATGCATTTGTGTTGTTTGATTCGAGTTCGACCCATTCTTTTATATCTTGATGCATTTGTTAGACAAGCTTGTGTGGAACTCGAACCTTTAGGGTTTGAGTCTGTGTGTGCCACTCCCTGAGTAAGTTTGTTAGCTAGCAGTAGAGTTAAGAGTGGCCGGGTTCAGATATCTGATAAGACTCTAGATGCTACCCTCCTAGTTCTATCTATGAGCGGTTTTGATGTGATCCTTGGTATGGATTGGTTGGCGGAGAACCATGCTTTGATAGACTCGCCACCAAAAGAAGTTGTGTTCGAGCCACCTCGTAAGCCAAGTTTCAAGTTTCATGGTGTTCAGGCGGAATTTTCCGCCATTAATCTCAAAGAGTGAAAGCCCGTAGATTGTTAGCTCGAGGAGCTTTGGGTTTCTTGGCAAAGTGTCGGAGATGTTAGTTCTCTGCGTTGTCTGTTGACATGGTCCCCAGTGGTGCAAGAATTTGTAGATGTTTTCCCCGAGGAGTTACTGGTTTACCCCCGAAGAGGGAGTTAGACTTCACCATTGAGCTGGAGCCAGGGACTCTTCCTATTTCTAAAGCCCCGTATCGTATGGCGCCAGCTGAGTTGAAAGAACTCAAAATGCAGTTGCAAGAGTTGCTGGATCGAGGTTTCGTTCGGCCGAGTGTGTCCCCGTGGGGAGCACCTGTCTTGTTTGTTAAGAAGAAGGATGGATCCATGCGATTATGTATAGATTATAGAGAGTTGAATAAAGTCACGGTGAAGAATAAGTATCCCCTGCCGCGTATTGATGATCTATTCGATCAGCTTCAGGGAGCCTCAGTATTTTCTAAGATTGATTTGAGGTCAGGGTACCATCAGCTGAGGATTCGGGATGCAGATATCCCTAAGACCGCGTTCAGATCGAGGTATGGTCATTATGAGTTCGTGGTTATGTCTTTTGGATTAACGAACGCTCCTGCAGCGTTTATGGATATGATGGACAGAGTGTTCAAGACATTCTTGGATAACTTTGTCATCGTATTCATAGACGACATTTTGATTTATTCCAAGACAAAAGAGGACCATGCTTCGCATTTGAGGCAAGTTTTGGCAAAGATTGCGAGAAAATCGCTTGTTCGCAAAGTTCTCTAAGTGTGAGTTCGGCTAGAGAAAGTAGCTTTCCTTGGTCATATTGTTTGGTAGATGGTATAGCGGTGGACCCCATAAAGATAGAGGCGATCGGTTCATGGGCCACATCCGTCAACGATCACCAGATTCGCATTTTCTGGTCCGCGAGTTATTATCGGCGTTTCGTGAAAGACTTTTCCGTTAAGGCAGCACCCTTAACCCGTCTGACCAAGAAGGGTGTTGACTTTGTTTGGGATGCTAGATGTGAGGAAAGTTTTGCCCAGCTTAAGCACAGTTTGACATCAGCGCCAGTGTTGGCAGTTCCTGAGGGAACAGGAGGTTTCGTAGTTTACAGTGATGCATCCAAGTATGGTTTAGGCTGTGTGTTGATGCAGCATGGAAAGGTGATAGCTTATGCTTCCCGGCAGTTGAAGCCCTATGAGAAGAATTACCCAACTCATGATATGGAGTTGGCTGCAGTTGTTTTTGCCCTAAAGATTTGGAGGCACTACTTGTATGGTGAAAGGATTCAACTATTCACGGACCACCGAGCCTTAAGTATTTCTTCACTCAGAAGGAGTTGAACATGAGGCAGAGAAGATGGCTCGAGTTGGTAAAGGACTACGACTGTGAGATCTTGTATCATCCCGGAAAGGCCAACGTCGTGGGTCGATGCAATCGAGTAGGAAGACGTCGCGTTCAGTAGCTTTGCTTGAGCTCTCGAGTTGAATTGAGGAAGGAGTTTGAGCGGCGGTGATCGCGAGCTTTGTTAGGAGAGGTTACTGCCAGGTAGCCCAGGATTATCGATTCGGCCACTCGCTTAAGCGAGAGGATCATCGGCGATCGACTAAAGTGATCCCAAGTTAAAGAGATTGCTTGAGAGAGTCGAGGCGAGATGGTGATTTTGACTTTGTTGTAGCACCGCACGGAGGCTTGAGATACAGAGGGTCGGTTGTGCGTTCTCGAGGTAGCAGGATTCGAGCCGAGTTGCTCGCCAAGGCGCATAGTTCCCTTTCACTTGGCACCCGGGAGGTACCAAGATGTATCGAGATCTCAAGCGACGCGTTTGGGTGGATGGGTATGAAGAGGACATAGCTGAGTTTGTTAGCCGGTGTCTCACTTGTCGCAAGTGAAGGCTCCTGAGCGTAAGCCCGCAGTTTTTGTTGCAGCCGTTGAGTGTTCCACAATGGAAGTGGGGCGAGATTTCGATGGATTATATCTCGTGGTTGCCGAGGACACCGAGAGGGTTTACCCGGATGATCTCGGTAATTGTGGACCGATCGACTAAGAGTGCCCACTTTATCCCCGGCAGATTAATTATACCGTGGAGCAAAGGGCCCGATTATTTTTGGAGCAGATTGTTCGGTACCACGGGTACCGTGAAGATAGTG
This sequence comes from Sicyos edulis, assembly GCA_036507275.1. NCBI lineage: Eukaryota > Viridiplantae > Streptophyta > Magnoliopsida > Cucurbitales > Cucurbitaceae > Sicyos > Sicyos edulis. The sequence continues at coordinate 13,225,027 of CM071855.1, forward strand.
TCGGATCGGGATTCTCGGTTCACATCCCGCTTTTGGAGAGCGCCCGAAGGGTATGGGAATCGAGTGCGGCTCAAGATCGCCTTTCACCCTCAAACCGATGGTCGACCAGAGAGGGTGAATCGATTGGAAGATATGTTGAGAGCATGTGTTTTGGACTTTCCAGCGCTTGGGACCAGATCACTGTATTTGATGGAGTTCGCTTACAACAACGGCTATCGATCGACTATTCGAGATGGCTCCTTTTGAAGCGTTGTATGGTAAGCGTTGTAGATCCCGATGTTTTGGGAAGAGGTTGGTGATAGACGAGTTACGGGACCCGAGTTACTTGGATGACAAACGACGTTGTGCGTAAGATCGGGGCTCGCATGTTAACACTCAAAGTAGGCGAGAAAAAGTTACGCCGATGTGAGGCGTAGAGATTTGGAGTTTGAGGTTGGTCAACATGTTTTTCTCAAAAATAGCACCAATGCGTGGTGTGTTAAGGTTTGGAAAGAAAGGCAAATTGAGCCCAAGGTTTGTAGGGCCTTTTGAGATCCTTGAACGGATCGGAGCGGTGGCCCTTCTCAGTAGCCCTTGCCCCGTCTTTGGCGGCGCATGCATAATGTGTTCCATGTTTCGATCTTTGAGGCAAGATGCGTGGCGAGATCCGTCGCATGTGTTAGAGCATGAGCCTTTAGAGTTGAGTGAAGATTTATCCTTCGAGGAGAAGCCTGTTCAGATTTTGGCTCGTGAGCGCAAGGTTTTTATGCGCAACCGAGAGATAAGCTTAGTAAAGGTTCTTTGGAGGCATCGGAGGCGCGAGGAAGCGACGTGGGAGTTAGAGGATGAGATGAGGACTCATTACCCGAGTCTGTTCAGTCTTAGGACTTTCGAGGACGAAAGTCTTTAAAGGAGGGAGTATTGTAACGACCCAGTTTTCCAATTCCGGTTATTCAGGTACTCTCGGTTCAGTATTAGGGCAATCGGTTGGGCCGTTAGAGCATTTTAACCCTTAGGGGTATTTTGGTCTTTTTGCTCTCCGGTCACGATTTGGGATTTTGAACCTTTGCCTTAGTGATTTATAAGTGAGTTTTATGATTGGAAAGATTTGCTTCAGCCGGGTCTCGAAGAGGAAGCCAAAAATGAGATTTAAGGATTTTTGGAAAAATTGGAAAATGGATAAATTGGATTTATTTGGATAAGTATGGAATTTAAATAAAAGAGAAAAAAGAAAAGAAAAAGGAAAAAAGGAAATTATTAAAATAAGGATTTTTCCCCATTTTTCCCATGTGTTTATTTTTCCTTTTCTCTCTCTCTCTCTCTCTCTCTCCTCCTCACCCGACCATAGCCCTCACCCGAGCCCTTGCTCGCCCAGCCACCCAGCCAGCTGCACCGTGCGAGCCACCTCGAGCCAGCACCGCCCCAAGCCGGACCTAGCTCGCCCGCCTCCACCCTCTCACTGCAGAGCGCGCGCACGCGTCCCGGCCGCCAGTGTGTGTCGCCCGAGCTTGCCGTGCGCGTCGTCGTGTCGGCTGTGAAGTCGAGCCCCACTCGCGCGCCTCCTCCTAGCCGAGCCTCGCCGCGTGCCATCGCGCCCAGAGCTCGTCCGCGCCCGCCCGCGCGCGCCCAGCCGAGCTCCTGCCGAGCAGCGCGCCCCAGCGAGCTCCCTGCCGCGTCTGCGCGCCCTCCCTGCCGTGTCTGCGCGCCCAGCCAGCCTGCCCAGCTGTGTTGTCTTGGCCGAGCCTTGTGCTTCTCGGTTGGTATTTCCTGAGTCTTTTCCCTCTTTGGACTCCGAGTTGTTGGTCTGCTGATTTGTAATTAAATTGGGTGTTTTATTGAAATGCTTAGGTTGTTCGAGATTCGATTAAAGCTCGAGGGTCATTAATCGTTGGTCGTGATAATTATTATTTTCTCGCTTGTTTCGGTAAGGATCTCTTACCGTGGTTGTGTGGACCCCTGTGATGCTTTCTTGATTGTGCCTCGTATGCTCTGCTTACTTTTATGAGCATGTTAGTGGATAGGATAGCTTGTGATTGAATTCTTGCTAGCATGTTTGCACATTGTACATGTTAGTGCCATGCTAGGTTTGTTCTTCCAAAGATGCTCGAGATTCCTCGCTTTAAGTTCTTAGTATCATGATAGGATATGTATGATTGATGTCTAATGTATATGTTAGCCAGAATCTCTCACTCTGTACTCTTAGCTAGTGTTGTAGGGTTTGTCTTCATCCGTAGGCCGAGAGTGGACACAACGTGCTTTGTCCCCACCGGTCGGGGTAGAGCGAGGCATAACGTATATTGCTTCCCCTCCCGGCACCCAATGAGAATTAGCTACCTCATCGGCCTAAGCCTAGTTTGTAGCTCGCTAGAGCGGAACCACGCCAGCGGTGTAAGCCTACCTTGGCCGGTTCTTAGCTTCCAGTCGGTGGATCAGCCGCACGCGGAGAGCGCCGAGGGGCCTCGCGCCACTGTGATCGATGGCACCGCCTCCAAGTTTTAGGCATGCGTACTGGCCCGCGTGGTTTGCCCTTAGGCCCCGCATTTACGCCGGTTGCGAGAAGAGCATGCGGTGTGCGCGCACACACGCGTTAGTCGCCGGTCCGGAGTGCTCCTCCGGGCTAATGTCGTGAGTACACCATTTCTTCTAGTTTAGAGCCAGACTTCGGGTACTCTCCCGATAGTCCAGATTTATTAGCAAGGGTAAAGAGGCCCTTGAGGACATCCTTGGGATCGGTTTTTGAGCTGATCAATTGGCTGAGGGAGAAAGACCCTCAGAGATGTTCCCGGGATTGGTTATGAGAACCAATCATTAGGCCGGAAGTAGGAGACTTCCGAAGACTCCAGTTTTGCCTTTTAAGCTCGTTGAGCAAGATCTGTGTTGATATCTGTTTGCACGTGTACTAGGTTGCTAGATGATTGATTGCATCGTATCGTACCCCGGTTGGGGATTCTTGCTGAGTATTTTTATACTCACCCTTACTTTATCTTTCGGTAACTCGGACAAAGACCGAGGTGGCTAAGGGAGGTAGCTGGGAGATCATGGATGCTGCTGACACTCTGTCGTGTCTTATTTTGTTTTATTTTGAATACAGCATGTAAATGGATTTTGGTCTGTATGGAAAACTTATGGTTTGAACTGTTTTGATGATTTTAAGAAAAATACTGATCAGTAACTATTTTGTAAATGAATGTTTAGTTGTTTAAATGTTTTCCCACTCTTATGATTTCCTTTTGCATGCATTTAATTAACGGCCCATTTTAGAACCCCATCCGGTCGAGTCCTTACAGTGGCTGCTCTGGCGACGGGGTCAGACGACGTCTTCTTTGTCGTCGCTGGCGTCTGCAGCGACGGTGCGCCGGCCATGACAGCGCGCTCTGGGCTTTCGGTGGGCGGCCGGGCCGATGGTTGGGCGATCGGGCTGATGGTCAAGCGACAGGTGATGGCGGCGGTCTGCTGCTGGGGCTGGTGGCTTGGGGCGGCTCGATGCGGCTCGATTGGGTTTCTTGGTGAGGTCGGCAAGGAGAGAGAGAGAGAGAAAGAGAGAGAGAGAGAGAGAGAGAGAGAGAGAGAGAGAGAGAGAGAGAGAGAGAGAGAGAGGTAAAACAAGGGGAATGAGATTTTCTTGATTTTCTTTCCTTTTCCTAATTTAAATAGGTCTTGGTGACTTAAATCTCTTCCCTGGGCTTCCTCCTTCGAGTCCCGGCCGAAGCAACCTTTTCTCCTTATTAAAACTCATTTAAACCAAGCTCCAAAATCACCATCAAGGGCAAGGGTTCAAATCCCAATGGAAGCACTTAAATTAACAATAATTTTGTTAATTACCAAATCACCTCCAAACTTCCAACCAACTAGCCCGAACTTCTTGGGTCCTGCAACCAACAACAATCAAGCCTCGACAAGGGCAGGAGTGACCCTGGAATCCTGAAAATCCACAAAATCCTGACCGGGGGCAAAAAGACCAAAATACCCCTAAGGGTTAAAATAGCTCTAACGGCCCATCCGAACATCCGCATAATGTCCCGAAAACACATGGGAAACCGAAATAGAAAACTGGGCCGTTACAATACTCCCTCCTTTTAAGACTTTCGTCCTCGAAAGTCCTAAGAAGAAAACAACTCTTGGAAATCTCCACTGATCCTTAACCAACCAAACTCCCGGTCAAGACAACACTAAATCTTCTTCGAAATCCAAACCCCCTTGGGTTCCCAAAGGCTCAAAGCCACAAGCCATCCAGTCTACCACAACAAGACTGGGCATACACCGAACTCCGAAGAAATAGATGTGATAGTGCTAACGGTAATACACATCCTCAAACTCGCACTAGCTCTCAAACGGTCTTAAAATCTTAGGGCTCACTTAACCCTGCTAGCCCAACTCGGAACGCCTCTCTACGGCGCTACTCTCCGCAAACTCGTGGACGGGTCACAAGCTCTAAAACTATACGCCACGCTCCGGCTTAACTTCTCTGAATGCTCATAGCTGTTATAAAACAGCCTCGACCCTTCACCATGCTGACCAAACAACTGAACCTCCCAGGTTTCAGAAACTAAACGACCTACTCTTACTTCGTAAGAGATCTGCGAGCCCCAATGGTTGCCTACAATCCTTAACGAAATCGAACCACCAACTGGTGACTGATCCCAAGGCAAACTCCTCCAACTAGCATGCGTCCACAACACTTAAGCAACCATCTTACGAGAAATCGAAGCACCAAAGCCAAGGGGCACTTTTCTGGTTCACCAAACGGCTACCACCAACACACCAGCTGAAACTTCAGCTATGGCCACCTTTAGAAGACAAGGTCCAGCGAACCCCCGAGGCAGTGGAGTTGCCTTCTTCGATTGCTGTCTGGTTCTCGGTATGGGTAACCTCTGTTTCCCTTACGTTCTTGGTTAAGTTAGATGCTTGCAGGGATATTGATCATCTTAATGTCGATGTTAGGTGTGTTGTGCTTTGCTGATAGCCTGCAGCTTGAGGAACACTTAGTTTATAATGGTCTTTTGCTTGTTTTCAGGTAAGGATTTCTTACCGTGGTTGTGTGGACCCTGTGATATTATCACGATGTGCCTTGTATGCTTGTTTACTGTTATGAGCATGTTAGTGGATAAGACAGCTTGTGTTTGATTTCTTGCTAGCATGTTTGCCCTGTTTGTACATGTTAGTTCCATGCTAGGTTTGTTCTTCCAGCATGTTTATGATTCCTGCTTAAGTTCGTAGTATCATACTAGGTTATGTGTTTTTATGTTGAGCATGTATGCTTAGCCAAGAATCATTTACCCTGCACTCTTAGATAGAATAGTAGGGTTTGTCATCATCTAGAGGCTGAGAGCGGACATAACGTACTTTGTCCCCACCGGTCGGGATCCTTGCAAAACATAACGTACTTTACTTGTACCCCGGTAGCCGATGCAGATTTGCTCCCGCATCGGCATAAGCCTAGTTTGTAGCCTGCTAGAGCGGAACCTTGCCAACGGTGTAAGCTTACCTTGGCCAGTTCTTAGCTTCAGGTCGGAGGTATAGGCTGTTACAGATGAGTGCCGAGGGCCTCGCACTATTGTACTCAGTGACACCGCTTCCAAGTCATAGGCATGCATACCTGGCCCCGCGTAGTTTGTCCCTAGGCCCCACATTTAAGCCAGTTACAGCAGCATGCAGTGTGCGCGCACACGCGTTAGTCACCGGTTCAGAGCACTCCCCCGGGCTAATGTTCGTGACTACACCTCTTCCATTCTAGTTTAGAGCCAGACTTCTGGTACTCTCCTGATAGTCAAGTTTAGCTAGCCGAGGGTAAGAGGCCCTTGAGGACACCTATTTGGGATTGGTTTTTGAGCTGATCAATTGGCCGAGGGAGAAAACCCCTCGAGGGTGTCTAACATCTATTTGGGATCAGTTTTTTAGCACATCATTTGATCAAGGGAGAAAGACCGTCGAGGATGTCTTGGGATTGGTTTGGAGAGCAAATCATTAGGCCAGAAGTAGGAGACTTTCGAGGATTTCAGATTTGACCCGTTAGCTCATTGAGCAATATTCTGTGTTGGTAAATGTTTGCATGTATACTAGGTTGCTAGATGACTGATGTATCGTATTGTACCCCGAATGGGGATTCTTACTGAGTATGTTTGTACTCACCCTTATTTCTGTGGTTTTTCCACCAGGTAACTTGGGACAGCACCGGGACGGCTAGCAGAGCGAGCTGCATGATCATGGGAGCTGTCGGTACTCTATTGTGTCTTTCTTATTGCATTTATTATTCAGCATGTAGTTGGACCTGGAGTCCTTAGGGGAACTTGGTTGTTTGAGGTTTTTAAACTATTTTGAATGTTTTTATAAATATTGGCCAGGCATGTTTTAGCTTTTATTGCTTTTACTTATGGAAACTGTTGATTATGTTTAAATGTTCCCCACTCATTGAGGTTTGAAAAGTTTTAATTTGAGCACTGAAACATTTGTAAACATGTTTTACTTGCATGCTGAGTGAGAACCTAGGTTCAGGACCGTATTTCGGGTCGGGTTCTTACAGCTGCCGAGGATTGATTTACTTATAGTTAGTTGTATTAGTTTAAGAGTAGTTCTTAATTGCTAAAAGGCTAATCACTTTGTATTTTCAAGGTGTACGACATCACACTAAGAAGCACAGAGCATACTAGCCAACCAGAAAAAAGACTCAAATATATTATCCACCACAAGCAACGAGTTTAACAGATGGTTGGACAACACTGTGACGAATGATATTGGAACTGCGCTGCAACTCAATTCCATTGCAGAAACCAAATGAATTACTATCAAGAGCCATGGAGAGCAGCATAACCAACGGTTCAAATGAATGCAACAAACTTTCAACTAGATCACCATGAAACCAACTAGGGATTCCAATCACAACTATATTGGGGAAGTCAAGAAAATCACAACTATATTGCATTCAGAAGTTCTTTCAACGGCTTACGCATTCTCAACAATAAACAATGATGAATGGTATGAACCAGAACCTGAACCGAGAAGTTGTGAGACTCCAGCTGAACATAGTGGAGTTGAAGAAAGTCAAATTGAGGAAGAATTTCTCCAAACAAATATCAGCTTTGTGGAGGAAGAGCCTGCAACTAAGATAGAAGAAGAAAAGCATCAACCTCTTAAGAAAGAGGTGATGAAGCAAGAGTTGCAGAAAACTGAAGATAGTTTTAAAAGCGTTGAACCCCTAGAAATTATACAAACTGCTTTTAAACTACCATGCCCGCAAGAACACAACCAAGAGATCATTCAAAAATCTGATGAGAGGGGAATTCAATCAAGCTTCAATGTGAAGCTCTGCACCCTATCAACTCTGACATTGATAGGAAGTACATGCAGTAAGGCGCATGACGGAGTAAGGCAAGAGCAAGTTATCAAAGATGGTTTTGCTCCAAAGATTATTATATGGCCAAAGATGGAGTGTGCATAATTGTAAAGACCCGACCCAAAAGGGGCTCTAAATGGGACTTTACCTCAAATGCATGCATTCAAAGTTAAAGACAATATGCAGGAATGGCTTTCGAATTCCAATTAAAACCAAAACATTCAAACATTCAATTCAAAGTCAAAACAATTTCCTGAAACCTGTCCCTGTCTCCAAGCACCTGTTTCAAGATAAATACGTTTCCAAAAGTTTACTCTAATCGGAGATTTATTAAAGCATTCAAAACTTTCAACAGTTGAAACAATGCTGGAATCTGTAAAAACATTCAGAAAACATTCTAGGGCTTCGGGCCTGGATACATGCATTCAGAGAAAATAAAAAGACAAAGAGTCATAACATAAAATCGGAATTTGACAGCTGGTTCCCATGATCACAGCTCCTCCTTCAGCCATCCTGTCTCGCACCTTGGTTACTTGTGGAAAACCACAAAAATAAGGGTGAGTAACGAATTACTCAGTAAGAATCCCCAATCGGGGTACAATACGATATACATGGTCATCTAGCCGAAAGATATGCAAGCTATGAATATAAACACAGAATAGAGCACATAGCTTAAATCAACTTACAAACCTCTGATGCCAATTCAGGGTCTTAGTCCAGAAAAACCACTACACAATACGCCCTATACGAGAAACAAGTCCTGGCCTCAGCCTGTCTACTGTCGATACGATAGGTGCACTGGCTCACAATCCTGAGGAGCTCTCCAGTCGGCGCTATAATGAGCGTATGCACGCACCGCATGCTACTGCAGACTACGTAAGTGCCGGGTCTAGTGGCAAGTCGCCCAGTGTCGATCACCATGCCTAACTAAATCTCTCGGATCGGTGTCACCGACATAGGGTGTGAGACTCGGACACGTGAACTATGTCACCTGAACCACCGCTTTGAGGCTAAGGAATCGGTCGTGGTAGGCTTACACCGAGAAGCCGCCCTGCCCCTAACAGTGGCAATCAATGGCTCTTTGCCGAACAAGCCGAGGACGTGCTTTGCGCCGAGGACTAGGCATTGCCAAGTCATCATCCCGACCGTTGGGGCATCGCATGCATCGCCACCCTCACCCAAGATTGCGGGGCCTCACCGGTGAGGTTAGCTAAACCCTAACGGGTCCAGTGGACGGAGTATTACCTCGCGCGTCCCTGCCATGGATGCAAGATACTTTATGCATTCTGGCCCGGATGATGCTACCTATCTGGACTCTAAGCTATAACATCAACAACAAACAATCCAATACGTGCTCAACAGATACAACGAACCTGGCATGATACTACAAAGCAAGAACAGATAACGAGCATGCCAGAACAGAACAACCTAGCATAGGCTAACATGAGAAACAACATAAGAAATCATGCCAGTCGGGAATTCAAAACAGAGCACCTAACACTAAACATGCTGATAATCACAAGCAAGCATACAAACAGCAATCACATATAATATCGCAAGGCCCACACAACTCCGGTAAGAAATCCTTACCTTGGTCGGGAGGCTTCTACACACAAAATCCTAAGCTACGATCAAACCCGAGCTTGCTAACGAGAACCTAACAAACATAGAAATAATCACAATTCATAGGCCTAAAATATAATAAAACAAGCAGGCTCGGCTCGGGGGCACTCACACGGCACGACGACACGGGATCAAGGCGCTTGCACGGGCGGCGTGCGGCTGGGGCGCGCTAGACGGCGATAGCGACAGGCATGGACGCATTTGATGATGGATGCCGCGCACGGACAGGCGCTGGGGCGCGGGCTGAGCATACTAATAGCCGCAGGAGCGCGAGCTGGGCACGACAGGCGCGCGGGCGAGAGGCACGGAGCGAGGATGCGCGCGGGCGAACGGCACGGAGCGAGGACGCGCGCGGGCGAACGGCACGGAGCGAGGACGCACGCGGGCGAACGGCAGCTGCGACGGGCGATCTGGGCGTGCTGGGCTACGACAGGAAATCTGGGCGGCCTGGCGTCTGCTGCTGCGCGCGACAGGGAGCGACGGGGCTGGCGATCTGGGCGGGCTGCAATGGCGACCTGGGAGTGCTGCAATGGCGATCTGGGCGTGCTGGGCGCTCTGACTCGGCTGTTGGGCTTCCCTCGGCTGGCTGCACAAGACACACACACACACAAGCTCTTCTTCTTACATTCGGCTAGCCAGAATCCAAATCGGAGAAGACGAAGAGACGAAGAAACTTACCCGGAATGACGATCGAACAATGGAGCTGCAAAGGGGATGAAAATTTGGCTTGGGGAGCTAGGGAGACAAGCTTGGGCGGCCACAATGCTTTTGGAGAAGAAGACAAAACAAAACCTAATTTCTTTTCATTTAACCAAATGCACAAAAACTCCAAAGATCCAAGGCTAACAAAGATATGACGCAAAAAGAGTAACAAGAGCTCTCCATAGCTCATTTGGCACGCATCCCCACAGGCTTTCCTGGATACCCGGGTTCGAATCCCAACTGCAACACAATTCCTCTATTTTTACTTTTGCATCTATCCAAGCTCAAACCCATCCAAAAAGCCTTAAAAACCTACATAAACCCATCCAATAATTTTAGCAACTGGAAAAAGACATAAACGGCCCTGACGACCAGACCAAATTACCAAATACCCCTTGGGCATATCTGGAAGACCGGGATGAAAACCTGGGCCCTCCTTTTTATGACTTTCGTCCTTGAAAGTCCTTAAGACTGGAACAGCTCAGGATAACACAATCTCATCTCGTCCTTTCCGCTCACGAGCGGCTTCCTCAGAATTCCAACTCCTCCACTGAACTTTTACCAAACGGATCTCACGATTACGCAACGTCTTCGTCTCAATGACCAGAATACTCACAGGCTTCCCCTCGAAGCTCAAACCATCACTCAGCTGCAAAGGCTCAAAGTCCACGATGAGCGATGGGTCCGACACTGTAACGACCCAGGTTTTTCTTCCCGGTCTTCCAGGTATGCCCTAGGGGTAATTTGGTAATTTGGTCGGGCCGTCAGGGTCGTTTGTGTCTTTTCCAGTTACTAAAATTATTGGATGGTTTATGTAGGTTTTTGGAAGGATTTGTGGTTTGGTTTGAGCAAGGTTTGATGCAAAAGTAAAAATAAAGGAAATTGTGCTGTAGCCGGGGTTTGAACCCGGGTCTCCTGGGAAGCTTGTGGAGATGTGTGCCAATTGAGCCATTAGGTGCTCTTGTTTCTCTTTCTGCATCACATCTTAGTTAACCTTGGATTTTGGAGTTTTGGTGCATTTGGTAAAATGAAATAGAAATTAGGTTTATTCCATCTTCTTCTCCAAATCACCTCTTGGCCGCACAAGCTCTCCCTCTCCATAGCCCTTGCCGATTCTTCTTTCCCTTGCATCTCCTTGGGTTCGTTCATCATCATTCCGGGTAGGTATCGATCTTCCTCTTCTTCTTCTCATCCGTTTGGTGTGCTTTTGGCCAAGTGAAAAGAGGTGTGTTGTGTGTGTTTGTGTTGATTGCAAACACCGAGAGAAGCCCGGCCAAAGACCATCCATCGCCGCACGCCCACCGGCCAGATCGCGACGCCAGGTCGCGCCAAAGAAGAAGACAGACGCCGCCCGCCGCCGCGCGCCCGATCGCCAAAGACCCCATCGCTCACCAGTCGCGCCGGATCTGTTGAAGCGACCTGCCGCCACGCCATCCTCGCCAGATCGCCCGACGCTTATCGCCGCTCGCCGCGGTCGCGCCCGAGATCCACCGCCGCAGCCCTCCCGCACGCCATCGCTCGTCGTCGTCGTACGATCGCATCGGCAACAGCGAGACGCCAGACGCCAGCGCCAGCCGCGCGCCGCCCGAAGCCGCTCGCTCGCGCGCTTGCCGCCAGCGTCCGCGTCGCGCTCGCCGCGCCGCGCCGCGCGCGCGGCTTCGCGCTTCGAAGCTGCCGCGCCACGCCCGCCTTCGCCCGCGCTGCGCCCCTCGCTGCCGTGCATCCGTGTTGCGTCTTTGTGCAGGTAGCGGCCAGCGCCAGCCTGCTGCCGTGCGGTAGCGGGCGCACTGCGCCCACTGCTGCCGTGCCGCTTGCCGCCAGCCTCAAGCTCGTGTCGCCGCGTGCGCGTGAGTTCCCCGAGCCGAGCTTGCTGTTTCTATTGTTGTTTAGACGTTTTAGATGCGATTATTATTGGTTTGCTAGGTTCCCGCCGCTAGCTCGGGATTGTTCCGCAGACTTAGGATTTGTGTGTAAAAGCCTCCCACCAAAGTAAGGATTTCTTACCGAGTTGTGTGGGCCTCGCGTATATTTGTGATTGTTGTTTTGTATGCCTGTGTATGATTATTAGCATGTTTAGCCCTAGGTGCTCGCTTCAATTCTGATCGCATGAACTCTTGTATTGTTTCTCATGTTAGCCCATGCTAGGTTGTTCCATTCTCGCATGTTTGATATCTGTTCTTGCTTCGTAGTATCATGCTAGGTTCCTTGTATCTCATGAGCACGTATTGGACCGCATTGAATGAATTGTTATTATTGTTACGGTTTAGAGTTCGTAGGTAGCATCATCCGGGCGGATGCATAACGTAACTTGCATCCCCGATGCGGACGCGTGCGAGATGGTACTCGTCCGATCCCGTTAGGGTTTAGCTAACCCTAACGGCCGGCCCCGCAATCTTGGGTGAGGGTGGCGGTATTAAATGCCCCAACGGTCGGGATGATGACTTGGCATTGCCTCGTCCCTACGATCGGCACGCCCTCGCCGTGTTCGGCCAGTAGCCCTTGATTGCCACTGTTAGGGCAAGAACCGCTTCTGGTGTAAGCCTACCACGACCGGTTCCTTAGCCTCAAAGCGGTGGTACAGCCGACATAGTTCACGTGTCGAGTCTCACACCCCTATGTCGCTGACACCGATCCAGAGATTTAGTTAGGCATGGTGATCGAACACGGGCGACTTGCCACTAGACCCTGCACACCCGAGTTTGCGGTAGCATGCGGTGCGCGCTTACGCTCATTACTGGCCCACGACCGAGAGCTCCTCGATCTTGAGCGATGCACCTTTCGTATCGACGAGATGAGCCGAGGCCGGACTTGTTCCCGTATAGCGCGTATAGTGTGTTGTGGTATTTTCCTGACTAAGACCACGAGTTGGCATCCGAAGTCCAAGTGTGGACTTAGCTATGTGCTCCGCTCTGTGTTTGTACTCATAGCTTGCATACATTCTTCTAGATGATCATGTATATCGTATTGTACCCGGTTGGGGATTCTTCTTGGTAATTCGTTACTCACCCTTATTCTGTGGTTTTCCACGTAATCAAGCGGGAGACAGGATGGTCAAGGAGAAGCCGTGATCATGGAATCCTGCTTTGTCATCTCTCGACCATTTTATTATATCTTGACTCTTGACTTTTGTTGTTTCCCACGAATGCATGTAGAAGGGCACGGAGCCTAGGATGTTTTCTTACGCTTTATGGATTCCAAAGATATTTGTACTTGTGGAATGTTTAAATGGTTTAAATAAATCTCTCTCGTCAGTATGCTTTTAGAAATGTATGTTTTGATTGTTGAATGTTTCTGCTTTTACTTGGGATCCAAACTTATTTTTCATAATGTCTTTTATTTTGAATACATGCATTGGGGTAAAGGCCCATTTAGAGCCCCTTTTGGGTCGGGTCTTTACAGACACATACTACCCCAACACCGATACATGAGAACACTGCACACGGCTGACAATGACAGAAAAAGCTAACCAATATGCAACTCTGCCAATCCTCTCGAGAATCTCAAATGGTCCAACAACAGGAGACTCCTCTTCTCCCGCTTACCAAACCTCAACACAACTCACAACGGTGCAACCTTAAAAGCACGCACTGTCCAACCTCAAACTCTAAAACTCGACGCCGAACATCGGCGTAAACTTTTCTCGCCGCTCTCGAGTGACAACACGAGCTCTAAACTTTTGCACTGCACTGCTGACCAACTGCAGCAACTCAGGACCCAAAACAACACTGACGACCACCAACCTTTTCCCAGAACACTGGAATCCTGCAATACTTACAATACAACGCCTCAACAGAACTATATGAACTAACAGCTGGGAACTGCTACCCAAGGCAAACTCATAAAACCAACACTGGTCTCCCGCTGCCTAATCACGGAAACACCAACTCGCAACAAGTTCTGAAGGATCTGGCTCACTCCTCCCAAAAGACCATCGGTCAGAGGGTGAAAACACTACAGAACTGCACTCGGCTCATAAGCCTCTTAACAACGCTCTCTAGAACCACAGTTTATCAACGCACTGCCTAGAAAAACCTTTGTTGCCACACCCTGGTGCCAACAACTCCAGCCTGAAACTGACATGCCTCTACTCGAAAGAAATGGCCTCTGCACACGAAACGAGGTGCGAGCTCTAGCTACTGAAACCAATCCTCCAAAATCTTAACTCACACAACAACCTCGACTAACTGACAGCTCCCACACGGAACTTACAACCCAACAACTTGAGTGCTACAAACTTGGAAGCCCAAACGACTACAAACTGCATAGCTATGCCAATCCACTCAACTCTAGCTCGACTCAAATCACTGGCTGGACAAGTTAGCCTGCCAACAACCGGGCCCCAGAGGGCTCCCTCCACCAAACTTACCTCCATGCAAGCAACGGAACGAAGCTCGCCTCAAATATGAAACGCATCTCACAAGTCCAAACGATAACACATACAGGCTTAACCCTCTAGCTTAGGCTTATTGCACCTTCCCACCGAAACTTCATAAACGGAACTCCACTACTCGGTTAACACCAACTACCAAGAACCAGATTACCAATAATGGCTGGCAGAGCACAAGCCACACTAACCAAAGAAGGATCCTCGAAAGGTCAAGACCCTAATCCAACCACAATGGTGCAACCTCAACCCACAACTGATACAAAGGAGTTCTTCAACTACAAAGGTGCAACAACTTCCATGCCAACACACAAAAACCTTAACCAACTAGGCCAAACACGCATAGGAGGCAGAACAACCCTTACCGCAACTTCCAGAACACCACTCAAGAGTCCGCTTAACTTGGACAAACAACTGCTTCCAAGCAGCCAACAAACGTTTCCTCCTACTAGCACCACTACCACCAATTCCAAGACCAAGGAATAACTCCGACAACTCCCAAGGAGAAACAGATCTCATGTTGCGGACATCCGAAGGACAGAGAGCTTCACAACCGCTCATTGTCTTGCTCACTAAGCACAACATCCAACTCTCCCGCAGAGGCAACAACAAGGGGTCCACCACAGACTGGACCGCCAACCACGGGCAAGAGAAGACTCACCCCCAAACACCAAATAAGGGCAACTCTCAAACTCTGGAAACAGGAAAGACATCCGCCAGGGCAAAACCACTTTCCCCACGAGCAAGGCTAACTTCTAGCAACTCAAAAACCACACCTTGGTCAACACCAAGCACCAACTTGCCACCACACCGGAACCAATCCGGACTCTACTCCAAACAAACTCCAGCTTGCTAGCCTACCAAATCTGCCAGCAACTCACCCGAGGTCTACAACCTACACGACTCCGGCTTTCCAACTGAAACTCACTACCTGGGCCTGATTGAGCTCTTGTGAGGCTCTCCACAACTAGGGTTCTTCGGCAACCCTAGACACACACTGTCGTCTAACGGTATAATAGCCAACTGCCTGAACAAACAACTCCTTTTTCCAGCATCACAACCATGATGGCCTGCTCCAAAACTCGAAACCAAAAAGACCAGAAACGCTTCAGAATGTGTCATCCTCCTACTCAAAGCATCAGCCACATCGTAGCTTCCACCCAGGGTAAGGATTCCGAGCAACACTCTTAGCAACTACGGTCAGGAACTACGCGGCTTCGCCACAACCACCACTTGTTCAGTACCACCTGAACTCCAACCATGAACAACAAGAGGTTCCACCAACCAAGCTTAGGTCCAACCTGACCAAACTTGCCTAAGCAACAACCCAACTACGAGCACGGTATCCTTACAACCTTCGCTAAAGCCTTACAACATCCATCTGGAGTCCAACTCCTCCAAGAACTGAGCACCAGTTCTCCAATGCAAACCCTACATAGTTCCGAAACTCTCGCCACCAGAACGAACTACACAAAACACTCTTATGTGCACAACTCTCAAGCTTCCTTCAGAGATCCAAGACTAACAGGTGCTTCCCAAAAGGCAACACTAACTTCTGGCAGAGATACCATTAACCAAAGGAACACCAAAAGTTCCATCTCCACACGATACACGAAGCAGTGGCAACCTTGCTCTGCTAAAACATAACGATGCCAAACCGAACTTACTTTATACCAAGTCTCTACCAAGTGTGCTTACACATAAGGCGACCAACTCATCTCATAAGGCATTCAGCTCATCTCATAGGCATCCAACTCATCTCATAGGCATCCAACTCATCTCATAAGCATCCAACTCATCTCAAAAGCATCCAACTCACGACCCCTCAGCTGGGCCAACTCGCATCTACGATGCTCAACACTCCTCAGATTTAGGCACTCCAAGGTAGTTGACCGCACTACCAACCACAAAGATCTCTTGGCCTTAACACTAGCGTGAGACTCACGCGCACTAACACTTACCAACTGTCAACCTGCTGAGTTACTCAACCCCCGGTAACTCTGGGAAGAGACTCCGGCACCTCACGAACATCCTTTCGCTTGAAGTCCTTCGACTACCACTGAACTAGCCCTCTTGCACGACCTAACAGGTGCAACTGCCATAAACGGATCCAAAGGCTAAAGGAGTGTGCTGAACTCCGAACGGGTCATAGAACCATCTGCTATACCGATGCCAAACTCAGGCCTGAACCAGACTTAGAGCCAAAGTGGCACACCAACCAATGCACCTCAAGTGCCGCTACTAACAAATCCACATCTTACTACAATTGGGGCCAGCAAGGTCACAACCTCAAGTGACAAAAACTATGGCTAGGCATACAAGAGCTCAAACTCAAACAACCATGCCTATGGCATCTCATCTAACTGAAGTCTCACGGCCTACTCTTGCATCTCCACATGATGCTCAACAAAACTCTGGTCGGATCTCTCAACATGCAGCAGCTAGCCCTACTTTAGGAGCTCACCATAAGAAGAGTGCTCAACTCTACCAGACAACTGAGGAAACCACCAACGGATCACGTCCGATGGGTACACTGCTTGCTGCACCCGTAACCACAGGGTTCCGACTTACTGGCTGCAAAACAACAACACTTTACAAGAGAACAAAGATGTCTCAGCAACCTCCTCGAAGGCAACCAACTCTGCAGCTACTCATTGGGCAATCAAACAATCTGCTAAGGTTCAAGATCCACACCTGAACTACCCAGGCTAGTCCACCCTGGGACCTGCTCCACAAGCATCAACATGAGCAAAAGCCAAAGCTAACTTCTCTCCTTGAGTGATACTCCAGGGCAAAACACCTCCACCCTCTCTCTAGGGGAAATTAACAGCTGGGTTACACCGCAAGGGCCTACGGGAGTCTAATCTATGCCCCTCTCTGGGACGGTGTCCCAACGGTATCTGAATCTATCTGGATACCCTGACAAGCTGCAAGCATACATCTTACACTGCGGGAAGTTGGCATGATGGTGCTCAGGACCCAAACCAACAACGAGTCAGAACCTACTCGTCTCCGCTCCACAACACTAAACAAGGCATACACTAGATGAAAGTACTGTAAATTCTTAACCCTTTTCTAAAAACAGAAAACTTAGGCGCACTGATGGATCAAAGTCTTTGGTGATCATGGGAAAACGACCTCCAACAAAAGGTCAGTCTACAGAATCTATGACTCTGAGCTCTGATACCAACTGTAAAGACTTGACCCAAAAGGGGCTCTAAATGGGACTTTACCTCAATGCATGCATTCAAAGTTAAAGACAATATGCAGGAATGGCTTTCAGATTCCAATTAAAACCAAAACATTCAAACATTCAATTCAAAGTGAAAACAATTTCCTGAAACCTGTCCCTGTCTCCAAGCACCTGTTTCAAGATAAATACATTTCCAAAAGTTTACTCTGATCAGAGATTTATTGAAGCATTCAAAACTTTCAACAGTTGCAACAATGCTGGAATCCGTAAAAACATTCAGAAAACATTCTAGGGCTCCGTGCCAGGATACATGCATTCAAAGGAAATAAAAAGACAAAGAGTCATAACATAAAATCAGAATTTGACAGCTGGTTCCCATGATCACAGCTCCTCCTTCAGCCATCTTGTCTCTCACCTTGGTTACCTGTGGAAAACCACAAAAATAAGGGTGAGTAACGAATTACTCAGTAAGAATCCCCAACCGGGGTACAATACGATATACATGGTCATCTAGCCGAAGGATATGCAAGCTATGAATATAAACACATAATAGAGCACATAGCTTAAATCCACTTACAAACCTCGGATGCCAACTCAGGGTCTTAGTCCGGAAAAACCACTACACAATACGCCCTATACGAGAAACAAGTCCCGCCTCGGCGCCATCATGTCGATACAAAAGGTGCACTGCTCACAATCCCGAGGAGCTCTCCGATCGGCGTTGTAATGAGCGCGTATCGCGCGCACCGCATGCTACTTCGGACTGGGGTGCGGGGTCTAGTGGCAAGTCGCCCGTGTTCGATCACCATGCCTAACTAAATCTCTCCGGATCGGTGTCACCGACATAGGGGTGTGAGACTGACACGGGAACTATGTCACCAACCACCGCACCGAGGCTAAGGAATCGGTCGTGGTAGGCTTACACCGAAGCCGCCCTTGCCCTAACAGTGGCAATCAAGGGCTACTGCCGAACACGCTGAGGACGTGCCGGCTGCCTGGGACTAGGCATTGCCAAGTCATCATCCCGACCGTTGGGGCATCGTACAGACTGCCACCCTCACCCAGGTTGTATGGGCCTACCGGTAGGGTTAGCTAAACCCTAACGGGGTCTAGGGACGGAGTATTACCTCGCGCGTCCCTGCCATGGATGCAAGATACTTTATGCATTCTGGCCCGGATGATGCTACCTATCTGGACTCTAAGCTATAACATCATCAACAAACAATCCAATACGTGCTCAACAGATACAACGAACCTAGCATGATACTACGAAGCAAGAACAGATAACGAGCATGCCAGAACAGAATAATCTAGCATGGGCTAACATGAGAAATAACATAAGAAATCATGCTAGTCGGGAATTCAGAACAGAGCACCTAACACTAAACATGCTGATAATCACAAGCAAGCATACAAACAGCAATCACATATAATATCGCAGGGCCCACACAACTCCGGTCAGAAATCCTTACCTTGGTCGGGAGGCTTCTTGTAAAGACCCGACCCAAAAAGGGCTCTAAATGGGCCTTTACCCCAATGCATGCATTCAAAGTAAAGGACAATATGCAAATAAGATTTCGGATTCCAATTAAAACTTAAAGCATTCAACATTCAAACAGAATTCATTACAGTTTGCTGAAACCTGTTCCTGTCTCCAAGCACCTGTTACAGGACAAATACATTTCCAAAGTTTACTATGATCAGAGATTTATTAAAATCATTAAAAACCTTCCCAGATACAACAATGATGGAATCCACAAAACATTTAGAAAACATCCTAGTGCTCCGTGCTCGGCTACATGCATTCAGGGGAAAATAAAAGACAAGAGTCATAATATAAAAAGTCAGAGACGACAGCAGGATTCCCATGATCACAGCTCCTCCTTCAGCCATCCTGTCTCGCACCTTGGTTACCTGTGGAAAACCTCAAAATAAGGGTGAGTAACGAATTACTCAGTAAGAATCCCCAACCGGGGTACAATACGGTATACATGGTCATCTAGATGAATGTATGCAAGCTATGAATATAAACACAGAATAGAGCACATAGCTTAAATCCACATATAATCCTCGGATGCCAACTCAGGGTCTTAGTCCGGAAATCCACACCACACAATACGCCCTATACGAGACACAAGTCCCGGCCTCAGCCTGTCTACTGTTGATACAAAAGGTGCACTGGCTCACAATCCCGAGGAGCTCTCCAGTGGGGCGCTGTAATGAGCGTATGCGCTCACCGCATGCTCTCGCAACTCGGGGTTTGCTGCGTCTGTGTCTAGTGGCAAGTCGCCCGAGTCCACCACCATGCCTAACTAAATCTCTGGATCGGTGTCACTGACATAGGGGTGTGAGACCTGGACACGTGAACTATGTCAGCCTGAACCACCGCACCTGAGGCTAAGGAATCGGTCGTGGTAGGCTTACACCAGGAAGCCGTCCTTGCCCTAACAGGTGGCAATCAAGGGCTACGGCCGAACACCTTGAGGACGTGCCGGCTGCCGGGGACGAGGCAATGCCAAGTCATCATCCCGACCGTTGGGGCATCGCGCAGACTACCACCCTCACCCAAGATTGCAGGGCCTACCGGTCGGGTTAGCTAAACCCTCACGGGGTCCAGGGACGGAGTACTACCTCATACGTCTCTGCCATGGATGCAAGATACTTTATGCATTCGGGCCCGGATGATGCTACGTACCTACACTCTAACATATCATATCAATAACATACAATCCAATACGTGCTCAACAGATACAACGAACCTAGCATGATACTACGAAACAAGAACAGATACGAGCATGCCAGAACGAAACAACCTAGCATGGACTAACATGATAAACAACATAAGGAATCATGCCAGTCGGGAATTCAGAACGGAGCACCTATCACTAAACATGCTGATAAACACAAACAAGCACACAAACAGCAATCACATATAATACCGCAGGGCCCACACAACTCCGGTAAGAAATCCTTACCTTGGTTGGAAGGCTTCTACACACAAAATCCTAAGCTGCGAACACTCCCGAGCTAGCTAACGCGAACCTATCAAACACAATAATAATCATAATCTAAAAGCATAAAATTAATAAAACAGCAGGCTCGGCTCTGCAGCACTCACACGGCACGACGACACGGGGCTGGGCGCTGCTAGCAGGCTGGTGCGCGATGGGAATACGGTAGCACGGCTCTGGGGCGCTGGCTGCGCGCACGGACGAGGACCTGGGGCGCTGGCTGCGCGCTGGGCAGGCGATGGGACACGGCACGGGCGAGGACGCGCGGGCACTGGGCGTGCGATGGAGACGCTAACGAGCAGCTCGGGCAAGGACGCGCGCGCGGGCGATCTGGGCGTGCGGGCCTGCGACGGGCAGACTGGGCGTCCTGCTGCGACGGGCGACAGGGACGATGGGTAACTCGGCTGCTGGGCGTACGATGGGCGGCCTGGTGTGCTACGACGGTGAGCGATGGCGTGCTGGGGCGATCTGGGCGTCTGGCTCATTCTTTGGGCGATTCTGGGCGGCCTGCAACAAACACACACACACACACAAGCTCTTCTTCTTACCTTCGGCCAGCAAGAACACCCAATCGAGAAGATGAAGAGGATGAAGACTTACCCGGAATGATGATTGAACCTCGGGTCTGCAAAGGGGATGAAATTTGGCTTGGAGAGCTAGGGAGACAAGGCTTGGACGGCAAATGGGAGTTTTGGAGAAGAAGAACAAAAAACCTAATTTCTTTTTCATTTAACCAAATGCACCCAAACTCCAAAGATCCAAGGCTAACCATAATATGACGCAGAAGGAGCAACAAGAGCTCTCCATAGCTCAACTGGCACGCATCCCCACAGGCTTTCCTGGAGACCCGGGTTCGAATCCCAGTTGCAACACAATTTTCCTTTATTTTTACTTTTGCATCTATCCATGCTGAAACACATCCACAAAGCCTCAAAAACCTACATAAACCCAACCAATAATTTTAGCAACTGGAAAAAGACATAAACGGCCCTGACGGCCCGACCAAATTACCAAAATACCCCTAGGGCATACCTGAAAGACCAGGATGAAAACCTGGGCCGTTACACTTCAACACACAAAATCCTAAGCTTCGATCAAACCCGAGCCAGCTAACGAGAACCTAACAAACATAGAAATAATCACAATTCATAGGCCTAAAATATAATAAAACAAGCAGGCTCGGCTCGGGGTCACTCACACAAAGACGGCGACACGAGGTCAAGCGCCACCGGCAGCCGGTGCGGCTCGGCTGCAGCCGCTGAAGCGACGATGGCACTCTTTGGGCGCTAGTCTGCGACACAAACAAAGCGCTGGGCACGGGCGCAGACACAAACAAGCGCAACAACAGCGCCGAACGGACGCGCGCGGGAGAGCGGAATGGAGCGAGGATGCGCGCAGCCGAGCGGCACGGAGCGAGGACTCGCGCAGGCGAGCGGCACGGAGCAAGGACTCGCGCGGCGGCGAGCGCAGCGAGCGAGCGCGCGCCGGGCGAACGATACCGCAACGCGTCTGGGCGTCTGGCCGCGACGCAGCGATCGTCTGGGCGGCTCTGGCGTCTCTTCTTTGCTGCGCGACGGGAGCGATAGGGTGGCGATCACAGGCGGGCTGCAACGGCGACCTGGGCGTGCTGCAATGGCGATCTGGGCGTCTTGGTGCTCTGCTCACTGGCTTCCTCTGGTTGGTTGCACAAGACACACACACACACAAGCTCTTCTTCTTACATTCGGCCAGCAAGAATCCAAATCGGAGAAGACAAAAAGACGAAGAAACTTACCCAGAATGACTATCGAACTACGGAGCTGCAAAGGGGATGAAAATTCGGCTTGGGGAGCTAGGGAGACAAGCTTGGGCGGCCACAATGCTTTTGGAGAAGAAGACAAAACAAAACCTAATTTCTTTTCATTTGACCAAATGCACCAAAACTCCAACAATTCAAGGCTAACCAAGATATGTCGCAGAAAGAGTAACAAGAGCTCTCCATAGCTCATCTGGCACGCATCCCCACAGGCTTTCCTAGAGACCTGGGTTCGAATCCCAACTGCAACACAATTCCTCTATTTTTACTTTTGCATCTATCCAAGCTCAAACGCATCCACAAAGCCTAAAAAACCTACATAAACCCATCCAATAATTTTAGCAACTGGAAAAAGACATAAACGGCCCTGACGGCCCGACCAAATTACCAAAATACCCCTTGGGCATACCTGGAAGACCGAGATGAAAACCTGGGCCGTTACAATATTCCCTCCTTTTTATGACTTTCGTCCTCGAAAGTCCTTAAGACTGGAACAGCTCAGGATACCACAATCTCATCTCGTCCTTTCCGCTCACGAGCGGCTTCCTCAAATGTAACGGCCTAGTTTTCTATTCTGGTTTTTCGAGGTGCTTCCGGTTCAGATTCAGTTGTTCGGTTGGGCCGTTAGAGCTATTTTGACCCTTAGGGGTATTTTGGTCTTTTTGCTCCCCAGGCAGGATTTGTGGATTTTTAGGATCCCGAGGCAGCTCCTGGCTTTGTCGAGGCTTGTTTATTGGTGGCTGCGAGTCCCAAGATGTTTGGGCTATTCGTTTGGGAGTTCGGTTGTGATTTGAGTTTTGGGCAAAGTTATGGTTGGTTGAGTGCTTCCATTGGGATTCGAGCTCGGGGCCTTAGTATTGATTTGGGATTTGGATTTAAGTGAGATTTATTTATTGGAAAAGGTTGCTTCAGTCGGGTCTCGAAGGAGGAAGCCGGAAAATGGGATTTTAAGGTTTTAAAATGGATAAGGATAAAATAAAAGAAAAAAGAAAAAATCCCCATTTTCCCCATTTTTCCCTTTTTTCCCATTTTTCCCTTTCTCTCTCTCTCTCTCTCTCTCTCTCTCTCCTCCAGCCCGAGCCAGACCCTCCAAGACTGCGCCGTCTCGCCGTCTGTGCCGCCCCCGTCCCCGTCGCCCAGCCTCGCCCAAGCCCCGCGTCGCCAGTGTCTGTGGCCCCTGTGATCTGCCGAGCCGCGTCGCCTGTAGCCGTCGCGTCGCGTCGCCCCGCGCGCGTCCCTGTAGCGCGTCGTGTCGCCGCGCCGCCCGCCGCCCGTCCTCAGTGCCAAGCGCGCGCGCCACGTTGCCTTGCTGAGCTCGAGCCACGCGCCACGAGCCCTTTGTCTCGCCCCTACTGTCCGTAGCAGCCTCTACGCCCTAGTGCCCACCACCCCGGCCACCTTAGCAAACCGCCTGTTGTTGTGTGTTGGTTGGCCCGAGCCTTGTGGCTTCTCGGATGGTATTTCCCGAGTCTTTTCTTCGTTGGGCCCTGATTTGTTGGCTGCTGATTATGGATTTAATTAGGGTGTTTTTTTGAATGTTTAGGTTGTTCGGGTTCGATTAGAGGCTCGAGGGTTGCTTGGTTGATTGTTATTATTTTCTGCTTGTTCCAGGTAAGGATTTCTTACCGTGGTTGTGTGAACCCTGCGATATATCATGATTGTGCCTTGTATGCTTGTTTGTTTGTTATGAACATGATATTGATAGAGGCAAAATGGCGTTTGATCTCTTGCTAGCATGTTTGCCTGATTTTACATGTTAGTGCCATGCTAGGTTTGTTCTTCCAGCATGCTTATGATTCCTGCTTTAAGTTTGTAGTATCATGCTAGGTAAGCGTCTTTGATGTCGGTTATTGCTTGCTAGCCAGGAATCATTTTACTCTGTACTCTTAGCTAGAGTTGTAGGGTTTGTCATCATCCAGAGGCTGAGAGCGGACATAACGTCTTTTGTCCCCACTGGTCGTGAGTAAAGTGCGCGCAGCATAACGTACATTGCTTCCCCTCCGGCCGCCGATGTGGATTTAGCTCTGGTCGGGAGTAAAGTGCGTGCAGCATAACGTACATTGCTTCCCCGGCCGCCGATGTGGATTTAGCTCTGGTCGGGAGTAAAGTGTGCGCAGCATAACGTACATTGCTTCCCCCCCGGCCGCCGATGTGGATTTAGCTACCCACATCGGCATAAGCCTAGTTTGTAGCCTACTAGAGCGGAACCCTTCCAACGGTGTAAGCCTACCTTGGCCGGTTCTTAGCTTTAGGTCGGTGGTTCAGGCTGCACAGATGGGCGCCGAGGGCCTCGCGCTACTGTGATCAGTGACACCGCTTCCGAGGCTTAGGCATGCATACCTGGCCCGCGTAGTTTGTCCTTAGGCCCCCACATTTACGCCGGTTGCGGCGAAGATCGGTGTGCGCGCACACGCGTTAGTTGCCTGTTCGGAGAGCTCCCCCGGGCTAATGTCGTGAGTACACCATTCCTTCCAGTTTAGAGCCAGACTTCGGGTACTCTCCCGTAAGTCCAGATTAGTAGCAAGGGCAAGTGGCCCTTGAGGACATCCTTGGGATCAGTTCTTAAGCTGATGAACTCCTCGAGTGTAAGAGACCTCGGTGAATTAGGCCGGAAGTAGGAGACTTCCGATGACTCCAGATCTTGCCTTGTGAGCTCGTTGAGCTATGGTCTGTGTTGATAGCCGCTTGCTTGCATCTTTGAGGTGCTAGATGACCCGATGTATCGTATTGTACCCTGTTGGGGATTCTTCACGAGTATGTTTATACTCACCCTTATTTATCTTTCGGGTAACTTGGGACAACACGAGGAGGGCTAGCGAGGGAGGCGATTGATCATGGAGAGCTGCCACACTCTGTCATTTATTATTGCATTGTTTATTCAGCATGTAGATGGAC
Source organism: Sicyos edulis (assembly GCA_036507275.1). Taxonomy (NCBI): domain Eukaryota; kingdom Viridiplantae; phylum Streptophyta; class Magnoliopsida; order Cucurbitales; family Cucurbitaceae; genus Sicyos; species Sicyos edulis. The sequence goes on from CM071855.1 coordinate 13,249,939, forward strand.
AGGAGTCCTAGGGGAACATTGTTTAAAAAGTTGTTTAAATTGTATTGTATGTTTTTATAAACACTGGCCAGACTTGTTTTACTTCGTTGGTTTGTTTAAATGAAAATTGTTGGTTATGTTTTAAGGGTTCCCCCTTCTCATATGTTTTGAAGAGTTTTTAAATATGAGCACTAAACCGCTTGTTATCATATTTAACTTGCATGCTGAGTGAGAACCCAGGTTTAGGACCATGTTTTGGGTCGGGTTCGTTACAAGTTGGTATCAGAGCATAGAGTCATAGATTCTGTAGACTAACCTACTTTGTAGGTTGTTGTTCCCATGATCATCAGCACTCCACGCCCGCCAGGTTTGTCTGAGTTCATTAAGCTAAGGGTTAAGAATTTACAATACTTTTCATCTAGCTTTTATGCCTTGTGTAGTGTTGTGGAGCGGAGACGAGCAGGTTCTGACTCGTTGTTGGTTTGGGCTTAGAGCGCCATCATGCCAACTTTGCGCAGTGCGAGCAGTTTGATAGCAGCTTGTTGAGGTATCCAGATAGATTCGGATGCCCCTGGGACATCGTTCTAGAGGGAGGCAGAGATTAGACTCCCGTAGGCCACTTATGGCTCAGTTGTTGGTTCTCCCCTAGTGAGAGGGTGGAGGTGCTTTGTGCAGATCGCCAGTATGTTGATCGCACTCAGAGGAGCAGGGACGCTTGGCATGTCCGACCGAGGAGTTGGACTGATTGTGTTGATGTTGAGGCCGCGTCCCAGGGTTGTTAGGCCCGCAGGCCAGATTTGGCCGTGGCAGTTGAGTTGCCAAGTGGAGGGGTAGAGGCTAGCACGCCTCAGAGTGAGACTCCTTGAGCAGAGTGTGCTCCAGCCATGAGAGATTTGATGGCAGGTCTTTAGCTATCAGAGAGCGGAGACCCAGGCGCAGATTGTAGAGTGTAGTGAAGAGTCCTGGGCACAGATAGCAAAGCTGACAGAGTATTTCAGCAGACACCCCCCTGTAGCTCTTGTAGCCCCGGAGGTTCCCGGGAGGGCATGAACAGCAGGTTTATGCAGATGAGTTTGTTGGCGTTGATGGAGCCGCCCAGTTTGGCAAGTGGATGCCTGTAGAGCTCGATGTTTTAAAAAGTCCCATCGCTAGTAGCAAAGCGGTTAGCTAGGTTTGAGTTTAGCATCCGTGTGTTGGGATGCCTCTGCTGCTCGAGAGGCCGAGGTGTGCCGTTCTGTCTTTATTTGGTACAAAGAGCTGGTGGTGGAAGTCCTTTGAGAGAGGTGGACTAGCAGAGTCTCCACCAGTCGCCCGATCGATTGGCAAGTTGCCGTGTAGTGGCTTGAGGAAGATGTAGAGACATATTTGCCCCTTTGCAAGCCTGCTGTCGTTTTACAGCCAGTTCTTTTAATACCCTCGTAGCCAGGGTGTAGTGTGGAGTTTTCTTGTCAGGGTTTTATCCATTTGTGGATTTCAGTGGGCTAGTAGAGTGGAGCACTCTTTTGTTTGGATGTTCCAAATGTGGAACAAGTTGTTGCCACCCGAGGAGTTGGCCTGAGCTTTTGTTGAGCATCGAGTGGGATGCAGGAGTTGGCCTGAGCTATTGTTGAGCATCGAGTGGGATGCAGGAGTAGGCCATGGCATGTCTGTTGGACGAGATGCCAGAGATTAGGCTGCTCGAGTGTTTGGACTCTTGTGCTAAGTGCCATTGCCCCGTCACTTGGAGTGTGACCTTCCCTTCCCTCAGAGGGGCATAAAGCTCGTATAAGGCTGATTTGTGTTGTAAAGGATGTAGTGCCTGTTGGCACCAAGCTTTGAGAGGAGGCCTAGATTCAGGCCAGTTGGCACTTTTTGTGCAGGTGGTTCCATGGCTGCCCAAAGTACAGCATCCCCACTTGTCTTGTACCCATTTCCTGAGGTTGCACCTGTTTGGGTTGCATAAGAGATCTAGCTCGGTGGTAGTCAGAGGACTACAAGTATGAGGTTTTCGAGGGAAAGTAGGAGCTTTTCAGGATCACCAAGAGTTGGGTACCAAAGGATGCTATAGGCTGTTAAGAGCTAGCACGTTCGAGTTCTCACGCCTGTGTTGTGAGCTTGTGAGCCAGATTGATGGTAGCATGATTCGGCTACCCTAGTATGGGTAGTGTTGGCATCGATGGATGCGTGATTGATCCAGTGTTAGAGCCATGAGTTGGTTGGCTGATCGGAGCACGTTTAGTGGGCACATTGGTTTGAGATAAGCTAGCTTGGTGTGGCTATGCTCTTGTAGAGTGAGTTGGCCAATGTGGCTTTTCGTGGTGAGTTGGCCCCGAGTGGGTTTGAACTCTTGTTGCTCCCTTTTTAGTAGTGGCTCTGTTGGAGGTAAAAGTTGCCCTGTGTGAGAGTCCTTGTTGGCATTGGATCTTAAGGAATCAAGTTGGAGCTGTACACGCCGGTGTACTATTGTGTAGCTCGTTCCGTGGTGTATGTTTGGAGAACCACGAGAGGTTCGTGTTGAGGAACCAGTGCTAAGTCTTTGAGTTGTCAAGGCTTTAGTTCTTGGCAAGTGCCCTAGCTTTGGTTGTAAGGATGTCGTGCTCGTAGCCGGGTTGTTGTTTAAGCAAGTTTTGCTAGTTGGGCCTTAGCCTGGTTAGAGTTCAGTTGGAACTAAACAAGAGCGGTGATAGCAAAGCCGCACAGTTTCTGATCGTTATGGCTAAGAGAGCTGTTCAGATCCTTACCTTGGGCAGAAGCTTTGTTGTGGCTAATGCTTTGAGTAGGAGGATGACACATTTCGTAGCGTTTCCGGTCCTCTTGGTTTCCAAGGAGTTGGAGTTGGCCAGCGTAGTTGAGATGCTGGAGAGGGTTGTGCCCGTGTAGCCGGTTGTCTGTTAGATCGTTTGACGACCGTTTGTGTCGGAGGATCCCTAGGTTGTGGAGAGCCTCTCCAGAGCTCATCAGACCCAGGCAGTGTTCCTCGGGTGAGTTGCTGGCAGATTTGGTAGACTAGCAAGCTAGTGTTTGTTTGGAGTAGAGTCCGGATTGGTTCCGGCATGGTGGCTAGTTGGTGCTTGGTGTTGACCAAGATTTGGTTCTCTTGTTGTTTCAAGAGCTAGCTCGGTTCGAGCAAGAGGGCGTTGCCCTGAGGACTTGTTCCTAGTCAGGAGGTTTCGAGAGTTGACCCCTCCCTCGGTGGTTGAGTAAGTTCTGCTAGTTATGGGTTGGTGGTCCAATCAGTTGAGTTTCCCTTGGGTGTTGCTTCCAAGAGAGTTGGTTGTTGTTGCCCTTGGGTTTGAGCTAGTCAGCGAGCGTGTGTGAAGTTTGCTGCCCTTCAGAAGTTCGCTTGCTGGGAAATCGTTTCCCGTTGAGGAGGAGTCAGCGTAGCTCCTGAGTTGTGTAGTTGATCGAGTAAGCGCGATTTAGCCCAATGAGAGGGTCCCTGCATTGTGTTGTTAGCAAGCGAAAATTTGTTTGTCCCCGCAAGAGCGGAGGCCAGCCAGTTTAAGAGTTGAGTTGTTGCTGGAAAGTTGTTGGTTCTTTGGGGTTTGAAGAACCCCTAGTTTCCATGGTGGTTGAGTTGCACCATGGATGCCAGCCTCGAGTGTTATCTTTGGAGGTAGCCTTGTCAGTCCGTATTCCTTGCGATGTTCCGAGTGTGGAGTTTCTAGTCGCAAGATGAGATAGGCCTAGGCTAAAAGGAGGAAGTCCTTTGAGTAGCCACTTGGACTTAAGAGTTGAGTGGTAGCTTGGAGGCGAGTTTTGCTCGTTATGAGCTTGGTTTGAGTTTCTGCAGAGCAAGCCTTTCTCGGGCTTTGCTTCTAGTTGTTGTGCTTTCGCAGTTGGCGTTTAGCGGAGCCACAGTTGAGTGAGTTGGCACAGAGGTGCCGTGGCATTGGTTGGTTAAACCCTTGAGTTGCTATCCTTAAGGTGTTGTGTTCCTAGTGGCTGCGTGATGGTTTGGTCCTTGCAGCCCGAGTTTTCCATGAGAGGAATGTTGGTTGTTTCCTTGCCTGGCAATGTTCTCTTTGGCCAGTTGCTAGTAGGTTTGGATGGAAAAGTTTGCATTCGGCCGTTGAGAGGCTCCAGTTTGTTGGCTTGGCCGAGTGGAGCCTGTGCTTGGATTTTTCCTTTAGGATCAATCGCCAGTTGGTGGTTCGATTGTATTTCGTTAAGGCTGTAGGCAAGCTTTGTGGTTCGCTGGCCTCATGTGAAGTAAAAGTCTTTCAGAAATTTATTGATTATATATATATATATATATATATATATATATATATATATATAATAAGAAGTTTGATGACGTTTTAACAAAAGGGAATAGATCATTATAGTTTTTAAATTTTATTTATAAAAATATTATACATTAAAGTTAAAGACTATATGGTTATAAATTGAATTTCATCTAATTTTTTTTAAAAAAAAAAGTTGATAGATTTAAAAAAAAATTAAAAAAAACATAGAAAAGTAGATAGACTAAATCTAAATTTATATTTATTTTTAAATATTTCTAGATAAACTCGAGGTTAATAAACATGACATGTGAAATGAATGGATCAATACTACAATTGGTTATATGATTTTGTGTTAATTCATTTTTACTCCATCAAATTGATTCATTTTCACTCCATTAAATCTGTCGAATAAGTATTGTAATCAACGAATGGGTCAGTGCGCAAAGTTTTAGTGTTTGGTTGTAAACCAATTCAGCACCAGCGTCATAAGTTCAAGCTCGAGAATCGGTATTTTCCCCCTCTCCAGTATGTACTCAAAAAAAAAAAAGTATTGTAACCCTCCTTCCCCTTTATTCATAAATATTAAAAAATAGGTTAAAATACCATTTTGGTCCTTCGATTTTGGTCTTTGTTTCATTTTGGTCCCAACACTTTCAAATGTTCAATTTTAGTCGCTTGACTTTGTTGTTTGTCCAATTTTAGTCCCTCAACTTTGTTATTTGTGTAAATTTGGTCCCTAAACTTTCAAATGTTGAAATTTAGTCCCTTGACTTTTAAAAATGTTCAAATTTAGTCCCCTAACTTTTAATAAAATTTAAAAATGCTCCCTTGAAATAATTTTTTTGATAAATAAATATTTTCTCCCTCCTAAATTATTCTCTCACCTCCATCTTTCATTCTCCCTCTTAACAAGTTTTTTCTGTTCAACCCACGGGCCACCTGTCTCCCCTTCCTTCCTTATTTTCTTTTCCTTTGTTTTATTTTGGTTTGTAGTGCCATGGTCCAAAATCCATACAAACCTATAAAGTTTCAACTTTGGAGAGGATGAGTAAACTACAATCGTGTACTCTGTAGTTTGAAAATAGAAGCCAATTAAAGTAATAAAATGCTAATATAATTGTTAATTAGTTCAAGTCGTAAAACTTAGACATGGACTCCATTTTTTATGCGATTTGGAGAGATGCTGCTTGTAGCTTGGTTAGGTTGTGGGAGTTTTCTTTGAGCTCTGTTTTTCAGAAATTTTGAAGGAAACGACAAGAGAAAAAATATGTGTTCAAGACATCAACGCTTACGAAAATGAGTTAGGAGTATGTTGTAATTGCATGCCTACACATCATATAATTGTTAAGAATTGAAAATAAAAGCCGATAATTAGCAACCACAGAGTTTAATTTCATATATTTGCAAATCTCTTTAAAATTCAACTCGGTATGTTTTCATCAATTCTGACTATTCAACAAAAAAAAGGAAAAGTAAACAATGGAAAAAAAGAAAAGAAAAAGAAGGAGAGTAGAGAGTGATAAGGAAGAGGAGAGTTGGTTGAAGAGAGATAAATTTTGTTGAGAGAGAATGAAAAATGGTGGAGAGAGAATAAAATTAAGAGTGAGAAAATGTTCATTTATAAAAAAAAATTATTTGAAGGGACCATTTTTAAACTTTTTTAAAAGTCAAGGGACTAAATTTAGACATTTAAAAGTGTAGGGACTAAATATGGACAAACAACAAAGTTGAGGGACTAAAATTGAACATTTGAAAGTCTAGGGACAAAAATGGAACAAAGACCAAAGTCGAGAGACCAAAATGGTATTTTAACCTAAAAAATAAAATAAACGTGACATGATACGCGGAAAGGCACGTGGACTATAATGTATATCTCAAGTTATAGGAATGAGTAGCCTTAGTTTTACATTTTAATAAAACCACTTGTGAATTTCCATGGTCAATTATATCCATGATCATCATTTTAATGGGTAGGTATTGATATGCAGAATCTTTTATAAAATGCCCACATGCAAAGCATTTACTTCTTAAAATATTTTTTTATTTAAATATTTGACCTTTTCAATCATATAACAATTCACTTACCTACAGACAAATAAATGAAGTATTTATAAAGTTATATAAGTTCTTTCAATATGTGAATTAATAATATTTGAAGGTGGTGTTTGTAGTTGAAGTATTTATTAAGGTATTTTAGTTTATTCCATGTGCTTTGGGTTTAGGTGAATGTTTCAATTTTTATCCACCTAACCAAATGGAATGACCTAGTAATTAAGACATTTTTGGGCAGATTAAAAAGTAATGATTTATGTAATGATATGAAGTATTTATAAACCGTCCCACATATTTTTAAAAATATCCACTGAATCAAATAATGTATATCATTTCTTTATAGTCAATATATATATATATATATATTAGAGAAATATAATCAGTATGTTATAATTATATGTATAAGCTTTCAAACAATAATATTATTATATGTATAAAGATATGAACCATATCTTTTACTATTATTTTATAAATTATAAAATAATATATTTATAGAAACCTCAATTCGTTTATAAATATACCTTCTTAAAAAAAATCATAGATATGGGTAAAATATACATCTTTCAAATAAATATCAAATTAAACCTAATAGATTTTTTACTATTTTTTATTTAAAAAATGTACGAGATTTCAATGCACAACATGCAAGATTATATCACATGAACTCTCTCTAATTTAAATTCATGAAGTTATGGAGACAATATTCTAAGAATCTAGGTGATTAGCCAAAGAAGAGCAGTTACTCAAGTGTATTAGTGTGGAACTTATGAATAAAAGGTTATATGTTTCAATCCCCTGTATCCAATTCATGTAATTCAAAAAAATCATTTGATGATTATAAAAAAGGGCTTTTTTCATGTATAGCAAATTAGGGTAAAATAATTATATGTATAGTAGATTTTAAAAAATAATTATTTTGTAGAAGAATCTTCAAACGGGTCTGGTGAAATGACGAAAACGCCCACGTCGAAATGTAGAAGCCCACGTCGAAATAAAAGAAAACAGCGCAGCCCTAAACCCATTTTCACGATCTCTGCTTCGAAAATATGTTCTTTCTTTGCGATTTCAATCACCTTCAAAAATCTTCGAAAATCTTTGGAAATAGCTCATTTTTATCACCTTCTCTGCGATTTTCTATCAAGCAGCGTTCATCCTCATTTCGTCTTTCGTCTTTCAACTCTCTCTTTCGTCTTTCGCCTTTCGTCTTTCCTCATTTCTGCGTTCGTCCTCATTTCAATCAGCATTCTTCCTCAATCTCCGTCTACAATTTGTCTCAATCGAAACTCTCGGTATGTTCTTCACACTCTTTGGGGTTTTTTTTACTTTACTTTTCGCTCAAACTATGAATCGATACTTTTCGCATAGTTTTGGGAGAAATTGTGAATCGATGAATGTTGATACTGTGAATCAAAATCCTTCAACCTCCTTCTATCTCCTATGCATGTTTAGAAATAAATACTATAATCATGTTTAGAAATAGATACTATAAATCACCTATACTGTGAATCGATACTGTAATCATGTTTAGAAATAGATACTGTTGTAATCATGTTTAGAAATATATATACTGTAATCTGTACTTTACTTTTGTTTCAACTATGCATAAGCCGTCTATCACTTACGTAGAGACATTCTATCATTTATGCATAAGCCTTCTATCACTTAGGCATAAGCTTTCTATCACCTATACATAAGCCTCCTATCACCAATACATAAGCCTTCCACCTATGCATAAGCCTTCTATCACTTAGGGATAAACCTTCTATCACCTATGAATAAGCCTTTTATCACATATGCATAAGTCTTCTATCACCTTTACATAATCCTTCTATCACCTATGCATAAACCTTCTATAACCTATAAATAAGCTTTCTATCACGTATGCATAAACCTTCTATCACTTAGGCATAAACCTTCCATCACCTATGCATAAACCTTCTATCACCTATGAATAAGTCTTCTATCACCTATACATAAGCCTTCTATCACTTAGGCATAAGCCTTCTATCACCTATGCATAAGCCTTCTATCATCTTTACATAATTCTTCTATCACCTATGCATAAACCTTCTATCACTTAGGCATAAACCTTCTATCACATATGCATAGACCTCTATGGCCTATGCATAAGCCTTCTATCACCTAAGCCAAAACATTCTAGTGTCTGCTTTAAAATGAGTGATATTGGTATTGATGTGCTTATTGTTTTTCAATAATCAAGAATTTAATTAGTTAAGTGTCAAACAGATGGAAAAAAGAAAATTGGTGAAGGGCGAACAATCTTTTTCTAAGAAGATGAAACAAACAAAAGTAAGTACTAAATAACTTTAATCAATTTGATAATTCTTTAAAATGATAGAATACTAAATGATTGATATTGTTTCAACGGGATCGAGGGTTAGAGGCGTAGTTGGTTATCTTGTCTGGTGTTAATCCATTTTCAACTCCACAGCCACGAGTTCAATATTGTTTCAAGAGGAAAAGATGAAGTTCATCGTCCCAAAGAAAGATTGGAAAAAGCCATCCAAAATTAACCTATACAATAGATTTAATGTTATTGATAACATAAAAAATACACTAAATGAGAGAGAGAGAGATAGACCTATTTAGAATGAGGCCATTTGGGCATTTCTTAGACATCAAAGCTCAAAAACTTCCCATCCAAATGCTTTCATAACCGGGCCTTAAGACAATGTGAAACAAAAAGTTAGCTTTTAATCTTAAAGGTCAGTATGTAGAATTTGGATTGAAGGAATTTGCATGTTAACGGGACTGAAATGTGAAGAGCTCCCAATTCAAGAAATAGATGAAGATTTTGTGTGTGAAATTAGAAGGACTTTCTTTAAGAATGTTGATTCAATTGATAGAAATAAACTAGTTGCTTCTTTCAATGTTCTATCACAAGTCAATATTCACAATCCAAACTTGAAGGTCAAATTTCCCAATTTGTACCTATTAGAATGTTTGCTTCTTCCAAAACAACCTCACAACAAAATAAATCCATATCATTTAAATAGTTGATGATGAGGAAATTTTTTAAAGTTTTCCTTGGGGGAGAGAGTGTTTTTATTTAACAATAGAATATTTTTGAAAATGTACTATAACCAATTCTTCTTCCCTCTCACTCCAAGGATTTCCTTACATTTTAATTTTTTGGGCCTTAGAAATTATACCCATATTGGCTAACATTGTGATAGCCAAAAGAATTGAAACAAGTGGACCTCGAAATAACAAATTGGGAAATTAACTATTCAGATGATTGACAATCACTCAAAGAAAATGTCTTCGAGTCTTCAAAGGTAGGTCTTTCACTTCATTGACTTCAATCAATTTAAAATTGATTGAAGATAGAATTAAAAACTTTTTTTTTTGTAATATAGTTCTCAGTGCAAGAAATGATTTCAGCTGAAGAAGACTTTCATTTTGAAACCATCCAACGTTTGATTGAAGAAGAAAAAAAGCAAAAAGAAGTTATTTTGGAGTAGGAAGCAAAGGATAAAGAAGAAAATGAAGAAAGAAGGAAGAGGAAAATGAAGGTGAATGATGGTGATGCTTTCAATGGGAAGACAACTTCAATATGGGAAGCTATAGAAAACTTAAGAAAGAGTTAGGAAGAAAATGTTGAAGCCTTAAGAAATGATATGAAAGAATTGAAGGCTGGTCAAGAAATTTTTTTGAAGACTTTGAATCTATTGGTTGAAGAAAATATTGCCAGATTATCCCAAGAACAACAATCCCATATTAAAAATATCCCCCCAACTATCAGTCTAGAATGAATATACATTATGATTGATGTGGATAGAATAGTTGATTTTGCAACTAACTATGCTACAAAGGTAAAACAAATTATATCTTTATATATTTTTATCAATCAATCTATTTGCTCAACAAATAACATGTTTATTTTTTATTCTAGAAAAATGGGAAGGATATTGAAGTGGGTTGTGCTGATGAAGATCAAAGAGAGGAAGCTTGTAAAGACCCGACCCAAAAGGGGCTCTAAATAGGCCTTTACCCCAATGCATGCATTCAAAGCAAAGGACAATATGCAAATAAGTTTTCGGATTCCCAATTAAAACAAACAATCAAGATGCAATCAGAAATCAAAATAGTTTGCTGAAACCTGTCCCTGTCTCCAAGCATCTGTTTCAAGGCAAATACATTTCCAAACGCATACTCTGATCAGAGATTTATTAAAACATTTGAAACATCCTCAAATACAACAAAGCTGGAATCCACAAAAACGTTCAGAAAACATCCTAGGCTCTCGTGCCCGCTGCGACATGCATTCGGGGAAAATAAAAGACAAGAGTCATAGAAATAAAAGGTCGAGAGGCACAAGAGTTCCCATGATCACAACCCCCTCCTTGACCATCTGTCTCGCACCTTGGTTACCTGTGGAAAACCACAAAATAAGGGTGAGTAACGAATTACTCAGTAAGAATCCCCAACCGGGGTACAATACGATATACATGGTCATCTAGATGAATGTATGCGAGCTATGAATATAAACATAGAACAGAGCACATAGCTTAAATCACATATAATCTTCGGATGCCAACTCAGGGTCTTAGTCTGGAATAATCCACACCACACAATACGCCCTATACGAGAAACAAGTCCCGGCCTCAGCCTGTCTACTGTCGATACAAAAGGTGCACTGGCATACAATCCCGAGGAGCTCTCCAGTCGGCGCTGTAATGAGCGTATGCGCTCACCGGATGCTACTGCAACTCTGGGGGTTGCCGGGTCTAGTGGCAAGCTGCCCAAGTCCAGTCACCATGCCTAACTAAATCTCTGGATCGGTGTCACTGACATAGGGGTGTGAGACACGACACGTGAACTATGTCGGCTGAACCACCGCACTGAGGCTAAGGAATCGGTCGTGGTAGGCTTACACCGAGAAGCGCCCTTGCCCTAACAGTGGCAATCAAGGGCTACGGCCGAACACCCTGAGGACGTGCCGGCTGCCGGGGACGAGGCAATGCCAAGTCATCATCTCGACCGTTGGGGCATCGCGCAGACTACCACCCTCACCCAAGATTGCAGGGCCTACAGGTCGGGTTAGCTAAACCCTCACGGGGTCCAGGGACGGAGTACTACCTCGTACGTCCCTGCCATGGATGCAAGATACTTTATGCATTCGGGCCCGGATGATGCTACATACCTACACTCTAACATATCATATCAATAACATACAATCCATTACAATCCAATACGTGCTCAACAGATACAACGAACCTAGCAGGATACTACGAAACAAGAACATAAACAAGCATGCCAGAACAGAACAACCTAGCATGGACTAACATGAGAAACAACATAACGAATCATGCCAGTCGGGAATTCAGAACAGAGCACCTAACACTATACATGCTGATAATCACAAACAAACATACAAACAACAATCACATATAATACAGCAGGGCCCACACAACTCCGGTAAGAAATCCTTACCTTGGTCGGGAGGCTTCTACACACAAAACCTAAGCTGCGAACAATCCCAAGCTAGCTAACGGAACCTAGCAAACTCAATAATAATCAACATCTATAAGCCTAAAAATAATAAAACAGCAGGCTCGGCTTGGGAGCACTCACACGGCACGACGACACGAGGCTAGGCGCTCTCGGCGCAGTGCGGCTGCGGCTTGGCTGGCGCGGGCCGATCTTCGGGCGAAGCGCTGGCGCCAGGCTGCGCGGCGGCGGCGCCGGGCGTCTGGAGCGCAGACACGGCGGCGACAAGGCACGGCGAGGCGCGGGGGCAATCGCCGTCTTGCCGCTGCGAGCGATCCGGCGACTCTGCTGCGACGGCGAGCTGGCGATCCGGGCGACTCGGCTGCTGGGCGTGCGACGCGCGATCTGGGTGCGACAGGGCTGCCGACGATGGAGCTGGCTGGGCTGCTGGGCGAGTGGCAGGGCGATCTGGGCACGATCTGGTCGGGCGATGGAGCTGGCTGGTGCGACTCCCTCGGCTGGCTGCACCAAACACACACACACACACAACCCCTTTTTACATTCGAGCAGCAAGAATCTATAACGGAGAAGGCGAAGAGACGAAGGACTTACTCGGAATAATGATTGAACCTCGGGGCTGCAAAGGGAATGAAAAATCGGCAAGGGGGCTAGGGAGAGCTTGGCTTGTGCGGCAAAGAGGATGATGGAGGAGAATGACAAAAGACCTAATTTCTTTTTCATTTAACCAAATGCACCAAAACTCCAAGATCCAAGGATACCATAATATGACGCAGAAAGAGCAAAAAGAGCTCTCCATAGCTCAACTAGCACGCATCCCCACAGGCTTTCCTGGAGACCCGGGTTCAAATCCCAGCTGCTACACAAATTCCTTTATTTTTACTTTTACAACTATCCATGCTCAAACACAACCACAAAGCCTCAAAAACTTACAAAAATCCATCCAATAATTTTAGCAACTGGAAAAGACATAAACGGCCTGACGGCCAGACCAAATTACCAAAATACCCCTAGGGCCTTCCTGGAATACCGGGATGAAAACCTGGGCAGTTACAAAGCTTCAAAGGTATTAATAGAAAATGAGTCTATCAATGGTTGATTTCTATCAATGATAGAATGCAAGCAATGATAGAGTTCTATGACTAGTTGAGTTCAATTCTATCACTAGTTGAGTTTTATTAGTGATAGAATGCAAGCAATGATAGAATTCAATCATATTCACTGGTTTCTGTTTATGTTATATAACTGGCTGAGTATACTATTGATTGAAATTGACTTCTATTTATTTTCTCAACAATTAACATGTTTACTTTTTATTCTAGAAAAATGGGGAGGATATTGAAGTGGGTGGTGCTGATGAAGATCAAAGAGAGGAAGCTTCAAAGGTATTAATTGAAAATGAGTCTATCAATGCCTGATTTCTATCAGTGAAAGAATGCAAGCAGTGATAGAGTTCTATCAACTGGTTGAGTTCAGTTCTACCACTAGTTGAGTTCTACCATTGATAGAATGCAAGCAGTGATAGAGTTCTATCAATAGTTGAGTTCAATTCTATCACTAGTTGAGTTCTATTAGTGATAGAATGCAAGCAATGATAGAATTCAATCATATTCACTGGTTTTTGTTTATGTTATATAACTGGCTGAGTATACTATTGATTGAAATTGACTTCTATTTATTTTCTCAACAAATAACATGTTTACTTTTTATTCTAGAAAAATGGGGAGGATATTGAAATGGGTGGTGCTGATGAAGATCAAAGAGAGGAAGCTTCAAAGGTATTAATAGAAAATGAGTCTATCAATGCTTGATTTCTATCAGTGAAAGAATTCAAGCAGTGATAGAGTTCTATCAACTGGTTGAGTTCAGTTCTATCACTAGTTGAGTTCTACCATTGATAGAATGCAAGCAATGATAGAGTTCTATCACTAGTTGAGTTCTATTAGTGATAGATTGCAAGCATTGATAGAATTCAATCATATTCATTGGTTTCTATCAATGTTATATAACTTGAGTATGTTATTGATTGAAATTGACTTCTATTGATTGAAGGAAAAAGAAAAAGATGACAAAGAAGAAGAAGAAGAAAAGAAAGAAGAAGAGAAAGATGAAGAGAAAGAAGATGAAGAGAGAGAACAATTTCAAAGGGAAAATAAAACCAAAAAACTTAATGACAAAAAAGGGAAAGGGAAAAAGGAGGTAAGAATGACTTTTTCTTTATTAAATTCTTCAACTAATTGAATTTTGTATATAATAATTGAGTTATCAACTCAAATGAAGTTAACTTTTGTGTGTTTCTCAAATGCTTGTAGGCTGTGAAAAAATATAGACCAAAGGTTGTTGCTGAAAGGACAAAGAGGCTAACTAGACCTACTAAGAAAACATTGGAGAATGCATCTATAGAGAGAATGGCCAAAATTCAAAAGGAAAATAAGAAAGGAAAGGGCAAGAGAGACACAATTCAAGCTGCCATTCAAGCTATAGACTATCTAGAGAAGAATTCTGCAACGAAGAAGTCCCAAGAGTTGTCACCCAAGTCTCTACCAGTTAGGCATTCACCGAAATTGCATGTGGAAGCTCCATCTTTCGATTTAACGATCACTCAATTGAATGATGATTGAAAATCTGTTAGCTTTGTATAGTTTGAACAATTAGTCCATTTACTTTTGAACAATTCTTGTATAGTTTTGGTTGTATTTGAACAATTACTTCAAATAGAATTAAATGAAAGCTTTTGTTCTATCAGTTTACTTTTGCTCTGTTATGCCTAAGTGATAGAAGGTTTATGCATAGGTGATAGAAGGTTTATGCCTAAGTGATAGATGACTTAAGCATATGTGATAGAAAGTATATGCATAAGTGATAGAAGGCTTATGCATAGGTGTAGAAGGTTTATGCCTATTTTCAAAATCACTTATGAAATTGCTTATATTTGAATATTTGGGTATTGTTTGTTGCTAAATTAGTGAAGGAGAAACAAGAAACAGAGTAGATAGATAGATAGATAGCAACAAAATTTCTTGGTTACCTATTTTCAAACTTTCTATGATTTCTTTAGTTGTCAATGACATTGTTTGGGATGCATATCCATTGTAGCCAAATTTTTGCTGTTAATAACTTCCATCATTCATTTCTAACTTTCTGGTTTCATTGTTTTTTCTTTTTTACTTTCATTGTTGTTATCAATGATAATGGGTCAGCTTGGAATGTATGGTGAACAAGAATGGTCTCCATTTGATTTCTATCAATTTACTTCTGCCATATTAGTTGATTTTAAGCTTCATATATTTTACTTCCATTATTGTTGTCAATGATTCAATTCCACAGTTCCATTGTTGATTTTGCTATGTTATTAGTTTAATTCTACCAGTTTAGTTGGAATTTCATATCTCATAAATCTATCACTAAGAAGCTGATAAATTCTAACACTAAGAAGCTGATAGATTCTATCACTAGAAAATGATAGATTGTATCACCAAGTAGCTGATAGAATCAAATATGTGAAAAGCCAGATTGATATTCAATCATTAGATTAAACAAACAGGAAGGAAATTGAAGCAAACTATATAATTTTTTTTTTTAAAACAGATCATATCATTTCAACTCATGTAAAAACTATCATGTAGAAACTTTCATTAGGTTCAAATACAAGTTCAACAAACTGTAAGTAAGGAAATTCAACAAGCTGTCATTTTAAAGCAAGAGCAAATTTACAAGTTCTACAGTTATGACCAACTTGATGACGACGACTACATCTTATATAACTTCTTGCTTCACTTATAGATGGTATTCTTTCTTTGCGAGGCCTTCCAGCCTGTCGTTTCACAATTGGAGGTAACGCGCTAACATCAACATCAATAGAGCTCCGACTAGTATGATTTCCAAGTGGGCGAACTAAACCTCTATAAGATGATGTCAAACCATTTGAATAATAAAAATTAAACACAAAAGTATAAGGATTCAACTCTAGTGCACGTATAATTCTAAAAAAAAAAACTCTAGTGCACGTATAGCAGCAAGCGCATGAGACCATGGAATTTCATCAAGATCCCAAACACGACATGTACATGACCGAGTATCCAAATTGACCAAAAAATAATTAGTCTCATCAATTATTTTATGTCTGCATTGTTGATAGAATCAACTTACAAAAAATTAAACTAATCATCTTTTAAGACAAAACACAGTACAAATAGATTTGAATAGGTTTATGCATAGGTGATAAAAGGTTTATGCATTGCTAATAGAATATTTATGTATAGACAATAGAAGGTTTTTGCCTAAGTGATAGAAGACTTATGTATAGTTGATAGTAGGTTTCTATCTAAGTGATAAAAGGTTTCTGTAAAGGTGATAAAAGGTTTATGCATAGGTGATAGAATAATTCTGCATAGGTGATAGAATAATTCTGCAGAGGTGCTAGAAGGGTTATGCATAGGTGATAGAAGGTTTCTGCATAGGTGATTGAAGGTTTCTACATAGCTGATAGAATGTTTTTGTGTAATTGAAAGAAATGCAGTAGTAATGTAAATTGAAACCTTACATTGAAAGTTCTAGACACGTCATGATTTTTTCGTAAAACCTTTTCCACCCAAGTAGACAAAACTGAAGTCATAGAAGTTGCAGCTTTCCTTCGGTCAAAAAACCATGATTGGTAATGTGTCTCTAGTAGAATCAACAAGCATTGCCACAAAATAATTTCTAAGTTCTTTGAGAAGTGAATTTATGCTTTTAGCACTATTTGAAGTCATCATTTTGTATCTTTTTTTCATAGAATATGAACGCGGCCACTTTTCATAACCAATATTAAATAAATACTGACGAATAGTGGGGTGTATGGACTCTAACAATCTCATATTATATTTGAAATCTTCAACTGTATAAGCCTTTGCACAAGTTTTGAAAATCTTATCTATCACAAATCCTTTAAAGTGTAACTTAATATTCATCAACAAGTGTTGCATACAAATGCAATATTCGACATTTGGATAGACAGTCAGAAAACCTTTAGGAATGCTTATATGCTTATCAGACATGAAAACCAAGTTTTCTAGATGTCCAAAACATTTATTCATATTCTCAAAAAACCAAAGCCAGGAAGCATCATTCTCTTAATCAACAATACTAAAAGCAAGTGGAAATATTTGATTATTACCATCCATAGTTGAGACTGTTAGCAAAATGCCTCCAATTGTTCCCTTCAAGAAAGTCTCATCCACATATATATTAGGCCTACAAAACTCCCAACCTTCAATAGAAGCACTCATGGCCATAAAACAATATTTGAAATTTTAATCATCATTGGTTTCAAATGTTGTGTATGTTCCTGCAAAAATAAATTTTAAGTGAGTGAGTGATAGACTTCAATGTTTGATTGATAGTGCTTAATCAGAAGTGAGTGATAGGTTTCTACCTAAGTGATAAAAGGTTTCTGCATATGTGATAGAAGATTTATGCATATGTGATAGAAGGTTTATGCATAGGTGATGGAATGTTTCTTGCCTAAGTGATAGAAGGTTTATGCATAAATGATAGAAAGTTTATGCATAGGTGATAGAGAGTTTCTATAGAGGTGATAGAAGGTTTATACATAAGTGATAGAAGGTTTCTGCCCAAATGATAGATGGTTTCTGCATATGTGATAGAAGGTTTCTGCATAGGTGATAGAAGGTTTCTACATACCAAAAATCAACCTAAAAAGAATTCAAAAAGACAGAAGTGAGTGATAGAAAGTAATAAGTTAAACTAACCTGGATTCATTTCTTCTAACTTCTTGAAAAACATTGGAATCAAGGAATAAGATTCAGTTGCATCGCCCTTC
This sequence comes from Sicyos edulis, assembly GCA_036507275.1. NCBI lineage: Eukaryota > Viridiplantae > Streptophyta > Magnoliopsida > Cucurbitales > Cucurbitaceae > Sicyos > Sicyos edulis. The sequence goes on from CM071855.1 coordinate 13,267,471, forward strand.
AACACCTTCATGATGTGTTCTTTTGCCCTATATACTTTTGAATAACTAACACTAAGACCAAGCTTTGAACGCGCTTTAAGATTAATTTCTTTTGGGGTCAAACTGTTAAAGGAACCAAACCTAAATTCTTCTTTTAAAGAATCCCCGATTAAAATAGATGATGCTTGCCTATGAGATGTTTGAATACTATTCAAAGGACAATTATGAATAGAAACGTACTTCCTAAGGATCCATAAATCACTATCCTTGAAACTAGATGCCTTAACATTCCATAAACAATCAGCTTTGCAACATTGAAACTCAACTGCTTGATGGCTGGATCTAGGAATCCTAAACTCGAAATTATTTTTCTCAGCCAAGTATTTAAAACAACTACACAACACTTCTTTACTAGCAAATATATCTTCTACATTAAAGACACAATCCAACCAAATATCTTTAATGACATGAAAAGGGACATCATCACCATCGTTATCATCTACAGTTGAGGAAGACACCAACAAAGTTGAATTGCTAATAACACTACTAGATGTCCCCTCTAAATAAAAGTCTTTAACATCAACCACTAATGGATGTCTTGTACCATTACTGTTAACTAATGTTAAGAACCAGTCGACGTCTTTATCTTCCAAAATTTCAAAAGGGGGGTACTTTGGCCATAATCCAATCAAACGGATAATTTTAAAGAAGATAGATGTACATCCAATTTTAATTCTCTTAAAATTAAAAAACCAAAAGCTTCAAAACTCATTACTTTATCCACCAAAACTCAACTAAGCTTATACTTCTCATAAGAACCATTAACTTTCCATTGCCCACCATGGAAGACAACAATAGGAATCTTATCCATATATTGAAAAAATCTGAAAGAAAAATAAAATATGTTACTCAATATTGACTTCAAACAATATAACTAAAGCTTGTCCTACCATACATAGATATTCTATCAGTTATGCAGAAACATTCTATCACATAGTCAAACAATAGCAATTGATTCAATCACTACAACAATTTAATCAATAGGTGGCGGGCTAAAAATTGGAGTTTAAAAAACGTGGATGATAGGTGGCGGGCAGGACTTTTGGTGGCGGGCCAAATTGGGGCCACCACCTTTTTTTTCGATGGCAGGTTGGGCCCTTTTTGGTGACAGGCCCTGCCCGCAACCTATTCTTCTCCCCTTTTTTCTTTCCTTTCTTTCCTTTTCTCTCTCTACCCAAGCTATTTTCCCCCTTTCTCTCTTCTCTTCTCTTCAACCAAACCCTACCCCCCACACCGCCGCCGCCACTTCTCCGGTCATTCCCGGCCGTTTTCCGACCATCAACACCGCCGCCACCGTCTTGAGGTTCCTCTTTCTCATATTTGTGGTATTTCTTCCCAAAAACTTGGTAATTTCTTAGTCCATTTTCATTTCTAAAGTTCTTTTTAAGTTTTTTTTTTTTACCAAATCTTGTTGTAATATTTCCATACATATTTCAAATTTGTGCATTTATGGAGCAAATCTTTCCATGTATTTCATATTTGTGATAAAATGTTAGCCACTTTCTTTTTTTTTAGGTCATTTTTCATGAATCCATTTTTGTAATCTTTCCATATATGTTTCAAATTTGTTCATTTGTACTTCAAATCTCATATATGCCTCAAGTTTGTGATAAATGTTATCCATCTTCTCTAAGTGTTTGTTTGTTTTATATAGACATTTGTTTCCAAACTTAGTATAAGAAACTTAAATTTTGGATATAATTTCTTAAATCCCAATTTAGTTGTGGACTTTAGCTACCTTTTCCATGGACATTTCTTATGGATTTTAGCATGTTGTGGATTTAGCATCTTCTTTAAGTGGATATCGAAAGTTGTTTCATATGGACATTTCTTAAATTTTGGAAACTTAAATTTAATTTAATACTCTTTCCATATGAATGTTGGGTTGATTTTAGCTATATTTTCTTTGTTGATTAATTTAAGTTTAGTTAGAATGTGAGATATGTGACTCCACTTTACTTTTTTTTTAAAAACAATTGTAGGTATATATTTCTCTAGTTGACTAGAATTACTAAAATGACTATGGATAAGTAATGGATGTTTAAGGATCGAATGTCACTGGAATACGGATTGGGTGTTGAGATATTTATAAACAATGCCATACGACATTCGAAAGGGTTGAATGTCGTTTGTTGACCATGTTTGAAATGTGTGAATGCCAAGTACCAAAATGTGAATGTAATAAGAGACCATTTATTTTGTAATGGTATCGACCAAAGTTACAACACGTGGATTTGGCATGGAGAATCAGTTTCAAGAAAAATAAATAGTGAAAGTGTTCGAATAGATCAAGTTGTAGATGAGAATGTGGATGACCCGGATGACCCAATCGGGATGTTTGAGGCTGCACAAAATTATTTTAATGACAAATCCCCTTTATTTGAGAAAGCATTAGAGGATGCCAAGAAACCATTGTACCCAAATTGTAAAGATTTTACGAAGATATCAACACTGATTAAGCTTTATAATTTGAAAGCAAAGTATGGATGGAGCGATAAAAGTTTCACAGAGCTTTTAGAATTATTGAGCGTTTTATTGCCTAGTCCTAATGAAATTCCAACATCCGCCTATTATGCAAAAAGGATTTTAAGTACCTTAGGAATGAATTATGAAAAGATCCATGCTTGCATCAATGATTGTTGTTTGTATCGAAAAGAACTTGTTGATGCAGAATTGTGTCCTACATGTAAAACATCAAGATGGAAGGGTCGGAAGAATATGAAAGAAGTAAAAAAAATTCCAGCAAAAGTTATGTGGTATTTCTCTCCTATTCCAAGATTTGAACGAATGTTTAGAAGTAAAGAAACTTCGAGATTATTGACGTGGCATGCTACGGATCGTCAGGTCAATGGGTACATACGACATCCAGCCGACACACGCTCATGGAAAGAAATAGACGAAAGGTGGCCTGATTTTAGTTTAGAGACAAGGAACGTTTGCCTAGCCCTATCAACAGATGGTGTCAATTCACATGGTGACCAAAGTACAAGATATAGCTGTTGGCCAGTTATGTTGGTGACTTACAATCTACCTCCATGGTTGTGCATGAAACGAAAGTTTTTTATGTTAAATTCATTAATCTCAGGACCCAAACAACCTGGAAATAATATAGATGTCTATTTAGCTCCGTTAATCGACGATTTAAAAATGTTGTGGGACACGGGCATTGAATGTTTTGATGCACATCGACAAGAATGCTTCACCCTGAAAAAGCTATTTTGTTGTGGACCATTAATGATTTTCCAGCATATGGCAACCTGTGTGGGTGCACCACAAAAGGTTATAAAGCATGTCCGATTTGTGGAGATAATACATCATCAATTTATCTACCTAGCGGAAAAAAGAATGTGTATCTTGGACATCGAATTTTTTTACCAATTGAGCATGCATTTAGAAGACAAAGAAATGCATTTAATGGAGAACAAGAATATGGAATACCTCCTAAACTGTTAAGTGGCGAAGAGATTCTTGCGCAATTGAATGGTCTTCAATTTTCGTATGGAAAGGGACAACAGCCTACCGAATCTTATTTGAAGAAGAAATCAATCTTTTTTGAATTGGAGTATTGGAAACATTTTCACGTGCGACATTGTTTAGATGTCATGCACATTGAGAAAAATGTGTGTTCGAATATTATTGGAACCATTCTTGATATTCCTGGCAAAACAAAGGATGGACTAAAAACTCATGAAGATTTGGCTAAATTAAGACCTGAATTAGCCCCAAGGAGTTGGATGTATCCTTTTGAAAGGTTATGTTCGTAATAGAAATCTTCCGGAGGGATGCATTGGAGAAAATTACATATTGGAAGAGTCAATAGAGTTTTGTTCTGAATTTTTACAAGGAGTTGAATTGGTAGGGTTGCGATCATCGAACAAAATGATAGATTCAAATATCGATCGACCATTATCTGCTGCCAGTTATAAATCACCAACTAAAGATATGATTGATCAAGCACATATGTATATACTTCATAACGTAGATGAAGCGCTTCCATATGTAGATCAACACATGGAAATATTGTGTAATGTGAATCCTACGATGTCTAAAAATAAAAAATGGCTTCAAGATGAACATAATCGCAAATTTAGCAGTTGGTTGCGTGATCGGGTTGGGTTGGCTTTAGGGGTTCCAAGACATTCTATATCATCTACGTTAAGGTGGATATCACATGGACCTCGTTCAGAAGTTACCACTTACGAAAGTTACATGGTTAATGGTATTCAATATCATACAAAAAACTGTGATGATTTTATAAGTGTGCAAAATAGTGGAGTTATGATAACAACCGAAACTATGCAAATATCTAGTTCCAAGGAAAAAAATCCAATCATGTCAGACATGACTTTTTATGGCATAGTACAAGAAATTTGGGAGCTCGATTATAATAGTTTTAAAATCGTCCTATTCAAATGTGATTGGGTTGAAAACAATGGTGGGATTAAAGTAGACGACTTGGGATTTACGACCATATACCTTAATCTCATTGGACATAAATCTGACTCCTTCATTTTAGCCACTCAAGCCAAACAGGTGTTCTACATAAAAGATTCAATTAATCCTTGTTGGTCAGTGGTGCTAACGCCTTCACAAAGGATAGTTGTAGAACATGGTCATGATGAAGTTGATATTGACCAAGATTGTGGGTACGGGGTCATAGAATCCCTACCTAATATTGTCGATGATGAATCAGACACCTATATTAGAAATGATTGTGATGGTATATGGATTAATAAATAGGTTAGTGTTATTGTTTTTATATACAACCTTTAATAGTGTGTTAGTGTTTTTGTGAATATTTAACTCATTCTTTGTACAATATTTTCTATATGTGATTAACATAGATTGTTTCTTATATATGTAGGTTCTTATATTTTCTGGATCTGGTAGCGATCATGTTGACGATGTTCCCATGGGCAGACGGTCTTCTTGAAACCGAAACACTAGAGGACCAACAGTCTTGCGCGAGCTGGCCCAAGACAGGATGTCAGGAGAGCGTCGAACTATTCAATATAACTCCATTGGACAGGACGTCAGCGAGGTTTCAACCAAGTTACGTAGTTATATTGGTATATGTGTTAGAAACCAAATACCTATAACATACGAAGATTGGTATGCTGTCCCTGACCAACTGAAAGAGACCATTTGGGATTGTATAGAGGTACCTACATATTATCTAAATTCCATCATGTATTTCATACTTACTTTTTAATCGAACGTATTATTCTGTTAACAGATGTCTTTTAAGTTGGATCCTATGTCAAAACATAATGTAATGATGCCGATGTTAACCGCGTTTAGAACATTCAGATACAACTTAAATAAAAAGTACATCCAACCATTTTTTGATCAACCAGATATTTTGAGAACACCACCTACTAAATACCCTTAGATCTCACAAACGGACTGGAATGTTTTTGTGGGCATTAGATTGTCTGAAAAATTTCAGGTAATTTCATATTTATTTTATTAGTTTAATGACTACAACCTTTAATGTCTACGACCTTATATAATGATGTATTATACAGAAACAAAGTCAGGAGAAAAAAGAGTTGCAAGGTCTACAAAACTATCCTCATCACATGGCTCGAAAAGAATATGCGTAGCTCGGTCATGAACTAGTAAGAAACTCTCTAAACCTTAAAAATATATGTTCTGATCATTATGTATTTTCTACTTTACTAAGTCATGTGCGCTAAAACTTTAATTGTAGAATATAGATATTAAAACTGATCCTTCAGCTCGTGCTGAACTATGGAAAGCAGCTCAAACGGGAAAAAATCAAGAGTACAACAACCGTGACACTATTGAAGCGGTTGATAAAATTGTAAGTTAGTGTTCTATTTCTTGTATGGTTTGAGTCCAACTCTTAGGGTGTAAATCTAAAACTATTCTGCAACAGATTGAATTGGAACGAAAAAATCATCCAGGCCAAGATATTCTGGGTGAAGCATTAGGAACGCCAGAACATCGTGGACGTGTTAAGGGAGCACGTCGATTTGTATCGCCATCAGTTTTCTTTAAGATGGCTCATCCAAAGTCTAAGATGGATGAACAACCAAATCGAGCTGATTGCTCTCAAAGATTCAACTCTCTGTGTGAAGGGAGTAATAGAGATCATGCCATAAGGGAAGAACAAGTAATCCTTCAAGAGGTCAGCGGCGTTGGAGAACCCGCTGAAGAACCCGTTGATTTAGGAGAAGTAAGTTTCATATTATTTAGTATTAATCAAACATGTGAATCATTTATATGTTAATTGTGCTCTATTTTTTCTTTTTTTTTTAAAGGGTATGGCATGTCAACTAGCCGTTGAACACGGAGGTGATGTTGTGGCAATTGGCACAGTGTATGAATCGAGCGGCTCTTCTAGTAGGTTACATAGTATGCCTCTCGGAAAATTCAATGCGCGGGTCTCGGTCAACATGATACTAGTAGGCAATGAAGACTTAGACCTGCCCATCCCTATAAACGACGAGCTACAATACCTTAAACACGCTCGCAACACTTTTGTGTCATGGACAAGATCACTAATTTTTACGACAAATATTGCAGCAAAAGAGGTATATAATTGTACATTATATATTTATAATAATTTAATTACATGCATGTACCACATTTTTTTTACTAATAATACATGTCTATTTATTGTCATAGCCCTCTAATCCTAAACAACCGAACAAGAACAAGTCTATTCAGTTACTAGTGGTAAAAAGGTTGTTCCAGATTCGCAATCCCATCAATCAAACACGATCATTCCAATGATGATCAAGCTAGTACGTAATTATGTTCTAGATCACTTGGGTGCAGATGGCATAGTAAGTATACCGCTTACCATAGATGGTTTTGCTTCCGATTGTTATATTGACGGTGAAGAGATCCTACAATATTGCAATATGGAAGAAATAGGATATACTCCTATACTATGCTACATCGGGTAAGTAAATGGTTCTATATCCTCATAGTACTTTACGTGGTTGTCTTGTTTAATAACGTTTCCTCATTCTATTTCAGTTACATATGGGCTAATTGCAATCAACAAGTACTTCAGAATTATCTACTAATAGATGGTAGCGACTTTGCCTCGGTATTGAAAAAAACAAATCAACAAGATTGAATTAGACGTCTTGTTGAAAGGTTCAACATGTTGACAGATATAGATCAACAAATGTTCTTTCCCTTCAAGACTGGGTATGTGTTCCAAATTTTACATTGTTTAATACTTATACGAATGTTTATATCATAATAAATATTAAGTAATTGTATAGGAACCATTGGATTTTGATCGTGATAATTCTTAAGGAGAGTACGGTGTACGTCTTCAACTCATTAGGTCAAAATCCGATCGATGAAAACTTATACCAAACTGTAACAGGGTAAGTGAATAAATAAAATTTTGGACATTGAATTTATATTACATGCAAAGTATCATAAAGTTTTAACTTGCTTAATATAGTGCATACCGAGCTTGGCTTGCAATACACTCATTGAAAAACAAACAATTATTATGGAAATGGGTGAAGGTAAAGTTAAATTATAATTTCTTTATTCTTTTTTTTTTGTGATGTTTGACTTATCCGTACTAAGTACGTAACTATTTTTTTCACTATTGCCCTCAACAAACTGGATCGGTATTATGTGGATTTTATGTCCAAATCTTCATATGAAAGATGATTTACAACTCATCCATGCATATATTGAGACTTGTAAGTTTTGTTTACACATTCATGTTAAATTTAATCATAGTACACAAGAATGAGGTTTTTAATTATATGTTTAATACTTGTAGCTCGCCAACGGCCCAAACACATTTACTCAAGCTGATATTGATGAGGTACGAGTAGAATTGGCAGATTTTATAGCTAGACACATGATACAAAATTAGTGTTTAAGGTATGGAGAAACATAAATGTGTGGTTTAAATTAAAGAGGGACCATAATCTCATTTATGAATATGCAATCTGGATTTTTGATTCTGTTAATATACAGGTAGAAGTGTTGTTTATAACAGGTGTAATATTTTTTTGGGAATCGCATTATTGCCTCAAGTTATGTTTGCTTAAATTTTTTGTTGCATGTGTTTAGAAGTTCAAATTTTCAACATGAGTTTAGTGGTATGTGTGTTTAGAAGTTAGAACCATATAACATGAGTTTGCACACTTCTAAGATCATCACGTTTTTTTGTATGATATTGAATACCATTAGCCATGTAACATTCGTAAGTGGTAACTTCTGAACGAGGTCCATGTGATATTCACCTTAACGTAGATGATATAGAATGTCTTGGAACCACTAAAGCCATCCCAACTCGATCCGCAAACAACTACTAAATTTTTTATTATGTTCATCTTTAAGCCATTTTTTTTAAGACTTAGTAGGATTCACTTTACACAATATTTTCCATGTGTTGATCTACATATGGAAGCACTTCATCTATATACATATGTGCTTGATCAATCATATCTTTAGTTGATGATTTACAACTGGTAGCAGATAATGATCGATCGATATTTGAATCTATCATTTTGTTCTATGATCGCAACCCTACTGATTGAACTCCTTGTAAAAATTCAAAACAAAATTCTATTGAATCTTCCAATATGTAATTTTCTTCAATGCATCTATCTGGACGATTTCTATTACGAACATAACCTTTCAAAACTTTCATATACCTTTCAAAAGGATACATCCACCTCAAATAAACTGGTCCACAAAATTCAATCTCTCTCACAAGATGTACCATAAGGTGAACCATTATTGTGAAAAAGGCTTGTGGAAAATACTTCTCTAATAGGCATAGAGTGATAACTACATCATCTTGCACTCCATTCAATCTAGATGAATCGATCAACTTACTACATATAGATTTGAAGAATAAATAGAGACGAATGACCGCATATCTAACCTGTTTAGGCAAAACACCACAAATCGTTACAAGTAACAATTGTTGCATCAAAACGTGACGGTCATGCGATTTAAGCCCATAAAGTTTCAAATCAGTAAGGGACACTAATTTGTTTATGTTGGATGAATAACCTTCAGACACTTTAAGTTTATATAAGATTTTACACACACTCATCTTCTCTGTTCTCGATAGTGTGTAACATGTTGGAGGCTAGAATGTCTTTTTTTCTCCCATTTTAATTGAGACTAATTCAGGCAAGAATGAATTTAACATAAAAAATTTATGCTTCATGCACAACCATGGAGGTAGATTGTAAGTCACCAACATAACTGTCCAACAACTATATCTAGTACTTTTGTCACCGTGTGGATTGACTCCATCTGTTGATAGGGCTAGCGAAGGTTCCTTGTTTCTAAACTAAAACCAGGCCACCTTTCGTCTATTTCTTTCCATGAGCATGTGTTGGCTGGATGTCGTATGTACCCATAGACTCTCGAATTTTTTTGCTAGAATTTTTGCTAGAATTTTTTTTTTTACTTTTTCATATTCTTCTGAACCATCTTGATGTTCTACATGTAGGACACAATTCTATATCAACAAGTTCTTTTCAATACAAACAACAGTCGTTGATGCAAGCATGAATCTTTTCATATTTCATTCATAATGTACTTAAAATCGTTTTTGCATAATAGGCGAATATCAGAATTTCATTAGGACTAGGCAATAAAACGCTCAATAATTCTAAAAGCTATTTGAAACTTTTATCGCTCCATCCATACTTTGCTTTCAAATTATAAAGCTTAATCAATGTGGATATCTTGGTAAAATCTTTACAATTTGGGTACAATGGTTTCTTGGCATCCTCAAATGCTTCCTCAAATATAGGGAATTTGTCGTTAAAATAATTTTATGCAGCATCAAACATCCTTATTGGGTCATCCGGGTAATCCACATTCTCATCTACAACTTGATCAATTGGAACTCTTTCACTATTTCTTTTCCTTGAAATATGGTCTCTTATTACATTCACATTTTGGTACTTGTCATTCACACATTTTAAACATGGACAAGAAACGACATTTAACCCTTTCGAATGTTGTATTTCATTGTTTATAAGTATCTCAACTCCCAAACCGTATTCTGGTGACAATCGATCCTTAAACATCCACGACTTATCCATAGCCATGTTAGTAATCTAGTCAATTAGAGAAACTTAACCTATAATTTTTTTTTTTAAAAAGTAAAGTCGAGTCATATCTCACTCTCTAACTCAACTTAAATTAATCAGCAAAGAATATAGCTAAAAGCAACCCATCATGCATGAAAAGATTTTCCATAATACACTAATAAGACAAAATTAAACTAATACAAAAAAGGTACAATGAAACAAACATATATGGAAAAGATTTGCCATATACACAAGCCACAAGTTGAAGAAATGTCCAAAATTTAAGTTTCTTAAACTAACTTTTGAAACAACTATCCATATGAAACAATCAAAGAATTAAAAAAGATGGCTAACATTTATAACAAATTTGAAACATATATGCAAAGATTACAACAATGCATTCATGAAAAATGCCTAAAAAGAACTTTAAAAAAGAGAGAAAATGGCTAACATTTATCACAAATTTGAAATGCGTATGGAAAGATCTCATCCATAAAAGCACAAATTTGAAACATATATGAAAAATTACAACAAGATTCGGTAAAAAAAAAACCTAAAAAGAACTTTGAGAAAGAAAGGGACTAAGAAATTACCAAATTTTTGTAAAGAAATACACAAATTTGAGAAATAAGGAAGCTAGTGGCGACGGCGAGGGCTAGGATTTTATCGAAGAAGAGAAGAGAGAAAATGAAAGTTTAGGCTCAGGTAGAAAGAGAAAAAAAAAGAGAGGAAAAAAGAAAAGCTGGAAAAAGAAGAGGAAAAGGTGAATGGCGAGCAAGTAAAATGAAACGGTGGTAGGCCAGGCGCGCCACAATTTCTTTGGCCCGTCATCTTTCATTCGTGTTTTTTTAAAAACCTTGTTTTTAGCCTGCCATCTATTCTTGAAATTGTAGTAGTGACTATTCGACGACCATTATATTCCTACTATATGGTAGTTTTATTCCATCACAATTATTCAATACTCCGTCTAGACAGTAGTCGTCGTACATCGTAATCATTCAAAGCTTCTTGTCCAATTTTTTCTCCTAAAATCTCTTCATTTCATCAACATTTTACTATTCATTCTCCCTTAATCCAAATCTGATATGTCTTACATGGTATAGTATGATATGACTTCATTTCCTTTCATCTTTCCAATACCCTAAAACCTAACATCATCATTGTGCATTCTATTCATATCAAATTCATCTTCCATACTCATATGTTTTACAATATTATTTACGGACATAGATTCCATAATATCATTAACACTATAGTCAACCATGCATTGCTATATTGGATTTTACACACACATATATAATAATGTATAATGTACACAGTACTCTTTACGTTTACATATTTCATGCTACATACTGTACTATAACTTATATAGTATCTTAATGTTTATTGTTCATTCTATTCATATCTAATCCATCTTCCATACTCCTATTGTATACATTACTATTTTTAATTATGGAATACCGTCTTGTTATACATGTATATTATACGAAATAAACTACAATACAATACTGTTTAGAATTTTTCGTAATACTGTACAAACTTGCTTAATCTTGAGAATGGATGTCCTGGTATTCATGAAGAATTACAAAAAAATGTTTATGAGAGGTGGTCACGCGTTTACTGTCCCTGATTATGTTACAAGGCTATGACCAATAATTCATATGAAGCTATATTAATCATATATTTGTATGCATGTGAGCTTCCAATAGTTTCCATATTCGAGCTTATTAGGATGTTGTTGCAAGGGTGGTTTTGTGTTAGAAGACATGATGTAACGATGTACAAACCTGACCAAGGAATCCAAAAAGAAATTGAAGATGTCAATAGGTAAAGGACATTTCATGCAGGTATGGTATTTATTCTCTTTACCGTAGGTTACTCTCTTTAGTATATCATTTCTAACTCCTATATATTTTAAACTTATAATAGGTACATCATATTTAAAGTCTTCAATGCCAAGTTCTATACGACATCCAATAATATCATGTTAATCTTCAAGAGAGAACCTTCAATGATCGATTTCACATTATAGTATTTTTATTATGCAGAACACTTTTTCAATTTTTATTTTATTATCCATGAGACTTTTTAATTTACTTATGTACTGAATTTGTATAATAATATCGTTTGTATTTTATTCCAACAATACGAGTCTCTATCTTAACTCAATTAGTACATCTTTTTATTTCCCAATGTTCTACTATACAGTCTTGTGAACTGTTCGTACAATCAAATACATTAAAACAGCTTTAGTACTTACCATCATAAATACTTTGGTCACTAAAACAAACATATTATAACACAATACGAGTTTCAATATCATTGGAAAGATAATTTTTTACTATACAGTCTTGTGGGATCGTTCGTTCACTCATTTACATTAAGACCAAGTTTAATATTAACTATCTTTCAACATTAATAATTAAGTGATATAACCCAAACCCTCATAAAATATTACTTTTCGATAACACACATATGATGAGACAATCTTCTTATATCTTAATGATGTACCATGTAAAGTTTATAACTTAAGGACTATGTTGTTTTGGTTGTTGTTCTGTATTTGTTTGTTTAGTTTTTTACATTCTAACATCTTTATATATCCACAAAACTGACTAAAAAAATTAAGCATCATAAACACAAAGGCTAAATGTTGGCATTATTTTTATGAATGGACCATAAAAAACAGGTCATTTTAGTCCTGTATGGTTATGTGAAGTGTTTAGACCTATTAAACAAAACTATTTGTTCAACAGTATATGTATGCAAAAATCATTATCATGCATAGTTCTTTTTTTAGGTTTTTCGTAATAAATGCTCCCAATTTTCACAACAATTCCTCCCAATTTTAACAATAAATGCTCCTAAATTTCGAAATAAATGCTCCCAATTTTTGCAATACATGCTTCCAATTTTCGCAATAAATGGGTATGAAATGGGGGAATTTTTCCAAATACAAAAATCATTTGGAAAATAAAAGTCTTTATACAAGAATATTGTTGCTAATATTTTTCTTGTAACCTACATTTGCAAATATTTTTCAAATTTGGTCTATATACGAAAAAGCTAAAAAATGTTTGGCCATTCTAAGAAAATACAAAAAAAAACCACGTGGCACTCTTATACAGCGCCACATGGCAGTTTTTAGGTTTCTCTCCACAAAAGTATGACCTTATAAAAGTGAAAATTTAAAATCCAAAGATGATGTACACTTTGATTTTTATACATCAATTTAATTAGAGAAATACTTCTCCACTCATGAACAAGTAGGGAGGATTTACTTGTTGCTTATATGATACCATTTGATATTACAAAATTTAAAGAGAAAATCAACAAAAAAAACAAAGAAAAGTAAACAAAAATTTTTATACTAAATAGTTTCACATCAACAACAAGTGGAGTTTTTCTACTTGTTCATGAGTAAGAGAAGTATTTCTCTAAAAATATCATGTATGGAAAGAAGTAAATGAAAAGAATTCTTTAAGTCAATTCATAACAGCCTCCAATAATAGTGATTACATATTAAATAAATTGATTAATTAATTTATTTTAAAAGAGAAGAATAAATATATATATTTAAATCCTACATAAGAACTAAATACCAATACCGATTTTCGAGTTAAAACTCGTGACCATAAAATTGAAATGAATTAATATCATATAAGATAAACTAACTGCACTAACCACCCATTTAATAAAAAAAAAAGAGATTTCAACTTATAACTTTATTATTATTAAGTTATACATCTCTATTAGATTTGAACTATGACTAAATAACAATTGTGATCAATTAGTAATAGATTAATGAATTGCCAATAAGAGCCGTAGCTCAGCGGGATAAGTGTTCACTCGATAATCAAGAGGTCACGAGTTTGAATCTCCCGCCCTCAATAATGGTAACTCAAAAAAAATATACGTAGATTAATGAATTAATTAAATTATTATATTATAAACGTGCTTTCACGGATAAATTTTATTTTAGTTGAAACGTGGAAGACGCCATTTGTGAAGACAACAGCAAAAATAATAAAAAGCATACATGCCAAGTCTTGTTCGTTATTCACCGGTTCAACCCTACGCGATTAGACCGGCCATCTCTAAAACCATTATTTATATGAATTGAGGGAATTCAACCATAACATTAACTTTCTGCAAAACCAGTTTCGCCACTTTTGTAAAATATGGACTCAATGAAGCTTTTGTTTCCATTCCTCTCTCTTTTCGTTCTTTCTCTCCTCTTAGGTTCATTTCTACTAATTGCGGTTTAGTTAAGCTTAATTAGACATTTTCTTGTGTGTGTGTTTTTTTATTACAATTTGGGAGAGAAAGACCACAAACCCTATAAAGAAAAGTGTGTATTACTGCTCTCAAATCAAAGGGAATCAAATATCGATTTTCAAGATCGAACACGTAACCATGGTGTTATTGAATTACCACCAAACAATGAAACCATGCCACCGTCCATTTCGGTCATTTTCTTGTGTTTATGGTAACAACTTATTTGAGTTTTTTTTAATATGTTTTAAATTTTTTAGGGCAAGGATCGGGTCATTACCAACATCATCATCACTTTCATTTTCGGCCGACAAAGCTGTTTGTGTTTGGAGATTCCTACGTTGACACTGGCAACATTAACTCTACAGCTTCGAGCTCTCGGAAAATCCCATACGGAATTACTTTTCCTGGTGTACCTTCTGGTCGTTTCTCCGATGGTCGTGTTTTAACTGATTTCTTTGGTAAGAAATTATTCTCTCTATTTTTTTTCTTCGTAAAATGATGAATGTTGATTTTCTTAACAATAGTCTATGCCGATTCAACTATTATATATTTATTGTTTTTGGCTTCTATATATTTTGAGACTTTGAGAAACTTCATAAATTTTAAATTTAGGAGTGGGGAAATTTCTTTTGGTGAAACAAGAGACCAAATAAAGGTTTAAATGAAGAAGTGATTCTGTGTGTAGTACAAGTGGATGATTAATGGATTTAATTTTATTTACTGTATGCTATTGTTGTAGAGTCTTGGCATTTGAACTAAAAATAATATTATTTTTTTAGTAAAACAAAAAAAAAATGAAGGAAAGAAGTAGATAAACAAAATAATAATAATTAAGCAATATTGAAAAATATGCCAACAAGAACGTTATTCGAATGACAAAAGGTTTTAGCATGTTTTGAGCAAGGTTAAATTATTCTTGTAAACGGGTTATCATTTGTGTATTATATAACATCGAGATGAGGTTATTACAGTTGAAATGAAATAGTTGTGAGTCCGTTATTATAAATAAAGACCCAAATGCCCCTCTTAAATAAAGGCTCAAATGCCTACCCTTAAATTAAATTGAGCCCCCTCAACAGCTTTCGAAAAAAAAATTACCCCCCCCCGCTCTCTCTATATATAATGAAAATTAGGAAGAGATTAGGAAGAAAAATCATCATCAAGAAGAATAATTATCGAAAAAAAATAAATATTTGTGTTTAGGGAAATGAAAATATGATTGTTAAATCATTACTTATGAATAAAATAATTATGAGATAAATAGAATTATGAATATACTATGAATAAAGAATAGTTGTGAGAGAATAAAAAGTAATTATTGAAAAATGTCATTATCAATAGAATAATTTTTTAGGGCTCAAACATATATAATCTATCTTATTTCTCGTTCCACTAATAAAAAAAAAGAAAAGAAAAAAGAAAAGAAAAGATCGTTGAATCAAGGATTTCAAAATAAACGAGTGGGTATTTTTTTTAATTAAAAAGAAAAGAAAAGAGTGGTTGAATCTTGGTATTTTATTATAAATTTGTTGGTAGTGAATAATTTATCGTGCATATGAACTTGTGTGAGGAATGTAAATATTTGAAATGACAGGTGTGTTCATTTTTTTTTAAATACAAGTAGAGAAAGGGATCACAAATTTTATAAATAGGATAGTGCTCATTTTTGGGATCGAATTCGTTTACCGATCCTTTTGATACACCTAAGCTACATTTTAAAAGTAGCTACTTTGTGAAAGATTGTAATTTTATTAATATAAAAAAGAACTTTTATGAAAATAATTTTTTTTTTGAAATTATAATAATTGGAGGTGAAAGGATTCAAATTCATGATCTCTTCGATATACTAATGAGCAATTGCTCTTATTCACTATAGAAAAAACGACTTAACCGCTAGAATAATAACTTTTTCTTAATGATTAAATGGCGATTCAAATTGTAAAATAAATTAATACCCTTTTACTTCCGAAGAAAAAGCTAACAAGAGCATTGTGATGATAAAAAACAAGAGCATTAGTGTACTCATAAACTAGGTCGTGGCTTCAAATCTCAAATCTTGAATTGTTGAATTAAAAAAAGAATTCCTCAAATAAAAATTATAAACAAATTGAGTGGTCTTCTATTTGGCGGCGACTTCTCAATTTCAAGAAACTAAAATAAATATTTTGAGATTTGAGAGGTCAATACTTAAGATTTCAGTTAGGAATCAAATGGAGATTTGTAAATTTTATTTTAAAAAAGGAATTTAATCTTTTACTATAAAATTAAATTAATGACAATGTATGAGATAATGTGAAATTTTATTCAAAAGTAATTGGTGATAAGAAAACTGACTTACTTAATTATCTTATAAATGATAGGAAGTCTTCATCTTTTTCGTAACTATACCCTAACTATGAAAAAGTTTAAATTTAGAACAACAGACATCTAATGTTATTTTTTTATATGCAACACATGCAGCAAATTATCTTAGGTTGAAGTCTCCAGTCCCATTTAGTGTATGGCAAAAACATGGAATCAAAAGACCCATATTATTTGGCATGAACTTTGCTTTTGGTGGAACTGGCGTATTCGACACGTCGTTTCCTTTCCCAAACATGACAACTCAAATCGACCTCTTCCAAAACCTTGTCGCAAAATCCTTATTTTCTTCAAACGACGTCCACTCATCCTATGCTCTTGTCTCTCCATCAGGCAACGACTATGCATTTTACCAAGAGAGAAATGGATCTATGGAGGTAACTGATACGATCCATCCTTGGCATTTTAGGAATATTAGTATTTATTAATTATTAGTTAATTGCTAATTTAAATGTATTGAGCTTGGGCCTATTATTAGTCTTTTATTAATTAGGTCAAATTAGGGTTTAGGGTTATAAATAAGAGTTTGTTAGGTCATTGTCAATCATTGAATTGAGTTGTCGTCTTTGTACTCTGGCTCTTTGAGAGATCCTCTCGAGAGAATTATCGTAGTTTAATAAAATAGTGTGGTAGATTCTACCATTTTGGTATCAAGTCATTTGCCGATCCGGGAATGGTTACTACTAAGATGGAACCCAGGATGCAAGAATGTGAAGAAGGAACGGCCGACTTAGCAAGAAAGTTACAAGAAACTAATGCGAAGATGGAAGCGATGGAAGATCGACTGGAAAAAAGGTTGGATTCACAAGATTTGAAAATCGAGAGCATCAACCGGAATCTAGAGTTGTTGATGGAGTCGTTCCAAGCGGACAAAGGGAAGGGTTTATTAATCGACGCTTCAGCAGAAGGGTCGGAAGGCGGGGCGGCAGCGGCTGGCGTTGGTTTGGCGGAGGCAGCGGCGCCGCAGGGAGCGACGGCGGTCTCAACGAGGGGTGGGGGGGGGGGGGAGGCGAGCGGGAACGGGCGCGAAAGCGAGGGGACGCGGACAAGTGCGGACGGGCGTGGGGGCGTGGAGCTTTGAGGGTAAGCGCGCGCGGGCGTTAGGTCAAAAGGTCGCGAAAGCGGGGACTAGGTGTCGCTCTGCTGGGCGCAGAGCATGGGCCAGGCGGTGTCGGGCTGGGCTGGGGCGAGCCTGGAGCGGGCGGCACGGGTGGTCCAGGCCGAGGCTGAGGCGAGTCTGGCTCGGGCGGGCCGAGTCGAGGTGGGCTGGTCGAACCAGGTCGGGTTGGGCCAGTCGGGTTGGACTGGAGGGTGGAATTTCAAGGGAATTTTGACAGGGACACTAGCACGGGGATGGATTTTGGTCGACGAGAAGAACCTAGGAACGACCGGGAGGGAAACGGGTTTCCGGAGGAGAGGAGAGTGTGGTTGGTTTCGACAGACCGATAGCGCATGACGGTTGGAATGAGCATGGCCGAAATTGGGTTGATGATTTACAGGGACCGAAGTTCGGCAAAAGGGGGATCCAAGGGTCGTGGAGAGAAAAAAACAGGGTTCTGGAGGAGAGAAGGTTGCGCATGGACTTTGATAGGTCGTTAGCGCACGACGGTTGGAAAGATCGTGGGTGGAGTGACAATGTCCGAAGTAGGGGACGAGATTTCGGGTGGGGAGGAGAAGAAAGATTTGAACGGGAAGGTCAGAGAGTAGGAGGAAGGGAGTGACCGGGATGTGACAGGAGATTTAGAAAATTGGAGATGCCGGTTTTCAAGGGTCTTGCTGATGAGGATCCAGTGGGATGGTTAAGCCGGGTCGAGCGTTATTTCTTGGTAAACAAACTGACTGAATATGAAGGGGTTGAGGCAGCAGGGTTATGTTTAGAAGGGGAAGCATTTGAGTGGCTTCAGTATGAGGAGGATAGTGCTCATTTTCGTTCGTGGAACGAATTCAAAGATGGGTTCTTGGAGCGTTTCCAGTCGGTGGCCCAGGCCAATAAGTATGCCAACTTCATGAGTTTGAAGCAAATAGGAACGGTGAAGGAATATCGTCGGAGCTTTGAGCGTTTTGCTAAGGGAATGCGCAATATCAGTATGAGTGCATTGGAGGGGAAGTGGGAAAGTGGACTGAAAGAGGAGATACGGAGCGCGATGCGTAAACTACGACCAGTGGGCATTGAAGAGAAAATGTTTATGGCCCAAGTGATTGAGGATGATTTTGCTTTTCAGGCTGCCCAAAACGAGGGAAGTACTTCTGCAACAGTCAAGGCTAAAGTAGGAACGAGTGTATCGGGAACTGGAAGCACAGAGATTTTGTCCCACAGGACTACAATCGTTCACCCGACGTCTTGTAAAAAACTCACTGAAGCCGAAATTCGAGCTAGGAAGGACAAAGGGTTATGCTTCCGCTGCGATGAACAATTTGTCCTGGGACATCGTTGTCAGAAGAAGAAGCTCCAGAACTTGGATGTGTGGGTCGTTCGGGATGCGCACGAGTGCCAGGATGCTGATGTGACAGACTTTTGCCGGAAGACGTAGTCAGAAAAGATGGCATCGGAGATGGAACACCTTGAGGACAAGGTGGCTCTTGGGGGGGAAAGTATTGATACCATCCGACCTTGTCATTTTAGGAATATTTTTATTTATTAATTATTAGTTAATTGCTATTTTAAATGTATTGGGCTTGAGCCTATTATTAGTCTTTTATTAATTAGGTCTAATTAGGGTTTAGGGTTATAAATAGGAGTTGTTAGGTCATTGTCAATCATTGAATTCAGTTGTCGTCTTTGTACTCTGGCTCTTTGAGAGATCCTCTCGAGAGAATTATAGTAGTTTAATAAAATAGTGTGGTAGATTCTATCAGTAACATTCTTCAATTATCAACTTTTATTATTATTACTTTATTTTTTATATATGTCAAATGTCCAACTCGGATAATCCGGCCGATCTTATAATATTTGAGTGTAATGGTATGAAATTAATTCCTATATAAGTAAATATTGGTTATTGAACTTATAACTTTATCTAACACCTATTATCGAGCTAATTAGGTTAAATTATACATGCACTAATCTAAGTGTTCTTATCATAGGGATTCAAACCATTCATTATTACAGTAGTGAACCAAATTGCTGTGAATCTAAAGCGCATACATAGCCTGGGAGTGAAGAAAATATTTGTGGCTGGATTAGGCCCTACGGGATGTCTTCCTGGAAGTACAGCTCCATCCTTCAAAAAATGCAATTCAACCATGAATTCATTGGCTCAATTTCACAATCTTTTGTTGAAGCAAGCTGTGGACAAACTAAACAATGAAACGAAGGGTTCTCCTTTCATCATTCTTGATATTTATGACACAGTTTTGTCCATCATCCAAAACAAAGGGAACCCTAAAGCCAAAGCAAGATTTGAGACACCATTGAAGCCATGTTGTTTAGGAGTAAAAAGTGGATTTTCTTGTGGGAGTGTGGATGCACATGGCAAAAAGATGTACACTTTGTGCAAAGACCCTAAATTGGCATTGTTTTGGGACACAGTGCATCCTACTCAAAAGGGATGGTTGGCAACTTTTACCTCTTTGAAATCCACTCTCAAACATCTTTGAATTGACTTCTAGGGATACATATGTTGTTCTTTGTGTTTTATTCTTCATATTCATTTGGAAAGCTATGCCTCAATTTCCCTCGTTTGTTTAAGTTGTTTTTTTAGGTTTCTTCCCAATAAATTTCTCGATATATTTTGTATTGTAATTGAATAAAAATTTTATCCCTAGAATTATATATATATATATATATATATATAAAATGTCTTTCTTTGTCTATCTAAATGTGAATCAGATCCATTGGATTATAATTATATATATCATTAACCTCCACTTGGAACCTCCACATGACCGAATATACATTAAGAAAAGACCAAACATAAATGACAAAGCTTGGTATTAAGTAAACTTTTTTACTAATAGCCTAATCTATTCCTTCTGATACACTCCATATATAATGTTGAAAAACACTACATATTTTCTATTAATATAGTCAGAAATATTTAATAATGGAGATTTTTTATGAATAATGAAAAAGGAAAAAGATTTTCTGGAATTCAACATTTTAGAAAAAAAAAAAAGTAAATAGGACAAAAATTAATCAAATCAAATTAAATTGACAGCCACACAATGAATGATTTCAATTATGTAAAATTGATGGCTATCAATAAAAAAAATTGATGATTTAAATTAATTTCAATTGATTGAAAACAATCAAATAAATGGATTGAAAATAATGAAAATTGAAACATATTTTTTAAAGAAATTGTTATAATTAAAATAAAAATAGTGGAATTTTCTATTTACAACCAAATTCCTCGAATAATTAGTATCCATTCACGATTGTTATTTGATTTTTTTTAGATTATTCTCTTTTCATTATTCAATTAACAAACAAAAATATTGTTCTCTCCTTTCCTCTATATCATAAGAAAAGAAATCATTATTTAATTCAATAATAATCTCAACGATTTTATACATATAATAACATTAAACTCTATCCAAATGAACAATGATTATAAAATTGTTTATCTTAGACCCGGTTTGATAACTATTTTATTTTTGGTTTTTTTATTTTTGTTTTTACATTTTTAAAAACAGGTATGTTTGATAACCAATTTTGGTTTTTATTTTAAAATTTTCAAAATATTTTAAAAATATTAAAGAAATTCTAAAAACTAAAAAAGTAGCTTTAAAAAAAGTTTTTGTTTTTGTTTTTAAAAAAGTAGGAAAAGAAAAAAAAATTGAAAAAACTATAAAAATCCAAACAAAATGTGATAATTGAAAACAAAAAATAGTTAGCAAACATGTTTTTTTTGGTTTTTAAAAACAAAAAACTAAAATGAGTTATCAAACATACACAGTTTTTATTTTTTAAAACAAAAAACCAAAAACAAAAAAGGAAAAACTATAAACAAAAAACAAAAAACGAAATGGTTATCAAACGAGGACTTAATCATTTATTTGAAAAAAAATATTAAACCGAATAATCTCAAAGATTCTCTTAGTTATGATACCGATAATACATTATACACTTACGTTTACTTTTCAAGAATTTGTAATCATTGTTGGACCAGATTAGAAACCTTGTTTGGTCTTGCAAGTAATAATAGGGTGTGTATGTGGCATGAGTTAGGGTTGAGAGACTTTTTCAAAACAGTTCTAGCGTGACACACCAGCCTCATACACCTCAATCACCCGATCGCGCAAGATCACGATGCGGTCGTCTTTGCTTTGGTTCCCATGTGCAACACGACCATGCACACTGCAGCTTGCACACTCGTGCGACACTCCCGGCTAACCGAGGCCCCTAACGCAAACCACCAGTAGACCCCAAAGCCTCTCCGTGATCCTTAGTGCCTGTAAGAACCCGACCAATAATGGCCCTAACCTAGGTTCTCACTCAGCATGCATGCATTAAAAGATAATAAAAACATTTATAACTTGCATAAATGAACATTCAATCTTGCGGAACCTGTTTTGAAATATTTAAAACATTCCCTGTTCAAATCATTAAAAACAAACGCTGGCAAGAGTATAATTTAAAATATCCATAAAACAAAATACCAAAACACAACAATCAAGTTCCATATGCAAATCCTAGGACTTCGTGTCCGACTACATGCTGAATAAAATAATAGAAACAAGGACAGAAGACAGAGTGTTGGGAGCTCCCATGATCATGCAGCTCCTTCCTCTAGCTGTCCCGGTGGATTCCCAAGTTACCTGATGGAAAACCATAGAAAATAAGGGTGAGTACAAAAGCACTCAGTAAGAATCCCCAACTGGGGTATAGTACGAAACATCAAATCATCTAGTATCCTAATATATAAATCCAGAATCCTCGAAAGTCTCCTACTCCCGTCCTAATGATTGGCTCTCCAAACCAATCCCAAGAGACATCCTCGATGGGTCTTTCTCCCTCGGCCGAATGACCAACTCAAAGCTGATCCCAACTAGATGTCCTCGAGGGCCTCTTACCCTCACCAAACTTCTCCTATGACACTCTAGAGAGTACCTGATGTCTCGCTCTAAACTGGATAGGAAGTGGTGTACTCATGAACATTAGCCCAATGGAGCTCTCCTCTCAGCCCATGACCGGGCGATTCCACTGCTAATATATTGAAAAGTAACTAATTCTTATGCGAAACTCAATTGGAATCACCTATGTGTAAGTATACGCGGTCGGGAATTGCAACAAGTAATAAGTATATAAATTTTATCATCCCACAAAGATTGATGTCTAGAGCAAATACCCTTAAGTCAAAGTCATGCGAAAAAGTAAATAAGTGAATATGTGGAGTGGTTTTTGTTTTGTTTAATAAGGTAAAATAAAATGCAGTAATAAAATAAAATGCATGCAATGAGTAATGCTAACTACGTATTCCTAGAAAATGCTAAGAGTGCGGACTAGCCAGTGAATGTTTTACTTCCCTAACAATTATCACTTCCACGACTCATGATTTATGGGTGAACCAGCTTCTGCTGCGAACACCATACTAAGCACAGGGCGACATAAGCAATAGTGGGGTTATTCCTAACTTCCTAAATGATGAACATCTGTTCAGTCAATCCTAAAGTAGCGTATTGGGTCAACATGCGATTCCTCTTCTGATTCTTCGCAAGATACATGCGTGGGTAGCTAATCGACGCTATATATAATCAATAAATATTCAGCAGTGTAACATTCAAAGACCTACACTAATAACATGCTTTATTCATACTTAATCATCATAAACTCCTATAACGTAATCATAGTAAATAAACACGAAATAGAAGTTTAAACCAGATGATTTTATTACGACTAAAATAATGTTTAAATACTACAAATATTCCAGGGGTATTTTAGTCATTTTTTCCTCCATGGTATTTTGGTCATTTTGCCTTCCCGAGATAGTTTTACAGTAAGTTAGGGTCTTAGGGTTGTTTATGTCATTGTGGACTCCGGTTACTGTTCGGTTTCAAGTTCCAGGTCAAGAATTCCATTTATGGTAAGTTTAGAGCCCTCTCGGTTAAAAGAATAAAAATGTAAATAAAAGTGTTGGAGCTAGGATTCGAACCATGGTGGCTTGGGAGTTGAGTTTGAGCCTTGTGTAGAGAAAAATAAAAGAGTTTTTAAAAGTGCACTTGGTGGGATTTGAAGGTGGGATTTTTGGAGGCATTTTTATTATTAAAAATAGGGAAAATCAAATTAGGGCTTCATCTTATTCTCCTTCTCCTTCCCTTGGCCGATTTTCCCCTTCTCTCAAATCCTCTCCTTGGCCGAGCACTCCCTCTCCATTTCTCTCCATCTCCATTGCTTCCAACCTCAAGATCTCCAAGTGTAATTCAACCTCTCCATTGTTTTTCCAAGGTAAGCATTTGCAAATTCAATTTTCTCTTCTTTTCTTCCCATGGCCGAACCTACCTCTAACCAAGAGGAGATGTTTTTCTTTTCCTCTCCTCATTGTAGATCCGAGAAGCACTTTGTTTGGTTGGGAGATCCTTCATCTTGTATTTAGATCTGAATCACTTTGCATCTTCCATGTTGGGTTGGATCCGAGACACTCCTCCTTCATCAACCTCCATTACCGAGAGCTCCAAGGTAAGAAGGATGGTATTTTTGTTGTGCTTTGAGTTGTAGATGTGTAGATCTATGTAACGGCCCAGTTTTATGTTCCGGTTTTCTAGGTACTTTCGGTTCAGTATTCGGACCTTCGGTTGGGCCATTAGAGTTATTTTAACCCTTAGGGGTATTTTGGTCATTTTGCTCCCCGGTTAGGGTTGGTGGATTTTTAAGGTTCCAGGGCTGTTTCTGTCCTTGGATGAGGTCTGTTGATTTGTTGGTGACATTTTTCCAAGAATTATGTTGTGTGATAGGGTTTTGGAGGTATCCCAGTTAAATGTAAAAATTAAGGAAAATTTAAAAGAAAAGTGCTCGAGCCAGGACTCGAACCAAGGTGGCTAGGAGTTGAAGTTTGTTGTTGATTAATTAAGAATTAGTTAGTGTTGTTGCTGGGATTTGAACCTGTGACCTGCTTGCTTTTGGGAAGCTTGAGTTGGAAAGGAAAAATTAGGATTTTAAAGGTGTTGTTGCTAGGACTGAAACCTTGGTTGTTTTGGAGTTTAGAGCTTAGTTTAAACAAGTTTTAAAAGAGGAAAAAAAAAGTGTTGCTTGTGGGATTCGAATCCTTGACCTACAAGAGAGTTTGGAGGCTTGGATTAAAAAGGATTAATTAAGAAGAAATTTGCGTTGGAGCTGGGACTCGAAGGGGGAAAGCCCAGGATTTCAATCAACTAAAAGAATCGTATTCTTTTTCCTTCTCCTAAAAGTTGCCGCACGTATTCCCCTCCCTCCTTGCCGATTCCATCTTTCCTTCCCTTCCATAATCTTGCCGATTTCATCCTCCATTCTTCTCCTCTTGCCGAGCACTTTATCCTTCTCGATTCCTCTCTTTTGTTTGGTTGCTTGTCTTGCCGAGAGCATCTTCTTCCCCTCTTCCCCTCCATCTTCTAGCCGTTTCTCCAACATCAAGATCAAGATCAAGAACCGAGCTAATCATCTCATTTTCCTTTCTTTTTCCTAGCCGAGACTTGCTTTCCTTGTTGCTTGGGCAAACCCTAACCGAACAAGATGTTCTTTTTATTTCCTCTTGTAGCCGAAAAGCCCTTGGTGTTTTCTTGGTGTTTTCTAGGCTTTCTTGGTGTTTGCGGAAGACTTGTTTCTCCTTCAGGAAATTGCCGAAAACTCCAACCATGTTGAAGTCCTAGTTGCCGCACACTACTTCAAGAAACCCCTACAAGTCGAGATCCTCTTTGCTCCTCCCCTTGTGTAGCCGCAACTCTGTAGCTCATCTCCAAGCCGAGGACTACCTTGGATCTTCCTGCAGCCGAACAAAGTTGGTGTGGTAAGTCTCTTTGGCCGAGAGCCTACCTTGCTGGTTGGGTGTGCCCTAATCATGTTCTTGTTGTTTTGCAAGCTCCGATTGAAGTTGAGATTGTTTCCGCATCAAGCCCTAGTAGCCGTGAGCAATTGCCAAACCGAGCACACTCTCGAGGTGAGTTCTCAACCCTAGCCGTGTGCATGTTTGTGTGGTTTGGGAATGTGTTGTTTGTCTTCCCGACAAGCTAACCTATGTTCCTTCTTGTTATGGTGAAGTCGAGCTTGTTCCAGGAGGTGTTGTGAGGAAGCCGGAAGCAAAGCCCTAGCCAAGAGTTCCTTAGGACTTTCCCAAGGGGTTGGCCGAGAGCTTGTATAGCTCATCGGGTAACTTCTCGGTTCTTGTTTCTTTGAGTTTAGTTAGAGATAGCTAGTTTAGGTTGTGTGTTTTGCAGCTCAAGGAGCGTTATACTTATTTACTGCTTGTTTCCAGGTAAGGATTTCTTACCTGGGTTGTGTGGACCCTGCGATGTATCATGATTGTGCCTTGTATGCTTGTTGACTGTTATGAGCATGATAGAGATAGGACAGCTATGATTGATCTCTTGCTAGCATGTTTGCATGTTTGTACATGTTAGTGCCATGCTAGGTTTGTTCTTCCAGCATGCTTATGATTCCTGCTTTAAGTTCGTAGTATCATGCTAAGTTAAGTGTGATTGATGTTGAATATGTATGTTTAGCCAGGAATCAATTATTCTTTGCTCGTAGTTAGAACAATAGGGTTTGTCATCATCTAGAGGCTGA
The DNA here is from genome assembly GCA_036507275.1 of Sicyos edulis. Taxonomy (NCBI): domain Eukaryota; kingdom Viridiplantae; phylum Streptophyta; class Magnoliopsida; order Cucurbitales; family Cucurbitaceae; genus Sicyos; species Sicyos edulis. The sequence continues at coordinate 13,293,916 of CM071855.1, forward strand.
GAGTGGACATAACGTACGTTGTCCCCACGGGTCGGGAGTTAGAGTGAAGCATAACGTACATTGCTTCCCCCCGGCAGCCGATGTGGATTTAGCTACCACATCGGCATAAGCCTAGTTTGTAGCCTGCTAGAGCAGAACCCTACCAACGGTGCAAGCCTACCTTGGCCGGTTCTTAGCTTCAGGTCGGTGGTATAGGCTGTTACAGATGAGTGTCGAGGGCCTCGCACTACTGTGTTTAGTGACACCGCTTTCGAGTCTTTAGGCATGCGTACCTGGCCCCCGTAGTGTGTCCCTAGGCCCCCACATTTACGCCGGTTGCAGCAGGATGCGGTGTGCGCGCACACGCGTTAGTCGCCGGTACGGAGAGCTCCCCCTGGCTAATGTTCGTGAGTACACTAGTTTCCTTCCAGTTTAGAACCAGACTTCGGGTACTCTCTTGTTAGTCCAGTTTATCTAGTCGAGGGTAAGAGGCCCTTGAGAACACCCATTGGGATTGGTTTTTGAGCTGATCATGTGGTCAAGGGAGAGAAACCCTCGAGGGTGTCAGACATCTATTGGGATGGGTTTTTGAGCTGATCATCTAGCTGAGGGAGAAAGACCCTCAGAGATGTCACAGGATTGGTTAGGAGAACCAATAATTAGGCCGGGAGTAGGAGACTGATGTATCGTATTGTATCCCGATTGGGGATTCTTACTAAGTATGTTTATACTCACCCTTATTTCTGTGGTTTTTCCACCAGGTAACTTGGGACAGCACTGGGACGGCTAGCAGAGGGAGCTGTTTGATCATGGGAGCTGCCGGCACTCTGTCGTTTATTATTTGCATTATTTGTTCAACATGTAGATGGACAGAAGTCCTAGGGGAACGTTGTTAAAAGTTGTTTAAACTGTTTTGAGTGTTTTTATAAATACTGGTCAGGCTTGTTTTTACTTTGTTGGTTTTGCTTAATGAAAATTGTTGGTTATGTTTTAAGTGTTCCCCGTTCTCAAATGTTCTGAAATGTTTTAAATATGAGCACTAAACAGCTTGTTGACATATTTAACTTGCATGCTGAGTGAGAACCTAGGTCTAGGACCGTATTTCAGGTCGGGTTCTTACAATCTAACCTTGTTCATCCTCCATGTGCAAGATCCAAACCCTAGCCGAATGCATCTTGGTTGTGCTCTTCCTTGGCCGAGACCACCTTTTTCATTGGGGAAGCCTTGTCGAATCTTCATTTGTGAGTTGGTAAGTCGATGTTTTGCCTTGCTTGTGTGATGGTTGGCCGAGAGCCCCAAGGGGTGTGTTTGGCCGAGAGCTTCATGAAGTGGTTGGGAATGTTTTATTGCTTCATGGATAAGAGATCTAACTTGTGTTGTTGTTTGTTGATGCCCTAGCTGAGACACCTTATTGCAAGGAGTAGCCGAGACCTAACTCTTGGTTGTGTTGGTGGTGTTGCCCTAGTCAAGATCAAGTGTTGAGGAGTTGCGGCCGAGAGCACTAAGTGCTAGTAGGGGTAGTCTCTTGCTCCCTTGTTTCTAGTTTGTAGTTGATAGATAAGTGTTTAGCTAGCTAGGTTAATTTGTATGTTGTATGGTTTTAGGTTGTGAGACACTACAGCTCAAGGAGCACTTTTGTGACGAACCCGACCCAAAACATGGTCCTAAACTGGGGTTCTCACTCAACATGCAAGTTAAATATGATATCAAGCGGTTTAGTGCTCATATTTAAAAACCTTTCAAAACATATGATAAGGGGGAACCCTTAAAACATAATCAACAATTTTTCATTTAAACAATCCAACGAAGTAAAACAATCCAACTCCTCGGGTGGCAACAACTAGTTCCACACTGGGAACATCCAAATAAAAAGAGTGCTCCACTCTACTAGCCCGCTGAAATCCACAAATGGATAAAACCCTGGCAAGCAAACTCCACACAACACCCTAGCTATGAGGGTACAAAGAGAACTGGTCAGAAAACAACAAAGAAGCTTGCAAGGGGGCAAAGATGTCTCTACATCCGCCTCAAGCCACAAACACGGCAACTTGCCAATCAATCCAAGGCGATCGGTGGAGACTCGCTAGTCCACCTCTCTCAAGGACTACCACCATCAATCGTTGTACCAAACAAAGACAGAACGAACGACACATCTCGACCTCGATAAATGAAGGGCATCCCAACTCACGGATGCTAAACTCAAAACTGGCCAACTGCTTTACTACTAGCAGTAGGACTTTCTCAAACAACGAGCTCTACAGGCATCCACTTACCAAACTGGGCGGCTCCATCAACGCCAACAAACTCGTCGGCAAAAAACCTCACGATCATGCCTCTCGAACCTCCGGGGGCTACAAGAGCTACTGGGGAAATGTCTGAAACAAACTCACACCGGGCTATCTCGTGCCGGGACTCCTCACTATGCGCTACAAACTGCGCCTGGGTCTCCGCTCTCTGATAGCTAAAGACCTGCCATATCCAAATCTCTCATGGCTGGAGCACACTCTGTGTAAAGACCCGACCTGAATGGGGTTCTAAATGGGCCTTTACCCCAATGCATGCATTCAAAATAAAACAATATGCAACATACTTTCTGATTCCAAGTAAAACTAAAACATTAAAAGTCCCTCGTTTCAAGCACTGCTTCAGAAAAGTACATTTCTAAAAGTATACTTTGATCAGAGATTTATTTAAACCATTCAAAAACCTTTTCAGGTACGACTATGCTGGAATCCATAAAACATGAGGAAACGTCCTAGGGCTCCGTGCCCGTCTACATGCATTCAGGGGAAATATAAAGTTAAAGAGTCATAAAATGAATAAAAGTGTCAGAGGTGATAGCAGTGCCCATGATCACACCCCTCCTTCACCATCCCGTCTCGCTCCTTGGTTACTCGTGGAAAACCACAAAATAAGGGTGAGTAACGAATTACTCAAGAAGAATCCCCAACCGGGGTACAATACGATGCACATGGTCATCAAGATGAGTGTATGCAAGCTATGAATATAAACACGAGAAAGAGCACATAGCTTGAGTCCACACTTGGACCTCGGATGCCAACTCGTGGTCTTAGTCCGAAATAAATCCACCACACCATACGTCCTATACGAGAAACAAGTCTCGGCCACCGCTTCATCTGGCCGATACGAAAGGTACACTAGCTCAAGATCCCGAGGAGCTCTCCCGGCCGTGCCAGAATGAGCGTAAGCATGCACCGCGCTGCTACTGCAGAGACTATGGGGGTGCCGGTCTAGTGGCAAGTCGCCCCATGTCCAATCCACCACGCCTAACTAAATCTCCGGATCGGTCACCGACATAGGGGTGTGAGACCTAGACACGTGAACTATGTCACCAACCACCGCACTTTGAGGCTAAGGAACCGGTCGTGGTAGGCTTACACCAGAAGCGGTCCTTGCCCTAACAGTGGCAATCAAGGGCTACGGCCAACACGCCGAGGACGTGCCGATCGCCGGACGAGAGGCAATGCCAAGTCATCATCCCGACCGTTGGGGCATTTAACGATCACCACCCTCACCCAAGATTGTAGGGCCTACACGGTCGGGTTAGCTAAACCCTAACGGGGTTCAGGGGACGGAGAATCTGTCTCGACGTCCCCGCCATGGATGCAAGATACTTTATGCATCGGGCCCTAAGATGCTACCTACCAATTCTAACTCGCCTTAACAATCAAAGAAACAATCCAATACGTGCTCAAAAGAATACAAAGCAGACCTAGCATGGTACTACATAACAAGAATGAATATGAGCATGCCGAATCTGAACAACCTAGCATGGACTAACATGAAAGAACAACATACGAAGTCATGCCATCAGAATTGAGCAGAGCACCTAAACTATACATGCTTGATAATCACAAACAAACATACAACATCAATCACATAGAACATCGCAGGTCCACACAACCCCTGTAAGAAATCCTTACCTTGGTCGGGAGGCTTCTACACACCAATCCTAAGCTGTGGACAATCCCGAGCTAGCTAACGGAACCTAGCAAACACAATATTAATCAATATCTATAAGCCTAAAAATAATAAAATAGTAGGCTCGGCTTGGGAGCACTCACACGACACGGCGACACTAAGCTAGGGCGCCGCTTTGGCAAAGTGCGGCTGGCTGGCGCGGCAGCACGCGGCATGACGGCAGAGACGGCGGCAGCGAGCAGCGGCACGGCGCACGCAGCTGAAGCGTGCAGGCGACACGGCGAAGCGCGCTCGAGCGAGGCGGCGCGCAGGCGTTGGGCGTGCGCGCCGCGACGCGCGTCGCGAGCAGCGCCTAGGCGTGCGGGCACCGCCGGAGCAAAGACGCTGCGCGCGCTGGCGTGGCGACGCGCGGCACGGCGAGCGCTCGGCGCGCGTGTGATCTCGCCGGAGCGAAGACGCGCGGGCGCTGGACGTGCGACGGGCGATCTGGGCGCGATCTAGGCGCGACTGGCGCGATCTGGCCGCCGACGACGGCGCAGGCTGGACTCGCCGCCAGCGCAACGGAGGCGATCCGGGCGGGCCGCAACGGCGACTGGGCGCGATCCGGCGGGCGCAAGGGCGTCTCAATCTGCTGGGCCGGGAGGCTTCTCTCGGTTGGTCGCAATCAAACACAACACACACTCACTTCTATTCACTCGACCAAACAACACACCAATCGGAGGAGGAAGAAGAAGAAGAAGAAGATGAAACTTACCCTAACGACGATTGATCCTCGGGGCTGCAAAGAGGAGATGCAACTCGGCTTGGAGGGCTAGGGAGAAGAGCTTGGACGGCCACAAGGCTTTTTGGAGAAGAAGACAACAAAACCTAATTCTTTTTCATTTAACCAAATGCACCAAAACACCAAAATCAAAGGCTAACCATAAAATGATACGGACAGAGCAACAAGAGCACCTAATGGCTCAATTGGCACACATCCCCACAAGCTTTCTAGGAGACCCGGGTTCAAACCCCAGCTGCAGCACAATTTCCTTTATTTTTACTTTTGCATCAAACCTTGCTCAAACCCTTCCACGAAGCCGCACAAACCTACATAAATCCATCCAATATTTTTAGCTACTAGAAAGAACATAAACGACCCTGACGGCCCGACAAATTACCAAAATACCCCTTGGGCATACCTGGAAGACTGGGATGAAAACCTGGGCCGTTACACTCTGCTCAAGGAGTCTCACTCTGAGGCGTGCTAGCCTCTACCCCCTCCTCTAGGCAACTCAACTGCCAGGGCCAACTCTGGCCAACGGCTAAACAACCCTGAACGCGGCCTCAACATCAATACAAACGGTCCAACTCCTCGGTTGGACATGCCAAGCGTCCTGCTCCTCAGAGTGCGATCAACACACTGGCGATCTGCACGAGCACCTCCACCCTCTCACTAGGGGAAAAGCAACAACTGGGCCACAAATGGCCTACGGGAGTCTAAGCTCGCCTCCCTCTGCGGGTGCGATCGACACACCGGCGATCGCACAAAGCATAAAAGCCGCCCCACACCGGGCTCTCACCGCTCATCAAATCGCCAGATCGCGGAAAGTTGGCATGATGGCTCTCTAAGCCCAAACCAACAACTAGTCAGAACCTGCTCGTCTCCGCTCCACAACTCTACACAAGGCATAAAAGCTAGATGAAAAGTATTGTAAATTCTTACCCCTTAGCTTAATTGAACTCGCACAAACTCGGCGGCGTGGAGTCCGATGATCATGGGAGCAAACAACCTACAAAGCGGGTTAGTCTCTACAGAATCTATGACTCTGTGCTCGATACCAATCGTGATTTAACCCGACCCAAAACATGGTCCTAAACTGGGGTTCTCACTCAAGATACAAGTTAAATATGATATCAAGCGGTTTAGTGCTCATATTTAAAAACCTTTCAAAACATATGAGAAGGGGGAACCCTTAAAACATAATCAACAATTTTTCATTTAAACAATCCAACGAAGTAAAACAACTCGCCAAAGATTTACAAATATATACAATACAATTTAAACAACGTTTTAAACAATGTTCCCTAGGACTCTGTCCATCTACATTTGAATAAACAATGCAATAATAAAGACAGAGTGCCGCGCGGCTCCCATGATCAATCGCTCCCTCCGCTAGCCATCCCGGTGTTGACCCAAGCTACACGAAAGATAAATAAGGGTGAGTATAAAGATACTCGGTAAGAATCCCCAACCGGGTACAATATGATACATCACTCATCTAGCACCTCAACATGCAAGCAAACAACTATCAACACGGATCATAGCTCAACGAGCTCATAAAATGAGATCAGAGCCATCTAAGTCTCTTACTTCCGGCCTAACTGGGATTGGATAAACTGACCAATCCTGGGACATCGCCGAGGTATCTGTCACTCGGGGGGAATACATTGATCCCTAAAATGTCCTCAAGGGCCTCCTTGCCCTTGCACTAATCTGGACTTATGGGAGAGTACCTGAAGTCAGGCTCTAACAGAAGGAATGGTGTACTCACGACATTAGCCCGGGAGCTCTCCGAACCAAGCAACTAACGCGTGTGCGCGCGCACCTCATGCTCCTCTCGCAACCGGCGTAAATGCGGGGGCCTAAGGGCAAACTACGTGGGCTAGGTGCACATGCCTATGACTCGGAAGCGGTGTCACTGATCACAGTAGCGCGAGGCCCTCGGCGCTCATCTGTGCAGCCTGATCCACCGACCTTAAGCTAAGAACCGGCCAAGGTAGGCTTACACCGCTGGCGTGGTTCTCGCTCTAGCAAAGCTACAAACTAGGCTATTGCCGGGCGTGGGTAGCTAAGTCCACAACCGGCGGGTCGGGGGAGGGTAGCAAGATACGTTATCTTTGCGCACACTTTACTCCCGACTGAGCTAAATCCACCGTAGCGACCGGGGGGGGGGGAAGCAAGATACGTTATGCTTCGCACACTACTCCCGATCAGTGGGGACAAAGTACGTTATGTCCGCTCAGCCTCTGGATGATGACAAACCCTACAACTCTATCTAAGAGTACAGAGCAAAATCAATGATTCCTGGCTAGCAAGCAATGACCGACAATAATCACATTACCTAGCATGATACTATAACTTAAGCAGGAACCATAAGCATGCTGGCAGAACAAACCTAGCATGGCACTAACATGTAAAATCAGGCAAACATGCTAGCAAGAAATCAATCAACTGCTCTATCTCTAACATGCTCATAACAAAGCAAGCAAACAAGCAAGGCATATCGAGATATATCGCAGGTCCACACAACCACGGTAAAGAAATCCTTACCGGAACAAGCGAAAAAAACAATAATAATGATAAATCAACGAGCGAATCCTCGAGCCTCTAATCGATCCCGAACAGCCTGAACATCAAACAAAGCACCCAAATCAAATACATAAACAACCCAATAAATCCATAACCAGCAGCCAATAAATCCAGGCCCAACGAAGAAAAGACTCGGGAAATACCATCCGAGAAGCCACAAGGCTCGCCAACCAAAGACACAATAGGGGCGGTGGGCGCAGGGTCTGGCCGGGCTGGGCGCAGGCGGGGCGCGCAGAGGCTGGGCGCTAGGGCGAGGCGAGGGTGCACGGCGCGCGGCGCGGCTCGACACAGGGGACGGCGCGCGGGCGCGAGTTAGGCAAGCACAGGGGCGCGCGCGAGGCGACGCGACGCGACGGGCTCGGGGCGCTCGATCTGGCACGGCACTGTGCGAGGGACGGCGATGCGACACTATGCGCGGCTCGACACAGTGCGCTGCAGGGCGACACGAACCTGGGCGAGGTCGGGCGACGCGGGCCTGGGAGAGGGCGAGCTGGGCGACACGGCGCGACCTGGGCGACGCTAGGGCAGGGGAGATCGGCACAGGGTAGGGGCTTGGCGCGCACGTGCGAGCTAGGCTGGGCGAGCTGGGCGCTGGGGTCGGGCGAGCTGGGCGGCCAGGGGGCTCGGGCTAGCTCGGGCAGGAGCGACCAAGGGTGGCTGGGGGGCTGCTCGGGTTGGAGGAGAGAGAAAGGGAAAAAATGGGGGAAAAAGAGATTTTTCTTTTTTTTTTTTCTTTTCTTTTTCTCTTTTATTAAATTCCAACCTTATCCAAATGAATCCAATTTATCCATTTTCCAATTTTCCAAAAATCCTTAAAATCCTTAAATCCCATTTCCCGGCTTCCTCCTTCGAGACCCAACTGAAGCAACCTTTCCCAAACAATAAATCTCACTGAAATCAACCTCCCAAATCAACACTGAAGGCCCGGGCTCGAATCCCAAAGGATACACCCAAACAACCATCACTTTGCCCCAAAACCCAAATCACAACCGAACTCCCAAACGAAAAGCCCAAACATCTCGGGACTCGCAGTCCACAACAAACAAGCCTCAACAAAGGCAGGAGCTACCTCGAAGCCCTGAAAAACCACAAATCCTGCCCGGGGAGCAAAAAGACCAAAATGCCCCTAAGGGTCCAAACAGCTCTAATGGCCCAACCGAACCACTGAATCTGAACCGGAAGCTCCTCGAGAACCGGGATAGAAAACTGGGCCGTTACAATTTTACTGTTTGTATTTCTACTTGTTCCAGGTAAGGATCACTTACCAGGGTTGTGTGGACCCTACGATATGTTTTTATTGCATCTTATATATATATGTTGTTTGTTATGAGCATGTAGTGGTTAGGACTATTTCACTGTTTATCTCTGCTAGAATGTTTGCCCTGTTTCTACATCTTAGTGTCATGCTAGGTTTGTCCTTCCAGCATGTTCTGAGTTCCCTGTTTACATTCGTAGTATCATGCTAGATTGTGCTTGTATTCTTGTTAAGCATGTTCAAGTACTAGTGATGTCTGTTATATACTGTTAGATAGTTAGATAGATTTGTCTTCTAGAGGCTGAGAGCGGACATAACGTACTTTGTCCCCACAGGTCGGGATCAGTGAGTGGCATGACGTACCTTGTCTTTACCCCCAGCAGCCGGTGCAGATTAGCTCTCGCATCGGTATAAGCCTAGTTTGTAACCTGCTAAAGTGGAACCAGACACGGGTTCAAGTCTGCCAGGAGACAGTTCTTAGCTTCAAGTTGGTAGTACAGGCTGCTACAGCTGAGTGCCTAGGGCTCTGCACTACTGTAGATCAGTGACACCATTCTTGTTCTTGTTTAGAGCTTGACTCGGGTATTTTCCCGTTGTCTTAGGGTTTAGCCTGGCAGGGGGTAAGAGGCCCCCGAGGACACCTATTCAGGATCAGCTTTTGAGTTGGTCATTTGGCCGAGGGAGCAAGACCCTCGAGGGTGTTTGACATCTATTTGGGATCAGCTTTTGAGTTGATCAATTGGCCGAGGGAGAAAAACCCTCGAGGATGTCTTTGGGATTGGTTAGGAGAACTAATCATTAGGCTGGAAGTAGGAAACTTTTGAGGTTCCTGGACTTGTCTTGATTAGCTTGATGAGCAAAGTTTCTATTCTGGTAACTGATTGCATGTATACTAGGATGCCAAGTGATTGATGTATCGTATTGTACCCCGGTTGGGGATTCTTAGTGAGTATGTTTATACTCACTCTTACTTATCTTTCAGGTAACTTGGGACAACACCGGGATGGCTAGTGGAGGGAATTGTGTGATCATGGGAGCTGCCGGCGTACTCTGTCTTATTATTGTTTAGTCTTTATTTCCGTAGTAGCATTCTGAAGGAAAACTGTTTTTTTGTTACAAGAATTTATTTGAGATTATTTACTTTGAAACTCTGGCCAGGGTTTATTTAAGGAATTTATGAAATGAATATTTTCTATTGATGTTTGAATAAGTTTTATTTTGAGTTGTTTCTTTATTGTTTAAATGTTTTAAACTATAAGCATGCTAGTAAGAACCAAGTTTAGGACCATTTTGGGTCGGGTTCTTACAGTTGGTAATAGAGCACAGAGTCATAGATTCTGTAGACTAACCTGCTTTGTAGGTTGTTGCCCCCATGATCATCAGCACTCCACAACCGTCAGGTTTGTCTAAGAACTGAATTTAAGGGGTTTTACAATACTGCATCTAGTATACATGTGTTACCTTTTGTTGGCAGTGGGAGTCCGAGAGAGGACTAACCCTTATGGTTTCCGTGTAGATCGTCAGTATGCCGGTGACACGAAGTGGTGCAGGACCGTTTGGGACTACGAGTGGAGGTGTTGCTGAGTCAACACCTAGGGTTGAGCAAACTCGTAGGCCGCCTGTGGCCCCAACTGTTAGTTTGCCTGAAGAGGGGGTAGAGGTTGCCATGCCTCAGAGAGCAGCCCCAAGAGCTGAGTTTGTAGCCATGAGGGACATGATGATGGCCCTGATGGCAGAGCAGAGAGTAGAGACTCAGGCGCAGCTATCAGCTCAGAGAGAGGAGTCTAGGGCCCAGATGGCCCATCTGACACAGCTTTTCCAGTAGGCACCCCCAGTAGCTCTAGTGGCCCTAGGAGATCAGGGTCAGCAGGACCAGACCGTAGTGTTAGACGGTGCTGAAGGAGCCACCGAGTTTGGCAAGTGGCTTAAGGACTTCTAAATGGAAGGCCATTGAGTTTAATGCTTCAGAGAACCCATTAGTGGCAGTGAAGTGGTTAGCTCGGATGGTGTCATCTTTATGGTGATCGGATGCCCGGATATTCAGAGGTCGAGGTGTGTGGCCCACATTTTGACTGACACAGCTGTGTGGTGGTGGGAGTCCACCGATCATGCCAGGCCAGTAGGAACTCCACCAGCCACCTGGGATTTCTTCAGAAGCAAGTTCAAAGCTAAGTATGTTAACGATGAGGCTCAGCAGGAGATGGCGGAGGCCTTCTCAAACCTGAAGCAGGGCACTGACAGTATTGCTGCTTATGAAAAGAAATTCTCGTATAGCCATAGAGGAGCTCAAAACGAAAAATTTTATCAGTGGTTTGAGAAAAGAGGTTGCTCAGGATGTTCGAGCACTTGCCCTAGAGTCTTATGATAGAGCAGTTGAGTTGGCTACCATATATAACTCCAAGTACCCGCAGGTGCAGTCTCATGTAGCACCAGTTCAGTGTGTCCAGCGGTATTCATGACAGAAGAGAAAGTTTGACTCTTCCAGTGGGTCCCGTGCAGGTGGTCAGCAGGCTCGTTGTTAGGGCCAGTTTAGAGGTCGAGATCAGCGTCGACCACAGTTTAGACCACAGGGCCAGTAGGGCATTGTTAAGCAGCCACCCTATTGCTACACTTGTGGCAAGACTCACTATGGTACCTGTGGAGCGTCGCCCCGAGCTTGCTACAGATGTGGCAAGGAGGGCCACTTAGCTAGAGATTGCACTTAGGTCGAGAAGCAAAGCCGGCACTCGGCCAAAGAACAGTAAGGGTGTTTGCCACGACTCGTCAGGAGGCGGAGCGTACTGATGCTGCGGTTGCCGTCTTAAACCATTATTCATTCGTACTGTTTGATTCGGGCTCGACCCATTCGTTTGTTTCTGATGCATTTGCTAGACAAGCTTGTTTGGAACTCAAACCTTTAGGGTTTGAGTTGTCTGTTGTAACTCCTTCGGGAGTGAGCATGTTAGCTAGTGAGAAAGTTAAGAGTGGCTGGATTCAGATATCCGAGGAGCTTTTAGAGGTTGTACTCATAGTCTTGCCTATGAGTGGTTTTGATGTCATCCTTGGTATGGATTGGTTGGCTGAGCATCATGCGATGATAGACTGCCGCCAGAAAGAAGTTGGGTTGAGGCCGCCCTAGAAGAAAAGTTTCAAGTTTTGCGGTGTCCAGGGCGGGGTGTGTCCGTCGTTGATCTCTGTAGTGAAGGCCCAGCGTTTGTTAACTCGAGGAGCTTGGGGCATTCTAGCAAAGTTGACAGGTGAGAATAGTGTTGCGTTGACAGTTGAGATGGTACCTGTAGTGCAGGAGTTTGCAGATGTTTTTCCTGAGGAGTTATTGGGGTTACCCCCGAAGAGAGAGGTGGACTTTACCATTGAGCTTGAGCCAGAGACCCTCCCTATCTCTAAGGCTCTGTATCGTATGGCGCCAACTGAGCTAAGAGAGCTCAAAGTACAGTTGTAACAGTTGCTTGATCGAGGATTCATCCGCCCGAGTGTGTCCCTGTGGGGACCACCTATTTTGTTTGTTAAGAAGAAGGATGGATCAATGCACCTTTGTATTGACTACCGAGAGTTAAATAAAGTCACTGTAAAGAATAAGTATCCCTTGCTGCGTATTGATGATTTGTTTGATCAGCTTTAGGGAGCCTCAGTGTTTTCTAGGATTGATTTGAGGTCAGGATACCATCAGTTGAGGATTCGAGATGCATACATTCCCAAGACAGCTTTCAGATCGAGCTATGGTCATTTCAAGTCCGTGGTCATGTCGTTTGGACTGACTAATGCTCCTGCAGCATTTATGGACATGATGGACAGGGTGTTCAAGGCGTTCTTGGATAGTTTTTTTATCGTGTTCATTGATGATATTCTGATTTACTGCAAGACGAAAGAGGACCATGCTTCGCATTTGAGACAAGTCTTGGCAGCTTTGCGAGAGAATCAATTGTATGCTAAGTTTTCCAAGTGTGACTTCTGGCTAGAGGAAGTAGCTTGTCTTGGACAAGTGGTTTCCAAAGATGGAATAGCTGTGGACCCCGCAAAGGTTGAGGCAGTTAGTTCATGGGCTAGATCGACGACAGGCGTAGAGATTCGTAGCTTTCTTAGTCTGGCAGGTTATTACCAGCGCTTTGTTAAGGACTTTTTCGCTAAGGCAGCACCCCTGACTAGACTAACTAGGAAGGGTCTTGACTTTATTTGGGATTCTAGTTGTGATGAGAGTTTTACCCAGCTAAAGCGTAGTTTGACGACAGCACAAATATTGGAAGTTCCTGAGGGAACAGGTGGATTTTGTAGTTTACAGTGATGCATCCAAGTTTGGTTTGGCCTATGTGTTGATGCAGCATGGAAAAATGATTGCATATGCTTCCCGTCAGTTAAAGCCTTATGAGAAGAATTACCCAACTCATGACATGGAGTTGGCTACAGTCGTGTTTACTTTGAAAATTTGGAGGCATTATTTGTATGGTGAAAAGATTCAGTTGTTTACAGATCTCTAGAGCCTTAAGTACTTCTTCACTTAGAAGGAGTTTAAGATGAGGCAGAGTTAGTGAAAGATTACGATTGTGAGATTCTTTACCACCCTGGAAAGGCCAATGTTGTGGCTGATGCCTTAAGTAGGAAGACGTCGCACTCCGCAGCTTTGTTGAGTTCCAGGATTGAATTGCGGAAAGAGTTTGAGCGGGCTGGTATTGTAGTGATGTTGGGAGAGGTTACTGCCAAGGTAGCCCAGTTGTCAGTTCAGTCGTCAATTAAGCAGAGGATCATTGATAGCCAGCTGAGTGATCCCAAGATGAAGAAATTGATAGAGAGGGTTCAGAAAGATGGCGACTTTGATTTTGTCATAGCACCAAATGGAGATTTGAGGTATAGAGGTCGTTTGTGCGTCCCAGAGGATGTCGGGCTACGAGCCGAGTTGCTTAGCGAGGACCATAGCTCCCCGTTTACTTGGCACCCAGGGGGTACCAAGATGTATCAGGATCTCAAGCAGACATTCTGGTGGATGGGCATGAAAAGGGATAAAGCTGAGTTTGTTAGTTGGTGTCTCACTTGTCAGCAAGTGAAGGCTCCTAGGAAAAAGCCAGCAGGATTGTTGCAGCCATTGAGTATTCCACAGTGGAAATGGGATGAGATTTCGATGGATTACATTTCTGGGTTGCTGAGGACGTCGAGAGGGTTTACTCATATCTGGGTTGTTGTTGATCGGCTGACTAAGAGTGCTCACTTCATTCCTAGCAGAATCAATTACACTGTAGAGTAGTGGGTGCAGTTATTCTTGGAACAGATAGTTCGATACCATGGGGTACCAGTAAAGATTGTGTCGGATTGGGATTCTCGGTTCACGTCTCGCTTTTGGAGAGCACTCTAGAAGGGTTTGGGAACCGAGTGCAGCTTTAGTACCGTTTTTCACCCTCAAACAGATGGTCAGACTGAGAGGGTGAACCAGATCCTTGAGGACATGCTGAGGGCATGTGTGTTAGACTTCACAGGCAGTTGGGATCAGTACTTGTATCTGATGGAGTTCGCGTATAATAATAGTTATCAGTCGACTAATCAGATGGCTCCGTTTGAGGCTTTGTACGGCAAACGTTGCAGATCTCCGGTATTTTGGGAAGAGGTCGGTGATAGACATGTTTTGGGTCTTGAGTTGCTCTAGATGACAAATAAGGTAGTGCAGAAGATCAGGGCTCGCATGTTGACAGCTCAGAGTAGGCAGAAGAGTTACGCTGATGTTCGGCGTAGGAACTTAGAATTTGAGGTTGGCCAGCATGTTTTCTTGAAGGTAGCACCAATGAGAGGTGTGTTGAGGTTTGGCAAGTGGGGAAAGTTGAGTCCCAGATTTGTAGGACCTTTTGAGATCCTAGAGCGGATTGGTGCAGTTGCATACCGTTTGGCCTTGCCCCCGTCTTTGTCAGCAGTTCATAATGTTTTTCATTTTTCGATGTTGAGATAGTATGTGGCAGACCCGGCACACGTTGTTGATCATGAGCCTTTAGAGTTGAATAAGGATTTGAGCTTCGAGGAGAAGCCTGTGCAGATTTTGGCTCGGGAGCGCAAGACTTTGCGTAATCGAGAGATCAACCTAGTGAAGGTTCAGTGGAGGAATCAGAGAGTAGAGGAAGCTACTTAGGAGTTAGAGGATGAGATAATGACGCATTATCCTGAGTTGTTTCAGTCTTAGGAATTTCGGGGACGAAAGTCTTTTAAAGGAGGGAATACTGTAACAGCCCAAGATTTCCTTCCGGTTCTCCAAGTTTATTCTGTTATTCCTCTAGTGAGTTGGTTGGGCTGTTAGGGCTTTTTGTGCTTCTAGGGGCATTTTGGTCATTTTGTCCTCCAGGGGTATTTTGGTCATTTTGCCTTCTCGAGGCAGTGTTGTAGTAAGACAGGGTTTCAGGAATGTTTATGAGTTGGTGGACTTCAGTTTATTCATCGGTTTCAAGTTCTAGGGCAAGAGTTCCATTTATGGAAGGTTTTGAGGCCCCAAATTAAAAAAAGAAAAATTAAAAATAAAGTGTTGGAGTTAGGATTTGAACCATGGTGGCTTGGGAGTTGAGTTGAGCCATTTGTAGAGAAATTAAAATGAGTTTTAAAAAGTGTGTTTGGTGGGATTTGAAGGTGGGATTTTTCTAAGTATTTTATTTATTAAAAATAAGGGAAAACGAGCTAGGGTTTTATCATTTTCCTCTTTCTCTCCTCTTGGCTGACCCACACCTCCCTCATTCCTTCCTCTTAGTCAAAACTTCAAGCTCCATTTCTCTCCATCTCCATTGCTTCCAACCTCAAGATTTCCAAGTGTAGTTCATCTTCTCCATTTTTTTCCAAGGTAAGCATTTGCAAAATCCAAGTTTCTCTTCTTCTCTTGCCATGGCCGAACCTATCTTCTAACCAAGAGAAGATGTTTTTCTTCTCCTTTTCACATTGTAGATCCGAGATGCCCTTGCCTTGAGAAGGGTTGGTCTTGCTTGCTATTGCTCTTGCTTGTTGGAAATCCGAACTCATCTTCCCTCTCCAACCTCCATTGTCGAGAGCTCCAAGGTAGGGTTGATGGTGTTTTTGTTGTGTTTGACTTGTGGTTTGGATAGATCTAACTTGCTCTTTTCTTCCTTGTGCAAATCCAAGCCCTAGCCAAGATCCCTTTGGTTGTTCATTGGGGAAGCCTTGCCGAATCTTCATAGGTGAGTTGGTAAGTTGTTGTTTTGCTATGCTTGATTGTTGGTTTGGCCGAGAGCCCCTAAGGGGTGTTTGGCCGAGAGCTTCATGAGGATTTGTGAGTGTTTGCTTGCTTCATGGATGAGATCTAACTTGTGGTTGTTCTTGTTGATGCCTTAGCCGAGACACCTTGTTGCAAGGAGTAGCCGAGAGCTAGCTTTGTTGTGCTTGTTTTGTTGCCCTAGCCAAGATCAAGTGTAGAAGTGTTGTGGGCGAGAGCACTAGGTGCTAGTAGAGGTAGTCCCTTGCTCCCTTGCTTCTAGTTTGTAGTTGATGGATAAATGTTTAGCTAGCTAGGTTAATTTGTATGTTGTATGCTTTTAGGTTGTGAGACACTGCAGCTCAAGGAGCACTTTTCTGTTTATATTTCTGCTTGTTCTAGATAAGGATCTCTTACCAGGGTTGTGTGGACCCTACGATATGTTTTGATTGCATCTTATATATATATATGTTGTTTGTTATGAGCATGTAGTGGTTAGGACTATATCACTGATTATCTCTGGTAGCATGTTTGCCCTGTTTCTACATGTTAGTGTCATGCTAGGTTTGTCCTTCCAGCATGCTCTAGTTCCCTATTTACATTCTTAGTATCATGCTAGGTTGTACTTGTATTCTTGATAAGCATGTTAAAATACTAGGAATGTATATTGTGTGATAATAGTTAGTTAGTTAGACTTGTCTTCCAGAGGCTGAGAGCGGACATAACGTATCTTGTCCCCACAGGTCTGGATCAGTGAGAGGCATAACGTACTTTGTCTCTGCCCCCGGCAGCCGGTGCGGATTAGCTCCCGCATTGGTACAAGCTTAGTTTGTAACCTGCTAGAGCGGAACCCATCACGGATGCAAGCCTGTCTGAAGACAGTTCTTAGCTTCACGTTGGTGGTACATGCTACTACAGCTGAGTGTCGAGGGCTCTGCACTACTGTAGAACAGTGACACCATTCTTATACTTTTTTAGAGCCTGACTCGGGTACTCTCCCGTTGTCTTAGAGTTTAGCCTGGCCGAGGGTAAGAGGCCCCAGAGGACACCTATTCGAGATCAGCTTTTGAGTTGGTCAATTGGCCGAGGGAGAAAGACCCTCGAGGGTATCTGACATCTATTTGGGATCAGCTTTTGAGTTGTTCAGTTGGCCCAGGGAGAAAGACCCTCGAAGATGCCTTTGGTATTGGTTAGGAGAACCAATTATTAGGCCGAAATTAGGAAACTTCCGAGGTTCCTGGACTTGTCTTGATTAGCTTGATGAGCAAAGTTTCTATGCAGGTAGCTGATTGCATGTATACTAGGATGCTTGTCTCGGTTGGGGATTCTTACTGAGTATGTTTATAATCACCCTTACTTATCTTTCAAGTAACTTGGGACAGCACCGGGATGGCTAGTGGAGGGAGCGGTGTGATCATGGGAGCTGCCGGCGAACTCTGTTGTCTTTTATGTTTTGAGTCTTTCATTCTGTAGTAGCATGATGGGAGAAATGAATTGATTTTTAGAGTGGTTTAACTGTTTACTGTTGTGACTTGTTTAAACTATTTTGTTGAAATACTGGCCATGATTGTTTTAAGGAAGTTATTAAATGAATGTTTTCTATTGATTTTTGAATAAGTTTTATCTTGAGCTATTTCCTTTAATGTTTTAAAAGTTTAAAATTGTAAGCATGCTAGTAAGAACCGAGTTTAGGACCATTTTGGGTTGGGTTCTTACACCTCGGCACTCAACTGTAAGCAGCATAAGACCACCGCACACCTGAAGCTAAGAACCGGCCACGGCAGGCTTACACCATCTGCTGGGTTTCGCTCTAGTAGGCTACAAACTAGGCTTATGCCGATACGGGAGCTAATCCATACTGGCTACCGGGGCGAAAGCATCATACGTCGTGCAACTCGCGATCCCGGCCCGTGGGGACAAATTACGTTATGTCCACTCTCAGCCTCTAGATGAAGACTATCTAAGAGTCATGCCCCCATGCCTTAACAGGCCAAACATGCACAACAGATACAAAGGAATGCATGCCAGAGAACAACTTAGCATGATACTAACATGTCACCGGAATATAACACATGCTAGCAGAACAGGACAGGATATCAAATCATAACATGCTCGCAAACAATCAAAGCATAGCCTATCCACTAACATGCTCATAACAGTCAAACATATAAAAGCAGCAGTCATGATGAACGTAGGGTCCACACAACCCTCGGTAAGAAATCCTTACCTTGAAACAAGCAGTAAAACAATAGCAGAATCTAAGTGCTCCTTGAGCTGTAGGATACCAACAATGCACAACACACCTAACAATAACATTAAGGTAATCAATACACCTCCAAGCATCTAACTTAACCAAGGGACTCAAGAGAAACGGAGGTTACCCAAATTGAGAACTGGACCACAACTCGGGAAGATGGTTCTGCTGCATCGGGGTTTACTGGGGTGAAATTGTGCCTGGCGAAGAAGCACGCACGAGCAGCACGACGAAAGCGCTGGTCAGCAATGCAAGGTCATGCAAAGATAGGCAAACAAGCTACTGAGGCGGCTTCGGCAAGGGCGAACAACCACACAACACACAAATTATCTCTCTACAAAAAGGCAGCCAACAACAACAGCCTCGGAAAAGCTTACCTAAACCTAAGGCTTCTGCTTGGCAAGAAGCTCTTGGCAGCTTGGCTCGGTAGGATTGGCGCGGCTGCTCGCAGACGTGCGCTGATGGCGTGAGCGGAAGGTCTCAGCAGCGAGCGACGAAGCAAAGGGCGAAGCGACATAGCACGAATCAGATCAACTGCATAGGCTGAGCTACAACGAAGCGGTTGGGCAACGAGCGGCTGTCGTAAAGGTCGATGTGCGCATCACTGCGACGAAACGATGCACGGCTAGGGCTGCGACTACGAAGACTTGTTGCGACGAAGCGGACTGAGCGGTGCACAGATCCGATCTACTCCTCGTCCAAGGGATGAAGGCCTTAGCTGCAAAGGTGGTGATGAAGCGACAGGCTGGGCGAGGCGATGCGTGTGGCTTGGCGTGGGCTTGGCGTGGGCGATGGAAGTCTCGACGGTGAAAGTGATGCGATGGGAGATGGGGCTGGCGATCGGAGACAAGGGTAAGTTTGCGTGGGGAAAATGTGAATCGGCTATAGAGAAGGAAGGAAAAGAGAGATCGGCGACCAATTGAGGGGGGAAAACGAATTGGAGCTACTTCTCGAGAGCTTGATCGACCGGCCAAAGGAGGAGGAAGAATGGGGCGATTTGCTATTTGGGCAAAGGGGAAGAGAGGCAGTTTTCTTTCTTCTCTGTTCGAATACACACAAAACAGCACAAAACCCTTTTTGTTTCAAAACAACTCTTAGCTCCGCCAATCAAGGATCAAGGAAACAACAACTGAAACAAGAGCATAACTTCCAATAGTTGCTTGTAAGAACCCGACCCGAAATACGGTCCTAAACCTGGGTTCTCACTCAGCATGCAAGTTAAATATGTCAACAAGCGGTTTAGTGCTCATATTTAAAAACCTTTCAAAAACATTTGATGCGGGGAACACTTAACACAATCAACAATTTTCATTTAAACAAACCAACGAAGTAAAACAAGCCTGGCCAGTATTTATAAAAACTATCAAAACAGTTTAACACAACTTTTAACAATGTTTCCCTTAGGACTCCTGTCCATCTACATGCTGAATAAACAATGCAATAATAAATGACAGAGTACCGGCAGCTCTCATGATCAATCAGCTCCCTCCGCTAGCCATCCTGGTGTTGTCCCAAGTTACCTGAAAGATAAATAAGGGTGAGTATAAACATACTCAGTAAGAATCCCCAACCGGGGTACAATACGATACAATTAATCATCTAGCACCCTAGTATACATGCAAACAGCTACCAACACATATCATAGCTCAACGAGCTTACAAGGCAAGATCTGGAATCCTCGGAAGTCTCCTACTTCTGGCCTAATGATTGGTTCTCCTAACCAATCTCGGGACATCTCTGAGGGTCTTTCTCCCTTGGCCAATTGATCAGCTCAAAAACTGATCCCAAGGATGTCCTCAAGGGCCTCTTACCCTTGCTAACAAATCTGGACTTACGGGAGAGTACCCGAAGTCTGGCTCTAAACTGGAAGGAATGGTGTACTCACGACATTAGCCCGGGGGAGCTCTCCGAACCGGCGACTAACGCGTGTGCGCGCACACCGCATGCTGCTGCAACCGGCGTAAATGTGGGGGTCTAAGGACAAACTACGAGGGCCAGGTATGCATGCCTAAGATTCAGAAGCGGTGTCACTGATCACAGTAGTGCGAGGCCCTCGGCACTCATCCATGCGGCTGAACCACCGACGACTGGCTAAGAACCGGCCAAGGCAGGCTTACACTGTTGGCAGGGTTCCGCTCTAGCAGGCTACAAACTAGGCTTATGCCGATGTGGTAGCTAAATCCACATTGGCGGCAGGGGGGGGAAGCAATGTACGTTATGCTTCGCTCGCTCTACTCCCGACCGGTGGGGACAAAGTATGTTATGTTCGCTCTCAGCCTCTGGATGATGACAAACCCTACTTTACTAGCTAAGAGTACAGAGTAAAAATGATTCCTGGCTAGCAAACAATAAACGACATCAATCACACTTACCTAGCATGATACTACGAACTTAAGCAGGAATCATAAGCATGCTGGAAGAACAAACCTAGCATGGCACTAACATGTAAAATCAGGCAAACATGCTGGCAAGAGATCAATCATAGCTGCCCTATTACTATCATGCTCATAACAGTCAACAAGCATACAAGGCACATCATGATAATATCGCAGGGTCCACACAACCACGGTAAGAAATCCTTACCTGGGAACAAGCAGAAAAACTATCACAAATCAACCAAGCGACCCTCGAGCCTCTAATCGAACCCAAACAACCTAAGCATTTAAATAAAACACCCTAATTAAATCAATAATCAGCAGCCAACAAATCAGGGCCCAAAGAAGAAAAGACTCGGGAAAAAACAACCGAGAAAACACAAAGCTCGGGCCAACCAACACAACAGGGCAGGCTGGGCGCAGGGCTGGGCGCTGGGGCGCGAAGGCTGCGCGCGGACGAGCTGCAGGGAGGCAAAGACGTGCAGGCGCGGGCGCGAGCTCGGCTGGGCAAAGGCGTGCGGCGTGGCTCGGCACAGAGAATGGCACGCGGGCGCGAGCTCGGCGAGCTCTGAGGGGACGCTACGGGCGGCGCGCGATGCGACGGGCTCACAGGGGCGCCTGGCGGCGGCCGCACGACGAGCTGAGGGGCGCTTCGATCCGGGTGTGGCTCGGCACAATCGCGCAGTGGGCGACAGGGGATCTGGCGAGGCTGGTCTGGCGAGATGCGGCGACGCGGCCTGGGCGAGGTGACTCGGCACAGATCTTGGCGGCTGGCTTGGCGAGTGGGCGGACTCGACGACGCCCAGCACAGGGTGGCTCGGCACTGAGTGTGGTCAATGGCTAAAGTAGCCGGGGCGAGCGAGGGCTTTGGCTGGGCTAGGGCTCGGGTTGGGTGAGAGGGAGAGAGAGAGAGAGAGAAAAAGGGAAAAAAATGGGGATTTAAAAATGGGATTTTTCTTTTATTATTTTTCCATCCTTATCCACTTTTAAATAGCCTTAAAAATCCTTAAAATCCCATTCCTGGCTTCCTCTTCGAGACCCGGCTGAAGCAAACCTTTTCCAATAAATAAAACTCACTTTAATCAACCTCCCAATTTTAACTTTAAGGGCAATGGCTCGAATCCCAAAGGAAACACCCAAACAACAATAATTTTTCCAAAACCCAAATCACTTCTAAACTTCCAAACGACTAGCCCAAACATCTCGGGACTCCCAACCAACAACAAACAAGCCTCGACAAAGGCAGGAGCTACCTTGAAGTCCTGAAAATCCATAAATCCTGCCTGGGGAGCAAAAAGACCAAAATACCCCTGAGGGTTAAAAAAAGCTCTAACGGCCCAACCGAACTACCGAAGGAACCTCGAAAATTGGAATAGAAAACTGGGCCGTTACATTGCTTGACTGGAACTAGCTTCCTATTACAAGTAGCTACAACTAGACCAACCTTGGTTCGAGCCCTGGCTCGAACACCCTTTTATTTTTCCTTTTTCTCAAACAAGCTTCCAAGCTCAGCTGGTCACAGGCTCGAAACCCACGCACCAACAAAACTTATTTTTTTTCTTCTAAACCGAAAGTACTCTAAACTACTCCAAATGCATTCTAACCCTAGAAACCTGAAACCACAGAATAAACAATCTTAACGAATGACAGAAGAAGCCCATAGAATCTTGTTAAATTCCAAACCGGCCCTGAGGGCAAAATGACCAAAATGCCCATGAGGGCTAAAACTGCCCTAACGGTGCAACCGAACAATCGAAATAATAACCGAACATGCCTAGAGGACTGAAATAGATATCTGGGCCGTTACAAGTCTCCTTGTCATCAGTTCCCACAATACCACCATCAACTTCTTCTTAATAGACTCAAGTCCCTCGATTGGCTTATGGCCAACCGACCAGCTCAATGGATTATGCTCCTTGCTTTGGTATTTATAGGATTGACTTTTGTGATCCGCGAAATTCTACTAAAAAGCATAAATTAGACACAGTTGAATTGTGATTTGTGCTAAAATGCAGATTCATGCTGTGGATGCGATATTATGAATGCATGCAGATTTTTTAAGTTATTTCTCTGTATTCCCTCTAAGAACGCAGATATTTCTTTTCCTAATTATTAAAGTCATGCATCCTAAACTGCCTAAAATATGCTCTTTTTGAAAGTTATCACACCCCCAAAGTTACATCATTGTTTGTTCTCAAGTAATGTTTATCTTCTTAAGATACTTATTTCATTAACTTAGCATTTCTATTTTATTTTTTTTTTGTCTACTTTCATGATTTTTAACACGCATCTTTTTTCTAGGAAAAAACTTAATTCTCCTTGCAGTTTTCAAACTTTCCAATAGATTCAAGTTAAACCCTAAAATCTTCCTTATCATGTCTGACAAATTACTCCTCTTCACAAGTACTTCATAATGCTAAACTCATTGTTTTGCAATCACATCTAATTCAAAGTTTGCCCAACTTACTCTCCGAAGGTATCTGTTCCTATCCTTGTGTCTTTTGAGAATTTTTTTTATTATTATGCTTTTTGCATTCCTCTTTAGTTGCACTCATATCTACTAAATTCCATAGTTCTTAGCATCAATCGTTTGAGCATAAAAAAAAATTTCTTAGCAAAGGAATTTCAAGCTTGCGCTAATGTAGACAGCAGAATACTTAAGGTATCGTTGGGCTCATACGTTAGTAATGACCTTCTTATTTTTGCCAGAGTAGGTTGATTGTTTTTTTTTTTAAAACAGGCTGCCCTCACCTCCAAACTTAAATTCTTCATTGTCCTCAATGAAGGTGAGGCTTAGTTCCCCCAAACATATCTATTGATGCAATAACTCTACGCTATTGTGAGTTTCTTTGGCTTCCTAGCGAATTTTTGGTGCTTTCTATCAGTTATGATGAGGATTATTCTAGCGATAGGTTTGAATCTGTAACGACCCGACCCGAAAGAGGTCCTAACCTAGGTCTTTACTTCAATGCATGCTTTTAAAACCTATATAAGTTATGCAAGATTGCCATCCAAATTCTGTATAACTTTAAAACATTCAATCATCCATTAAACTAGCAAGCATAAAAACATCCTGAAACCTGTCCCTGTTTCTAAGCACCTGTTCCAAGCTATAAATAATTCAAAACGTACTCTGATCATAGATTTATTTCAAACATTCAGTTCCAAATCATTTCAATGAATAGACAGAATCCAGATACAATCCAAAACATCCTAAGGGCTCCGTGCCCTAACTACATGCATTCAAAGAATATATATAAAGAAAAATCAGTAACATAAGACTCAGAGATAAAACAACAGGATTCCATGATCAGCATCTCCTCCTTCAGCCATCCGGTCTCACGCCCTGGTTACTTGTGGAAACCACAAAAGTAAGGGTGAGTAACGAATTACTCAGTAAGAATCCCCAACCGGGGTACAATACGATACAACTGGTCATCTAGCAGAATGTAAGCATGCTATAAATACAAACACTGAAGAGAGCACTTTGCTTTAATCCATACATAAATATAAACGGATGCCATCTTACGGTCTTACTCCTGGAGTGATCTTAAAACTCGGAACTCTACGAGAAACTAGTCTCGGCCTCAGCTTTTCTGCTATACTGACTATACGAAAGGTGCACTGATTTCAAGATCCTGAAGAGCTCTCCATCGGAGTCAGAATGAGCATGAACGCATTACCGCATCTTCTTTGCAAATCGTGAGGTCTTTGGGTCTAGGCAAGCCGCCTGTCTAGTCACGCATGCCTAAAGAATCTCTGGATCGGTGTCACTGAACATAGTGGTGTGAGACCAGGACACTATGACTATGTCAACCTGTACCATCGCACTTGAGGCTAAGAAACCGTCTGGGGTAGGCTTACACCAGAGATCGGTCCTTGCCCTATCAGGTGGTAATCAAGGGCTATTGTCGACACGCTGAGGTCATGTCGACTTTCGGTGACAAGGCAATGCCTAATCATTCCCCCGACCATTGGGGCATTTTACAGTCTGCCACCCTCACCCAAGATTACGACTAGGCTGCCGTTAGGGTTAGCTAAACCTTAACGACGGATCAAGGATGGAGTACTGCCTCGCGCGTCCCTGCCATGGATGCAAGTTACGTTATGCACCCTGGCCCGGATGATGCTACCTATCATGACACTATGCTATAAACAGCTAACAATAAACATACTAATACGTGCTCATCATAATCAATGAACCTAGCATGCTACTACGAAACAAGAACAAAATACGAACATGCCAGAATAGAACAACCTAGCATGGAACTAACATGAGAATAATCACGAGAAGTCATGTCAGTTGGAATTCAGAACAAAGCACGTAATAACTAAACATGCTGGTAATCATAAGCACACATACAAACAACAATCACAGAAATATCGCAGGCCCACACAACTCCGGTAAGGAATCCTTACCTGAATCGGAAGACAAACAGTCACACAAGTGGACACCCAAGCTGTAATTAGATAACCTAGAGAATCGGAAACCTAGCAAACAACAGTAATTAAATTACTAATTATAGGCCCTAAAATAAAATATAAAACGGAAGCTCGGTCTCGGTCGGGAGTGAACTCACGCAGCTCGGCCAAACACCAAGGATGCCTCGGCTGCAAGGCACAAGGAAAGAAGGTTGGCGCGCGCGGCAAGGCAAGCGAGAAAGGGAACGGCGCACAGACGGCTGCTGTGCACGTTGGCGTATGTAGGTGAGCGGCTCGGCTAGGGCGTGCGGCATAGTGCTGCTATGCCGCTGAGCAGAGCACGCGCGCAGGGCTGTTGCTTGAGCGACGCGTCTCGGTGCAGGGCAGGCGTGTCGCGTTGCGAGCTGGCGTGAGCTGGGTGACGCGTCTTGGGGCTAGGGTTTGCGGGAGTCCTCTCGGCTGCACACCACAACAAACAAACACAAACAACAACAAGCCCCTCAACCTCTCGGTCAACAAAAAATCAACCACCCTAGGCCATGAATCGGCAACAACAACCAAGGAGGAAGAATTGCTTACACGAAATGGTCGATCGACGAAAGCTCTTGGGAGATGGTGGAATCGGAAACTGTACGGGAAGCTTGGAGGAACGACTAACGCTTGCGTCTTGGGATTTGGGAGAGAAAAGGATAAAACCTTTTTTATCAAATAAATCCCACTTAAGTCCTGACACCAAGGCCAAACAATTAATCTGTGGAAAAAGTATCAAAAACTATCTGTAGGTCAAGTGGCAAAGCCCTACTGCTATCTAACCAGGCCACCCTGGTTCAAGCCTCAGTTGTTGCACTTTTATTTCGGCGAAACCCTACTTTTATTTTGTTTGCAACTCCCAACACCCAAACTCAATCGGAATGCAACCAAACCCTAACTGTGATCAACCAAGAATATATTTAGCTGAGACAAGATAGAAACAGCCCTAACGGCCCTACCAAATTACCAAAATACCCTTAGGACATACCTGAAAGACCAGGATGAAAACCTGGGCCGTTACAGAATCTGAGTGAACTTAAGAATTCTACAACTTGAACTAATATTTCTGCTAGATTTAATTATTGTGAAAAAAAACACTTATTAGACTTCCAAAAGAAAAGAACTACTAGATTAACGAAATAGCATGAAAATAAAGTAAGTAGCGTCCTAAATGCATGATCCTAATAAGCATCTAATCATGAAGTGCATGCGGAAGTAAAATAGAACATAAGAAAAGTGCAATAGAAAGGGAGCGAGACTTCCATCTACTTTGCTGCTCTGCCGCATTCTTCCCCTGCTTCAGATATTTCTGCATAGCCTCATCGAGTCTAGCTATCCTCTCTTCTAAGTCTGCTTCTGCAGTTTTGTCCTTAATTCCTTTCCTTTCTCTTTCTATGCTTCTTTTTTATGGGAATACACTCAAGGTTCTATCAGATGGATGTGATCGGATTCCCTAGTCTGCGCATAGCTGAGTAATCGCAAATGGATAGTGCATGTGCTTTTCACGAGCGCAGATTTGCACTTGTGTTTCTAGAAGTTTTCCCAACTAGTAGCATAGCTTGATCTTTTTCTGGATTAGCGACTTTTTTATTGATGGAAGAAGTGCAGTATTTATTATCTTTAGCCATTCTTGCAGATCTTCTCTAATCATCTGCCTTTTCATCGATGTTGGATCATTCCATTCTGCTCCCATTATTCCTATTACTAATAGTCATTCTTTCATCTGCTTTGCAGTTGGGGAGTTGATCAACTGTTGAAGGAATGATGTCGGTGCATCTAGTGCTGCTAAAGCCTTATTCCATGCAGCTGCTCGGCAGTCAATTAGCTGACCCTTGACTCTTGAGAATGCTGGTACTTCCTCGTTCAGATTTGCATAAAATTGGCATACCAAATCTGCTCTTGCATCGATTCTAGGGAAGAAATATTTTAGCCATCCAAAACGATGAAGTACAATCTTAATGTCATCTGATACATTCAAGTCCACTTCTTGCATAAATCCTTTATTCAGTAACTAGAGAAATTTCCTCTCAACGTAGATGGATGCAAAAGTTGCATCGTTCGTGACTTATATCTCTAAGGCCGGCTAAGGTTGTTTGACCGCTGGGAATGCCTTTGCCCTTAGCTTTCTCATAGATTCTATTCGAATGCTAGCGAACCTTGGGTGTTGCGACTCTGTTTCTATTGTCATTCCTTCATCGCTGGCACCTTCCTCATCACATGGTTCTATCTCCTCTGGATCTTCCTCATCACATTCAAAGACCTACACTAATAACATGCTCTATTCATATTTAATCATCATAAACTCCTATAATGCAATCATAGTAAATGAACATCACATAGAAGTTTAAACAAGACGATTTTATTACGACTAAAGAAATTTTTAAATACTTCAACTACTCCTAATGAAAATAATAAATAGAATTTGCACGGTTGAAGGTGAGTAGCCTCCTTGTCATCAGTTCCCGCAGCACCACCATTAGCTTCTTCATAGTAGACTCACGTCCCTCGATTAACTTATGGCCAACCGACCAGCTCAATGGATTTTTCTCTTTGCTTTGGTATTTATACGATGTATTTTTGTAATTCGCAAGTAGAGGTGAGCTATATAAATCGTCATCAATGCATATTCCATGATTTCTGTCGAGATTTATTCGATTGCCATTACCTTGATGCATAATTGATTCTTCTGATTCTTTCCTTGTAGATGAATCTTTGTCGATCTTAATTCCTTCTTGGTTCAGCATATCTTCGTGATCCACTCGGTGTTCGCGTCATTGCTTTTTTTTTTTATGCTGCGCGAAATCCTGCCCAAAATCGTAAATTAGACCCCGTTGAATTGTGATTTGTTCTAAAGTGCAGATTCATGTTGTGGATCCGATATTATGAATGCATGCAAATTTTCTAAGTTATTTTTCTGTATTCCCTCTAAGAACACAGATATTTCTTTGCCTAATTATTAAAGTAATGCATTCTAAACAACCTAAAATATGCTCTCTTTGAGAGTTATCACCGGGTGGTTTGAGGAATAAAGTGATGTCAACCTTCCATGACACCGAGAATGAAGATGTCGTTCCCACTACGGTAGATTCAGCAAGCGGGTCGACACGAGGTAAATTCTATTTTAACTATTATAGTTTGTTTACTTAATTCTTTATTAATCTTAAAAACAAATTGTTGTAGCAAGCAAGAATAGTCGCATTACTCGTGGCTACAACAAGGGTGATAAGCCAGACAAACAAGTCCGCAATCATAGAGATGTCAAGATAAAATTTAGTAAAGAATATGAAGCAGCAGTAAGTCATGGTGCGACTAGTCTTAGCAATCAAATTGGTGTAATAGTGCGTGACTCCTTTCTGGTACGTATATCTGTAACGAACCAATTAAATAATAATAATAATATTAAATATTTAATTGAAAGTTCTCTTTCATTTTTGTTTACCTTTTTCTTTTAAGGGAAATAGTAGTAAATGACTACTTTTAAAAAAATAATTAAGAAAATGTCTATACTTTATAAGACTTTAAATGAGTGTCTAAATTAGAAATTGGTGAGGAGAGATAGTTAAAACATTCCCACAATACCCCCAATTTAATTTCTTTTTTAAAATATATTTATTAATTACAAAACCTAATTAATTGTCCTTTTATCCAAGTCAAGATTGACATACTCAAACCTAGGAGATTATATCTCCATATAACTAACTAATATATTTATTTTCAATATCTTTCAATTTTTTATTGAATTTATTTAGTATCTTTTTATTTAAACACGAGATATCCTTCCTTTTGCACCAATAAATTGCCAAATCATCGACATGTTTTCTCTACCCTATGCACAAAACGAAAAATCACCAACCCCTCTCAACAAGAAATGCACCAAATTGTAAACTCACATACTCCCTAATCACCCACTCAATTCCATGTATAAATTATTTCTCAATTCCAATTGGCTCGATCGTAATTCTCAAGAAGATCGTTACCCACACCACTAGAATCAAGTCATCGTTAACATTCTTTTGCAATTCAACATTCAAGGTAGGATTTCAAATTTTCACTATACAAGCTATCGATCCAAAATTTATATCGATAAATTTGGGTAAAAGTGCTTCTCTTCTACGCAAATATGGAAAAAGGGTTCCCTTAGGTTGCTTTTGTCTGGTCTTTTTTAGCATTGGTTGGGAGGTTTGTTAATGACTCTAACAAAAAAGAGAAAATTAGGATTTTTCAGCTTAGAGTGACTTTTGAGTGAAATATACCAATTGAGGTGGCAAACAAGATTCAAAGATGAGGAGAGCTTAGCTGTCAAAGTTTGAATATGTAGGGAACCGAACTATCAAAGTTTGAATATGTAGAGAGCCGAATTGTCAAAGTTTGAAGATGTAGAGAGCCGAACTGTCAAAGTTTGAAGATATAGAGAGCCGAACTATCAAAGTTTGAAGATGTAGAGAGCCGAACTGTCAAAGTTTGAAAATGTAGAGAGCCGAACTGTCAAAGTTTGAAGATGTAGAGAGTCGAATTGTCAGAGTTTGAAGATGTAGAGACCCAAACTGTCAGAGTTTGAAGATGTAGAGAGCCGAACTGTCCAAGTTTGAAGATGTAGTGAACCGAACTGTCAAAGTTTGAAGATTTAGAGAGTCAAACGGTCAAAGTTTGAAGATGTAGAGAGCCGAACTTCACAGTTTGAAGATATAGAGAGCTGAATTGTTTGAAGAAAGAGAGAATTATTCGAATATTAAGCACAAACCACCCACTACAAGTCGTCGATCAAAACATATAGAAGAAGTCGCATGTTGCAGAGTTCACTCGAAATCTGAAGGTATGTATGAGTATGAGAATGGATATAATTTTAATAATGATATTTTTTAATTGTTTACATAAGGTTGATGATGATATTTGTAAAATTGTTGTTCTTTAGATTTGTTAGAAATAAAAAATGGTTTTGATATGTCTTGTTCTATTTAGATTTTATTTCTTTTTTAGTTATAGTGAACTTAGAATAAAATGAATTAATAAATAAAAAATCTAATAAATTAGAAAGGGTATAATGGTCAATTAGAATATAATTAATTAATTAATTAATTAATTCCATATTTTAAGATTTAGACAATAATTTAAATCCTCCCAAAGTGTAGACATTTGATAGATATTTTCTTTAAAAGTAGCTATTATCCTAATTTACCCTTCTTTTAATATGTGGAGTTTAATTGACTAATGGGTATTGGGAAGCCCATTTAGGTGTTGATTGAAATAGGAAAAAAAAGGGGAAAACAGATTTTTAAAACAAAAAAAAGAGAGAAAAGAAAAAAAACCTTTTTTTTTTCTTCTTCTTCTTCTTCCCTCCCCACCACCAAACCCTTGCCGCCACCACCCCCTGACCACCTCATCGGCCGCTCCCCTCCCCGCGTGACGCGACCCCATGCCACCTCTTTGTCTGTCTCCTCCGCCCTCCTCGTGCGCGCGACCATCAGACTGCGTATGTGACTCTGCCGCGTCGTCATAGCCACCTCGCCGCAGTCGTTCGACCACGACCCAGCCCCACGCTCGCCGACCAACTCTGACCAGCATTGTAATGCACCTGCAGCTACAATTTCGGTGTATTTTCATCTCGATCCAGTAGCCTTGTGGCGTTGTGCTCGATCTCTTGGTTGTGGGTAAGCCCTTTTTGCTGCTGTGGGTTTTTATTGGTGTTGGTTTGTCAAGAAATGGGCTAATTTCTTATGTGGTTAATTGATTGTGCTTTGGGTTGGTTTTTGTTGTGAAGTTTTGACAGCTTACAACGTGGTTTAGATGCTCAATTTGATTCTTCGTGCCTCGACGACTTTGGAAAGTCGTGCTAAGTCAAATTTTGGGAAGTTGTGGGCTATTTTTGTAGGGTAAAAAGCACTTGATGTGGTCCTCGGGTTTGTTTTAATAGATTTATTTTGGTTCATGTTGAGATTAATTTTGTTATATTTTTCTAGGTCGTTCAACTTATTTGGTTGATCTGTTGGCTGCTTCTCAGGGATAAAATTCCCTTGTTGGGTCTGTATTATTTTTAGCAAGTAAGGATTTCTTACCGGGGTTTGGTCACCCTGCACTTGTCTATTTCTTACTGGGGTTGTGTGGACCCTGCACTTGTCTTTACTGATTGTATCTTTGCTTGTGTGTTACTGTTTTTCAGCATGTTTAGGTAGAACCTGTTGAGTTGATAATCTGCATATGTGTGCTAGCATGTTTCATTTCCATGGATGTTATTCTCGATTAATATTAGTTGTTGTATCTGATAGGGAACTGAGCATGAGAGATTCTTAGAAATATATTTATATCCGGTTAGGTTGTCATCATCTAGAGGCTCTGAGAGGACGTGAAGTAACATGCCACCTTCTCAAGCCCAGGGATGTGATATAACATGTTGCCCCCGGTTTAAGCCTAGTTTCAAGGCTTGCTAGAGCGGAATATTGATCATGGTGTAAGCCTGCCATGGGAGTTTCCTTAGCTTCAGGTGTTTGGTGTGAACAGGCTGCCACAGTTGGGTGTTAGGCATGTGGACCTGGACCCTTGTAGTCTACGTAGGCCTGCATTTACTTGGTTCCAGTAGCATGCGGTGTAGCGTACACGCACTAGATGCCGGGAGGAAGGCTTCCTCGAGCTAGTGTCGCCAATACACCTTTCCTTGTAGTGGTCTAGAGTCTAACACCTGGATCGTCCCCAAGGTGTTAAGATCAGTGCAGTGAGCTGATTGTTAGGTCGGGAGTCAGCAAACTCTCTATATTTGGAGTTATTGATATGGATCAAAATGTGACCCAAAATTTTACCTTCAAGCTACTTGGAAGGGATCTTCATTTACTTGTGGATGGTTACAAAATCATGAAGAATGCTTTAAAAACTATCAATTTTCGGATTTATGGTTATTTACATGTAATTTTAGGTTTAAACTTTTCATTTATGTGTTTTTAGGTTATATTTAACAAAAGGGCATTATGGTAATTATGTTAGTTTCTCTATTTTAGGTTTAACTTTCCTAGGCTATAAATAGTCATGAACTAAGTTGTAAAACACAGAGAGATTTTGAATGAATGAAAACTAGTTCTCTACAATAGATCATTTTCTTAGACTTTTAGGGCATGTTATTTGCCTCTTTTTCTAAGTTTCCATGCAATCTTGTGATAGAATGTATTCGAGCCATTCAATCCAGCCTTGATCAAGCTTGATTGTGGAGTGACTCAATCGAGAGCAAGATCTTCCATATCTTGCTTCTAGATCACTGATCTTAAGAGATAATCAAATTCTAGCCTTTTCTCTTGGTTGTTCCCAAATCCATAAGGAGGTGTTAATCTCTTAATCCAAGGGTTCTTGCTTCATCATAAGCTTGGATCTTTTAGGGCTGAGAATTAGGGTTGCCTTATCATTTGGTATCAGAGCATAGGTTGCATCTTTGTGGCCTACTCTAGATTTGATTTTATCTTTAACTTTCAGCAATTTGTTCATCTTTTTGTTCAGGTCTTGTTTCTTTCTTATTCATCATTGTTGGATCTAAAAAAAAACAGTTCATGGTTCGATCTTGAATTATTCTTGTCCAATTTGAAACTATTGTAGTGAGTGCTTATGTTTTCGATTTAACACCTCGATAACGACCGAATTGAACCAATTGTCCTGCTGCAAAATTTTAGATCTGTGTGTTGTCTTTAATCCTTAAGAAGATGACTTATTGAAATTAGTATCATAAACTGTTCATTTGTGGGTTTCTTTTTCAGTGTGTAATTTACTCGAAAAAACAAATTGTAGAATATTTATCTTTCTTTTCCATCAAATTGAAAAAGTTATCCTTGTTGTTGGTAGTCAGGTGGACACGAGAGAAAGACGTGTGAGGAATGGTCAAGAGCATTATTCCATAAGCTTACCCAAAAGTTGGGTAAAGGTTAGAGTTAGAGCGTGTAGAGTTGAACACTTGGTGTTCAGTCCTTTGGTTGTGACTCTGTTGGGAGTCAGCTGGTGGCATCTCTTTGAGAGTTGGCTAGACTTCAGCCTTTCGCAGTGATTAGTCTTTGTACTCATAGGTGTACTTGTAAGTAACTTATTCCCGGTTGGGTTGTTATTAGGAACCACGTTAGACTGCTTTGTTGGAGCGAGTCTATGCTCAGTTTTTCAAGGAGTCGTTGTTGGATTGCTTGTCGTCAGACAAGTGTTGTTCGTTTGGAACGTGACCCTAAATGGAAAGAAACCTTGTTGTTGTTTCGTTAGAGCCCAGTTGGGACCGAGCAAGTTGTGGTTGGCGAGAAACCATGCAGTGGTTGATCGGTGTTTTTAAGGGTGTGTAGAGATCTTTACTCGGAGTAAAGCTACGAGGTGAATGATGCTTTGAGTAAGAGGACGACACAATCTGCATCGTTTCTAGTCTCTTGCCCTTGTATCTAGAAAGTTGGAGCTAGCCATTCTAGATGTGATGCTTAATAAGGTTTCTTGTTGTTAGTTAGTTGGCTAGAAGACCGTCTTTGCAGCAGTTTCTGTTTGAGGGTCGTCGAGAGGTCCCCTAAGCTCGTGGATACCCTTGTCAGAGCTCAGTCGGACCCAGATAGTGAGTTTGTAATTTCTCGGTTGGAGCTCTGTTGTTAGGTGCCAAGCCAGAGATAGTTTTGCAGTGATCCTCAGGTTGGCTTGGAGTTATGACATAAGGTTGAGATCGGTTGTAACCAAGGTTTGTTTTAGGATGTTGTAAATCCTGAGAAGATGGTTAGAGACCATCAGTAGGGCTTGCATTGTTGTTATTATCAAGGGAAAGTTGTTTTAAAATATCAGTGGTTGTTTATCACTTTTGCTCGAGCGTGATCGTAAATGGTTGCGGTGTTCTCTGAATCAAGTATGTTTTCCCTTGTAAATAGCCGCAATTAAGTTGTGAGTTGGTAGGAAGCTTTTGTCCTTGTGATGGAGCCTTGCTAGTTGTGTTGCACCTGACCCTACTGGTTCGTTGTTGTAATGATTGTGTTTTGGCAGCTTGTTAATGCTTGGTTAAGATGTTCTTGTTTAATTTTTAGGGATTTCGTGGTTCGTTAAGCTTTAAAATGAGGAAGTCCTTTGGGCTAAAGGTCTTGCTGCATTGCAGCACAATTTGACGTCAGCCCTAATTGGCAGTTCTAGAGGGAACAAGTGGTTTGTAGTGTATAGAGATGTTTTCAAGTTGGTTTAGGTTGTGTGTTGACGCAGCATGGAAAGGCGATTGTGTATGCCTTCCGTCAGTTGAAGCCTTACGAGACAGAGAAGGTGGCTTGAGTTAGTAAGGGATTGAGACTGTGGGATTGTATATCACCCAGGAAAGGCCAATATTGTGGCAGAGGCATTAAGTAGGAAGATGTCGCACTCCGCGAGCCGGTATTGAAGTTATGTTGGGAGAGGTTACCGCCAGGGTGGCCAGTTAACAATTCAGCGTCGATTAAGCAGAGGATCATTGATGGCCAGCTAAGTGATCCTAAGATGAAAAGACTAATCGAGAGAGTTCATGCAGATGGCGACTTTGACCTTGTTATAGCACCAGACAAAGGTTTGAAATATACAGGTCGTTTGTGTGTTCTAGATGACGCAGGAGTACGAGCCGAGTTACTTACCGAGGCTCTTAGCTCCCCATTTACTTGGCACCCGGGAGATGCCAAGATGTATCAGGGTCTCAAGGATGTCTTTGGGATTGGTTAGGAGAGCCATTCATTAGGCAGGAAGTAGGAGATTTCCGAGGATTCTGGATTTGCCCCATTAGCTCGTTGAGAAAAGTTCTGTGTTGGTAACTGTTTGCATGTGTACTAGGATGCTAAATGACTGATGTATCGTATTGTACCCTGGTTGGGGATTCTTATTGAGTATGTTTGTACTCACCCTTACTTCTGTGGTTTTTCCACCAGGTAACTTGGAACAGCACCGGGACAGCTAGCGGAGGAGCTGCATGATCATGGGAGCTGCCGACACTCTGTCGTGTCTTCTTTATTTGTATTTTTATCCAGCATGTAGTTGGACTGGAGTCCTTAGGGGAAACTTGGTTATGGATGTTCTAAAATGTTTTAAGTGTCTTTACAAATACTTGTCAGGCTTGTTTTACTTTATTGGTTTTGCTTAATGAAAATTGTTGGTAATATTTAAATGTTCCCCACTCATTGATGTTTGAAAATTTTTAATTTGATCACTGAAACGCTTTGTAAATATGTTTTACTTGCATGCTGAGTGAGAACCTAGGTTTAGGACCGTATTTCGGGTCGGGTTCTTACAGTTGGTCAATTGGCCGAGAGAGAAAGACCCTCGAGGATGTCTTGGGATTGGTTAGGAGAGCAAATCATTAGGCCAGAAGTAGGAGACTTGTGAGGATTCTGAATCTGCCCCGTTAGCTCGTTGAGCAATAGTCTGTGTTGGTAACTATTTGCATGTATACTAGGATGCTAGATGACTGATGTATCGTATTGTATCCCGGTTGGGGATTCTTACTGAGTATGTTGTACTCACCCTTATTTCTGTGGGTTTTTTTCTACTAGGTAACTTGGAACAGCACTGGGACGGCTAGCGGAGGGAGCTGACTGATCACGGGAGCTGTCGACACTCTGTCTTTCTCTTTATTGCATTTTATTCAACATGTAGTTGGGCATGGAGTCCATAAGGAAACTTGATCGTTTGATGTTTTAAACCAATTTTGGAATGTTTTAAAAATACTAGGCAGGACATGTTTTGCTTTTAGTGCTTTTGCTTATGAAAGTTGTTGGAAATCTTTAAATTGTTCCCCGCTCTAAATGTTTCAAAAGTTTAAATTTGATCACTGAAACGCTTGTAAATATGTTTTACTTGCATGCTGAGTGAAAACCTAGGTTTAGGACCGTATTTTGGGTCGGGTTCTTACAATGTAAATGAGTGTAGATAAAAGGTCGCAATCAAGCTGCCAAGTGTGCTCAAGAAGAGGATTATGATGAAGAAGATCATGCATTATTAATGGTAGCCACATTAAATGAAACTCCAAACTACAAGACTTGGTATTTGGATACTGGTTGCACGAATCACATGTGTGGCCATAAGGAGCTGTTTGCAGATTTTGATGAATCGTTTCGCACAAGAGTGAAATTTGGTGATGAAAGGTTCATTACGGTGATTGGAAAATGGCGAATTCTTATAACATTGAAGAATGGTGATTGCAGGTACATTTCAAATGTTTTCTACATACCTGATATGAAAAGTATTTTGTTAAGTATGGGAAAGTTGGCCGAAAAGGGTTATGTGATGCACGTCTTTGAAAATAAATTCTCAATTTTTTATAAAGAAGGTAATATGATTCTTGAAACCTTTTTATCAAAAAATCATATGATTCCAGTAGATTTTAATATGGGTGATTTCAAGTGCTTGAATGCAATGGTGAATGATGAATCATGGTTATGGCATTTACGTTTTGGGCATTTAAATTTTCAGAGTTTGGAAAATCTTTCCAAACATAATTTAGTGAAAGGTGTACCCAATATTCATCACCTTGATCAATTGTATGAAACTTGTATTTTTAGAAAGAATCACAGGACAGCTTTTGATTAGCAGCCTTGGTGTGCAGAATTTCCTTTGGAGCTGGTTCATTCAGATGTTTGTGGCCTAATGAACATATCATCAATTGAAGGAACAAGTATTTTCCAACATTTATTAATGATTTTTCAAGGAAAAGTTGGATTTATTTATTGAAGAGTAAAGATGAGGTATTTCACTGCTTTAAAATATTTAAAGCATTTGTGGAAAGACAGAGTGAAAAATTAATCAAGGTGATGCGTAGTGATGGAAGAGGTGAGTACAAGTCAAATGATTTCAAAATTCATTGTGAGGAGCTTGGATTTCAACACAACATTACTGTTCCCTACACTCCTCAACACAACGGAGTAGCTGAGAGAAAGAATAGATCAATTATGGATATGGCTAG
The DNA here is from genome assembly GCA_036507275.1 of Sicyos edulis. Taxonomy (NCBI): domain Eukaryota; kingdom Viridiplantae; phylum Streptophyta; class Magnoliopsida; order Cucurbitales; family Cucurbitaceae; genus Sicyos; species Sicyos edulis. The sequence continues at coordinate 13,330,583 of CM071855.1, forward strand.
GAGCATGCATAAAGCGAAAGGCATGCCAAATTATTTTTGGGCTGAAGCTGTTTCATGTGCAGTATATTTGTTGTTTAGATCACCTACCAGAAGTCTTCCCAACACAACTCCTATTGATGCATAGAGTGGATTCAAACCCAATGTTCAACACTTGAAGATATTTGGATCAGTTGCTAATGCTCATGTTCCTAAGGCAACAAGATCCAAGTTGGATGATAAGGCAATGAAGACAATTTTCATTTGATATAAGCGAGGAGGGTACAAATTGTACAATCCAATGACAAAGAAGGTGATAGTAAGTAGTGATGTTACATTTGCAGAAGATGAGGTATGGGATTGGAATACAACAGGTGATATAGACCCAACAAAATTCTATATTTATGTTTTGAATGAGGATGTAGATGTAGAAGGTAGAGTCAATGAAGAAACACTTGAAGTTCAACAAGAAATTGCAGCTCCAATTGCAACTACTATGAAAAGGCCAAGAAGGGAGAGACGACAACCTACGCATCTTTAAGATTACGAGGTTAATTCGATGATGAGGTTGATAATAATGCAGAATTAGTCCACTTCGCTTTTCTCGCACATTCAGAGCCTCTTGACCTTCAAGATGCCATTAAAAATCCCAAATGGAAAAAGGCTATGAACGAAGAATTGATGGCAATTGAGAAAAATAATTCATGGAAGTTGACTGATCTTCCAAAAGGACATAAAGAAATTGATGTGAAGTGGGTGTATAAAATCAAAATGAAATCAAATGGTGAAATTGTCAAATACAAAGCAAGGTTGGTGGCGAAGGGATTTATGCAAAGAGAAGGCTTTGTTTATGAAACAATATTTTCTCATGTAGCACGAATGAAAACTATGAGATTAATCATTGCTTTAGCTGCACAAAAGCAATGGAAAATTCACCAGATGGACGTCAAATCGGCGTTTCTTAACGGGCCACTTGACGAGGAGGTTTATGTAAGCAGCCACCTGATTTTATACAATCTGAAGAAAAAAAAGAATGTCTACATACTTAATAAGGCTTTATATGGCCTTAAACAGGCACCAAGAGCTTGGAACAAGAGGATTGATTCATTTCTTCATGATATTGGATTTAAAAAATGTCCATCAGATCATGGTCTATATGTAAAGACTAATAATTATGGAGATTTGCTAATCTTATGTCTCTATGTTGATGATGTGATTTTTATAGGACATAATCTCAAGATGATTAGTGATTTCCAGCATATTATGATGAAGGAATTTGAGATGAGCAATCTTGGTCTAATGTCTTACTTTTTGGGCATTAAGGTTATCTAGGGAGATGATGGAATATTCATTCATCAAAAGAAATATGCTGCTGAATTTTTGAAGAAGTTTAAGATGGAAGATTCAAACTCAGTGAAGACGTTAGTTGAAACCGAACTTAAGCTTACCAAAGACGATGATGAGCGAACTATAGTGGCAACATACTTTAAGCAGATTGTTGGAAGCTTAAGGTATCTCACATGCACTAGACCTGATATTTGTTATGTTGTAGGACTAGTTAGTCGATACATGGAGTCCCTTTTACAGATTCATTTACAAGCAGTAAAAAGGATTAAGCGCTACATTAAAGGTACTACAGGTTTTGATCTATTTTACTCTTCATCAAAAGAGATTGAGATTGTTGGATACTCAGATAGTGATTGGGGTGGAGATTCATATGAGAGGAAGAGCACAAGTAGTCATTGTTTTTTGCTCGAAAAAACTGTTTGCTCGTGGTCATCAAAGAAACAGTCAATTGTTGCATTATCCACATGTGAAGCTGAATATGTAGCTACAACAGCAAGTGCATGTCAATCATTTTGGCTCCACAATATCATGAGTCAAATTGGCATTAATCTTGAAGATCCAATGAAGATTTATGCTACCTCTGCAATTAATTTGGCAAAGAATCTATTCTTTCATGGAAGAAGTAAACATATTGATATTCGATATTACTTTTTATGAGACAAAGGTTAGAAGAACATGATCGAATTGAAATATTCCAAGTCAGAAGATCATATTGCAGATATTCTTACTAAGCCGTTGAAGATCGATGCCTTCATCAAATTAAGGAACCTGCTCGGCGTGAAGATCATTTCAAATCATAATTAAGGAGGGATGTTGATCATATTTTATTAATTCTGATTTAAATTTGCTATTTTATTTATTTATTAATTCTGATTTACATTCAGTTTTTTTAATCGTGTCTTCTGGTCTTCAGCCATTAATTAAATCGTGCAATAGTGCGATAGTAAATCCCAAATTTTAGGTAGTGGGAATAATACTATTTATTTTTAGGTTGTAATCTTGGCTATAAATTACTAAGTAAAAAAAATCAAAGGGACACAGTGAATTTAGAAAATTCTGCTCTGCATTTTTTTTCTCTGTTTCCAAATACAACTTTCTTTCTTCTTCTATTAAATTAATTTTCCTACAAATATAAGGAAATTTTAAAGTATTTGCCTACATATTCATATACATTTAAATACTATGTTACATATACGCACTAATACGACCATATTGCATAATAAATACTTATTAATACCATAAATACTTATTAATATCAATATTATAAGAAATTATGTGACAATTATCTTTTATTTGATGGTCTTTAGGGTCGTTCTTGCATTTTGTTGTAACTAGGGTTGTTTATGTGATTTACATAACTTTCGGGTTAGTTTTGCAATTTGGGAGGTTTGGAGGTTGTTTTGGTTAAAAAGGGGGTTTTGGGTTCTAAGTGGATTTAATTAAATTAAAAGAAAGAAAGAAAAAAAAGGTAGAGTTTGGTTGTATGATCGCTTCCCCATTTACAATACTTTGCCGCAAACACCAAGAGGAACCCCCTTCCCCATCGTGTCTTCTTCCTTTCTTCTTGTCAATCACCCTCGCACGGTCCCTTGTGCATCGCCCAGCCCCCAATGCCTCACAACCCTTTAAAAAGCCCATCGCCGATCGAGCCACACTCGCAGCCACACCATCGCTGTCGAGGCCACACACGCACGCTTCACGAACCAGCCTAGCTCACCCAAACCATTGCTGCCCATGAATGAGTCGCCAACCAGCCCGCTCGCAGCCCCTTGCCAATCGCTGCCTTGCGATCACACACGCCTTCGCTGCAATGCCCAGTAGAGAGCAGCTGCACGTGAACCCCCTTCGCCTTTGTCGTGTCATGCCAGCCCGCAGACGTTCCGCCAGCCAGCAGCTCATGCAGCCGTGTTGCATGCATCTGCTCAGCTCCAGCCACATCACCGAGCTTGCCTTCGTTGCTACCACATGAACGTGTTGAATCGTGCCCTTCGCCGCAGTCAAGCTAACTTGCTGTCGAGGCCTTGTTCTTTTCGGTTGGGTAATGTTCCCGAGCCGTTGTGTTTTGGTTGGCCTGGTTATTTGTGTAGCTGCTAGATATTAATTAATTGCTTGTATTTTTATGTCTAGGTTGTTTCCGTGTTGGTTCTGCAGCTCAATGAGCATACTTGTTATTGTAATTGTTTGCTCTATCCTTTCAAGTAAAGGTTCCTTGTCGGGGTTGTGTGGGCCCTGCGCTTGCCACTGATGGCTTTCTGGTTGTGTGTTACTACTTTCTATGCATGTTAGTGTATAGGTTGTTGAATGTTTATTCCTATTTGCTGAACATGCTAGTGGATAGTTTGATTGGATGGATACTCCTATTTCCTATACTTGTTAGTGGATAGGTTGCTTGGATGTTTATTTCTTTTTTCTAAGCATGTGTTAGTGGATAGGATTTTATGACTTGTCTGATAGGATCTGACATGTAGATTGTTGTACTCTAGATTGCACTTCTCTATTTACAGTGACTGTTATGTAATACGACTGTTGGCCTTCTAAATGTTATTGGGCAATGTTATTGATGCTGAACTCTATTAGCTCTAAGGTGCTTCCTCTTAGCTAGATCTTGTTAGGTTGTCATCATCCAGAAGCTGAAAGTGGACCAACGTACGAGTCCCCACAGATCAGGTTGTGAGGACAGATTCCTTACCCTCAACAGTTGGGTATGGAGTAGCTACCACCCCGACATAAGCCTAGTCTGTGGCCTGCTAGAGTGGGGTTCTTTCCTTGGTGAAAGTCTGCCTTGGGACGACCTTAGCTTCAAATTTTTTTGTGAGTCAAGCTGCCACATTATGGTGCCAAGAACCTCCTACATGTTGTGGATAAGTGAACACCATTTCGAGTTTTAGGCATGCGTACCTGGGCCGGTGTAGTTTGTGTAGGTCTACATTTACTTGGTTTGCAGCAGCATGCGGTGTGCGCGTATGTGCATTAGATTCCAAAAGGAGAGCTCCCTCGAGCTAGTGTATTAGTACACCTTTCCATTCTGTCTAGAGCCCGACACTTGGGTACTCTCTCAAGTGTCTAGGATCAGCATAGTGAGCTGATCACGTTAGTCGAGAGTTAGAGACACTTGAGATTCTAGGGGTTATGTTGATAATCCATTTAGAGATCCACAGTGGATCCTTAGCCAAGAGTTAGAGACTCTCGATGGTTTAGGCTTAATGATGTTGAACTTGTGTTGAGACTGCTTGTTGATGTTTGGCTTGCTTGTATGCTAGGATGTTAGATGATGTGACTTACGTATTGTACCCCAGTTGGAGATTTTTATTGAGTGCTTTTGTACTCACCTTTACTGTGGTTTTTCCACCAGATAACTTGGGACAACATCGGGGCGACTAGAGGAGGAGTTGATGGATCATGGGAGTCCGTTGCATATTCTTTTTCAATCATTTATAGTTTTCAGCATGCTAGTGTGTTTTGAGGAATTGTTTTTATAACTGTTTTACTATTGTAACGGCCCAGATTTTCATCCCAGTCTTCCAGGTATGCCCTAGGGGTATTTTGGTAATTTGGTCTGGCCGTCAGGGCCGTTTATGTCTTTTACAGTTGTTAAAAATTATTGGTAGGTTTTCAGTGGGATTTTGAGGCTTTGTGGTTGTGTTTGGGCATGGTGAGATGCAAAAGAAAATTGGTGGAATAAAGAGGTGTTTGGTGGGTTTCGAACCCAGGTGGTCTGGGAGGTTAATTGTGTGTAGTTGCCGATTGAACCTCGAGCTGCTCTTGTTACTCATTCCGCGTCATATCTTGGTTAGCCTTGGGTTTGGGATTTTGGTGCATTTGATTAAATGAAGAAAAAAATAGGTTTTCTTCTCTTTGGGATCTCCAAACTCCATGGCCGCCCAACCCTCTTCTCTCAAGCCCCTTGCGTGAGTCTTCTCCCGAGAGCCCTTCCGACCGTCGTCCCGGCCAGCCAAGCAACCACCGAGCAAATGATGAGCAACCCGGCCAGATCATACCAAAGAAATTTCCATCGCAAGAGCAGACGCCCGGCCAGCCAAAGAAGAACGCGCAGAACCAGCGCCAGCGCCCCAGACGCCCAAAGCCAGCAGCTCGCCACACACGCCCAAAGCAGCGCCAAGACGCCCACCGGCGGCCGTCATACGCCTGCGCGCCTGCAGCGTCCTGGCGCCACCGCCGCGCCGTCGCCGCCCCAGTCGTCGCGCATGCGCCGCCAGCGCCGCCGCTTCGCCCGTGTCTAGCTCGCCCACGCGCCCGTGTGCTCGCTTTTGAGACCAAGACGCTGCGTGTCGCGAGATTCGTTTGGTAAAGGTTCGATGGAAGAATCGGGGTTCGAGGAAGCCACTTGGGAGCGGGAAGACGAGATGAGATTGCATTACCCCGAGTGTTTTACATCTTAAGGACTTTCGAGGACGAAAGTCATAAAAAGGAGGGAATATTGTAACGACTGTGTTTTTTCTTCCTGTCTTCCGGTATGCCCTAGGGGTAATTTGGTAATTTGGTCGGGCCGTCGTGGTCGTTTGTGTCTTTTCCATTACTAAAATTATTGGATGGTTTTGTAGGTTTTGGAGGGGTTTGTGGTTTGGTTTGGGCAAGGTTTGATGCAAAAGTAAAAATAAAAGGGAATTGTCTTTGCTGGGGGGTTTGAACCCGGTCTCTGGGAAGCTTGTGGAGATGTGTGCCAATTGAGCCATTAGGTGCTCTTGTTGCTCTTTACGCATCACATCTTAGTTAACCTTGGATCTTTGGTGTTTGGTGCATTTGATTAAATGAAAAGGAATTAGGTTTGTTGTGTTTTTTCTTCTCCAAAAGAGTTGTGGCCGCCCAAGCTTTCTCCCAAGCTCTCCTTGCCGATTTCTTCATCCCCTTTGCGGCTCGAGACTCCATCATCATTCCGGTAAGTTTTCATCCTCTTCATCTTCTCGTTTGGGTGTTCTTGATGGCCGAAGGTAAGAAGGAGAGCTTGTGTGTGTGTGTGTTGTTGTTGCAGTCGCCCTGCCCGCCTGCCGCGAGCCGACGCCCAGATTCGAGCAAAGAAATGTCCCGCACCCGCCGCGAGCAGACGCCTGTGTCGCGCCCAGATCTGCCTGTCGCAGCCCTCCGCCCGCGCCAACGCTCGCGCCGCTACTGTCGCAAACCTCTACCGTCACGGCCGTCGCGCTCGGATCTCGCCACGAAAGAATCGCCCACCCACCAGCCGCCGCCCGGCCAGCGTCGCCAGATCGCGCGCAGCAGCAGAGACGCAAGACGCCCGCGCGCCGCCGCCCGTGTCGCTTGCCGAGCCGCTCGCGCCGCGACGCCCAGACGTTCGCCATGCGCGTCCCTACCGAAAGCGGCTCGTCGTGTCGCATCCACACGCCACGCCGTCATGCGTCGCGGCTTCTTCGCTGCCGCGAGTCCCGTCTGTCCGTCGCGCACACCACTCCCTCAGGGCCCATCCGCGCGCAGACGCGCGCGCCACAGTAGCCGCCGTGCATACCAGCAGCCAGCGCCAGCTTTCACGGTAGTGCTACCGCTGCCAGCCAGCGCCTTTGCTTCGTGTCGCGCTGTCGTGTGAGTGCTCCTGAGCCGAGCCTCATTGCTTTATTATATTTTTAGGGATATGGTTGTGATTGTTACTATGTTTGTAGGTTCTCGTTAGCTAGCTCGGAAGTGTTCGCACTTAGGAATTTGTGTGTAGAAGTCTTCCGACCAAGGTAAGGATTTCTTACCGGGTTGTGTGGACCTGCGATGTTCTATGTGATTGATGTTGTATGTTTGTTTGTGATTATCGCATGTATAGTTTAGGTGCTCTGCTCAATTCTCGATCGGCATGACTTCGTATGTTGTTCTTTCATGTTAGTCCATGCTAGGTTGTTCCGCTCGCATGCTCATATTCATTCTTGTTTTGTAGTACCATGCTAGGTCTCATTGTATTCTTTCGAGCACGTATTGGATTGTTTGTTGATTGTTAAGGCGAGTTAGAATTCGTAGATAGCATCATCCGCCCGATGCATAAAGTATCTTGCATCTATGGCAAGGACGTTCGAGACGATTCTCCGTCCTTGGACCCCGTGAGGGATTAGCTATCCCAACCGTGAGGCCCCGCAATCTTGGGTGAGGGTGGTAGTCTGCGATGCCCCAACGGTCGGGATGATGACTTGGCAATGCCTAGTCCCCGGCAAACGCACGTCCTCGGCGTGTTCGGCAAAGAGCCCTGATTGCCACTGTTAAGGTAAGGACGGCTTCGGTGTAAGCCTACCATGACCCGCCTTAGCCTCAAAGTGCGGTGGTACAGCCGACATAGTTCACGTGTCCGTGTCTCACACCCCTATGTCGCTGACACCGATCCGGAGATTTAGTTAGGCGTGGTATCCGGATATGGGCAACTTGCCACTAGACCCGGCACCCCATAGTTCTGTAGAAGCACGCGCGGTGCATGCTTACGCTCATTACAAATGCCGATCGAGAGCTCCTCGATCTTGAGCTAGTGCACCTTTCGTGACGATGAGAGACAGCCGAGGCCGGACTTGTTCCCGTATAGCGCGTATAGTGTGTTGTGGTATTTCCTGACTAAGACCCCGAGTTGGCATCCGAGGTCCAAGTGTGAACTTAGCTATGTGCTCCGCTCGTGTTTGTACTCATAGCTTGCATACATCCTTCTAGATGATCATGTATATCGTATTGTACCCTGCGCTGGGGATTCTTACTGGGTAATTCGTTACTCACCCTTATTCTCGTGGTTTTCCACGGTAATCAAGGCGAGAGACAGGATGGTCAAGGAGGAGCCGTGATCATGGAATCCTCTTGTCATCTCTCACTCATTTTATTTTATCATGACTCTTGACTTTTGTTATTTCCCACGAATGCATGTAGACGGGCACAGAGCCCCGTGATGTTTTCTTACGCTTTATGGATTCCAAAGATATTTGTACTTGTGGATTGTTTAAATGGTTTAAATAAATCTCCGATCGTAGTATGCTTTTAGAAATGTATGTTTTGGTTGTTGAATGTTTCTGCTTTTTACTTGGAATCAAATGTATTTTTCATAATGTCTTTTATTTTCAATACATGCATTGGGGTAAAGGCCATTTAGAGCCCCTTTTGGGTCGGCCTCTTCTGATTTGGTATCGAGCTCGTAGTCATAGATTCTGTAGACTCGACCTTTTGTTGTAGGTCGTTTTTCCATGATCATCAAGACTGAAGCTACCATTAGGTACGCCTAAGTTTACTATTTGTTGTTGAAAAAGGGTTAAGAATTTACAATACCTATCATCTAGTGTATGCCTTGTTTGGTGTTGTGGAGTGGTGACAGTGTGTTTTGATTCGTTGTTGGTTTGGATGTAGATCGCCAAAGATGCTACCATCCGCATCGAGAGAGAGGTTCGAGAGCGGTCGAGGTATCGTGGATCGGATCGATCATCGCAGGACATCGTCCCAAGCCGAGATCGATGGCATTCCACCAAAGAGCCTCTGTTACGCCTAGAGCGGGCGTTGAGGCGATCGAAGCGCCGTGAGATCGCTCCTGGAGCGAGAGTTTGCCGAGTCTATGAGGGCTTTTATGGTCGCATGTTGAGTGACCAGAGGGCGTAGACCTGTGCCTTGTTGGCGTGCGCAATGGGAAGAGTCCCGAGCCCAGATCGAGCAAATGACTCGATTGGTTCAAAGAGAGCTCGCAGAGCACCTCCAGCTCCTCAGAGCAAGTAGCCCTGCAGGCGGATATGGTAGAGGGTGCCGAGGAATTGGGTAGGTGGTCAAGGATTTTGTGAAGTGGAAGCTCGAGAAGTTTGATGCCACCGGTGATGCGTTAGCGGCAGCCAGTGGATTGCCCATTTGGAGTACACCTTCCCGATCATGGTGTGCCCCGATATTCAGAGAGGCCGAGGTGTGCGGCTCATGTCTGCCGGGAGGCACAAATGAGATGGTGGTGGGAGTCCACCTTGAGCGAGAGACCACCGGGTCTCCACCCGCTACTTGGGAGTTCTTCAAGGCCGAGTTCAAGGTAAAGTTCATCGCTGATGAGGCTCAAGAGAAGATGGTGGAGCTCTTCCGTAACCTCAAGCGGGGTTCGATTCCATTGAGGAATATGAGCGCAAGTTCTCGTGAGTATGGATTTTTGCTCCTCAATTGATTGCCACCCCGAGTCAAGATCTGAAGTTCATATCCGGATTGAGGCGGTGTGTTTCCCGTGATGTCGGGCTCGTGCCCCGACACTTATGCTAGAGCAAAGGCAAATAGCCACCATTTATAATGGGAAGTATCCTGTTGAGCGGATTGTCGCCGCCTGCTCAAAGATCCCGCTCCACCGCAGCAAAGCGTAAGAGAAAGTTTGAGTTTAGGGGTGGCGGCCAGCGTCGCCAAGGGCAGTTCCAAAACCGGGATCAGCATAGGGCCCCGATCCGTTTTCAGCCTCGCCAGCAGGGCGGTCCCAGGCAGGTTCCCGCTTGTGCTTCTTGGGAGGACCCACACCGAGCTTGCGATGCGGGGCCCAGAGTGTGTTTTCGTTGTGGTAAAGAGGGACATATGATCCGTTTCTGTCCTCAGCCAGCGTAGCAGCAGGGTCGGGTGTTTGCTACGACCCGTCAGGAGGCCGAGCGTACGGATGCCGCCGCGGGCGTGCGCTTCTTGTTTTATATCACTGCGCATTTGTCTTGTTTGATTCTGTTCCTACGCATTCATTTGTATCTCGTGTTGTTTGGTCGAGCATGCTAAGTTGAGACTAGAGCCTCTAGGTTTTGAGTTATCTCAAGGCAACTCCTTCGGGAGTTAGTATGTTGGCTAGAGATAAGATTAGGGATGGCCGGATCGAGATATCCGGAGAGTTGCTTGTGGCTACGCTCATAGTTCTGCCTATGAGCGGTTTTGTAAAGACCCGACCCAAAAGGGGTTCTAAATGGCCTTTACCCCAATGCATGTATTGAAAATAGAAGACATTATGAAAAACACATTTCGGATTCCAAGTAAAAATGAAACATTCAACAACCAAAACATACATTTCTAAAAGCATACTCGATCGTAGATTATTTAAACCATTAAAACATTCCACAAGTACAAATATGCTGGAATCCATAAAACGTAAGAAAACATCCTGGGGCTCTGTGCCCGTCTACATGCATTCAGGGGAAATAACAAAAGTCAAGAGTCATGATAAAATAAAATAGTCGAGAGATGACAACAGGATTCCATGATCACAGCCTCCTCCTCCTTCACCATCCTGTCTCCCGCCTTGATTACCTCGTGGAAAACCACGTATCAAGGGTGAGTAACGAATTACCCAGAAGAATCCCCAACCGGGTACAATACGATATACATGATCATCTAGAAGAATGTATGCAAGCTATGAGTACAAACATAGAGCGGAGCACATAGCTAAGTCCACACTTGGACCTCGGATGCCAACTCGTGGTCTTAGTCCGAAAATACCACAACACACTAAACGCGCTATACGGAACAAGTCCCGCCTCACTGACTCATCGCCGATACGAAAGGTGCCCTAGCTCAAGATCCCGAGGAGTTCTCCGTGGCCGGGCGCTGTAATGAGCGTAAGGATGCACCGCGTGCTTCTACGCACTATGGGGAGTGCCGGTCTAGTGGCAAGTCGCCCATATCCGGATACCACGCCTAACTAAATCTCTCGGATCGTGTCACCGACATAGGGGTGTGAGACTCGACACGTGAACTATGTCACCACACCACCGCACTGAGGCTAAGGAACGGGTCATGGTAGGCTTACACCGTGAAGCCGCCCTTACCTTAACAGTGGCAATCAAGGGCTACCGCCAACACGCCGAGGACGTGCGGCCGCCGGGACTAGGCATTGCCAAGTCATCATCCCGACCGCTGGGGCATCGCTTAGACTACCACCCTCACCCAAGATTGCGGGGCCTACCGGCTGGGATAGCTAATCCCTCACGGGTCCAAGGACGGAGAATCGCCTCGAACGCCCTTGCCATAGATGCAAGATACTTTATGCATCGGGCCCTGATGATGCTATCTACCCAATTCTAAACCTTAACAATAATAACAATTCAATCAATGCACCAAATACGTGCTCAACAGATACAAGGAACCTAGCATGATACTACGAAGCAAGAACAGTGCATCGAACATGCTAGAATAGAACAACCTAGCATGGGCTAACATGAGAAACAATACAAGAGTTCATGCCACCAGAATTGAATGCGAGCACCTAGGGCTAAACATGCTAGTAATCATACACAGGCATACAAAACAACAATCACAAATATACCGCAGTGGTCCACACAACCCCTGTAAGAAATCCTTACCTTGGCCTCGGAAGACTTCTACACACAAATCCTAAGTCATGAACAATCCCGAGCTAGCGAGCGGAACCTAGCAAACCAACAATAATCAGCATCTAAAATGTCTAAACAACAATAGAACAGCAAGCTCGGCTCGGAACTCACGCCACGACGACACGAGCTTGGGGTCACTGCAAGCCGGCACGGCAGTGGCCGGGCGCTGGCCGCGCTACCGCACGGCACGGCAGGACGCGACGGCAGGACGCGCGGCTACCGCGCGCCACGGCACGGCAGGACGCTGCGCCGGCCGCGCTACCGCACGACACGCGCACGGATGCACGGCAGTGGACGCGCGCGCGCGGAGAGCGTCGGGCGGCGCGCGCGCGCGCCGGCGTGCGATGCGACACGGCGAGCCGCCGGCAGGACGCGCACGCGCGAAACGCCTTGGCGTGCGGGCGAGCGGTTCGGAAAGCGACACGGCGAGGGCGTGCGATGGGCGACGCGGACGCAGCTGGACGCGCGGGCGCTGGCGAGGGCCTCCTGGCGTGCGAGCGATCGGGCGAGGACGAACGACGATCTGGGCTGCTGCTGGCGCGATCTGGCGTGCGGCAGGGCTGCTTCGACAGATCTGGGCGTGCGACTGGCTACCAACGACAAGGCTAGCTGGCTGCTGGACGGCGGGCAGGCCGCTAGGCGATCCGGCGTCTTGGCGTGGCTGCCAGACAGATCGGGCGTGCGTGGCCGCCGGCGATGATGGTCGCTCCTCTCACCCGGGTCGCAACCAACACAAACACACACACACTCTACATCTTACCTTCGGCCAAAGATCAAAAACCAAATGAGGAGATGAAGAGGATGAAGACTTACCCTAATGATGATGATCGAACCCAAGGAGATGCAAGGGAAGAAGAATTCGGCAAGGCAATGGAGAGGGAGAGCTTGTGCGGCCAAGAGGAGTTTTGGAGAAGAAGATGGAATAAACCTAATTCTATTTCATTTAACCAAATGCACCAAAACTCCAAAATCCAAGGTTAACTAAGATGTGATGCAGAAAGAGTAACAAGAGCACCTAATGGCTCAATTGGCACACATCTCTACAAGCTTCCCAGAGACCCTGTTTCAAACCCCTACTGCAAAGACAAATCCCTTTATTTTTACTTTTGCATCAAACCTTGCTCAAACCAAACCACAAACCTCTCAAAAACCTACAAAAACCATCCAATAATTTTAGTAATCGAAAAGACACAAACGACCACGACGGCCCACCAAATTACCAAATTACCCCTAGGGCATACCCGAAGACCGGAAGAAAAACACCTGGTCGTTACAATATTCCCTCCTTTTTATGACTTTCGTCCTCGAAAGTCCTTAAGACAAAAACACTTTCAGGTAATGCAATCTCATCTCGCCTCTTCCGCTCCCAAGTGGCTTCCTCGTAACCCCGATTCTTCCATCGAACCTTTACTAAACGAATCTCGCGATTACGCAACGCCTTGGTCTCAAAGGCAAGGATCCTCACCGGCTTCTCCTCGAAGTTCAAGTCCTCATTCACCGCAAAGGCTCAAAGTCCACAATGTGCGACGGATCCGGCACATACCGCCTCAACATCGATACATGAAAAACACTATGCACCGCTGATAGTGACGGAGTGTAACGGCCTGTGTTTTCGTCCCGCTTTCCGTATGCCCTAGGGGTATTTTAGTAATTTGGTCGGGCCGTCAGGCGTTATGTCTTTTTCGAGCTTGCTAAAATTATTGGATGGATTTATGAAGGTTTTGAGGCTTTGTGGTTTGGTTTGAGCATGGGTAGATGCAAAAGTAAAAATAAAGGAATTTGTGTTGCAGTTTGGGATTCGAACCCGCCTCCTAAAAAGCTGTGAGGATGCGTGCGCTTGAGCTATGGAGAGCTCTTGTTACTCTTTCCGCGTCATATCTTAGATACCCTTGGATCTTTGGAGTTTTGTGATTTTGGTTAAATGAAAAGAAATTAGGTTTATTCCATCTTCTTCTCCAAATCACCTCTTGGCGCGCACAAGCTTTCCTCCCAAGCTCCAAGCCGATTTTCATCCCCTTTGCGGCCCCGTGGTTCGATCGTCTTTCCGGTAAGTTTCTTCGCCTCTTCGTCTTCTCCGATTTGAGTTCTTGCTGGCCGAATGTAAATAGAAGAGTGTGGTTGTGTGTGTATGTTTGTTTGCACCGCCGAGAGGAGCCCCACCAGAAAATTTCCCGCCGCAAATTTCACCCGCCGCACCGCGCACCAAAGAAGAAGCCCCAGATCGCCTCGAGTCGCCCAATGATCGCCCCGCGGTGCCATCGAGCAGCTGTCGCTCAAGCCGAGGCACGCTCAGACACCCTTGCAGCCAATTTCCAAGACGCTCAGAGAGCAGCCGCCGCGCGGCCAATGACGCCCGACACCTCGCCGCAGCCTCGAGATCTCGCCCAGCAGATCGCCCTCGAAAGCCTGCGCAGCAGAAAGACCGCGCGTCAGACGCTGTCAGCTACCGCGCCGTCGCCCAATAGCGCCGTTGTCGCAGCCAGCGCCGTTGTCGCAGCTACGCTTGTTGCCGCGCCGCGCCAGGCAGCGCTTCGCGCGTCCCGTCGCTTCCAGCTTGTTCGCGCCGCGTCGCTGCGCCCGGCCCGGCCGTCGCATACACAGGCGCCAGCCAGCTACTGCGCGCTATCTGCGCTGCCGCCAGCGCCCGACCACTACCGCCCATCAGCGCCCATCGCTCAAAGAAGCCAGCCTCGCCATGCTCGCCATCTTCTGCCGTCAGTCGGCCGCGCGCGTGAGTTACTCCCGAGCCAAGCCTTGTTTATTTTATTATGTTTAGGCCTATGGATTGTGATTATTATTGTGTTTGTTAGGTTCTCGTTAGCTAGCTCGGGATCGATCGCAGCTTAGGATTTTTGTGTGTAGTTGCCTCCCGGCCAGGTAAGGATTTCTTACCGGAGTTGTGTGGACCTCATGATGTTCTATGTGATTGTTGTTTGTATGTTTGTTTGTGATCATCAGCATGTATAGTTTAGGTGCTCATTTCAATTCCTCGACTAGCATGACTTCGTATGTTGTTCTCTCATGTTAGCCCATGCTAGGTTGTTCCGCTCTAGCATGCTCATATCTGTTCTTGCTTCGTAGTACCATGCTAGGTTCGTTGTATCTCGTTGAGCACGTTTTGGATTGTATTGGATTGTATGTTATTGATATGATAGGTTAAAGTGTAGGTAGGTAGCATCATCCGGCTCGATGCATAAAGTATCTTGCATCCATGGCGGTGGACGCCGAGACGCTTCTCCGCCCCCGACCCCGTTAGGGTTTAGCTAACCCGACCGGTAGGCCCCGCAATCTTGGGTGAGGGTGGCGATCGTTAAATGCCCCAACGGTCGGGATGATGACTTGGCATTGCCTCGCCCTCGACGACGCGGCACGCCCTCGGCGTGTTCGGCCGTAGAGCCTTGATTGCCACTGTTAGGGCAAGGACCGCTTCGGTGTAAGCCTACCACGACCGCCTTCCTTAGCCTCAAAGTGCGGTGGTTCAGCCGACATAGTTCACGTGTCCAGTCTCACACCCCTATGTCGCTGACACCGATCCGTAGATTTAGTTAGGCGTGGTGATCGGACATGGGCAACTTTTGCCACTAGACCCGCACACTTCATAGTTCGCAGAGCAGCGCGGTGCATGCATGCTACGCCATTACAACACGCCGGAGAGAGCTCCTCGATCTTGAGCTAGTGCACCTTTCGTGGACGATGCAGATAGGCCGAGGCCGAGACTTGGTTCTCGTATAGGGCGTATTGTGTGGTGTGGATTATTCCGGACTAAGACCCCGAGTTGGCATCCGAGGTCCAAGTGTGGACTTAAGCTATGTGCTCTATTATGTGTTTATGTTCATAGCTTGCATACACTCATCTAGATGACCATGTGCATCGTATTGTACCCCCGGTTGGGGATTCTTACCGAGTAATTCGTTACTCACCCTTACTTATCTTTCAGTAACCATGGCGCGAGGCGATGATGGTCAAGGAGGAGCTATGATCATGGGAACGTGGTCGTCGTCTCCGACTTTTTATTTCTATGACTCTTGTCTTTCATTTTCCCCTGAATGCATGTAGCAGCACGAGCCCCAGGATGTTTTCTCAATGATTTTGTGGATTCCCGCTTTATTGAATTTGAGGATGTTTCAAATGTTTTAATAAATCTCTGATCGTGAGTGTACGTTTTGGAAATGTATTTGCCTTGAAACAGTGCTTGGAGACAGGGACAGTTTCAAAGAAACTATATTGATTTCTCGATTGAACCTTGATTGTTTTGTTTTAATTGGGAATCTGAAAACTTATTTGCATATTATCCTTTCCTTTGAATGCATGCATTGGGGTAAAGGCCTATTTAGAGCCCCTTTTGGGTCTGGTCTTTGACAGCTTGGTATCGAGCTCGAGTCATAGACTTTGTAGACCGACCTTTGTTGTAGGTCGTCTTTCCCATGATCACCTGCACTCCGGCTACAATCAGTGCACGCCTAAGTTTTCTGCTTTTAGAAAAGGGTTAAGAATTTACAATACCTTTCATCTAGTGTATGCCTTGTGTAGTGTTGTGGAGCGAGAGACGAGCGGTGTTCTCGACTCGTTGTTGGTTTGGGCTTAGTGAGCCATCATGCCAACTTTCTCCAGCAGGCGAGCAGCTTTGTTTGGCAAACTGTTGAGGTATCCGTGATAGATTCGATGCCCCGGAACATCGCTCCGCAGGGAGGCGAGCTTAGACTCGCTGGCCATTTGTGGCCTAGTTGTCGCTTTTCCCAGTGAGAGGGTGGTGGTGCTTCGTGCGGATTGCCGTATGTTGATCGCACCTTGAGGAGCAGAGGCGCTTGGCATGTCCGACCGAGGAGTTGGACAGATCATGTTGATGTTGAGGCCGCGCCAGTGGTTGTTAGGCCCGCATGCCGATTTGGCCCCTGCAGCTTGAGTTGCCTAGAGGAGGGGTAGAGGCTAGCGGCGCCTCAGTGAGACTCCTTGAGCAGAGTGTGCTCCAACCATGAGAGATTTGATGGCGTGTCTTTAGCTATCGAGAGCGGAGACCCAGCGCAGCTTGTAGCGCGTAGTGAGGAGTTCGGGCACAGCTTAGCCCAAATGACAGAGTTTGTTTCAAAGATTTTTCCCCAAAGAGCTCTTGTAGCCCCTGAGGTTCTCGGGAGGGCATGATCAAAGAGTTTATTCAGATGAGTTTGTTGGCGTTGTTGGAGACGCCTGTGTTGGCAAATGGATGCCTCAGAGAGCTCGATGTTTTAGTAAGTCCTACTGCTAGTAGTAAGGTAGATGGCCAGTTTGAGTTTAGCATCCGTGTGTGGGATGCCCCATTGCTCAAAGGCCGAGGTGTGCCGCTCTGTCTGGCCGCTTTGGTTCATCGATGGTGGTGGAAATCCCTTGTGAGAGGTGGTCTAGCGAGTCTCCACCACGCCCGATTGTTTGGCAAGTTGCCGTGTTAGTGGCTTGAGGCGGATGAAGGGTCATCTTTGCCCCCTTGCGAGCCTCGTTGTTGTTTAACATGCCCCGCGCCTCGTATGTGGATTTGGTAGTAGTAGCACTTGAGGTGCATTGGTTGGTGTGCCACTTTGGCACTAAGTCCGGTTCAGCTTGAGTTTGGCTTGGCATAGCAGATGGTTCTATGCCGTCCGAGTTCAAAGACACTTCTTTAGCCATTGAATCCATTTATGGAAAATGCACTTGTTTAGGTCGTGCAAGAGGGCTAGTTCAAAGTGGTAGTTGTAGGACCGTATGAAAGGATGTTCGAGAGGAGCTGAGCCTCTTCCCGGTGTTACTGGGGTCGAGTAAGTCAACAGGTTGGCGGCCGGTAAGTGTTAGTGCGTGTGAGTCTCACGCTAGTGCTAAGGCTAAGAGATCTTTGTGGTTGGTAGTGCGGTCCACTACCTTCGGTGCCTAAACTCGAGTTGAGTGAGCATTGTAGATGCGAGTTCGGTCCCAAAGCAGGGGAACCATGAGTTGGATGCCCGTGAGATGAGTTGGATGCTCTCGAGATGAGTTGGATGCTTATGAGATGAGTTGGATGCCTATGAGATGAGTAGGACGCCTTATGTGTAAGCGCACTTGGTAGAGTCTTGGTATAAAGTAAGTTCGGTTTGGCGTCGTTATGTTTTAGCAGAGCAAGGTTGCCACCGCTTTGAGTATCGTGTGAAGATGGAACTTTTGGTGTTCCTTGGATTGTTTGTATCGCGCCAGAGTTATCGTTGCTTTGTGGAAAAGCTCTTGTTAGTCTTGGATCTCTAAAGGAAGGTTGGGAGTTGTGCACACAAGTGTGTTTTGTGTGGTTCGCTCCGTGGCGAGAGTTTCGCATCCATGTAGGGTTTGCTTTGGAGATCTCGTGCTCAAGGCCTTGAGAAGTTGGACTCCGTGGGTTGTTGTAAGGCTTGGGTTGAGGTGGTAAGGATACAAAGGCTCGTGGTATCAAGTTGTTGCTTAGGCAAGATTTGTTAAGTTGGGCCTAAGCTTGGTTGGCGGATCTTCTTGTTGATCGTTGGTTGGAGTTCAGTTGGAAACTGAACAAGAGCGGTGGTAGCTAAGCCGCGTGGTTTCTGATCGGCATGGCTAAGAGAGTTGTTCGGATCCTTCCTTGGGTAGAAGTTATGTTGTGGCCGATGCTTTGAGTAGGAGGATGACGATTCTCGTAGCGCTTCGGGTCCTCTAGGTTCCCAAGGAGTTGGAGTTGGCCAAAGATGGTTGGGATGCCGAAATTGGAGTTGTTTGTTCAGTAGTTGGTTGTTAGACCGTTAGACGACAGCAGGTGTGTCGAGGGTTGTCGAAGAGCCCTAGGTTGTGGAGAGCCTCTCCGAGCTCACCAGCCCACTAGTGAGTTTCAGCTTGGCTAGCCGGAGGCGTGTAGTTTGTAGCCTCGGTGGAGTTGCTAGCGCCTTGGTAGACTAGCAAGCTAGTGTTTATTTGGAGTAAAGTCCGGAGTGGTTTCGGTGTGGTGGCAAGTTGATGCTTGGTGTTGACCAAGTGTGGATTGAAGTTGCTAGAGTTTAGTTTTGCTCGTGGGGGCGAGTGGTTTGTGCCATGTTGGTTGTTTTTCCCGCTTCCGTGATGTTGAGTTGCCCCGCTTGGCATTTGGAGGTTCACCAGTTGGACCCTTGTTGTGCCCCGTGAGATTAGATGTTGTTGCTCGTGGAGCAAGACAAAGGAGCGTATGTGGAGTTCTCTCATCCGCTGGTTGTCCGCTTGTAGGAGCCGCTCCTTCTTCGGGAGTTGTCGTTACTCCTTGGTCTTGGAGTTAATGGTGGAAGCGCTAGCTTGAAGGAAAAGTTTGTTGGCCGCTTGGAAGTAGTCGTTTGTCCAGCTTAAGCGGATTCTTGGAGGGTGTTCTAGAGGCACAGTAAAGGTTGTCCCGCCTCTTATGAGTGTTTGGCCTAGTTGGTTAAGATTTTGTGTGTTGGCATGGAAGATGTTGCACCTTTGTAGTGGAAGATCTCCTTTGTATCGCTTGTGGGTTGAGGTTGCACCATTGTGGCCGGATTAGGTCCGACTTATCGAGGATCCTTGTCGGGCTAGTGTAGCTTGCACTCGCCACCATTGTTGCTGGTATTCTTGTTCTTGGTAGTTGGTGTTGACCGTAGTGGAGTTCCGTTATGAAGTTTCGTGGAAGGTGCATTAAGCCTAAGCTTGAGGGTTAAGCTCAGTATGTGTTATCGCTTGGACTTGTGAGATGTGTTTCATATTTGAGGCGAGCTTTGTTCCGTTGTTTGCATGGAGGTAAGTTTAGTGGATGGAGCCCTCTGGGCCTGGTTGTTTGCAAGTTGTCTTGCCCAAACTAGTGATTTGAGTCGAGCTAGAGATGAGTGGATTGGCATAGCTATGCAGCTTGTAGTTGTTTGAGCTTCCTAGTTCGTGAGCACTCAAGTTGTTGAATTGTAAGTTTCGTGTGGAGCCGCACTAGTTGAGGTTGTTGTGTGAGTTCGGATTTTTGGAGTATTGACTTCAAGAGCTAGAGCTCGCACCACTGTTGGTGTGCAGATGCCATTTCTATGGAGTAGAGGCATGTCGGGCCAGTTTGGAGATGTTGCCATTAGGTGTGGCAACAAAGGTTTGTTCTAGGCAAAGGCGCAAGTGAACCGTGATTCGAGAGAGTGTCTTAGAGGCTTATGAGCCGAGTGTGCGCTTCAGAGTGTTTTCACCCTTTTTGTCCGATGGTCTTTTGGGAGGAGTGAGCCGATCCTTCGGAGCTTGTTGCGAGTTGGTGTTTCCGTGATTAGGCAAATGGAGACCAAAGTGGTTTTAGGAGGTTGCCTTGGGTAGCGCCTCGCCGGTCGGGCCTTGTGGTTCCATTGAGGCATTGTATGGTAAGTGTTGCGTGTCTCTAGTGCCGTGGAGGAAAGGTTGGTGGCCACGCGTGTTGTTTTGGGTCCCGTGTTGCCGCAGCTTGACCGCAGGTGTTGTGCAGGAGGTTGAGCTCGTTTGTGGTTAGCTCAGAGCGTGCATGAAAGTTTCACCATGTTCGCGCCGAGTTTTAGAGTTTGAGGTTGGACAAAGGCGTGCTTTTAAGGTTGTGCCGCTGTGAGTTGTGTTGAGGTTTGGTAAGCGGGAGAAGTGGAGTCTCCTCGTTGTTGAACCATTTGAGATTCTCGAGAGGATTGGCAGAGTTGCATATCGGTTAGCTTTTTCTCGTCATTGTCACCGTGTGCGTGTTCTCATGTATCGGTGTGAGGCAGTATGTGTCGGACCCATTGCTCATTGTGGACTTTGAGCCTTTGCAACCGATTGAGGTTTGAACTTCAAGGGGAAGCCTGTGAGTATTCTCGTCTTTGAGACGTAGACGCTTGCATAATCGTGGGATCCGCTTTGTGAAAGTTCGCGGAGGAGTCGAGTTCTCGAGGAGGCCGCTTGTGAGCGGGAAGACGGGATGAGATGCAGATCCCGTGGTCTTTTTCAGTTTTAAGGACTTTCGAGGACGAAAGTCATAAAAAGGAGGGAATATTGTAACGCCTGTGCTTTTCGCCCCGCTTCCGTATGCCCTAGGGGTATTTTAGTAATTTGGTCGGGCCGTCAGGGCCGTTTATGTCTTTTTCCAGTTGCTAAAATTATTGGATGGATTTATGAAGGTTTTTGAGGCTTTGTGGTTTGGTTTGAGCATGGGTAGATGCAAAAGTAAAAATAAAGGAATTTGTGTTGCACTGGATTCAACCCGCCTCCTAAAAGCCTCGTGAGGATGCGTGCTACTTGAGCTATGGAGAGCTCTTGTTACTCTTTCCGCGTCATATCTTAGATACCCTTGGATCTTTGGAGTTTTGTGATTTTGGTTAAATGAAAAGAAATTAGGTTTATTCCATCTTCTTCTCCAAATCACCTCTTGGCCGCACAAGCTTTCCCTCCCAAGCTCCAAGCCGATTTTCATCCCCTTTGCACTCGTGGTTCGATCGTCTTTCCGGTAAGTTTCTTCGCCTCTTCGCCTTCTCCGATTTGAGTTCTTGCCGGCGAATGTAAATAGAAGAGTGTGGTTGTGTGTGTATGTTTGTTTGCACCGCCGAGAGGAGCCCCACCAAGAAATTTCCACCGTCGCAAATTCACCGGCCAGATCGCACCAAAGAAGAAGCCCAGACGCCGAGTCGCCCACTCCATCGCCCCTCGCAGCGTGCCATCGAGCAAATTGTCGCTCAAAGCCAGCCGAGCAGACGCCAGATAAAATTGCCGCACGCCTTTCAAAGACGCCAGATACTGCCGCAAATTCCAAAGAGACGCCAGATACCCTCGCACTTTTCAGATCTCGCCAGCCAGATGCGCCTGCCGAGCCTCCTCGCAGCAAGACCGCGCGTCTAGACGCTGCACCAAGGCCACGCTGCCGCAGCTACGCCCGTTGTCGCAGCCACGCTTCGTTGCCGCAGCTGCGCGCCCGTTGCCGCAGCTGCGCTGCGCGCGCGGTCCGCCTCGCTTCCAACTTGTTCGCGCCAGGCGCGCGCCTGCGCCGGCCGGGCATGCATGCATACGCGCGCCAGCTGCGCCCATCTCGCGCTCTGCGCCCAGCGCCGACCCCGCTGCCGCCATCGGCGCCCATCGCGCCAAAGCAGCCAGCTCGCCATGCCGTGCCTCGCTCGTCAGCGTGTCGGCCGCGCTACGTGAGTTACTCTTTGCCAAGCCTTGTTTATTTTATTATGTTTAGGCCTATGGATTGTGATTATTATTGTGTTTGTTAGGTTCTCGTTAGCTAGCTCGGGATCGATCGCAGCTTAGGATTTTTGTGTGTAGTTGCCTCCCTACCGTGTAAGGATTTCTTACCGAGTTGTGTGGACCTCGCGATGTTCTATGTGATTGTTGTTTGTATGTTTGTTTGTGATTATCAAGCATGTATAGTTTAGGTGCTCGCTCAATTCCTCGACTAGCATGACTTCGTATGTTGTTCTCTCATGTTAGCCCATGCTAGGTTGTTCCGCTTCTAGCATGCTCATATCTGCTCTTTCTTCGTAGTACCATGCTAGGTTCGTTGTATCTGCTGAGCACGTTTTGGATTGTATTGGATTGTATGTTATTGATATGATAGGTTAAAGTGTAGGTAGGTAGCATCATCCGGCCCGATGCATAAAGTATCTTGCATCCATGGCGTGGACGCCGAGAGCTTCTCCGCCCCTCGACCCCGTTAGGGTTTAGCTAACCCGACCGTAGGCCCTCGCAATCTTGGGTGAGGGTGGCGGATCATTAATGCCCCAACGGCCGGGATGATGACTTGGCATTGCCTCGCCCTCGACAAATGGCACGCGCCCTCGCCGTGTTCGGCCGTAGCCCTTGATTGCCACTGTTAGGGCAAGGACCGCTTCTCGTGTAAGCCTACCACGACCGGTTCCTTAGCCTCAAAGTGGTGGTTCAGCCGACATAGTTCACGTGTCCGTGTCTCACACCCCTATGTCGCTGACACCGATCCGTAGATTTAGTTAGGCGTGGTGATCGACATGGGCAACTTGCCACTAGACCCGGCACCCTTCATAGTTCGCAGTAGCACGCGGTGCATGCTTACGCCATTACAAATACGACCGAGAGCTCCTCGGATCTTGAGCTAGTGCACCTTTCGTGACGATGAGAGATAGGCCGAGGCCGAGACTTGGTTCTCGATATAGGCGTATTGTGTGGTGTGGATTATTCCGACTAAGACCCCGAAGTTGGCATCCGAGGTCCAAGTGTGGACTTAAGCTATGTGCTCTATTATGTGTTTATGTTCATAGCTTGCATACACTCATCTAGATGACCATGTGCATCGTATTGTACCCCGGCTGGATTCTTACTCGAGTAATTCGTTACTCACCCTTACTTATCTTTCAGTAACCATGGCGCGAGGCGTGATGGTCAAGGAGGAGCTATGATCATGGGAACGTGTCGCTGCCTCTCCGACTTTTTATTTCTATGACTCTTGTCTTTCATTTTCCCCGAATGCATGTAGCCGACGCACGAGCCCTAGGATGTTTTCTCTCAATGATTTTGTGGATTCCCGCTTTATTGAATTTGAGGATGTTTCAAATGTTTTAATAAATCTCCGATCGAGTGTACGCTTTGGAAATGTATTTGCCTTGAAACAGTGCTTGGAGACAGGGACAGTTTCAAAGAAACTATATTGATTTCTCGATTGAACCTTGATTGTTTTGTTTTAATTGGGAATCAAAACTTATTTGCATATTATCCTTTCCTTTGAATGCATGCATTGGGGTAAAGGCCTATTTAGAGCCCCTTTTGGGTCTGGGTCTTTACACGGAGGTAGGGCTAACTGCAAGCAACTCGCCAATCCTCTCTAGGATCTCAAATGGACCAACAAAACGGGGACTCAACTTCCCACGCTTACCAAACCTCGTAACACCTCGCATCGGAGCAACCTTAAGGAACACATGCCGACCAACCTCAAACTCCAAATCTCGACGCCGAACATCTACAGAAACTCTTCTCCGCTCGCTCCGAGCCACAACATACGAGCTCTAATCTTCTCAGACCGCACCATTGGTCAATCGCAGAATCTCGGGACCCAAAACTCGCTCTATCACCAACCTCTTCCCGCAACACGGGGACCGATAACGCTTACCATACAATGCCTCGAATGGAGCCATCGACCGCCGATCGTAATCGCTGTTATAGGCAAACTCCATCAAGTATGAGATATCGGGTCCTAATCGCTCGGAAATCCAACACACAAGCCCTCAACATATCCTCGAGAATCGATTCACTCTCTCACCACCATCCGTCTGAGGGTGAAAAGTCAGGCTGAAATCGCACTCTGTGCCCAAACCCTTCTCGGAGCGCTCTCGTAAACGGGAAGTGAACCATGAGTCACGATCGGACACAATCCTCACCGGCACACCATGATAACGGATGATCTCGCTCCAAAAAACCGCGCCCACTGCTCCACTCAGTATAAGTGTCTCTACCGGAATGAAGTGTGCGCTCTTGGTCAAACGGTCGACTATCACCCAAATCTGAGAGAACTTCCTGAGTCCTCGGCAACCCGCAGATAAAGTCCATGGAGATCTCTTCCCATTTCCACTGGGTACACTCGGGGTCGCAATAAACCACCGGCTCACTGGTGCCTTCACTTGGCGACAAGTGAGACACCTACCGACAAACTCGCCACATCTCTCTTCATTCCCATCCACCGTAAGGTCCGCTTAAGGTCTGATACATCTTGGTACTCCCGGTGCCAAGCAAAAGGGGAACTGGGGCCTCCGAGAGCAACTCGCTCGCAAACCCGCAATATCCGGAACACACAACCGCCTCTATAAGACAACCCACTCGTCCGTGAATATACAAAGTCAAAGTCACCGTCAAGACTAACTCACAACCAATCTCTTAAGTGCGGGGTCACCTAACTGGCCGTCTATAATCCGCGCTTAATCGACGGTTTGAGCAATACCAATCGAGCTACCACTCGCGGTAGAATCTCTCCCAACAACATCGCAACCTCGGCCCGCTCGAACTCTCTCTCTCGCAAACTGGCTGGGAACTCAACAACGCCGCAGAGTGCGACGCCTTTTCTACTCAAAGCATCGGCCACTACATTGGCTTTACCCGGATCGTACAAAATCTCGCAGTCATAATCCTTTACCAACTCTAACCATCTCCTCGCGCTCATATTCAACTCCTTCGAGTAAACAGATACTTAAGGCTCGTGTGATCGGTAAACATCTCAATCCGCTCACCATACGTAATGCCTCCAAATCTTCAAAGGCAAACACCATCACGCTAACTCCATATCATGAGTCGGGTAGTTCTCGCTCATACGGCTTCAAATGACGGGAGGCATAGGCAATGACTTTCCCGTGGCCGCATCAACACACAACCTAACCCAAACTTGGAAGCATCATCAGAGACCACGAAACCACCTGCCCTCCGGATCGCCAACATCATGTCTGAAGTCAAACTACGCTTGAGCACTCGCAAAGCTCTCATCACACCTCATGCCATCCCAAACAAACTCGACACCCTTCCTCGCCGACGAGTGAGGGGCGAGGCTAAAGCAGAAAAGTCTCTGACGAACCGACGGTAGTAACCTCGCCAAACCTGTAAAGTCGCGAATCTCGCAGAACTAAAGTCCGCTGGCCCATGAACTCACGGCCTCAATCTTCGCGGGGTCCACGGCTATACCATCTCTCGAAACCACATGGCCTAGGAAGGCCACCGCCTCCAACCAAAAATCACATTTGGAAAACTTCGCATAAAGCCGGGTTCTCCTCAAAGCCGCCAATACTCGCCTCGTCAGATGCTCGCATGGTCTTCTTTAGACCTCGAATAAATCGGGAATATCGCCAATGAACACGATGACGAAGCCGTCCAAAAATGATTTGAACACCCTATCCATCATGTCCATGAACGCACCGGGCATTGGTCAATCCAAACGACATAACCACAAACTCATAGTGACCATATCCGACTCGAAGTCGCCTTAGGATGTCGGCATCCCCGATCCGCAAATCGATGGTAACCGGATCTCGATCTATCTTGGAGAACACAGTAGCTCCTCGGTCGATCGAACAAATCATCGATACACGGGCAACGGATACTTATTCTTCATCATCACCTTATTAAGCTCGCGGTAATCAATACATAAGCGCATAGAACCATCCTTCTTTTTCACAAACAGAATCGTGCTCCCCACGGGGACACACTCGGACGGATGAACCCTCGGCCTAACATCTCCCGCAAATCGAATCTTCGCCTCCTTTAACTCACTGGCGCCATGCGATACGGAGCCTTCGAGATAGGGAGGGTCCTGGCTCGAGCTCAATAATGAAGTCAACCTCTCTTTGGGGGCAACCCCAGAACTTCTCGTGAAACACATCCGCGAACTCCTGCACGACCGGCACCTGATCGATGCATAGGCGAGGCGCTCTTCCCGCATAACTTGGCTAGATAGCCCCAAGCTCCATGAGCTAGCAAACGATGAGCTTTCACACCGACACCATCGGGCGGCAAACTCCACCTGGACTCCACGAAACTTAAAGTCGGCCGCCGACTGGCGGCTCAACACTACTTCTTTCCGGTGGCGGTCAATCAACGCGTGGTTAGCAAACTAACCACTCCATACCAAGAATCACATCAAAACCGCCCATAGGCGTAACTATGAGCGTAGCCACAAGCAACTCTCCTGGATATCTCGATCCGGCCATCCCTAATCTTATCTCTAGCCAACATACTAACTCCCGAAGGAGTTGCAACAGATAACTCAAAACCTAGAGGCTCTAGTCTCAACTTAGCATGCTCAAAGAAACAACACGTATACAAATGAATGCGTAGAACCAGAATCAAACAAGGCAAATGCGCAGTGATCTAAAACAAGAAGCGCACCTCGCCACGCGGCATCCGTGACGCTCGGCCTCTGACGGTCGTAGCAAACACTGACCTGCCGCTGCTACCCGTTTGAGGACGTAAACGGATCATATGTCCTCTTTTTACATAACGAAAACACACTCGGGCCCCGCTCGCAAGCTCCGCAGTGGGTCCTCCCGCAAGAAGCACAAGGTGAACTCGCTCGGGACCGCCTCGCGCGCGAGGCTGAAAACGGATCGGGGCCCTATGCCGATCCCGGTTTTGAATCGCCTTGGCGACGCCGCCGCCACCCCTAAACTCAAACTTCTCTTACCTTTGCCGCACTGGACAGACGCCAACAGAGCGCGCGATAATCCGCTCAACAGATACTTCCCATTATAAATGGTGGCTAATCGCACCGCTTAGCATAAGTGTCGTGGGCCCGAGCCCGACATCTCGAAACACCGCCTCAATCCGGATATGAACTTCCGAATCTTCACTCTGGGGTGGCAATCAACCGAGGAGCAAAATATCCATACTCGAGAACTTGCGCCATATTCTCAATGGAATCGAACCTCGCTTCAGTTCTGGAAGAGCTCCACCATCTTCTCTTGAGCCTCATCACCGATGAACTTTACCTTGAACTCACCTTGAAGAACTCCTGTAGCGGGTGGAGACCTGTGTGGTCTCTCGCTCAAAGTGGACTCCCACCACCATCTCGCCAGGCCTCCCAAAGACATGAGCCGCACACCTCGGCCTCTGAATATCGGGGCACACCATGATCGTGAAGGTGTACTCCAAATGGGCAATCCACTGGCCGCCGCTAACGCATCACCGGTGGCATCAAACTTCTCAAAGCTTCCACTTCACAAAATCCTTCACCACCTACCCAATTCCTCGGCACCTCTGCCATATCCGCCTCACTACTTGCTCTCGAGGAGCCGGAGGTGCTACTGAGCTCACTGAACCAATCGAGTCACCGCTCGATCTGGGCTCGGACTCTTCCCGCCAAGCACGCCAACAAGGCTCGGTCTCTCGCCCTCTGGTCACTCAACATGCCGACCATAAAAGCCCTCATAGACTCGGCAAACTCGCTCCAGGAGCGCCTCATGGCGCTCGACGCCTCAACGCCCGCCTAGGCGTAACAGAGGAGCCGCCGTGGAATGCCATCGTGTCGCCTTGGGACGATGTCCCCGCAGTATCGATCCGATCCCGATACCTCGACCGCTCTCGAACCTCCTCTCCCGTGCAGACGGTGGATCGCATGTCGCGATCTACATCCAAACCAACAACGAATCAAAACCTCGCTCACACCATTCCACAACACCAAACAAGGCATACACTAGATGATAGGTATTGTAAATTCTTAACCCTTTTCCTTTCTAAAACAATAAATCTAGGCGTACACTGATGACCGCTTGAGTGCCGATGATCATGGAAAAACGACCTACAACAAAAAAGGTCGGGTCTACGTAATCTATGACTCGAGCTCGATACCAATCAGAAAGACCCGACCCAAAAGGGGTTCTAAATGGCCTTTACCCCAATGCATGTATTGAAAATAGAAGACATTATGAAAAACACATTTCGATTCCAAGTAAAAACAGAAACATTCAACAACCAAAACATACATTTCTAAAAGCATACTCGATCGTAGATTATTTAAACCATTAAAACATTCCACAAGTACAAATATGCTGGAATGCATAAAACGTGAAGAAAACATCCTGGGGCTCTGTGCCCGCCTACATGCATTCAGGGAAATAACAAAAGTCAAGAGTCATGATAAAATAAAATAGTCGAGATGATGACAGCAGATTCCATGATCACAGCTCCTCCTTCACCATCCTGCTCTCCCGCTGATTACCCGTGGAAAACCACAGAATAAAGGTGAGTAACGAATTACCCAAAGAAGAATCCCCAACCGGGTACAATACGATATACATGATCATCTAGAAGAATGTATGCAAGCTATGAGTACAAACATAGAGCGGAGCACATAGCTAAGTCCACACTTGGACCTCGGATGCCAACTCGTGGTCTTAGTCCTAAAAATACCACAACACACTAAACGCGCTATACAGAACAAGTCCCGGCCTCACCGACTACTCGCCGATACGAAAGGTGCACTAGCTCAAGATCCCGAGGAGCTCTCTGGTCGGGCCAGAATGAGCGTAAGGATGCATCGCGTGCTTCTGCTGCACTATGGGGAGTGCCGGGTCTAGTGGCAAGTCGCCCATATCCGGATACCACGCCTAACTAAATCTCCGGATCGGTGTCACCGACATAGGGGTGTGAGACCGACACGTGAACTATGTCACCAGTACCACCGCACCGAGGCTAAGGAACGGGTCATGGTAGGCTTACACCGAAGTCGCCCTTACCTTAACAGTGGCAATCAAGGGCTCTTGCGAACACGCCGAGGACGCGCCGGCCGCCGGACTAGGCATTGCCAAGTCATCATCCCGACCGCTGGGGCATCGCTTAGACTACCACCCTCACCCAAGATTGCGGTGGCCTACCGGTTGGGATAGCTAATCCTCACGGGGTCCAAGGACGAGAACTGTCTCGAACGCCCTTGCCATAGATGCAAGATACTTTATGCATCGGGCCCGATGATGCTATCTACCCGAATTCTAAACCTTAACAATAATAACAATTCAATCAATGCACCCAATACGTGCTCAACGAGATACAAGGAACCTAGCATGATACTACGAAGCAAGAACAGTATCGAACATGCTAGAATAGAACAACCTAGCATGGGCTAACATGAGAAACAATACAAGAGTTCATGCTAGTCGAGAATTGCAACAGAGCACCTAGGGCTAAACATGCTAGTAATCATACACAGCATACAAAACAACAATCACAAATATACCATGAAGTCCACACAACCCCTGTAAGAAATCCTTACCTTGGTCTAAGACTTCTACACACAAATCCTAAGTCATGGAACAATCCCGAGCTAGCGAAGCGGAACCTAGCAAACCAACAATAATCAGCATCTAAAATGTCTAAACAACAATAGAACAGCAAGCTCGGCTCGGGAACTCACGCGCACGACGACACGAGCTTGGGGTCAGCGCAAGCCGGGCACGCGCAGTGGCCGGGCGCCGGCCGCGCATACCGCACGGCACGCGGCAGGGACGCACGGCAGGACGCCGCTGCTGGCCGCCGCGCTACCGCACGCAGACGGCAGGGACGCTACCCGCACGACACGGCACGGATGCACGGCAGGACGCGCGCGCGCGCGGCGAGCGGCTCGGGCGGCGCGCGCGCTGGCGCGCGCGTGCGATCGCGGACACGGTGGCGGCTTCAGGCAGGACGCGCGACGCGCGAAACGTCTTGGCGTGGCGGCGCGGCGGTTCGGCAAGCGGACACGGCGAGGGCGTGCGATGGGCGGCGACGCGCGACGCGGCTGATGCGCGGGCGCCGGCGAGGGCCTCTCGGCGTGGCGAGCGACGGCGAGGACGAACGACGATCTGGCCCGCTACTGCCCGACCGGGCGTCGGCGCAGGTCGCCGGCGACATCTGGGCGTGCGCATCGGCCGCCGACGACAAGGCTAGCCGGCCGCCGGACGAAACGGCAAGGTCGCTAGGCGGATCTCGCGTCTGGCGGTCGCTTCGGCAGATCCGGCGTGCGAAATGGCCGGCGATGATGGTCGCTCCTCTACCGGTCGCAACCAACACAAACACACACACACTCTACATCTTACCTTCGGCCAAAGATCAAAACCAAATGAGGAGATGAAGAGGATGAAGACTTACCCGGAATGATGATGATCGAACCCAAGGAGATGCAAGGGAAGAAGAATTCGGCAAGGCAATGGAGAGGGAGAGCTTGTGCGGCCAAGAGGAGTTTTGGAAAAGAAGATGGAATAAACCTAATTCTATTTCATTTAACCAAATGCACCAAAACTCCAAACTCCAAGGTTAACTAAGATGTGATGCAGAAAGAGTAACAAGAGCACCAAATGGCTCAATTGGCACACATCTCTACAAGCTTCCCAGAGACCTGGTTCAAACCCCTACTACAAAGACAAATCCCTTTATTTTTACTTTTGCATCAAACCTTGCTCAAACCAAACCACAAACCCCTCCAAAACCTACAAAACCATCCAATAATTTTAGTAATCGAAAAGACACAAACGACTCTGACGGCCCGACCAAATTACCAAATTACCCTAGGGCATACCGAAGATCGGGAAGAAAAACTCGGGTCATTACAGTTTTGATGTGATTCTTGGTATGGAGTGGTTAGTCGCTAACCACGCGCTTGATTGACCGCCACCGAAAGAAGTAGTGTTCAGCCGCCGTGTCGGCCGAGCTTTAAGTTTCGTGGAGTCCAGGTGGAGTTTGCCCGCCGATGGTGTCACCGTGAAAGCTCGCTCGCTTGCTAGCTCATGGAGCTTGGGGCTATCTAGCCAAGTTGTTCGGGAAGAGCGCCCGCCCTGTCTGCATCGATCAAAGCCGGGTCGTGGCAGGAGTTCGCGGATGTGTTTCCCGAGGAGTTACCGGGGTTGCCCCAAAGAGAGGTTGACTTCATTATTGAGCTCGAGCCGTGACCCTCCCTATCTCGAAGGCTCCGTGACGCATGGCGCCAGTGAGTTAAAGGAATCAAGATTCAGCCAGGTGGAGATGTTAGACCGAGGGTTCATCCGTCCGAGTGTGTCCCCGTGGGGAGCACCATTTCTGCTTTGTGAAAAAGAAGGATGGTTCTATGCGCTTATGTATTGATTATCGCGAGCTTAATAAGGTGACGGTGAAGAATAAGTATCCGCTTGCCCCGTGATCGATGATTTGTTCGATCGCCTTCGTGGAGCTTCGTGTTCTCCAAGATAGATCTGAGATCCGGCTACCATCGGGCCATGGATCGTGGATGCCGACATTCCTAAGACAAATTTTCGTGTCTAGATATGGTCACTATGAGTTTGTGGTCATGTCGCTTGGATTGACCAATGCCCCACCGCGTTCATGGACATGATGGATAGGGTGTTCAAATCATTTTTGGACAAACTTCGTCATCGTGTTCATTGACGATATTCTCGATTTATTCGAGGTCTAAAGAAGACCATGCAGAGCATCCGAGGCGAGTATTGGCACTTTGAGGGAAAACCAGCTTTATGCGAAAGTTTTCCAAATGTGATTTCTGGTTGGAGCAGGGGGCCTTCCTAGGCCACGTGGTTTCGAGAGATGGTATAGCCGTGGACCCCGCGAAGATTGAGGCCGTGAGTTCATGGGCCAAGCCGACTTCGATTGCCGAGATTCGCAGCCTTTACGGGTTTGGCGTGTTACTACCGCTTGTTAGTCAAGGACTTTTCGCTATAGCCTCGCCTCTCACTGCCCGACGAGGAAGGGTGTCGAGTTTGTTTGGGACAAAGAGGTGTGATGAGAGCTTTGCCAGCCTCAAGCGCGCAGCTTTGACTTCTTCAAAGACTGTTGGCAATCCCGAGGGGACAGTGGTTTCGTGGTCTACAAAGATGATGCTTCCAAGTTTGGATTAGGTTGTGTGTTGATGCAAAGACGGGAAGGTCATTGCCTATGCTTCCCGTCACCAAGCCGCATCTGAGCGTAACTACCCGACTCATGATATGGAGTTGGCGCAGTGGTGTTTGCAATCAAGATTTGGAGGCATTACACTGTATGGTGAGCGGATTCGGATGTTTACCGATCACCGAGCCTCAAGTATCTCTGCTTACTCGTAAGGAGTTGAATATGAGGCGAGAGGAGATGGTTAGAGTTGGTAAAGGATTATGATCATGAGATTTTGTACCATCCGGTAAAGCCAATGTAGTGGCCGATGCTTTGAGTAGAAAGACGCCGCACTCTGCGGCGTTGTTGAGTTCCCAGCCACCCGCTTGGAGAGAGTTCGAGCGGGCCGAGGTTGCAGTGTTGTTGGGTGAGGTTACCGCCAGGTAGCTCATTGGACTGCTCACCCGCCGATTAGGCAAATGGATTATAGATGACCCAGCTTGGGTGACCCCGCACTTAAGAGATTGGTTGATGAGAGTTAGTGCCGACGGTGACTTTGACTTTGTATATTCACAGGCATGCTGGGTTGTCTTATAGAGGCCGGTTGTGTGTTCCGGACATTGCAGTGTTGCGAGCGCAGAGTTGCTCCTGAGGCCCACAGCCTCCCCTTTGCTTGGCACCCCGGGGTACCAAGATGTATCGTGACCTTAAGCTGCACCTTACCGTGGATGGGAATGAAGAGAGATGTGGCAGAGTTTGTCACCGGTGTCTCACTTGTCGCCAAGTGAAGGCACCTGTGCAGAGGCCACCGGTTTGTTGCAAAAATGCATCGAGTGTGCCCCAGCTGGAAATGGGAAGAGATCTCCATGGACTTTATCTCTCGGTTTGCCAAGGACTCCGAGGAAGTTCTCTCGCATTTGGGTGATAGTCGACCGCTTGACCAAGAGCGCACACTTCATTCCCTAGAGAGACTTTATACCGTGGAGCAATGGCGCAGCTTGTTTTTGGAGCAGATCATCCGTTATCATGGTGTGCCTGAGGATTGTGTCCGATCGTGACTCGCGGTTCACTTCTCGCTTCGAGAGCGCTCCGTAAGGGTTTGGGCACAGAGTGCGCCAAGATCTGATGCTTTTCACCCCTCGAGACGGATGGTCGACCGAGAGAGTGAATCGATTCTCGAGGATATGTTGAGGGCTTGTGTGCTTTGGATTTCCCAGCGCTTGGGACCAGATTCAGATTTTGATGGAGTTTGCCTATAACAACAGCTACAATCGATTTATCTGGATGGCTCCATTCGAGGCTTTGTATGGTAAGCGTTGTCGGTCCCCCCGTTCGGGAAGAGGTTGGTGATAGACAGTTTTTGGGTCCCGAGTTACTGCGAGCTTGACCAATGGTGCGGTGCGTAAGATTAGAGCTCGTATGTTGACACTCGTGAGAGCAGCAGAAGAGTTACGCCGATGTTCGGCGCCGAGATTTTGAGTTTGAGGTTGGTCAAAGATGTGTTCCTTAAGGTTGCTCCGATGCGAGGTGTTCCGAGGTTTGCAAGCGTGGGAAGTTGAGTCCCCGCTTTGTTGGTCCGTTTGAGATCCTAGAGAGGATTGGCAGAGTTGCTTACCGGTTAGCCCTACCTCCGTCACTATCACGCCGGTGCATAGTGTTTTCCATGTATCGATGTTGAGGCAATATGTGTCGGACCCGCCGCACATTGTGGACTTTGAGCCTTTGCAAAATGAATGAGGATTTGAACTTCGAGGAGAAGCCGGTGAGGATCCTTGCCTTTGAGACCAAGACGCTGCGTGAATCGCGAGATTCGTTTGGTAAAGGTTCGATGGAAGAATCGGGTTCGAGGAAGCCACTTGGGAGCGGGAAGACGAGATGAGATTGCATTACCCCCGAGTGTTTACTGTTTTAAGGACTTTCGAGGACGAAAGTCATAAAAGGAGGGAATATTGTAACGACCCGTGCTTTTCTTCCCGCCTTCCGTGTATGCCCTAGGGGTAATTTGGTCGGGCCGTCAGGGTCGTTTGTGTCTTTTCCAGTTACTAAAATTATTGGATGGTTTTTGTAGGTTTTTGGAGGGGTTTGTGGTTTGGTTTGGGCAAGGTTTGATGCAAAAGTAAAAATAAAAGGGAATTGTGCTGCAGCTGGGGTTTGAACCCGGGTCTCCTGGGAAGCTTGTGGAAATGTGTGCCAATTGAGCCATTAGGTGCTCTTGTTGCTCTTTCTGCATCACATCTTAGTTAACCTTGGATCTTTGGTGTTTGGTGCATTTGATTAAATGAAAAGGAATTAGGTTTGTTGTGTTTTTCTTCTCCAAAAGAGTTGTGGCCGCCCAAGCTTTCTCCCAAGCTCTCCTTGCCGATTTCTTCATCCCCTTTGCAGCTCGAGACTCCATCATCATTCCGGGTAAGTTTTCATCCTCTTCATCTTCTCGTTTGGGTGTTCTTGATGGCCGAAGGTAAGAAGGAGAGCTTGTGTGTGTGTGTGTTGTTGCAGGGTCATCCAGTCCGCCACCGCCGAGCCAGACGCCTGTGATTCGAAAGCAAAGAAATTGGCCCGCACCGCGACGAGCAGACGCCTGTGTCGCGCCAGATCCGCTGTCGCGCCCCTCCCGCCAACGCTAACGCCACTACCGCGCAGCACCTACCGCTACATGCCCTCGCCGCGCCCAGATCGCGCTCGCCAGCGGCGACGCAAGACGCCCGCGCGCCGCCTCGCCCGTCGCTTGCTTGCCGCCGCTCGCGACGCCAGACGCGTTCGCCAGCGCGCGTCCCTACCGAGCAGCTCGTCGTGGTCCGCAGATCGCGACGCCAGCGCCGCGCGCGCCGCAGCGGTTGCGGCGCCGCCGCTGAAGTCCCGTCGTCTCGCGGCGCACAAACGCGCCTCAGGCCATCCGCACAGCAGACGCGCACAGCACAGCATGCCACACCCGCCCAGCCAGCCCAAATTTCACCGTGCAGCCGCCAAAGAATACGCCTTTGCTTCGTGTCGCGGTGCCGTGTGAGTGCTCCCAGCCGAGCCTCGCTGCTTTTATTATATTTTTAGGGATATGGTTGTGATTGTTACTATGTTTGTAGGTTCTCGTTAGCTAGCTCCTAAGTGTTCGCAGCTTAGGAATTTGTGTGTAGAAGTCTTCCACCAAGGTAAGGATTTCTTACCGGTTGTGTGGACCTCGCGATGTTCTATGTGATTGATGTTGTATGTTTGTTTGTGATTATCAGCATGTATAGTTTAGGTGCTCTGCTCAATTCTGACCGCATGACTTCGTATGTTGTTCTTTCATGTTAGTCCATGCTAGGTTGTTCCGCTCGCATGCTCATATTCATTCTTGTTTTGTAGTACCATGCTAGGGTCTCACTTGATTCTTTCGAGCACGTATTGGATTGTTTGGTCGATTGTTAAGGCAAAGTTAGAATTCGTAGATAGCATCATCCGGGCCCGATGCATAAAGTATCTTGCATCTATGGCAAGGACGCTCGAGACGCTTCTCCGTCCTTGGACCCCGTGAGGGATTAGCTATCCCAACCTGTAGGCCCCGCAATCTTGGGTGAGGGTGGTAGTCTAAGCGATGCCCCAACGGTCGGGATGATGACTTGGCAATGCCTAGTCCCCGGCAAACGGCACGCCCTCGGCGTGTTCGGCAGCCCTCTGATTGCCACTGTTAAGGTAAGGACGGCTTCCCGGTGTAAGCCTACCATGACCCGCTTCCTTAGCCTCAAAAAAAGTGCGGTGGTACAGCCGACATAGTTCACGTGTCCGTGTCTCACACCCCTATGTCGCTGACACCGATCCGCAGATTTAGTTAGGCGTGGTATCCGGATATGGGCAACTTGCCACTAGACCCGGCACTCCCATAGTTCTGTAGAAGCACGCGGTGCATGCTTACGCCATTACAAATGTCGATCGAGAGCTCCTCGGGATCTTGAGCTAGTGCACCTTTCGTATCGATGCAGAGACAGCCGAGGCCGAACTTGTTCCCGTATAGCGCGTATAGTGTGTTGTGGTATTTCCGGACTAAGACCCTGAGTTGGCATCCGAGGTCCAAGTGTGAACTTAGCTATGTGCTCCGCTCTGTGTTTGTACTCATAGCTTGCATACATCCTTCTAGATGATCATGTATATCGTATTGTACCCCTGGTTGGGGATTCTTACTGGGTAATTCGTTACTCACCCTTATTCTCGTGGTTTTCCACAGTAATCAAGGCGGGAGACAGGATGGTCAAGGAGGAGCTGTGATCATGGAATCCTGCTGTCATCTCTGACCATTTTATTTTATCATGACTCTTGACTTTTGTTATTTCCCCTGAATGCATGTAGACGGGCACAGAGCCCCAGGATGTTTTCTTACATTTTATGGATTCCAGCATATTTGTACTTGTGGATTGTTTAAATGGTTTAAATAAATCTCTCGATCGTAGTATGCTTTTAGAAATGTATGTTTTGGTTGTTGAATGTTTCTGCTTTTTACTTGGAATCCAAATGTATTTTTCATAATGTCTTTTATTTTCAATACATGCATTGGGGTAAAGGCCATTTAGAGCCCCTTTTGGGTCGGGTCTTCTGAGCTGGTATCGTGAGCTCAGAGTCATAGATTCTCTAGACTGACCTTTTGTTGTAGGTCGTTTTTCCATGATCATCAGCACTCCGACAGTCATTAGGTACGCCTAAGTTTACTATTTGTTGTTGAAAAAGGGTTAAGAATTTACAATACCTATCATCTAGTGTATGCCTTGTTTGGTGTTGTGGAGTGGTGACAGGCAGGTTTTGATTCGTTGTTGGTTTGGATGTAGATCGCCAAAGATGCTACCACCCGCATCGGGAGAGGAGGTTCGAGAGCGTGTCGAGGTATCGTGGATCGGATCTCGATATCGCAGGACATCGTCCCAAGCCGAGACTCGATGGCATTCCACCAGCCAGCCCTCCTCCCGTTACGCCTAGAGCGGGCGTTGAGGCGATCGAGCGCCGTGAGATCGCTCCCGGAGCAGAGTTTGCCGAGTCTATGAGGGCTTTTATGGTCAGCATGTTGAGTGACCAGAGGGCAGAGACCTGTGCCTTGTTGGCGCCAGCAAATGGAAGAGTCCCGAGCCTGACGAGCAAAATGACTCGATTGGTTCAAAGAGAGCTCGCAGAGCACCTCCAGCTCCTCGGAGCAAGTAGCCCCAGAGGCGATATGGCAGAGGGTGCCGAGGAATTGGGTAGGTGGTCAAGGATTTTGTGAAGTGGAAGCCCGAGAAGTTTGATGCCACCTGGTGATGCGTTAGCGGCAGCCAGTGTGGATTGCCCATTTGGAGTACACCTTCCCGATCATGGTGTGCCCCGATATTCATAGGCCGAGGTGTGCGGCTCATGTGCCGGGAGGCACAGCGAGATGGTGGTGGGAGTCCACCTTGAGCGAGAGACCACCGGGTCTCCACCCGCTACTTGGGAGTTCTTCAAGGCCGAGTTCAAGGTAAAGTTCATCGGTGATGAGGCTCAAGAGAAGATGGTGGAGCTCTTCCGGAACTCAAGCAGGTTCTGATTCCATTGAGGAATATGAGCGCAAGTTCTCGTGAGTATGGATTTTTTGCTCCTCAATTGATTGCCACCCCTGAGTCAAGATTCAAGTTCATATCCGGATTGAGGCGGGGTGTTTCTGTGATGTCGTGGCTCGTGCCCCCGACACTTATGCTAGAGCAAAGGCAAATAGCCACCATTTATAATGGGAAGTATCCTGTTGAGCGGATTGTCGCGCCCCGCTCAAAGATCCTGCTCCAAACAAGCAGCAAGTGGGCGTAAGAGAAAGTTTGAGTTTAGGGGTGGCGGTCGCGCCGCCAAGGGCGCTTCCAAGACCGGGATCAAAGATAGGGCCCCGATCCGCTTCACCTCGCCAAAGGGCGGTCCTGTGCAGTTTCCGCTTGTGCTTCTTGCGGGAGGACCCACACCGAGCTTGCGCACAGGGGCCCAGTGTGTTTTCGTTGTGGTAAAGAGGGACATATGATCCGCTTTCGCCTCACCAACAGAGCGTAGCAGGTCGGGTGTTTGCTACGACCCGTCAGAGGCCGAGCGCACGGATGCCGCCGTGGCAAGTACGCTTCTTGTTTTATATCATCGCGCATTTGTCTTGTTTGATTCTGTTCTACGATTCATTTGTATCTCGTGTTGTTTGCTTTGAGCATGCTAAGTTGAGACTAGAGCCTCTAGGTTTTGAGTTATCTGTTGCAACTCCTTCTGGAGTTAGTATGTTGGCTAGAGATAAGATTAGGGATGGCCGGATCGAGATATCCGGAGAGTTGCTTGTGGCTACGCTCATAGTTCCGCCTATGAGCGGTTTTTTGTAAAGACCCGACCCAAAAGGGGTTCTAAATGGCCTTTACCCCAATGCATGTATTGAAAATAGAAGACATTATGAAAAACACATTTCTGATTCCAAGTAAAAATGTAAACATTCAACAACCAAAACATACATTTCTAAAAGCATACTCTGATCGTAGATTATTTAAACCATTAAAACATTCCACAAGTACAAATATGCCGGAATGCATAAAACGTAAGAAAACATCCCGGGCTCTGTGTCCGCCTACATGCATTCAGGGAAATAACAAAAGTCAAGAATCATGATAAAATAAAATGGTCGAGATGACAAACGCAGGATTCCATGATCACAGCCTCCTCCTTCACCCATCCTGCCTCCCGCTTTGATTACCCGTGGAAAACCACGGAATAAGGGTGAGTAACGAATTACCCAAAGAAGAATCCCCAACCGGGTACAATACGATATACATGATCATCTAGAAGAATGTATGCAAGCTATGAGTACAAACATAGAGCGGAGCACATAGCTAAGTCCACACTTGGACCTCGGATGCCAACTCGTGGTCTTAGTCCGGAAAATACCACAACACACTAAACGCGCTTATACGGAACAAGTCCCGCCTCACGACTGACTCGCCGATACGAAAGGTGCCCTAGCTCAAGATCCCGAGGAGTTCTCCTGGTCGGGCGCAGAATGAGCGTAAGGATGCACCGCGCGGCTTCTACAGACTATGGGGAGTGCCGGGTCCAGTGGCAAGCCGCCCATATCCGGATACCACGCCTAACTAAATCTCTCGGATCGTGTCACCGACATAGGGTGTGTGAGACCGACACGTGAACTATGTCACCTGTACTCACCGCACCGAGGCTAAGGAACGGGTCATGGTAGGCTTACACCAGAAGCCATCCTTACCTTAACAGTGGCAATCAAGGGCTACCGCCGAACACGCCGAGGACGCGCCGGCCGCCGGACTAGGCATTGCCAAGTCATCATCCCGACCGCTGGGGCATCGCTTAGACTACCACCCTCACCCAAGATTGCGGGGCCTACCGGTTGGGATAGCTAATCCTCACGGGGTCCAAGGACGGAGAACTGCTCTCGAACGCCCTTGCCATAGATGCAAGATACTTTATGCATCGGGCCCGATGATGCTATCTACACCAATTCTAAACCTTAACAATAATAACAATTCAATCAATGCACCCAATACGTGCTCAACAGATACAAGGAACCTAGCATGATACTACGAAGCAAGAATAGTATCGAACATGCTAGAATAGAACAACCTAGCATGGGCTAACATGAGAAACAATACAAGAGTTCATGCCACCAGAATTCGCAACAGAGCACCTAGGGCTAAACATGCTAGTAATCATACACAGCATACAAAACAACAATCACAAATATACCGCAGGTCCACACAACCCCGTGAAGAAATCCTTACCTTGGTCTCAAGACTTCTACACACAAATCCTAAGTCATGGAACAATCCCGAGCTAGCGAGCGGAACCTAGCAAACCAACAATAATCGGCATCTAAAATGTCTAAATAACAATAGAAACAGCAAGCTCGGCTCGGGAACTCACGCGCACGACGACACGAGCTTGGGGCCAGCTGCAAGCCGCACACGCAGCAGGCTGGGCGCCGGCCGCGCTACCGCACGGCACGACAGTGGACGCATCGCAGGGACGCCACGCCGGCCGCGCGCTTTCACGGCACGGCAGCAGGACGCCGCTGCCGCCGCGCTACCGCACGGCACGCACGCACGGATGCACGGCAGGGACGCGCGCGCGCGAGAGAGCGCTCGGGCGGCGGCGCGCGGCGCCGGGCGTCGCGATGCGGACACGGGCGAGCCGCCGGCAGGACGCGCACGCGGCGAACGCCTTGGCGTGGCGGGCGAGCGGTTCGGAAAGCGGACACGGCGAGGGCGCGATGGCGGCGACGCGACGCAGCTGACGCGCGGCGGCGCGGGCGAGGGCCTCTCGGCGTGCGAGCGACGGGCGAGGACGAACGACGATCTGGCTGCTGGCGGGCGCGATCGGGCGTGGCGCAGGGCTGCCGACAGATTCTGGCGCGCGATCGCTACCAACGATAAGGCTAGCCGGGTCACCGGACGAACGGCAAGGTCGCTAGGCGGATCGGCGTCGCGCAGGGTCGCTTCGACAGATCTCGGCGGCGCGGCGTCTTGGCCGCGATGATGGTCGCTTCTCCTCTACCGGGTCGCAACCAACACAAACACACACACTCTACATCTTACCTTCGCCAAAGATCAAAACCAAATGAGGAGATGAAGAGGATGAAGACTTACCCTAATGATGATGATCGAACCCAAGGAGATGCAAGGGAAGAAGAATTCGGCAAGGCAATGGAGAGGAGAGCTTAGGCGCCAAGAGGAGTTTTGGAGAAGAAGATGGAATAAACCTAATTCTATTTCATTTAACCAAATGCACCAAAACTCCAAAATCCAAGGTTAACTAAGATGTGATGCAGAAAGAGTAACAAGAGCACCTAATGGCTCAATTGGCACACATCTCTACAAGCTTCCCAGAGACCCGGTTCAAACCCCTACTGCAAAGACAAATCCCTTTATTTTTACTTTTGCATCAAACCTTGCTCAAACCAAGCCACAAACCTCCAAAACCTACAAAACCATCCAATAATTTTAGTAATCGAAAAGATACACAAACGACTCTCTCGACGGCTCGACCAAATTACCAAATTACCCCTAGGGCATACCTGAAGACCGGAAGAAAACCTGGTCGTTACAATATTCCTCCTTTTTATGACTTTCGCCCTCGAAAGTCCTTAAGACAGAAAATACACTCGGTGGTAATGCAATCTCATCTCGCCTTCCCGCCTCCCAAGTGGCTTCCTCGTAACCCCGATTCTTCCATCAACCTTTACTAAACGAATCTCGCGATTACGCAACGCCTTGGTCTCAAAGGCAAGGATCCTCACCGGCTTCTCCTCGAAGTTCAAGTCCTCATTCACCGCAAAGGCTCAAAGTCCACAATGTGCGACGGATCCGGCACATACCGCCTCAACATCGATACATGAAAAACACTATGCACCGCTGAGATGTGACGGAGGTAGGGCTAACTGGTAAGCAACTCGCCAATCCTCTCTAGGATCTCAAATGGACCAACAAAACGGGGACTCAACTTCCCACGCTTACTAAACCTCGTAACACCTCGCATCGGAGCAACCTTAAGGAACACATGCCGACCAACCTCAAACTCCAAATCTCGACGCCAACATCGGGCAGAATCTCTGCTCGCCGCTCCGAGCCACAACATACGAGCTCTAATCTTCTCGTGACCGCACCATTGGTCAATCGCAGAATCTCGGGACCCAAAACTCGTTTATCACCAACCTCTTCCTGCAACACAGGGGACCGATAACGCTACTATACAATGCCTCGAATGGAGCCATCTCAATCGCCGATCGTAATCGTTGTTATAGGCAAACTCCATCAAGTATGATGATATCGGGTCCCAATCGCTCGGGAAATCCAACACACAAGCCCTCAACATATCCTCGAGAATCGATTCACTCTCTCGACCACCATCCGTCTGAGGGTGAAAAGTCAGGCTTGAAATCGCACTCTGTGCCCAAACCCTTCTTCGAGCGCTCTCGTAAACGGGAAGTGAACCATGAGTCACGATCGGACACAATCCTCACCGGCACACCATGATAACGGATGATCTCGCTTCCAAAAATACAATGCGCCCATCGCTCCACTCAGATAAGTGTCTCTACCGGAATGAAGTGTGCGCTCTTGGTCAAACGGTCGACTATCACCCAAATCTGAGAACTTCCTGAGTCCTCGGCAACCCGCAGATAAAGTCCATGGAGATCTCTTCCCATTTCCACTCGGGTACACTCGCTGGTCGCAACAAACCACCGGCCTCTGCTCGGGTGCCTTCACTTGTCGACAAGTGAGACACCTACCGACAAACTCGCTACATCTCTCTTCATTCCCATCCACCGTAAGGTCCGCTAAGGTCTCGATATCTTGGTACTCCCGGGTGCCAAGCAAAAGGGGAATCAGGGCCTCCGAGAGCAACTCGCTCGCAAACTCGCAATATCCGGAACACACAACCGGCCTCTATAAGACAACCCACTGCCTCGTGAATATACAAAGTCAAAGTCACCGTCAAGACTAACTCACAACCAATCTCTTAAGTGCGGGTCACCTAACTGGCCGTCTATAATCCACGCTTAATCGACGGCCGAATAAATAATCGAGCTACTCCGGCGTAACCTCTCCCAACAACATCGCAACCTCGCCCGCTCGAACTCTCTCTCGCAAACCGGGCTGAAACTCAACAACGCCGCAGAGTGCGACGCCTTTCTACTCAAAGCATCGGCCACTACATTGGCTTTACCCGATCGCATAAAATCTCGCAGTCATAATCCTTTACCAACTCTAACCATCTCCTCTCGCCTCATATTCAACTCCTTCGAGTAAATGATACTTAAGGCTCGTGATCGGTAAACATCTGAATCCGCTCACCATACGTAATGCCTCCAAATCTTCAAAGGCAAACACCATCTGCCGCTAACTCCATATCATGAGTCGGGTAGTTCTCGCTCATACGGCTTCACCGACGGGAGGCATAGGCAATGACTTTCCCGTCTTTGCATCAACACACAACCTAACCCAAACTTGGAAGCATCATCAGACCACGAAACCACCTGTCTCTCCGGATCGCCAACATCGTGCCGGGTCAAACTACGCTTGAGCCTCGCAAAGCTCTCATCACACCTGCTGTCCCAAACAAACTCGACACCCTTCCTCGCCGACGAGTGAGGGGCGAGGCTAAAGCGGAAAAGTCCTGACGAACCGACGGTAGTAACTCGCCAAACCCGCAAAGCTACGAATCTCGGCAACTAAAGTCGGCTTGGCCCATGAACTCACTACCTCAATCTTCGCGGGTCCACGGCTATACCATCTCTCGAAACCACATGGCCTAGGAAGGCCACCGCTTCCAACCAAAAATCACATTTGGAAAACTTCGCATAAAGCCGGTTCTCCCTCAAAGCCGCCAATACTCGCCTCGGATGCTCTGCGCATGGTCTTCTTTAGACCTCGAATAAATCGTAATATCGCCAATGAACACGATGACGGCCGCCCAAAAATGATTTGAACACCCTATCCATCATGTCCATGAACGCACCGGGGCATTGGTCAA
This sequence comes from Sicyos edulis, assembly GCA_036507275.1. Lineage (NCBI taxonomy): Eukaryota > Viridiplantae > Streptophyta > Magnoliopsida > Cucurbitales > Cucurbitaceae > Sicyos > Sicyos edulis. The sequence goes on from CM071855.1 coordinate 13,373,881, forward strand.
TCCAAACGACATAACCACAAACTCATAGTGACCATATCCGACTGAAGTCGCCTTAGGGATGTCGGCATCCCCGATCCGCAAATCGATGGTAACCGGATCTCGTGATCTATCTTGGAGAACACGTAAGCTCCCTGAAGCCGATCGAACAAATCATCGATACGGGCAACGGATACTTATTCTTCACCGCCACCTTATTAAGCTCGCGGTAATCAATACATAAGCGCATAGAACCATCCTTCTTTTTCACAAACAGAATCGTGCTCCCCACGGGACACACTCTCGACGGATGAACCCTCGGTCTAACATCTCCGCAAATCGAATCTTCGCCTTTAACTCACTGGCGCCATGCGATACGGAGCCTTCGAGATAGGAGGGTCCTCGGCTCGAGCTCAATAATGAAGTCAACCTCTCTCTTTGGGGCAACCCCAGAATCTTCTCAGAAACACATCCGCGAACTCCTCGCACGACCGCACTGACGACATCGACAAACGAGGGGCGCTCTTCCTGCATAACTTGGCTAGATAGCCCCAAGCTCCATGAGCTAGCAAACGATGAGCTTTCACACCGACACCATCGGCGGGCAAACTCCACCGACTCCACGAAACTTAAAGTCACGACGACCGCGCCTCTAACACTACTTCTTTCCGGTGGCGGTCAATCAACGCGTGGTTAGCAACTAACCACTCCATACCAAGAATCACATCAAAACCGCCCATAGGCGTAACTATGAGCGTAGCCACAAGCAACTCTCCTGATATCTCGATCCGGCCATCCCTAATCTTATCTCTAGCCAACATACTAACTCCCGAAGGAGTTGCAACAGATAACTCAAAACCTAGAGGCTCTAGTCTCAACTTAGCATGCTCAAAGAAACAACACAGATACAAATGAATGCGTAGAACTGTAATCAAACAAGGCAAATGCGCAGTGATCTAAAACATGAAGCGCACTCGCCACACGCAGCATCCGTGACGCTCGCCTCCCGACGGTCGTAGCAAACACTGACTGCCGCGCTACTGGCCGAGGATGTAAACGGATCATATGTCCTCTTTACCATAACGAAAACACACTGGGGCCCCGCCTCGCAAGCTCCGGTGTGGGTCCTCCCGCAAAGAAGCACAAGCAGAACTCGCTCGACCGCCTCGCTGGCGAGGCTGAAAACGGATCGGGGCCTATGCGCCGATCCCGCTTTTGAATCGCCTTGCGACGCCGCCGCCACCCCTAAACTCAAACTTCTCTCTTCGCCCCACCGCACCGGAACAGGACGCCGAACAGAGCGGCGATAATCCGCTCAACAGATACTTCCCATTATAAATGGTGGCTAATCGCACCGCTTAGCATAAGTGTCGTGGGCCCGAGCCTCGACATCTCGGGAAACACCCCGCCTCAATCCGATATGAACTTCCGAATCTTCACTCCGGGTGGCAATCAACCGAGGAGCAAAATATCCATACTCGAGAACTTGCGCTCATATTCTCAATGGAATCGTAACCCCGCTTCAGTTCTCCGAAGAGCTCCACCATCTTCTCTTGAGCCTCATCACCGATGAACTTTACCTTGAACTCACTTTGAAGAACTCCCAGTGTAGCGGGTGGAGACCCACCGGTCTCTCGCCAAAGTGGACTCCCACCACCATCTCGCTGCGGCCTCCCAAAGACATGAGCCGCACACCTCTGGCCTCAATATCGGGGCACACCATGATCGTGAAGGTGTACTCCAAATGGGCAATCCACTGGCCGCCGCTAACGCATCACCGGTGGCATCAAACTTCTCGGAAGCTTCCACTTCACAAAATCCTTCACCCACCTACCCAATTCCTCGCACCCTCTCGCCATATCTCGCTCACTACTTGCTCTCGAGGAGCCGGAGGTGCTATCGAGCTCACAACCAATCGAGTCACCGCTCGATCGGGCTCGGACTCTTCCCCGCCAAGCACGCTAACAAGGCCTCGGTCTCGCCTCTCGGTCACTCAACATGCTGACCATAAAAGCCCTCATAGACTCAAGAAACTCGCTCCGGTGAGCGCCTCATGGCGCTCACGCCTCAACGCCCGCCTAGGCGTAACAGAGGAGCTGCTGTGGAATGCCATCGTTGTCGCCTTGGGACGATGTCCTCGCAGATCGATCCGATCCCGATACCTCGACCGCTCTCGAACCTCCTCTCCCGTGCAGACGGTGATCGCATGTCGCGATCTACATCCAAACCAACAACGAATCAAAACTCGCTCATCACCATTCCACAACACCAAACAAGGCATACACTAGATGATAGGTATTGTAAATTCTTAACCCTTTTCCTTTCTAAAACAATAAATCTAGGCGCACTGATGACCGCTTGAGTGCCGATGATCATGGAAAAACGACCTACAACAAAAAGGTCGGGCCTCTGACGTAATCTATGACTCGAGCTCGATACCAATCAGAAAGACCCGACCTAAAAGGGGTTCTAAATGGCCTTTACCCCAATGCATGTATTGAAAATAGAAGACATTATGAAAAACACATTTCGATTCCAAGTAAAAACAGAAACATTCAACAACCAAAACATACATTTCTAAAAGCATACTCGATCGTGAGATTATTTAAACCATTAAAACATTCCACAAGTACAAATATGCTGGAATGCATAAAACGTAAGAAAACATCCTCGCTCTGTGCCCGCCTACATGCATTCAGGGAAATAACAAAAGTCAAGAGTCATGATAAAATAAAATAGTCGAGATGACAAAGCAGGATTCCATGATCACAGCTCCTCCTTCACCCATCCTGTCTCCCGCTTGATTACCCGTGGAAAACCACGTAATAAGGGTGAGTAACGAATTACCCAAAGAAGAATCCCCAACCGGGGTACAATACGATATACATGATCATCTAGAAGAATGTATGCAAGCTATGAGTACAAACATAGAGCGGAGCACATAGCTAAGTCCACACTTGGACCTCGGATGCCAACTCGTGGTCTTAGTCCGGAAAATACCACAACACACTAAACGCGCTATACAGAACAAGTCCCGGCCTCACCGACTACATCGCCGATACGAAAGGTGCACTAGCTCAAGATCCCGAGGAGCTCTCGGTCGGCGCCAGTAATGAGCGTAAGGATGCATCGCGCGCTTCTACTGCACTATGGGGAGTGCCGGGTCTAGTGGCAAGTCGCCCATATCCGGATACCACGCCTAACTAAATCTCCGGATCGGTGTCACCGACATAGGGGTGTGAGACCGGACACGTGAACTATGTCACTGTACCACCGCACTGAGGGCTAAGGAACGGGTCATGGTAGGCTTACACCGTGAAGTCGCCCTTACCTTAACAGTGGCAATCAAGGGCTACCGCCGAACACGCCGAGGACGTGCCGGCCGCCGGGGACTAGGCATTGCCAAGTCATCATCCCGACCGCTGGGGCATCGCTTAGACTACCACCTCACCCAAGATTGCGGGGCCTACCGGTTTGGGATAGCTAATCCTCACGGGGTCCAAGGACGGAGAACTGTCTCGAACGCCCTTGCCATAGATGCAAGATACTTTATGCATCGGGCCCGATGATGCTATCTACCCGAATTCTAAACCTTAACAATAATAACAATTCAATCAATGCACCCAATACGTGCTCAACAGATACAAGGAACCTAGCATGATACTACGAAGCAAGAACAGTATCGAACATGCTAGAATAGAACAACCTAGCATGGGCTAACATGAGAAACAATACAAGAGTTCATGCTAGTCAGAATTCGCAATGTAGAGCACCTAGGGCTAAACATGCTAGTAATCATACACAGCATACAAAACAACAATCACAAATATACCGCAGGGTCCACACAACCCCGGTAAGAAATCCTTACCTTGGTCCAAGACTTCTACACACAAATCCTAAGTCATGAACAATCCCGAGCTAGCGAGCGGGAACCTAGCAAACCAACAATAATCAAAGATCTAAAATGTCTAAACAACAATAGAACAGCAAGCTCGGCTCGGGAACTCACGCGCACGACGACACGAGCTTGGGGCCGCTGCAAGCCGGCACGGCAGCAGGCGCGGCGCCGGCCGCGCTACCGCACGGCACGGCAGGACGACGGCAGGGACGCGCGCCGGCCGCGCTACCGCACGCACGGCACGACGCGCAGGGACGCTGCTACCGGCACGACACGGCACGGATGCACGGCAGGGACGCGCGCGCGGCGAGCGCTGCTCGGGCGGCGGCGCGCGGGCGCCGGCGGCGCGGCGCGGACACGGTGAGCAGCCGGCAGGACGCGCGCGACGCGGCGAACGCCTTGGCGTAGCGGGCGAGCGGTTCGGCAAGCGGACACGGCGAGGGCGTGCGATGGGCGACGCGCGACGCGCTGATGCGCGGGCGCTGGCGAGGGCTCTCGTCGCGGCGAGCGACGGGCGAGGACGAACGACGATCTGGGCTGCCGCCGCCCGACCGGGCGTGGCGGCAGGCCGCTTCGACAGATCTGGCGTGGCGATCGGGCCGCCGACGCACAAGGCTAGCCGGTCACTGGACGAACGGCAAGGCCGCTAGGCGGATCTCGCGTGGCGCGTGGTCGCTTCGCGAATCTGGGGCGTGCGAGCGAAATGGCCGGCGATGATGGTCGCTTCCTCTCCGGGCCGCAAACCAACACAAACACACACACACTCTACATCTTACCTTCGGCCAAAGATCAAAAACCAAATGAGGAGATGAAGAGGATGAAGACTTACCCTTAATGATGATGATCGAACCCAAGGAGATGCAAGGGAAGAAGAATTCGGCAAGGCAATGGAGAGGAGAGCTTGTGCGCCAAGAGGAGTTTTGGAAAAGAAGATGGAATAAACCTAATTCTATTTCATTTAACCAAATGCACCAAAACTCCAAACTCCAAGGTTAACTAAGATGTGATGCAGAAAGAGTAACAAGAGCACCTAATGGCTCAATTGGCACACATCTCTACAAGCTTCCTGTGAGACCGGTTCAAACCCCTACAGCAAAGACAAATCCCTTTATTTTTACTTTTGCATCAAACCTTGCTCAAACCAAACCACAAACCCCTCCAAAAACCTACAAAACCATCCAATAATTTTAGTAATCGAAAAGACACAAACGACTCGACGGCCCGACCAAATTACCAAATTACCCCTAGGGCATACCGAAGATCGGAAGAAAAACTCAGGTCATTACAGTTTTTGATGTGATTCTTGGTATGGAGTGGTTAGTCACTAACCACGCGTTGATTGACCGCCACCGAAAGAAGTAGTGTTCAGCCGCCAGTCGGCCCAACTTTAAGTTTCGTGGAGTCCAGGGTGGAGTTTGCCCGCCGATGGTGTCACCGTGAAAGCTCGTCGCTTGCTAGCTCATGGAGCTTGGGGCTATCTAGCCAAGTTGTTCAAGAAGAGCCGCCTCGGCCGTCTGTCGATCAAAGCCGGCCGTGCAGGAGTTCGCGGATGTGTTTCTGAGGAGTTACACGGGTTGCCCCAAAAGAGAGGTTGACTTCATTATTGAGCTCTGAGCCGTGGACCCTCCCTATCTCGAAGGCTCCGTGACGCATGGCGCCACGTGAGTTAAAGGAATCAAGATTCGGGCTGCAGGAGATGTTAGACCGAGGGTTCATCCGTCCGAGTGTGTCCCCGTGGGGAGCACCGGGCCTGCTTGTGAAAAAGAAGGATGGTTCTATGCGCTTATGTATTGATTATCGCGAGCTTAATAAGGTGACGGTGAAGAATAAGTATCCGCTGCCCCGCATCGATGATTTGTTCGATCACCTTCAGGAGCTTCGTGTTCTCCAAGATAGATCCGAGATCCGGTTACCATCGGGCTATGATCGTGGGATGCCGACATTCCTAAGACACTTTTCTCGTGTCTAGATATGGTCACTATGAGTTTGTGGTCATGTCGTTTGATTGACCAATGCCCCACCAAGCGTTCATGGACATGATGGATAGGGTGTTCAAATCATTTTTGGACAAATTTTCGTCATCGTGTTCATTGACGATATTCTCGATTTATTCGAGGTCTAAAGAAGACCATGCAGAGCATCCGAGGCGAGTATTGGCACTTTGAGGGAAAACCACTTTATGCGAAGTTTTCCAAATGTGATTTCTGGTTGGAGCAGGGGCCTTCCTAGGCCATGTGGTTTCGAGAGATGGTATAGCCGTGGACCCCGCGAAGATTGAGGCCGTGAGTTCATGGGCCAAGCCGACTTCGATTGCCGAGATTCGCAGCTTTTCTGGTTTTGGCAGTTACTACCGCTCGGTTAGTCAAGGACTTTTCGCTATAGCCTCGCCTCACTCGTCCCGACGAGGAAGGGTGTCGAGTTTGTTTGGGACAAAGAGTGTGATGAGAGCTTTGCTGTGCTCAAGCGCAGCTTTGACTTCAAAGACTGTTGGCAAATCCGAGAGGGACAGTGGTTTCGTGGTCTACATGATGCTTCCAAGTTTGGATTAGGTTGTGTGTTGATGCAAAGACGGAAGGTCATTGCCTATGCTTCCCGCCACCAAGCCGTGACGAGCGTAACTACCCGACTCATGATATGGAGTTGGCAAAGCAGTGGTGTTTGCAATCAAGATTTGGAGGCATTACCAGTATGGTGAGCGGATTCGTATGTTTACCGATCACCAGAGCCTCAAGTATCTGCTTACTCGTAAGGAGTTGAATATGAGGCAGAGGAGATGGTTAGAGTTGGTAAAGGATTATGATCATGAGATTTTGTACCATCCGGTAAAGCCAATGTAGTGGCCGATGCTTTGAGTAGAAAGACGCCGCACTCTGCGGCGTTGTTGAGTTCCCAGCCCAGCTTATGAGAGAGAGTTCGAGCGGGCCGAGGTTGCGATGTTGTTGGGTGAGGTTACCGCCAGGTAGCTCGATTGACTGCTCACCGTCCGATTAGGCAAATGGATTATAGACAGCCAGCTGGGTGACCCCGCACTTAAGAGATTGGTTGACAGAGTTAGTGCCGACGGTGACTTTGACTTTGTATATTCACCGAGATAAAGGGGTTGTCTTATAGAGGCCGGTTGTGTGTTCCGGACATTGCAGTTTTGCGAGCAGAGTTGCTCTCTGAGGCCCACAGCCTTCTTTTGCTTGGCACCCCGGGGTACCAAGATGTATCAGACCTTAAGCGACCTTCCGTGGATGGGAATGAAGAGAGATGTGGCAGAGTTTGTCACCGGTCTCACTTGTCGCCAAGTGAAGGCACCTGCAGAGGCCACCGGTTTGTTGCAAACAACGAGTGTGCCCTGGGAAATGGGAAGAGATCTCCATGGACTTTATCTCTGGTTTGCCAAGGACTCCGAGGAAGTTCTCTCAGATTTGGGTGATAGTCGACTGCTTGATCAAGAGCGCACACTTCATTCCCTGTGAGAGACACTTATACCGTGGAGCAAAGGCGCAGCTTGTTTTTGGAGCAGATCATCCGTTATCATGGTGTGCCGTGAGGATTGTGTCCGATCGTGACTCGCGGTTCACTTCTCGCTTCGAGAGCGCCCAGATGGTTTGGGCACAGAGTGCGCTTTCAAGATCTGCTTTTCACCCTCGGACGGATGGTCGATCCGAGAGAGTGAATCGATTCTCGAGGATATGTTGAGGGCTTGTGTGCCGGATTTCCAGTGCAGCTGGGACCAAAGATCTGTTTTTCTGATGGAGTTTGCCTATAACAACAGCTTACGATCGACGATCGAGATGGCTCCATTCGAGGCTTTGTATGGTAAGCGTTGTCGGTCCCCGTGTTCGGGAAGAGGTTGGTGATAGACGTGTTTTGGGTCCCGAGTTACTGCAGCTTGACCAATGGTGCGGTGCGTAAGATTAGAGCTCGTATGTTGACAAACTCGCAGCAGTGCAGAGAGTTACGCCGATGTTCGCGCCGAGATTTTGAGTTTGAGGTTGGTCAAGATGTGTTCCTTAAGGTTGCTCCGATGCGAGGTGTTCTGAGGTTTGCAAGCGTGGGAAGTTGAGTCCCCGCTTTGTTGGTCCGCTTGAGATCCTAGAGAGGATTGGCAGAGTTGCTTACCGGCTAGCCCTACCTCCGCTCACTATCAGCCGTGCATAGTGTTTTCCATGTATCGATGTTGAGGCAATATGTGTCTGACCCGTCGCACATTGTGGACTTTGAGCCTTTGAAGCCGAATGAGGATTTGAACTTCGAGGAGAAGCCGGTGAGGATCCTTGCCTTTGAGACCAAGACGCTGCGTAATCGCGAGATTCGCTTGGTAAAGGTTCGGTGGAAGAATCGGGTTCCGAGGAAGCCACTTGGGAGCGGGAAGACGAGATGAGATTGCATTACCCTCGAAATAAGCTGTTTTAAGGACTTTCAAGACGAAAGTCATAAAAAGGAGGGAATATTGTAACGACCTGTGTTTTTCTTCCCGGTCTTCCGTATGCCCTAGGGGTAATTTGGTAATTTGGTCGGGCCGTCGTGTCGTTTGTGTCTTTTCCAGCTACTAAAATTATTGGATGGTTTTTGTAGGTTTTGGAGGGGTTTGTGGTTTGGTTTGGGCAAGGTTTGATGCAAAAGTAAAAATAAAAGGGAATTGTGCCACACTGGGTTTGAACCCTGGTCTCCCGAAGCTTGTGGAGATGTGTGCCAATTGAGCCATTAGGTGCTCTTGTTGCTCTTTCTCGCATCACATCTTAGTTAACCTTGGATCTTTGGTGTTTGGTGCATTTGATTAAATGAAAAGGAATTAGGTTTGTTGTGTTTTTCTTCTCCAAAAGAGTTGTGGCCGCCCAAGCTTTCTCCCAAGCTCTCCTTGCCGATTTCTTCATCCCCTTTGCACCGAGACTCCATCATCATTCCGGTAAGTTTTCATCCTCTTCATCTTCTCGCTTGGGTGTTCTTGATGGCCGGGGTAAGAAGGAGAGCTTGTGTGTGTGTGTGTTGTTGCAGTCATTCCAGTTCCGCCCACCGCCGAGCCAGACGCCTGATTCGAAAGCAAAGAATTGGCCCGTACTGCACGAGCAGCAGACGCCTGTGTCGCGCCAGATCGCTGTCGCAGCCCTCCCGCGCGCTAACGCTCGCCGCCGTCGCAGCCCTACCGGCACACCCGGGCCGCGCCCAGATCTCGCAGATAAAGAATCGGCCACACCGCTCGCCATCGCCATCCCGACGCCACGCCAGATCGCGCTCGCCGCAGCAGACGCAAGACTCTCGCGCTTTTCGCCCGTGTCGCTTGCCGAAGCCGCTCCGCCGCCCGCGACGCCTGTGACGTTCGCCTGCGGCGCGTCCCTTACCGAAAGCGCTCGCGTCGTCCGCGATCGCACGCCGCTAGCGCCGCGCGCCGCCGCCGCGCCGCTACCGCCGAGTCCGTCTCGTCGTCCGCAAGCACACCGCGCCCCGTGGCCCATCCATCACAGCAAGCCGCCGCCAGCTCAACTGTGCTACCGCGCCAGCCGCTTTGCTTCGTGTCGCGGTGCCGTGTGTGAGTGCTCCCAGCCGAGCCTCGGCTGCTTTATTATATTTTTAGGGATATGGTTGTGATTGTTACTATGTTTGTAGGTTCTCGTTAGCTAGCTCGGAAGTGTTCGCAGCTTAGGAATTTGTGTGTAGAAGTCTTCCGACCAAGGTAAGGATTTCTTCACCGGGTTGTGTGGACCTCGCGATGTTCTATGTGATTGATGTTGTATGTTTGTTTGTGATTATCGCATGTATAGTTTAGGTGCTCTGCTCAATTCTCGACCGGCATGACTTCGTATGTTGTTCTTTCATGTTAGTCCATGCTAGGTTGTTTCGCTTCCGCATGCTCATATTCATTCTTGTTTTGTAGTACCATGCTAGGTCTGCTGTATTCTTTCGAGCACGTATTGGATTGTTTGCTCGATTGTTAAGGCAGTTAGAATTCGTAGATAGCATCATCCGGCCCGATGCATAAAGTATCTTGCATCTATGGCAAGGACGTTCGAGACGCTTCTCCATCCTTGGACCCCGTGAGGGATTAGCTATCCCAACCGGTAGGCCCCGCAATCTTGGGTGAGGGTGGTAGTCTAAGCGATACCCCAACGGTCGGGATGATGACTTGGCAATGCCTAGTCCCCGGCAAACCGCACGCCCTCGGCGTGTTCGGCAAAGAGCCCTGATTGCCACCGTTAAGGTAAGGACGGCTTCCCGTGTAAGCCTACCATGACCCGCTCTTTAGCCTCAAAGTGCGGTGGTACAGCCGACATAGTTCACGTGTCCGTGTCTCACACCCCTATGTCGCGACACCGATCCGTAGATTTAGTTAGGCGTGGTATCCGGATATGGGCAGCTTGCCACTAGACCCGCACTTCCATAGTTCAGTAGAAGCACGCGGTGCATGCTTACGCTCATTACAAATACGACCGGAGAGCTCCTCGGATCTTGAGCTAGTGCACCTTTCGTGACGACGAGTGAGACAGTGGGCCGGGACTTGTTCCCGTGATAGCGCGTATAGTGTGTTGTGGTATTTCCGACTAAGACCCCGAGTTGGCATCCGAGGTCCAAGTGTGGACTTAGCTATGTGCTCCGCTCTGTGTTTGTACTCATAGCTTGCATACATCCTTCTAGATGATCATGTATATCGTATTGTACCCCGGTTGGGGATTCTTACTGGTAATTCGTTACTCACCCTTATTCTGTGGTTTTCCACGGTGTAATCAAGGCGGAGACAGGATGGTCAAGGAGGAGCTGTGATCATGGAATCCTGCTCATCATCTCGACCATTTTATTTTATCATGACTCTTGACTTTTGTTATTTCCCCTGAATGCATGTAGACGGGCACAGAGCCCCGTGATGTTTTCTTACGCTTTATGGATTCCAAAGATATTTGTACTTGTGGATTTTTTAAATGGTTTAAATAAATCTCGATCGTGAGTATGCTTTTAGAAATGTATGTTTTGGTTGTTGAATGTTTCTGTTTTTACTTGGAATCCGAAATGTATTTTTCATAATGTCTTTTATTTTCAATACATGCATTGGGGTAAAGGCCATTTAGAGCCCCTTTTGGGTCGGGTCTTTACACTTACGCTCATTATAGCGCCGACCGGAGAACTCCTCGGGATCTTGAGCCAGTGCACCTTTCAGACGATGAGAGAGTGCCGAGGCCGGACTTGTTTCTCGTATAGGGCGTATTGTGTGGTGGATTTTCCGGAGTAAGACCCTGAGTTGGCATCCGAGGTTCTTATGTGGATTTAAGCTATGTGCTCTATTCTGTGTTTATATTCATAGCTTGCATATCTTCCAACTAGATGACCATGTATATCGTATTGTACCCTGGTTGGGGATTCTTACTGAGTAATTCGTTACTCACCCTTATTTTGTGGTTTTCCACAGGTAACCATGGTGCGAGACAGGATGGCTGGAGGAGGAGTTGTGATCATGGAAACCCGTTGTTCGAACTCTAAGTTTATGTCTATGATTCTTTGTGTTTTATTTTCCTCTGAATGCATGTAGTTGAGCACGGAGCCCTAGGTTGTTTTCTGACTGTTTCCCGGATTCTAGCACTGTTGTAACTATTGGAAAGTTTTAAATGTTTTAAATAAATCTCTGATCAGAGTGAGTTTTGGAAATGTATTTGTCTTGGAACAGGTGCTTGGAAACAGGGACAGGTTTCAGGAATCTTATAACTGTGTTTCTTTAAAATGGTTGTTTGCATGTTTTAGTTTTCACTTAGAATCCGAAAACCATTCTTGCATATTGTCTTTAAGTTTTGAACACATGCATTGAGGTAAAGGCCTATTTTAGAACCCCATTCGGGTCGGGTCTTTAAAACTATACTTTGCCAGTGGAGTCAAACTGTATTTTGGTTTTAAATAATGTTGTATTTGGTTTGCCATTCTGCCAATAAATGTGATTCCAGTTGAATGTTTTTAATTCTTGGATTTTGATTTATGTTTTAAATCCATGCATACTGAATAAGGACTCTTTAGGACCGTTTTTAGAGTCGGGTGTTGGGACGAAATATCACACACAAATAAATTATGAATAATGGATGGATGATGACGTGGCTCAGGTTGAGCTTCGCCTAAGCGAAGTGGTGAATTGAAATTAAGCAGGATGTGTGTTGTATTTCGCCAAGTTGTGCAAGTATACACAGCCTTGTTGTAGTAAGTTTTACAAAGTAAAAGGCATTCTCCACAGGGACTTCTGAAGTGTTGAATTTGTTTTCATGCGAAAGCGGAAGTTAAACAATGTGATGAAAAGAGAATTGTAGAAAGCAGTGCACAATACTAACACGATTTACTATCAAGTTGAAAGAGTATCGGAAGGGTCGGGTTTTGGGGCTTCGCTTAGGAGAAGAAATTAGCGAAACACTTCGTTAATGGCGGGGCCTTAAGTTCTCTCGAACTTCAACAGCGGCTCTCATGAGCACTTAGTTCGCTCTCTCGAATCAAACAATGGAAATGACCACCGTTAACTAGCTGTGATTTCTATCTCTAGTATTCGTTGTTCGAGCCATGCGTACAAGTTCCCTCTGTCCTTGTCTCTCGACTTAGCACAGAGTTCATGCAAAGATTTAGAAGTAAAATGAATGATCGGCGAAGCTCGCATGCAAAACTCTTACTCCTCTAATGACTTCGCTTACATGAAGTCCCTATTTCCCTTTTCCTTCCGACAACAGGTTTAGCTACTCATTATCAGGACGAAATGCATTGCAAAAATGAAATAAGACATGCGAAACATACTTCAGATATAAAACAAAGTTGTGAAACTAAAGTTCAAGAAATCAAGATGCTGAAATTACTACGAAGTCGATTACAAAAGAATTCAACAAACAACTTGAAACAAAAACAATAACGCTACACTATGCTTGGCATAAACTGCTCAGACGGTGAAAGGTGCTACGGATGAAGCTGTCGGAATGTGATCGGAGTTCCTGTCCCAAAGAGAATTCTTTGGAAGAAGGTTCTCTTCGTCACTCAATTTGATGAAGAAGGTCGCTCTTTTTATAGTGCTCTAGACAAAATTCGCTTTTCCTCTCTGCTATGCAATCCGATCCTGCCAAATGCTGATCCACTATCCTCTCTGCCAAAAGCTGCTCTAAGCTCTGATTTGTCAGATGTACTGGAGCCGACAAGATGAACGGCTAAGATTGCTTTTAGAGCACAGATTCCTGCCACGAGTCCTTTTGGGAGAGATATTTTCTCGATCAAGGTTGGATGCATTGCCTCGCTTGGGCGAATAAGAGTTAATGCCTTAGTCATCCCGTCGGACTCTTCGTTCAGCAGGTACTCCGCAACAACGAGTATCTTCTTCAATTTCTGCTCCTTCGCTTTGGTTTTCCTGCGCCAAAATACAAGTATCAATTCTTTTTTTTTTAAACATAAACTCAATTTAACTCGTATTCGTTCTATTTCGCTGTTTTTATGTTCGCCTTTGCTTTGTTAGACTACTAACCAAATGTTCGCTTATGTACAGCTTGAGCATAACAACAACGAAACTTCTTGTGCAATTTACTTGTGATTTTAATAAAAAAATATCTTAATTAAGCTACTTTAACTCTCAATTCTTGAGAGTTATCATCAGTTCCTTACAGTTGGTATCAAAGCTCAGAGTCATAGATTCTGTAGACTGACCTAATGAGTTAGGTCGTTGTCCACATGATCATCGGCACACCAACAACCGCCAGGTATGCAATAAGCTTTGTTTTAAGGGTTTAGTTTACAATGCTTGCATCTAGCATACATGCTTTAGTTATTGTTGGTAGTGTTGGTCCGAGCATGGACTAACTCAGTGTGGTTTGGGTGTAGATCGTGAGAGGGGCCAGTCACACGTAGTGGAGCTGGGACGTTAGCTGCTATCAATAGAGGAGTTGGCACGTGCCAGATGTCGATGAGACCACGTCCAGTGTTGTTCTGTTAGTCAGGCCACCTTTGGCCCCGACTGATATCCTACCGAGAGTAGAGACGTAGGCTCTTTTGGCAGCGCAGCAGGCAGAGACCCAGGCACAGTTGGCCTAGTTTGCGTAGTTGTTTCAACAAGCACCCCTTGGTGATCTAGTGGTCCCTCCAGCTCTGCCAGCTCATCCGGAGCTTGTGGTTGAGCCAACTATTCCTGAGGGAGCTGTCGAGGCCGGCAAGTGGCTCGAGGATTTTGTAAAGTGAAAGCCTAGAGAGTTTGATGGGCCTGAGGATTCGTTAGTAACAGCCAAATGGCTGGCACATCTGAAGTACATTATCATAATTATGGGCTACCCAGACGTGCAAAGACCTAGATGTTTAGCACACGTGTTGACTGAGACAGCTATTTGGTGGTGGCAATCCACTAACAGGGGCAGACCTAAAGGGTCCCCGCCAGCCACTTGGGAGTTCTTCCGGACAGAGTTCAGGGCATAGTATATTAGTGAGGAGGCTCAACAAAAGATGGTTGAGGCCTTCGCCAATCTAAAATAGGGTGATGACACCATTGCTGGCTACGATAAAAGATTTTCAGAGAACAGTTATTTTTCTTCAGAACTTATTGCTATTGAGAAGTTGAAAATAAAGAAGTTCATTGGGGGACTCAAGTTGGAGGTTGCTCAAGATGTTAGGGTACTCGCTCTAGAGACGTACACTAGAATTGTGGATTTGGCCAAGATCTATGCAATGGCCTAGGTTTTCATTCCAGTTTCCCATGTATGTGATGACTCTAAAATAGAGTTAGATTTTAGCCTAAATTCAAATCATTATTCATATTATTCAATTCATATTAAGCATCAACGAAGATAAAAAGTGTGCGCTAAAAGGTGTAATTCACTAATGTTGCGCATTAGCAGAGTTGAATGCTCAATATTGGTTATCATGAAAAGAAAGGATAAAAGAAGCACGGTTAGCATAAAGTTTGCAGAAACTTATGACTATTTCTATTTCGTAGGATTAACGCTAAGGAAGCAACGCCACAAAGGAAATCAAGACGAGTAAACACGAGTACTTAAGCTCGGAAGATCAAGTTCAGTTGCACTACAAGTAAATAAGAAAGGAAGAATCCGCCAGCGAGAAGTTGACTAACCAGACAATTAAGAGACGGATTACTGAAATCACGGGATTCCTGCCTTAGACAAATCAAACACGTATGGTAAGAAAATTAAAAGGAGAAATCATCGTGCAAATTGATTCTTACCATTCTGGAACATTCGGAGGCCCGACGACCTAGCTCTATAAAAGGGATGTGATGTAATAGAGAAAAAGGAGCAGGATCCTTGCCCTGTTCTTCTTCTCGGAGGATTTCAAAGAATTGATCTCTGCTACAATTTTACTGCTATTCTGTTTTATTTGTTTGTTTTGTTAAGACGTATTGTTAGACTCATTTTTAATTCAGTAATACAATTCTATGATGTTTTCTATATTGTGCATTGTGTTCTCTGTTTTCATTATGAACTAATTTTCGTAAGGTGAAACTAGGGGAATATGAGTTTTAGTAGCATGTTGTAGGAAGGAATTGGAAGGATTAATCTAGAGCACGTAAGATAGGTACTTCATCATAACAGTAAGTGTCGACTGGCCATCCACACAAGCTAATAGATTGTAATTCGGAAGAGGAAACGATCTAAATCTATCATGCATGTTTAATAGGTAGTGTTACAGTTATGACATTTTAAATCGGAGTTTAGGAATAAACGCGAAACTATTACATACTTAGCGCGATTAATAATTACATTTAGTCACAGCGGAATTTGGGCTTGGTGTTGAACGAAAGCAAAAACATTAGTTTGTAAGCGTAGTATGATAGATTCTCTTACAACATATTTCTTGTTATCGCATTGCGGTTGCACTCACAAGTATCCTATTTTAGCCTTAACTTAGCAAAACTGTTTTCTCGTTTAATTATTTCTTTGTCTTGCAAAACCAAAAATCATATCAACAATACTCATTCATGCAATTTACATTTCAATTCTAAACATCACCTCAAAAAAATTTCCAGTCCCTGTGGAGAACGATAATTTACTTATTACTTACTACATACCACGTATACTTACATGTAGTGGGATCAATTCACACTAATCGTACCCACATTGTAACACAGATCCCAACGTCCATTGAGGATAGTATCAGTATGTTGGGTTGTTTGTTCGGCTGTTCGGTTGGGCAGTTATTTATTGAGTTTGGGTTACTTTTGTTGTTTCAGGCTTCCAAGGCTAGTCTTGCAAGTTGAAGATTGGGTATGCTTTGTAAACTAAGCTTTTATGGGTTATTTTAATAAAGGTGTTTTTAGGAGTTGATTAAACGAGAAAAAAAGAAGAAGAAAAGAAGTCATTTTGGTTTCAATCGATCCTCTCTCTCACGATCCCTGCTTCCCCTTCTTCTCTTTTGGCCGAGACCACCTCTCCCAAGAGCTCCATCGTCGATCCCTTGCCCTAGCCGAGGAACTCCATTGCCGTCACCAGCCCCTTCACGTCAACCTGCAGCACGTACGCTCCTAGCTGACGCACAACCCTCGCGAGCCACAATCCCTTTGCCGATCCAAGCCGCACGCACTAGTGATCGCAAGGCCTCGCCCAGCCTCACTCCTGGAGCAGCACCGCCCAGTCGAGCTGTGTTCCAGCACGGCCATGCACACGATCGCAGCCCCTCACCCACACGTGTTGCTCAACCTCATCTCTGCACAGCAACATGCTCACCCAGCCCGCTCAGCTTCTTGCTTGTCGATGCTATCCTCACTAAGGCTTAACTACCTAGCCTTTTGCATTTCAGTTTTAGGTAATTTCTCGAGTCCTGTGCGTTGGTCAATTTGTTTGCTAGGCTATGTAGATATTGATTACTTATTATTATTATTGTCTAGGTTGAGTTCGTGTTGGTTCTACAGCTCAAGGAGCATACGTTTCATTATTATTTTTTGCTTATTTTCCAGGTAAGGATTTCACACCGGGGTTGTGTGGGCCCTTCAAAACTTCATTGATTGCATTCTTGCTACCTGTTTATTGTTTACGAGCATGTTAGTGGATAGGATTGTATGTTGTTCTGTTTATGCTAGCATGTGTTGTTCATGTTTCTACATGTTAGTGTCATGCTAGGTTTTCTGAACTGTTGCAATATGCTTATCTGTCTAGGGCTTTGGATTCTTTTTTAGTCTCTCAAAAAGAGGTTTGCAAATGGGCCTAATATCTTTTAGAAAATCGACACATAATTAAGGCATCCAAGAAACCTTTGAAGTTGGGTTTTATATTTGATTGCTAGGACTTCTTCATTGTTGAAATCCTTTTGAAACTTTTCCAAATCATCAACTGAGGGTTCATTGATGACATTTATGGATGTGTTTGGAGCTGTTGAGTTTGAAAAAGTTGATGAGATAGATAAAGCTCCAAGCATTTTTTTGAATTTTATCAAGAGCATCTTTGTCCTTATCTAATGTAATATTCTCGTTCATAATAGTAGGTTTGAATAAGGGCTTAGATTCGTCTACAACCGGATATTGCATGGTGGATGAGGAGGCAAATTTTGAATATTGTGAACCAGAGTTGAAGCTTAGTTCTCTATGAATCCTCTCTTCAATCTTATCTACTTGACTTGCAATCGTAGATAGCAGTTTGTTTTAACAATTATTCTGATGCTGGATATTCTTAATATCCTTAAGA
This sequence comes from Sicyos edulis, assembly GCA_036507275.1. Classification (NCBI taxonomy): domain Eukaryota; kingdom Viridiplantae; phylum Streptophyta; class Magnoliopsida; order Cucurbitales; family Cucurbitaceae; genus Sicyos; species Sicyos edulis. The sequence goes on from CM071855.1 coordinate 13,391,359, forward strand.
TTTGGAAAAAAATTGAAGAAAATCGGTCCATTTTCTAAAATGGACTCGACCTTTCTCAATAGAAAATTTGAATAGGTTTTGTGTCGATCTCAGAGAGAGACAAGAACCGGGATTTGATAGCGATTTGGACTAAACCGATATGAATAAATTTGAATTCTTCTCTATGACGAAGAATCATGTTTTTTGAAAATAGGTTGAGTGCTGTGCTATCTTGGTTGATAGGAACAACATGCTCAGATAATTTCTTGCAGTTCTTCTAAAAGAACATGGAGTTTGGATTTTTGTCGACTAACCTTGAGTCTATCTTTGGAATTGACCAATTTTGAAGTGCTTCTCCAATCATGGAAATTTGAAGTTCATTTTGACTAATATTTGATATCTGAAGGTTTGATCTATCAGAAAATTGAAAAGAAGATCCTTTGAAATCTTCATCGTTTGAATCGTGCTTTTCTTTGCCTTTCATTATTTTTAATCTCGTTAAAAGATACGGCATGAGTAATATACTTCCAGCTTTCCTTTCCTCTTAGCAAAATTTCTTTAATCACTAGATTGGTACTCTGTTATCCTATTCTCGTATGCTTGCTTCACTACTACAATTTGTAGAATAGATAGCGGGTTTAAATTTGGTTTTTAAAAACACGAAGGAAACAATGGCGGGCAAAAATGACCTTTATTGAAAGATTTCGATGGCGTGCAGTAAAAAAACATCGATGGCAGTCTTTTACGCCTGTCGTAGAATACAATCGATGGTGGACATTTCCCGCCATCGATTGTGCCAGCCATTGATTAAACAGAATCAAAACGCGCGGGCTAGCTCTTCCAAAAAAATTTCATTTCCTCTTTCTCGACAAAAACCTCTGAAACCCTTACCCTCTTTCTCTATTCTCACCGACGCCGGCGCTGACTAACCTACCGCCACGACTAACCCACCACCGTGACTAACCCTCCTTTCTCTTTGAAGCTCAGAAGGTAAAAAAATTTGAATTTTCTTCAACTTGAGGCATCTGACCTTCACAAATTGAGTAACTCTTTTTAAACTCTTTTTTATCTTATTTCTTTCTTAAATGCATGTTGTAACGTTTCAAATTTCATCATCTTAGGTCACAAATTTCAACATTTTTCAACTTGGGAAGTCTCTTCACAAATTGGTAATTTTATTACTCCCTAACTCTTTTTAGTCTCTTGTTATCTTATTTCTTCACAAATGCATGTTGTTAACCTTTCAAATTTGTGCATTTTCTTAAAGTCATTGTTTGTTTGATTTGATCATTTGATTGAATTGTGCATTTTTTGTTTTGATAGCCATTTTCACTTGGAAAACTCACTTTTGTAATGAAAATGGCTATGAAAACAACAAATGCACAATTTGTATTGTAGCTTGATTCAAAGTTTCCTTCTATTAGCTCAAAATTGTATTGTAGCTTGATTCAATGCATGATTTGAATTCTATACTTTGATTACGGAGTTAGCTAGATTCTTTTTTTTTTCTTATTTAAGTTGAGTTATATATGTGACTAGATTCTACTTTGTTTAAAAAAAATTGTAGGTTAAGTTTCTCCTAGTTGACTAGATTTCTAACATGGCTATGGATAAGTCGTGGATGTTTAAGGATCGGATGTCGCCGGAATACGGTTTAGGAGTTGAGATATTTATAAGCAATGCAATACGACATTCAAAAGGTTTAAATGTCGTTTGTTGTCCATGTTTGAAATGTGTGAACACTAAGTACCAAAGTGTGAATGTCATCAGAGACCATTTATTTTTTCATGGGATCGATCAAAGTTATAATACATGGATTTGGCATGGAGAATCAGTATCGAAGACAAGAAACATGGAAAGTGTTCCAATAGATGATGAAAATTTGGATGACCTAGATGACCCAATAGGGATGTTTGAGGCTGCACAAAATTACTTTAACAAAAATTCTCCTATATTTGAGGAAGCTTTAGAGGATGCCAAGAGACCATTATACCCTAATTGTAAAGATTTTACCAAGATATCAGCGTTGATTAAACTTTTTAATTTGAAAGCAAAGCATGGATGGAGCGATAAAAGCTTCTCAGAGCTGTTACAATTCTTGACCGCTTTATTGCCTAGTCCTAATGAAATTCCAATATCTACCTATTATGCGAAAAGATACCTAGGTACCTTAGGAATGAAGTATGAAAAGATCCATGCGTGCATCAATGACTGTTGTTTGTATCGAAAAGAGCTTGTCGATGCAGAACTGTGTCCTACATGTGGAACATCGAGATGGAAGGTTAAGAAGAATATGAAAGGAGTGAAAAATATTCCAAAAAACTTCATGTGGTATTTCTCTCCTATTCCAAGATTTGAACGAATGTTTCGAAGTAAAGAAACTTCGAAATTATTGACGTGGCATGCGACAGACAGCGAGGTTGATGGGTGTATACGACATCCAACCAACACACTGTCATGGAAACAAATTGACGAAAGGTGGCCTGATTTTAGTTTAGAAACGAGGAACCTTCGTCTAGCCGTATCAACAGGTGAAGTCAATCCCCACGGTGACCAAAGTACTAGATATAGTTGTTGGCTAGTTATGTTGGTGACTTACAATCTACCTCTATGGTTGTGCATGAAGCGTAAGTTCTTGATGCTAACTTCATTAATCTCAGGACCCAAACAACTTAGAAATGGCATAGATGTCTATTTAAGTCCATTAGCGACGATCTGAAAATGTTATGGAACACGGGCATTGAATGTTTTGACGCACATCGGCAAGAACGCTTCACCCTGAAAGCTATTTTGTTGTGGACCATTAATGATTTTCCAGCATATGGTAACCTATGTGGGTGTACGATAAAAGGTTATAAAGCATGTCCGATTTGTGCAGAGAAAACATCATCAATATTTTTACCCATAGGAGGGAAGAATGTATTTCTCGGACATCGAAAATATCTACCAATGGGGCACACATTTAGAAGACAAAAAAAAGCATTCAATGGAGAACAAGAATTTGGAGTCGCCCCTAAACCGCTAAGTGGTGAAGAGATTCTGACACAATTAAATAGTCTTCAATTTACATATGGAAAGGGATCACAACAGCGCCCTACAAACTCTTATTGGAAGAAAAAATCGATCTTTTTCGAATTGGAGTATTGGAAACATTTTCACATGCGTCATTGTTTAGATGTCATGCACATTGAGAAGAACGTGTGTTCCAATATTATTGGGACCCTACTTGACATTCCTAGCAAAACAAAAGATGGAATAAAAACTCATGAAGACTTGGCTAAATTAAGACCTGAGTTATCCCCAATTAAGAAGGGGGACAAAAAGATCTTCTTGCCTCCAGCATGTTACACACTATCGAGAAAAGAGAAGATGAGTATGTGTAAGAGCTTATCTGAAGTTAAAGTGCCTGAAGGTTATTCATCCAACAAAAGAAAATTAGTGTCGCTTACTAATTTAAAACTATACGAGCTTAAATAGCATGACGATCACGTTTTGATGCAACAATTGCTACCTGTAGCCATTCGTGGTGTTTTGCCTAAACATGTTAGATATGCGATCATTCGCCTGTGTTTCTTCTTTAGAGCTATATGTAGTAAGTCGATTGATTCATCTAAGTTGAAGGACTTGCAGGATGATGTAGTTGTCACTTTATGTCTATTAGAGAAGTATTTTCCACCAGCCTTTTTCACAATCATGGTTCACCTTGTGGTGCATCTTGTAAGGGAGATTGAATTTTGTGGACCAGTTTATTTGAGGTGGATGTATCCTTTTGAAAGTTATATGAAAGTTTTGAAAGGTTATGTTCGTAATAGAAATCGTCAAGAGGGATGCATAGGTGAAAATTACATATTAGAAGAGTCGATAGAGTTTTGTTCTGAATTTTTGCAAGAAGTTGAATCTGTGGGGTTGCGATCTTCGAACAAAATAAAGGATTCAAATATCGATCGACCATTATCTGCCACGATTTATAAAACACCAACTAAAGATAAAATGGATGAAGCTCATATGTATGTACTTCATAATGTTGATGAACTGCTCCCATACGTAGATCAGCACATGGAAATGTTGTGTAAAGTGAATCTTGCCAATTCTAAGAATAAAAAGTGGCTTCAAGATGAACATAATCGCACATTTATCAGTTGGTTGCGTGATCGGGTTGGGCTAGCTTTAGGGGTTCGAAAAGATTTTGTATCATCTACGTTAAGGTGGATATCACATGGTCCTCGTTCAGAAGTTACTACTTACAATAGTTACATGGTTAATGGTATTCAATTTATACATCTTTTCTATTTGTTATTAACTAATATTCTTCCTTATATACATGCAGATTGACATCATGTCTGGATCCGGTAGATCTGACGATGTTGATGTTCCCAGGGACCGCAGCCGCAGATGTGCTAGAAATAGGAATACAAGGGGCGTGACAGTCTTGCGTGAGCTTGCGTAAGACCGGATGGCTGGAGAACTGTGACGAACCTGACCCAAAACACGATCCTAAACCGGGGTTTTCACTCTGCATGCAAGTTAAATATGATAACAAGCGGTTTAGTGCTCATATTTAAAAACCATTCAAAACATATGAGAAGGGGGAACCCTTAAAACATAACCAACAATTTTCATTTAAACAATCCAACGAAGTAAAACAACCTGGCCAGTGTTTATAAAAACATACAATACAATTTAAACAACTTTTTAAACAATGTTCCCCTAGGACTCCTGTCCATCTACATGCTGAATAAACAATGCAATAATAAATGACAGAGTGCCGGCGGCTCCCCATGATCAATCAACTCCCTCCGCTAGCCCTCCTGGTGTTGTCCCAAGTTACCTGAAAGATAAATAAGGGTGAGTATAAACATACTCGCAGAATCCCCAACCGGGTACAATACGATACATCACCATCTAGCACCTCAACATGCAAGCAAACAGCTATCAACACAGATCATAGCTCAACGAGCTTAATAATACAAGATCTGGAGCCATCGGAAGTCTCCTACTTCCGGCCTAATGGATTGGATACACTGACCAATCCTGGACATCACCGAGGTATCTGTCACTCGGGGGGAATACACTGATCCCTAGAATGTCCTCAAGGGCCTCCTTGCCCTTGCACTAAATCGACTTACGGAGAGTACCAAGTCGCTCTAATGGAAAGAATGGTGTACTTACGACATTAGCCCGGGGGAGCTCTCCGAACCGGAAACTAACGCGTGTGCGCGCACACCGCATGCTGCTGCAACCGGCGTAAATGCGGGGGCCTAAGGGCAAACTACGCGGGCCAGGTACGCATGCCTATGACTCGGAAGCGGTGTCACCGATCACGATGTGCGCGAGGCCCTCGACACTCATCCGGCAAAAGATGATCCACCGACTGAAGCTAAGAACCGCCAGGGCGTGCTTACACCGATGGCGTGGTTTTCGCTCTAGCAGCTACAACCTAGGCTTATGCCGGCGTGGGTAGCTAACTCCACAACCGGCGGGTCGGGGGAAGCAAGATACGTTATGCTGCACACACTTTACTCCCGACCTGAGCTAAATCCACCTTGGCGACCTGGGGGGGAAGCAAGATACGTTATGTTGCGCACACTTTACTCCCGATCAGTGGGGACAAAGTACGTTATGTCCGCTCAGCCTCTGGATGATGACAAACCCTACAACTCTATCTAAGAGTACAGAGCAAATAAATGATTCCTGGCTAGCAAGCAATGACCGACATCAATCACAATTACCTAGCATGATACTACAACTTAAGCAAGAATCATAAGCATGCTGGAAGAACAAACCTAGCATGGCACTAACATGTACAATCAGCAAACATGCTAGCAAGAGATCAAACATAGCTGCCTATCACTATCATGCTCATAACAATCAGCAAGCATACAAGGTACAATCGTGATAATATCGCAGGGTCCACACAACCACGGTAAGAAATCCTTACCTGGGACAAGCAGAAAAACAATAATAATAATCACAAATCAACGAGCGAATCCTCGAGCCTCTAATCGAACCCGAACAGCCTATGCATCAAACAAAGCACCCACATCAAATACATAAAACACCCCAATAAATCCATAACCAGCAGCCAATAAATCAGGGTCCAACGAAGAAAAGACTCGGGAAATACCATCCGAGAAGCCACAAGGCTCAAAGCCAAACCAACACACCGGGCAGCCGTTGCAGGGGGGCTGGTTGGCGCGGGCGCAGCGGGCGCGACTGGGCGTAGAGGCTGCGCGCGGGCAAGCTGGGGCGAGGCAAGGGCGCGCGGGCTCGAGCTCGGCTGGGCGACGACTTGCGGCGCGGCTCGGCACAGGGGACGGCACGCTAGCGCGAGCTCGGCAACCAATAGGGGCGCGCGCGGGGCGACGCGACGCGACGAGCTACAGGGCGCTCGGGCTGGCACGGCACTGTGCGCGGCTCGGCACAGTGCGCAGCTGGGCGACACGGACCAGGGCGAGCTGGCTCGGGGACGGCCTGGGCGAGGCAGATTTGGGCGACGAGGGGCCTAGGCGAGGGCGACACGGGCTGGGCGGCCTAGAAGCTGGGCGACGCGAGTTGAGCTGGGCTCGGCCGCTCTGCCAAGGGCGAGCTGGCGGCCAGTATAGGCTAGCCGGGCGCCGAGGGGGTTCGGCCGGCTTGGGCATGGGCGACCAAGGGGGGCTGGGGTGCTCGGGTTGGAGGAGAGAGAAAGGGGAAAAAAATGGAATTTGGGAAATAAAAAGGAAAAATAGGATTTTAAAAATAAAAAGGGAAAATGGGGATTTAATCTTCATTTTCCAACCTTATCCACTTTTATCCAAATTCTTAAAATCCTTAAATCCCATTTCCCGCCTTCCTCCTTCGAGACCCGACTGAAGCAACCATTTCCAATCAATAAACCTCACTTAAAACAGCCTCCCAAATCAACACCAAAGGCCTGGGCTCGAATCCCAAAGGAAACACCCAAACAACCATCACTTTGCCCAAAACCCAAATCACAACCGAACTCCCAAACGAAAAGCCCAAACATCTCGGGACTCGCAGCCACCAACAAACAAGCCTCAACAAAGGCAGGAGCTGCCTCGAAGCCCTGAAAATCCACAAATCTTGCCCAGGGAGCAAAAAGACCAAAATGCCCCTAAGGGTCAAAACAGCTCTAACGGCCCAACCGAACCACTGAATCTGAACCGGAAGCTCCTCGAGAACTGGGATAGAAAACTGGGTCGTTACAAGAATGACGCGTAGTTCAATATAACTCGATGGGTCAACATATTGGCGAAGCTGGAGTAAAATTAAGCACGTATATTGGTTTGAGTGTGAGAAACCATATACCCATCTTATACAGAATATTAGTGAGGAGAAGAAAGAGTTGCAAGCTAAACAAAAGTGTCCTCATCATGTGGCTCGAAAAGGATATGCTCAGCTCGCTTATGATCTATTAAAGAACTCTGAACTAAACTCTAAGGATATTATATATTTGTACTTTATACTAACGCATGTGTGTGACAAATTGAAATTGTAGAATATAGATATAAAAGAACATCCCGCAGCCCATGCAGATCTATGGAAAGAAGGTCAAAAGAAGAAGTGTCATGATCCGAATGGGAAGAGTAAAGAGTACATTGATGAAAGCACAATTAAAGTGGCCAGCCAAATTGTAAGTTGCAGCTACACATTTTTCGTGTTAATCTCTTTTATGGTTTAATTTTAAATATTTGGGTGTTAATTATCTAATAATTTTTTTGCTATAGGATCAATTGCAAAGTACGAATGAAGGTCATGACGTGTTGATTGATGCATTGGGAGTGCCAGAACATCGAGAGCGTGTCAGGGGAGTGGGACGATTTGTAACTCCATCATTTTTCTTCAAGATGGGTAATCTGAAGTCCCAAATGGGCCAACAACGAGAAAAGCAAGTCGATCCCTCTCAACCATTAGACTCTCCTTGTGAAGGGAGTACTAGAGATGCCTCAAGGGAAAAGCAAATCTTGGACCAATTCACCGTCATTGGAGAACTCGATGGTCATCCTGATGTCCCAATCGATTTAGGAGAAGTAAGTGTCACACACATTCTTTAATTGAAGAATACATTTCTGTAACAGCCCAGTTTCCTATTCCAGTTTTCGAGGTGCCTTCGGGTCAAGATTCGGTTGTTGGTTGGGTTTTTAGAGCCGTTTGGCCCCTTGGGGGTATTTTGGTCTTTTGGCTCTCCGGGCAGGATTTGTGGTTTTCAGAGCTTCGAGGTAGCTCCTGCCTTTGTCGAGTCTTGTTTGTTGGTGGCTGCGAGTCCCGAGGTGTTTGGGCTAGTCGGTTGGATGCTCGGTTGTGGTTTGGGCTTTGGCAAAGTGATGGTTGGTTGTGTGCTTCTTTTGGGATTCGAGCCCGAGCCCTTAGTGGTTCTTTGGGAGTTGGATTTAAGTGAGTTTTATTTATTGGAAAAGATTGCTTCGGTCGGGTCTCGAAGGAGGAAGCCGGGAAATGGGATTTTTGAGGTTTTAAAAGTGGATAAGGATGGAAAAATGGAATTAAAATCCCATTTTTCCCTTTTTCCCATTTTCCCTTTTTATTTCCCATGTCTTTTATTTTTTTTTCCCAAAATCAATTTTCTCTCTCTCTCTCTCTCTCTCTCTCCCCGACCTAGCCCCTAGTCCAGCCCTTGGCTCGCCCATGCCCACCAAATTTGAGCCCAGGCCAGCGTCGCCGAGCCCACCCAGGCCAGGCCCGGAAGGCCGCATACGTCGTCGTCGCCACCCTCGTGCGCGCCCTCGCCAGTGCCGTCGCGTCGCCCGGCCGAGAGCTCGCCCCGCTCGTTCGCGTCGCCCGGCTCGTGTCGCCCGAGCCCCTGCCTGGCACAGTGTCGCCCAGGTCGCGTCGCACAGTGCCGAGCTCAGCGCCAGATCGCGTGTCATCCGCGCTCGAGTCGCGCGTCCCAGCGCCAGATCGCGCTCCCTCGCGTCGTGTCGCTCGCGCCGCTGCTGCCCTCGTCTTGAAGCGTCACACGCGCGCGCCGCCAGCTGAGCCAGCCGCCGCGCGCCAGAGCGCTCGCGTGCCGCCATACAGCGCAGCCCAGCGCCCCTCCGCGCGGCTCGCGCGCTAACGCCGACGCCGCCCAAGGCTCGGCCGGCCCACAAATTTCTTTGGTCGCTTAGCTCGTGGCAAAATGACTCATTCGCGTGTCGTCACCGCCTCGTGAGTTGCTTCCCAGCCGAGCCCCCGCTTATTTTATTATATTTAGGGCTATTTTATGATTATTTATGTGTTTGCTTGGCTCGTTATAGGTTGCTCGGGTTCGATCGCAGCTTATTTTATTGTGTGTTGTTGCCTCCCGACCAGGTAAAGATTTCTTACCGAGTTGTGTGGGCCTGCGATATTGTCATGATTTTGCCTTGCTTGTTTGCCGATCACATGAGCATGATAATAATAGAGCGACTTTGATTGTTTTCTTGCTAGCATGTTTGCTTGATATTACATGTTAGTGCCATGCTAGGTTTGTTCTCGCAAAGATGCTTGTGATTCCCGCTAAGCTCGTAGTATCATGCTAGGTAGTGTGATTGATGTCGGTCTTTGCTTGCTAGCCAGAATCATTGCTTTTGCTCTGACTCTTAGATAGAGTTGTAGGGTTTGTCATCATCCGTAGGTCGAGAGCGGACATAACGTATCTTGTCCCCACCATCGGGAGCAAAGCGAAGCATTGCTTCGAGGAGTTGAGAGCGGACATAACGTACTTTGTCTCCAAAGTGGTCGATATTGAGCAAAGCCTAACATACCTTGCTTTTTCTCCCCCTCCGGCAGCCAATGAGACTTAGCTACCTCATTGGCGTATGCCTAGTTTGTAGCTCCGCTAGAGCGGAACCCCGCTAACGGTGTAAGCTGCCTTGGCGGTTCTTAGCTTCGTGTCGGTGGACCAGGCCGCATGATGATGCGCCGAGGGCCTCGCGCATCGCGTGATCGCGACACCGCTCCGAAGTCTTAGGCATGCGTGCACGCCCGCGTAGTTTGCCCTTAGCCAGGCCCCGCATTTACGCCGCCGCAGCGGAGAGCATGCAGTGTGCGCGCACACGCGTTAGTTGCCGATTCGGAGAGCTCCCCTGGGCTAATGTTCGTGAGTACACCATTCCTTCCGTTAGAGCCTGACTTCGGGTACTCTCCCGTAAGTCCAGATTAGTGCAAGGGCAAGGAGGCCCTTAAGGACATTCTTGGGAATCAGTGTTTCCCCCCCGAGTGAAAGATACCTCGGTGATGTCCAGGATTGGACAGTGTATCCAATCCCAGTTAGGCCGGAAGTAGGAGACTTCCGATGACTCCAGATCTTATTTTATGAGCTCGTTGAGCCATGATATGTGTTGGTAGCCTGTTTGCTTGCATGCTTTGGTACTAGATGACTGATTATATCGTATTGTACCCCGGTTGGGGATTCTTACTGAGTAATTCGTTACTCACCCTTACTTATCTTTCAGGAAACCATGGCGCGAGGCAGGATGGCTGGAGGAGGAGCTGTGATCATGGAAAACCCGTTGTTCAACTCTAAGTCTTATGTTTATGTTTATGATTTAAATGTCCTCTGAATGCATGTAGTTGGGCACGGAGCCCTAGGGTGTTTTCTGAATGTATTTCCGGATTCTAGCATTGTTGTAACTATTGTAAAGCTTGTATGTTTTAAATAAATCTCTTATCAGAGTAATGTTTTGGAAATGTATTTGTCTTGGAACAGGTGCTTGGAAACAGGGACAGGTTTCAGGAAATTGTTGTATGATTTAAAATGGATGTTTTATGTTTTAGTTTTTACTTAGAATCCGAACACCATCTTGCAAATTTTCTGTAGATTTGTATGCATGCATTGAGGTAACGGCCTATTTAGAAGCCCATTCGGGTCGGGTTCGTTACAATTTCAATGAATGTACACTAACTATAATTTATTATTTCTTTAAAGGGTATGTCATGTGAGCTTGCTGTTGAATATGGAGGTCCAGTTGTTTCCGTTGGTACAGTGTTTGAATCGAGTGGTTCATCCAATACGGTACACGGTCATCTCTTAGGGAAACACAACATGCGCGTCTCGGTCGATATGGTCTTTACAGGCAATGCTGACTTAGACCTACCAATTCCCATAAACGAGGAACTCCAATACCTTGGACAAGCTGTTAAATCTTTTGTGTCATGGCCAAAATCATTGATCGGGACACCTACAACATCCAAGAAGGTATATAATTGCACATTATACCTTTTTAATTTTGTGATTAATGATTCATGCTAATAATAGAATGTTTATTGACATGATAGGCGCACTATGAACCGAAGAAAACCACTAGTAAGAAGGATGTATCATATTCACACTCTCGCCAATCAAACACATCAGTTCCAAACATCATCAGGATGTTACATACTTATGCTGAAACTAAACTGGATGTTGGTGGCACAGCTTGTATACCAATACCAAGAAAATTGTTAGGTAGTGCAGCGCCCGAGTACTGTTTTCTTCCTCAATATGACATTTTGGAATATTGTAGTATGGAAGAAATAGGCTATCCTCTCGTATTTGGTTACATCTGGTAAGTTCCCATTGTTTTTTGCAACTATTATTTGTTTGTCTGGTTTAATAACGTCTAAACAATCGATTTCAGTTACTTATGGTCCGCTTGCGATGAAGAGACGATGGATAACTACTTACTAATAGATGGTAGTGAGTTTGCATCAGCTTTTACTAATAAGAATGAAGAAGCCCGGGTTTCAATTATAGCCAATAGGTTAGACGAGTTGACTAATCTTAATCAACGAGTTTTCTTTCCCTTCAATAGCGGGTACGTGTTCCAAATTTTGCATTTTTTATATTAATTATGTCTATACCAGTACTTGAATATTCGTTAAATTGTATAGGAACCACTGGATTTTGACCATCATAATTCCAGCTGAAAATACATTGTATGTATTCAACTCGCTCGGTCAAAATCCATTCAACGAGACTTTAGTTCGTACCATCAATCAGTAAGTTTCTAAATTAATGAACTTTGGAACTTCGAATTTATTTTATCAATTTGAATTACAACTTTCAACTTCATTAATATAGTGCCTACCGAGTATGGCAATTGAGACACATGTCAAAGGCCGTAAAATTAAAATGGAAAACTGTGAAGGTAAACTTGATTCCATATTCTTTTAATAATTTTTTGGTCATTTTTTGTCATTATTATTTATATATATGTATCATAGTAATTAAGTATGTAACTATTTTGTTTCACTAGTGCCCTGAACAAGGTAGTGAAACAATATTATGTGGATTCTACGTCCAACTGTTCATGCGGAAGATGATATACAACACATCCACGCACGTATCGAAACTTGTAAGTTTTGTTTTATACATTTTGTTTAGATAAAATAATTTATATAAGATACACTAGCTAATTGGGTGTTCTTAATTATATGTCTTTAAATTTGTAGTACATCGTCGGTCCGACCACATTCACTCAAGCCGAGATTGATGAGGTATGAGTAGAATGGGCCGAATTCATAGGTAGACATTTGATGCAGAATTAATGTATGTAGTTTAGTTTTTTGTTTAGATCTTTGTTTAGGTATATTGGAGATCGTTGTAGTCTAGTTATTTCTTTATATCTTGTTTAGAAAAGAAACAAAGTTGTTTAGGTATGGAGAAAGAATAAGTTACGCTGACTGAACTGAATTTTGTATTCTGCATTATATACAGGTAATTTTTTAATATAGCAGGTACTGAATTTTTTGGGAATCGCATTACTGTGATGATATGCTGTCCAAATTTTTGGTGCACATAATGCAATATCATGTGTAGACAAAGTAAATTAGAAGTTTAGGATTTCATGCAGGAGTTAGTGGTCATTAGATATTTTGTAAGAAAAGTTTCATTTGGTACTCAGGGTGGTTAGATATCATTTGAAGACATTAATTCTATTTTTTTTATAAAGTAGAATGACTTTTAGTGACGGGCACAATATATATGCCTTTGTCCCTTTTTTTATAATTAAGTGATAACGTATTTTAATGGCGGGCACAAAACAGAGGACCATTTTTCAAAACAAATAACCCAGACCATTTTTCTGGATTTGTTTTTTAAAAAAAACACAAAAGCATTCATGGCGGGCAGGATGCACACCATTGTAAAGTTTACATGGCGGGTGGGCGCGCGCGATGGAATATTTTTTATGGCGGGGACAATGTGCGTTATGAAAACTATTTAATGCCAATTTTTGCCCACCATTGATTGTACACGCGCCATCGTTGTTTTTCGATGTCAGCGGTATTGATGGCAGGTTTGCATTTGCCATTAATGTTATATAATGGCGAGATATGCCCGCCATTGATGCTTGATTTTCTACTAGTGCTTAATGGTCTCACAGCGCCTCTTTGGCGACTTACAACCAAGGAGAACTACAGACGGACAATCAAAGGGTTTCACAGAATATAAAAGTGATGAAAGAGAAGAGAACTTTATTGAGAAGATAAGAAGTAAAGAAGACAATATCCTTCCACTACTTTTATTTGAGATAAAATAAAATTACAAAGGTTTTGAATAGGCTCTGATACAAGAGGGAGGGCGGATCTTTGCAACCAATCAAAAACTCAAAGTTTCTTGCGTTCTGCTCAGAGTAGTAAGCAGATAGAGGAAGACTTCGATGAATTTGAATTACAGACTTGAGTCTTTTATAGACTACGGAATTGAAACTTGAATCAAAACTAAAAAATTAAAAGATAAGAAGTGGAAGGCAAGACATGACCCTTGCCGACAGTCCTCTTTTGAAAAAGAAATAAAGAAAACTAAATTATTACAAACAGACAAATAAAAAAGAATCTAAATTATTACAATATGACAGAATAATAAAAGTAAATAGTATAGGAATCTAAATTATTAGAACACGACAGAAATTAAAAATAAAGTTGAGATGTATGGACGACAGATTGAGGGCTACTTAAAGCTTCTTCAACTGATCAAGGTGTTATTATCTCTAGGGAGTTTATTTCTTCCTTCATAGCTTTAATCCATAAAAAAGATTGAGGGCTACTTAAAGCTTCTTCATATGTCAAAGGTTCTAGTATATTAGGATCACTATCAACATTTAACCCAAAACTTATGCAGTCTGCCTCAGAGAACCTAATATGAGGTATTATAGTTCTCCTTTCTCTATCTCTAGCAAGTTGATAGTACTTTAGGGGGTTATCAGGATAAGCAGCTTCTTCTTTAACAGTTTCTGATTCAAAACTACTATAGCTATCGGACGAATCATGGTTGTTAATGGTTACTTGTTCAGGCTCCACCTCAATTTCTATATCATTATAATTTGATTGTGAGATCATGAGCATTTCGTCTTCTTTAAAGACACATCTCTGCTATTGATGCATTTCTTTTCAATAGGATTCCACATTCTGTAACCTTTAATACCCTCTGTGAAGCCTAGAAACATACATTTTATTGCTCTAGGCTTTAACTTTCCTATGCTTTGGTGGACATAATCCACACATCCAAACACTTTGAGAGAGTCTAAATTCGGTGGATGTTTGTTATATTTTTCTTCTGGGGTTTTAAACTTTAAGGATATGTGAGGACATCTGTTCAAAGTATGGACTGCGTATCAGACATTATACATCTTACTCTATCCATTACTGTTCTGTTGAGTCTTTCTGCCAGTCCATATTGTGGAGTGTGCCTTACAGTTTTATCCCTAGCTATACCATGTCCTTGCAAAAGAAATTAAATTCTTTTCCACAAAATTCAAGACCATTATCAATTCTAAAAATTTTAATCTTTCTAGATGATTGATTTTCTACTAGGATTTTACATTCTTTAAATTTACCTAAAGCTTGATCTTTAGTTTTTAAGAAATAAATCCAAGTTTTTCTAGAAAAATCATCTATGAATGATATAAAATACCTGCAGCCACTCATTGAAGGAGTCTGAGTGGAACCCAAAGGTCAAAGTGTATGTAGTCTAGTTTCTCCTTAGTTGTATATTGAGCTTTGATGAATTTTTGTCTTGTTGCTTTCCCACCTGGACAATGTTCAAAGAATTCAATATTAGTATCTAAGGAGTTTGGTATTATACCTTGTTTGGAGAGTTCATTTAGTCCTTTTGAGCTGATGTGTGATAGTCTTCTATGTCATAACATGGTTTCTTCTTTATGATTTGTATTCATTGACATTTTTAATCACATATAGGCCATTTACTTTGGTGCCTGTTAGTACAGTTCTAGAATCTTTTGTGACTTCTAGAGTACCATCAGATCCTCTGTATTTACATCCAACAAAGTCAAGCATTCCTAATGATATCAAATTCCTTTTAAGCTTAGGAATGTATCTAACATCTCTCAATAATATGGTTGATCCATTATGCAGCTTAAGAGGTAATGATCCAAGCCCTTCTACTCTACATGAGTCATTATTTCCCATATAGACCATTCCTCCATCTTTTACAATATAGGAACTGAACCATTCCTTTGAAGGGGTCATATGGAATGAGCAACCTAAGTCCAATACCCAATCTTGGGTGTTTGAGACATCCCTTATGTCCCCACTTTCACTGCATATTGCTAAAACATCAGCGTATGTTATGGAATTATCTCCAACAGAAACTTTTCCCAATCTCTTTCCTTTATTTGACTGTTTCTTTTGAAGATTCCAACAATTTTCTTTAGTGTGTCCAGGTTTTCGACAGTAGTTGCATCTAAGCTTAGGTTTATGTTTAACATCACCTTGCTTTAGATCTTTTCCGTTTGGTTTACCCTTACCTATCAAAAACAAGCCTTCGGCTGGGTGAGATTCTTTTTTACTACTTAAGATTTCCATTTCTCTTACTTTTAGTGCTGAGATTATGGAATCAGTAGCAATAGATGCTCTACCATATTTTAAGGCATTCTAACATCCCTAAGGACATTGTCTCCATGATTTAGAACTAGGGTTCCATGAGCTATCAATTCCATGGATTCTTTCTCTTCATCAGTTAGTGATGTTGGCGAATTCTTTGGATCTTGAATAGCTCTATGGGCCTTTTGTTGACCCAGCAGTGCTTTGATCTTCATTTTCCATAATCCAAAATCCCCTGTTCCATCGAACTTCTCTATGTTGTACCTCGGTGCAGCCATTGATTATGTGATTGAATTCTTGCAGAATCCTCACGAAACCTTAAGAAGTAATTCCTGAAACTCTGGTACCAAATTGTTGAGGAAATAATACGTGTAGCCTTAGAGTTAAGATATGTAAAACCAATTGTCTAGCTAATAAGACACATATAAAAGGCAGACATGCATTTCTTGATCGATTCTTTGATTTTTGCTTACAGAGTAATGAAATGGCGATGTTGAGGGTTTGCTTAATCGAGCTTCGGTGCTGTCTTGCAGATGGTGAAGATTAATCGATTCAAAGCAGCAAATACACACAGAGTGTTGCAAAGGAGAAGAAGAAGAAGAGTTTTAAAGAGTACACACAGATTTAAGTGGTTCAACCATTAAGGTTTACTCCACTGAGCTTTGGGATTTTTATTCAAGGATGAAGATGATGGTGTGACTTTTTGTTTTCACAGCTACAAGCTAAGTCTTCTAATCTCTTCTATTTATACATCCATATTACAGATTTCTAATACATGAAGAATATAGAAAAATAGGTCTAAGCTGAATTTTTACCATTTTAGAGTCGTTGGCAGTTTGCTGGTTAATAACAAACTTACTATCTGATCTTCAGCAATGATAGTATTTTCAACGACACTTACAATACGGTGGTCGGATAAAATTCTGGCAAATTGGTGTAAAAGATCCCTCTGTTTACTCTTGATTTTCATGTCATATCAATACGGTACCCTTTTTCAGAAAAAAAAGGCTTCAATAAGCAAAAAGTTAGACAGAACAAGTACATCATAATGCCATTATACTGTTTTCTATTCTCCTTTTATGCTGCGTTGTATATTGAGAAATGTAAAAGCACTCATGTTGGCTACACCGCCCAAGCCCAGGATTTAGTGTTCTTACACATTTTATCAGCCCAATCCCACCAATGCAAAGCATCGGCTTAACTGTCGGTTCTTCAGTTCGGTGCAGTTCGATTATGTTTACAAGTCAGTCCTCTCATTTTCCTTATATATTTTGACGGTTAAGTTCCAATTCTGCACTCAAACCAAATCGAACCAAACCATTTACAAAGAATGTGTAGTAGGGATGAAATGCGTTCATCTGCATAAGAATGTTATTAAACAGATAATTTCCTACATTCTCTTACATGTGTAGAGCTAAATTGTGAATGATTTCATCTACTTCCTCTAAATATTTATTGCTTACTCTTAATGAGAAGATTTAGACTCATTAATTCATATTTTACACGCAGGGTTAGAAGAGAGGCTTGTCAACCAAAATGAATCGCCGGCAACAGCTTCATCGTTGTCATTCCTGTTCCATGTCCAAAGTGCATGTGTTGCATTCACCACCTCAAGCTCGCCATGTCCGAAGCTTGCTTCCCGAAATAATGAAATCTCTGGCTTTGGATCGATATATCTGCAAATTAGGATTAAATTTATCGTAACGCTTCAACTTAAACATTTGAATTTAGTAAGAATTGAACATAGTATTAAAATAGGAAGTTGTGTGTTTGAACTCGTGTAATATAGGTGTACAAAAGAACCGACAACCCAAACAATCTAGACTATCCAATCCAAACCGTAAAGATTAAGTTGGGTTGTATGATTTTACAATTTTCAATGGGTTAGGTTAGTTCTAGGGTTGACTAAATTTTTGCTTGTTCAATCCAAACTTAGAATAATATTACATATATGAATTAACCCAAACTAATTTTTTCTTCAATTTTCGAGTTTGGTTTTAGAAAAAAAAAATAACTACTCGAAAATTCAATCCAACTCAACCCGAAAATATATGAATTGAGTTAGTTGGGTTGCTCCAAAATATAAAGTTGGATGGATTAATGTTGACCAATCTAAAAATTTGGATTAGTCCAAAGAAATTTTTTAACCCAACCCAGACTTGTTCCTACGCCCCTATCATGTAATCCCATTGTAAAATGGTTTAAAGCATTACTTGCTCGCAAGGCCTTCACGGTTGCCCCCATCACCGATTGTGATATATACCGTACCACAATTGTCTGTTTTCCCATTATAAACACGAGCCTGCAATAAAATGATAAAAAAAGGTTCAGCTGAATCAGCAAAGATGCATCAAGTTTTAAATGAAAATACTTACAAAGCGCTCGTAAGCGTGGACATGCCCGGAAAACACCATGTCGACACGAGCTTGGTAGAGCAACTCTTCCATGGAAGCCTTCATGTCAACAGACTCTGTGTCCTCCTGGTGAGCAGTGTTGGAGTTATACCATGGAGCATGTAAAAGCACTACAATCCAAGGAGTTTTCGCTCGATCAATATTCTTCAAATCTGTGGCCAGCCATTTGTACTGATCTGAATTCGTGTCATATTCGGTATACGATCCCAACATGATAACGTGCACACTGGCCGTGTCAAAAGAATAGTAAAGGTTGGAAGTCGATGAGCTGTGTTCGAAAGGCATGTGCCATCTTGCATTGAATGCTGTGAAGGGTTGGGAATGAATGGCTGGAAGGTGCTCTACTTCATGGTTTCCTTGAGTCACCATCCATGGCCTTTGGCTTGCCAGTGGTTCGACGAGCCTACCGAACGAGTCCCATAGAGGCTGGATGAAATCAGCATACGACAAGTCTCCGGGAAGTAGCAGAACATCATAGTTTGTTTTAGCTATATGTTCAAGAGTTGTTTTGGTCCACTCTGTCTGCCCAAGATCACCTAAAAATACATTGATCATACATACTTGCAAGAATATACATGGCAGATTGTTGAGATACCTTATATTGTCCTTCGGTTACTTGGTCAAAAGTCTTGCTCCTTGATCAGTGATCGCATATTAAATTTTTATGTATTTTTGGTCATATATTGTATTAGGATTTCATGAGAGTGCACACTATGTAAACTCTCTTAAATCCCTAGCTCCGTTTGACTATGCATTTGGGTTTTTATCTCCTTATAAAATAGTTTTTTCATCTGCTCGTGGACGTAACTAATACAACATTAGTGAACCACATAAATCGTTTTATTTTGTCTTCCATTTCGTTTATTTTCTGGTTGCTGTTTCTCTTTTTTCTCACAACACCTCATTTCTAGAACAGCTATAAATTTCAACATCCAGATGCTCCAAATCATATAAAAGAAACAGCTGAACTAGCAAAAACTAGTATCATTCCAATCCATCAGAAAAAAATTCTTTCTTCAAATAGTTACATACCTGCAATAACAAATTTGATGGGGAGCTGAGCAGGAGGGGTTTTGAAATTGAAATTCCGATCAGAGTTCGAGCTGCAACGATAGTAATAAGTTGTGCCGGGGTTGAGAGGACCGATTGTTACCTCATGAATGTTACCAGATTCATAAATTGTATATCTATATGAGGAAGTATTTCCATTTACAACATTGGTGTAAACTCCAGGGGATGAGCTATATTCCACCACAGCTGGTGCAGAGTCCTCTGTTATCCACGTTATCCTCATTTTATCAGCACCAACAAGGGATATATGTACCTACAAAAGTTTTTTTAACATACTATAAGTGTATGGTTATGACTTGTGTACTTGGTAAATTTATTCATGGAATATAGCTTATGGTTATTGACTGACTATTATGTTTAAAGCTTCAATTTGGCTCCACCTAAATGTACTTTCTTGGAGCAAATCTTTTTATCAAAAAGGGAAAATAAGATTGTTATTTGGAGCCTAATTGGAAGAATAATAATTTTGTTTGTTCTTCAATATCTAGTAGCCTAGCTTGGTAATTATGGACAAGTGGCTTGGCCTTGAATTACTATGCTGCATTACCCTATTAACATATTTTTTTTCTCTCCTATATGCTCCATTGAAGAGGTGTTTGGGACAGAGAGAAAAAAAATCTCTTACCATGTTTGGGTGACCGATAACTAATTCTCCATAATCTCTATTCATTTTCTCTTATTATCACTATTTATTTTTTTATAATCATGCCACCTTAAACAGAGATAATAGTTTCTCCATAGTCATTTAATAAACCTCAAACATATGTAATAGTTTTCCTACAATCATTTCTTTCGTTTTAAACACAGGTAATCATTTTCTCCGCTATCATCTGCATATTCTCTCTCGTATTCCCATTTGCCCCAAACGCGGTAAGGAGGTCAACGTGAACATATTTCATTCATTAAAGTAAGGTGTCTACCCCACTTAGTTACCATATTTAACTTTTAAAATGACAAAAAAGATGGTAACTAGATTAGTGAATTCTTTCAATATGCCCAATTTCCATAGGGGGGCTGTTTCATTCTTTGAGTTGGAGTTTTATTTTTGTATAGATTGATTAGGATGCCTAAGTGTTAGTTCTTAAAATAAGTCTCATTGTGACAATGTTTTCACATTTCAATCGCCTGTTCACACAAAGACAACGACACACTTCTACCCTTGTTTTTTCAAATCATCCAAATTTCAAACCATTTACCAAATTTCTCACCATATTTGTCGAAGTAACTACTACTTTATAGTTTAATGTTAATTGGGATGCCTTTCATAAATGCTCTTTTTTTCTAAATATAAAATATAGTCTCTGGTTTATTTTTTTAGTTCATTCCCAAAAAGATCTTTGATGTTTAAAATTTTTCAAAAAAAATGTAATAGTATCATTAAATAATTGTTTTATCAATATGTGAACACGCCACTAGCAAAATTTAGGATTAATCATATAAATTGATCTTTTTCAAAAACTTATTTAAATGGGTTTTTTTTTAAATATATTGTTAAAATGGGTCTAATTTTTTGTCTTTATATAATGATAAGTATAGTAAAGTCACCACCACCTTAAATTTTTTTAAATTGGTTTAACTTGGACGGAAAAGTGGATGGAAAATTACTTTTTTTTTAATTATTATTTTCTATTTTTTTAATGTGTTACCTTATCATATTTTAAAAAAAATCTAATTGATTTAACTAAACAAATATTTTTTTATCCTAATCTTATTTATTTTGTATCCTAAATTAAAATGATATTAATTATTTATATATATTTCTAACCTAAATCATTTATACAATGAAATGAAACTTGAATCAAAATAGGAAATATTTTATTTATAGTGAAAATGAAAAAATATTTGAATAAGACAACGTGAAAATTGTAGTTGAGGTATAATATTTGTTATTAAATTGTGTTCATATTTATATCTTTGTATGTTTATCATTATCATAATGTTAGGTAGTATATATTTTTATTTGTATTATACTTTCCCTAATAATATGATTTTTATTAAAATAAGAGCTAATTATTTTTAAAAAAATACAAGTTTAATTTTCTCTTTTTAAAAATTGTTTGAAAATAGTACCGTAAAAAACTAGTTTAAAATATCATTTTAAATAATTACAGAAAACATAAATACTATTTGTATAGTATGAACAAACTGCTTACAGAATTTAAAAAAAAAACAAAAGTTTTCAAGCAAAAATATAAATATAAACAAAATTATATAATCATTATTCTTTAACTATAACTTCTCTAAATATGTAATAAATTTTGATAAAAAATAAACATGTAATAAAAATTAAATATGCATAACTATATTTACAATCAAATGCTTGAAAAATTAAACATGGTGCATTGTAATATTCTTACAACTGCTCTTAAATAAATAAGAGTTACATATCAATTCTAAGAATCGAACCGTGACCATGTTATTGAATTGAATTTTAATTAAACAATGAAATTTTCAGGCCACCGACCCATTTGGTATAAATGATTTAGGTTTAAAAATATATATAAATATGATATCATTTTATTAATATAAATAGGAAATGATTAGTATAAATGATTTAAAAGATATGTAAATAATTAATATCATTTTATTTTAGGATGAAAAATAAATATAATTAAGATGAAAAATATTTCTTTAATTAAATTAATTAGAAATTAAAAATAAAAAATTATTATTATGATATATTTTAAAAAATAGAAATAATAATTAAAAAATGACTAATTGAATTGGATGTTTAATAATTAAAAAAAGTATAATATATTAATTGATTGAATTGTTTAATAATAAAAAAATAAAAATAAAAAATGAATCAACTTTCCGTCCATTTTTCCTTCCATGTTAAACCATTCTTGAGAAGTTCAAGGGTGGTGACAGACTTTACTATAGTCATCATCATATAAAGACAAAAAATTAGACTCATTTTAACAATATATTTATAAAAGAACTCATTTGAATAGTAAATTTAAAAAAAAAACCCACTTTCTAGGAAGTACCTATTGCATACTCCCCACCATTTATGAGATGATATGTGTCATATCTTCAATATGTCATCATCTCTCATTAGCCAAACCAATCTTTTTTATATAATTTTCAATGCATTTTTTATATAAATACATTTTTCGACACATTATTATTTTGATAAATGATGGAAATATATTAGATAGTTCAGAGGAAATACGTAAATTTTGCTCTATTTTGACACATGAAACTCAATTCACTCGAACCAAAATTTGATATGATCATCAATAAAATGTATATCTTTTGACTTGCATTATATTCAAGACAAGCGCGGCGTACCTCTTGTAACGGTCATGTGTATCCAAAGTATGTTAGTTGTTAGATCATGACACTTCTGATGCGTCCAACATACCAATAATTTATTGAAACATAGTTTTATAATAAGAACTAAATTGAGAAATTAGAAACGAACACAGTGCTGTTTGGTTGGTAGTCTAATTCACCGATTTGGGTGAGAAATGGAATCCTTTGACTCTTTTTCCACCCACCAACTACGACCATGGTCACATACTCTTAAAAACATTTTCCCAAACGCGAACTAACAATAAACAATTCATTCATTCATAAATATTCCACAATTTCCATGCTCCATCTCCAATCTTATACTTAAAATAAAATGCATACATATAAAATATATATATTGTCCGAACTCTAATTAATTAGCCAACAAAAAAGATAGTTGAGCAACATTAAATGTATTCTTATAACGAAAAGTTAATCAGATAGAATTTTTCATCATTAATTATAGTTTAATTCAAAAAAATCTAACTAATTAACTTTAAAAAAACTGTTGGTTTCTGTAAAAAAAAATGTTAGCAAATTAAATAAACAAAGGTTAAAACCATTTTGATACTTCTTAGTAGGGGTGTTCAAACACCTCAAGTAACCCGAATCAAGAAATATTTTTGGGTTGGGTTCAAAGTTATGATTTTTTTATGGGTTGGACTAGATCAAGGGTTAACCTAAAATCAACTCAATCCAACCCGACCAATCCGAATTTATTATTTATTTAATTTTTTTTTATCTATAATATAATTATTATGTTATCTGATTATTTAGATTATATGTATATTTATTTTATTTGATTATTATCGTTAGATTTCTTATTTTTCAATATTTTAGAAGTTTTTATAATCTATATATCAAGACAAAAATATATACTAAAATTATGTCATATATTTTTGTTGTTTTTAGCTATCTAATTGATTTTAGAATGTTGAATTATGTCATTTATTTTTGTTATTTTAATAATCTATTTGTTTTGTGTTATATAGTTGAAATCTTCAATATAAACTATGATGATAGGACTAATAGTTTGTGACCTTTTTTTTGTTTTAAAGGAATAGTTTGTGACTTTTGATGGAATATTTTGCATATTTAATATTTATATTCATTTTATTAACTTGATATGATAATGATTAAATATTGTATTTTGTTTATGTATAAGATATGATTAATTTGATAAAAACATATCTATATTTGTAATTTCTTGATTAACCGGATAACCAACCCAAAAATATTGGGTTGGGTTGGGTTGCCTTTTTAATTGGGTTGAGTTGGAAAAGTAACCAACCTGAAAACCTTCTTCAACTCAACTCAGGTTCACCCTTACTTCTTAGATGACAAGTCTAAAAAATAATGGGTGTTCTTTATATAACTAAAACTCTTTAAGTTTCTATTTATTTATCTTAAAAAATTCTTCACTTCTCTAAATTTTAAAAATATTATGTAAATTTATCACAAAATTAATTTTAAGTTTTTTTTTTAGTAAAAATATTAATATTAAATATTAAAAATTTAGGTCTATAACCATTTGGGATGTCCATTTTCCCTGTGGAGACCCGCTCCTAATGGGTGGGGAATCCCCAATTAGGCGGGAAACAGGGGAAAATACCCTGTTGGTTAATTGGGGCCGGGGCCGGAGACGGCGAATGCATTTCCCGTCCTCAATTCCCTGATCCCCACCTCGTTTACCTTTTTTTTTTTTAATATTTTTTTGTTAATTTTTTCTCAACCATAAATTTACTTGCAAATGACAATGGTGCAAATGACAATGTTCCTATTTATCTATTTTCATGTCAACCTTACTGTTTTTAACTAATAGTTCCTGATCTTTGAGGTTGTTCTCAGTTTTGTCCTTAACTTTTAAAGACAAACTTTGCTTTTATAGAACCATGGCCAAATAAGCCAATTTCTTCCATTTTTAATGGATGATGATACCAATGGAAAAGAGTCCTGCGTAGCTTCTGGACTTCCTCCACCTCCATGCTGTATAGCTCCGATTATATGGAGACCTTTCATTTTCAAATAAAAATATATTTGTCGATGAAATTATCTATCCATATAAATATTTTTCTTTAATAATTAATTTTATAGTTGAAATTTATATTTATTTTTTTAGAAAATATAATTATTTAAAAGTATTGTAAAAAATATATATAAAAAATGTAAAAAAAAATTTGAAAAAATCCCCGCGAGGACTCGATCTCCGCCGGTGTCACGCTGGAGAATCCCCGCCCCGATCTCGAGAAAAAAAATGAGAATTTTTCGGGGGACGGGGATTGAATTATGTGGTAGGGATGGGAACGGGCCCGTGGACATCTCTAATAACTATTTAAATATGGTTTAATAACATTTAGTTTTTAGTTTTTTATTTTTGAAATTTAAATCTATAACAACTCTCCTACCTTAAGTTTTTTCTTATTTGGATACCTATCTCTTATCTATATTTTAAGAAACCAAATTAAAATTTGAAAACAAAAAAGTAATTTTCAAAATTTTGTTTTGTTTTTGAGATTTAGTTAGCATTCTCCTACTTTCTCAATTAAAGATGAACTCAAGGAAAGAAAAATGAAGTATATTGTAGGAAACTTGAATAAAAATACATTTAAATTTAAAAAACAAACAATAAAAAACCAAATGATTAAATGATTTTTGTTTTTGAAATTGAAGTTCAACAAACTTCCTCCATCTTTATTATAATATATTATCTTTCCTTAAAAAACATGCCAATACTTGTCAAATTAAAAAAAGGAAGCTATTTTTTTTTCAAATATAAAAAAAAACATATGATAAAATAATTAATGTAAACTTGACTCGTTAGATAATTATTTTGTTTTTAGTTTTCTATTTTTATTTTTAAAATTTTAAAAACATTTTTAAAATATTAAGAGAATTCTAATAGCTAAAAAACTTTTAAAAATAAGTTTTGTCTTTGTTTTTCAAAAATTAAAATAAAGTATCATGTTTAAAAACAAAAAATAATTATCGAACATGTTTTTTTATTTTTAATTTTTAAAAGTATAAAATTAAAATTAGTTATCAAATATATATATAATTTTTATTTTTTAAAACAAAAAAAGCTAAAAATAAAAAATGAAAAATTATGAACAAAAAATCGAAATGGCAAACGGGCCTTAGAGATCCGATTACTTTAACAAGAAATTAGAATCTAATGTAAGTTTTTCTGAGTAACCGTGGAATTTTCCCTATTTTTAGGGCTTTTTATTCACCGTAGATTCGAGAACAATCGGTTTTCTCGGATTCCAAATAGAAAAACGAGATCGAAATAGAAACAGAGAAATTAAACAAGAAAAAAGAACGAAGAGTTAAAAATTGGTACCTGTTCTGGAGAACCGGAATCGAGATCTTTCCGGCGAGGAACGAAGAGACTCCGGCGAGGTGGCGGCCGCTCATAAGACGAAACACCACAAAACAGAGAAGCGAAGGCGGCGACGAAGACGACGGCAGCAATAGTTAACGCCGCCGGAAACGAATGCGTTTTCCTCCGCGAAACCGCCATTTTTTGACGAACAGTTGACGTTTTCCCGAAAAAACAACACGAGAAATGGAAGAGAAAAGAATAATTGGAATTTTGGACTGTGCTTAGTTCTTTGTGCGACATTTAAAGGGATTTTATATGCAAACAGCGAAGTTTTCAGAATTTCAGCCGCAGTCAGGGGACTCCTAAGCACGTGACTCGTTGGGCCATGGTTATCTTACATGTGTCATTTTTGGAATGCAATTTTAATTTTAAACAAATCCTTCCATATATTTGTTGGTGGTGACATTTAAATAGGATTTAATTTGAAAATTTATTAATTTCTGTTCGGAAAATTATTTCAAACACTTTTTTTTTTATATAACTTTTCAATTATAAATTAAAAATAACTCTTCTCTTTAATCATTTATTTATAACTACGCAATATAAATTTTTATTTTTAAATTACTTCTTTTTAATCATTTATTTTTAATCAATCAAAATAATTCATTTTTAGCCACTAACTTTAAACATTCATCTTTTTATCATTCTTTTTTTACCTTTTCAAAATAATTACTAATTTTAAATCTATATCCGGACAACGTTTTTATTTAATTTAACTACAAAAAAAAATTACATTCAAATGAATTTTATTATAATTCTCAATTTTTAATTACTCAATAATTTTTGCGGACGTAAATAGGTATTTTGTATATCTTAATAATTATGAAGTTATTTTCAAAATAATAATGATAATAATATTAATAAAATTCAAATTCCTTTTTATAAATATAACCTAATAAAAAATTAAATTATTTATAATTTTCATAAACATTTCAAAATCACTCAATTTGGAGTAGAATAGCTATTTTATTAAAAAAACATAATAATAATAAGTAAAAACTATTGAAATCATACTACTTAAAGTATGGCTTAAGGAGAAATCATTTTTGGATGATTTTACCTTTAAGATATACTCTAAATTATAAACATGTCATCTATTGAAATATAAAAAAAAATAAATGCGAATAACGAGACAATATCATTTCTTTATAACATAGAAGATAATATATTTTTATCAAATCTAATAGATTTTATGACTAAGTTAGAAGATAAGAGATTCCACATATATTATGAACAATCAAATAACGTAGAAGATATTTACAATGTCATTTAGATTTTCATCATCTTATAACGTAGAAGATAAATACTTTTACAAAATCTCATAGATTTTATTTGATATTTTATATTCTAATTAAAATAATACAATCAACTATATTCTAATAACGTCGATAAAATATTCACATGTATAAATATTATATTTTAATTCGTGTAAATATTCATTTATTTTCACGTTCACACAATTATAGTCAATTGATATTATCTTCTTAAATTTTATAACTTCAAATTTCATAACAATAATAATAAATTGAATTTTTTAATTCTATAAATAGTTCACTACATTTTGTTTACAAGCACACTTACGCTTTCTGTTTGTTTGGATTTACCTTTCTTTGTTCTTTTTGTTTTTTGTTTTTTGTTTTATAATAAGTTATCTTATTTTTGTTGGATTATTTACTTGAGTTTCATCTCATTTTTCTTTTGTTTAAATATTTTTTTTACATAATTGTTGTCTTTCAAAAAAAAAACTTAGAGATGTGGAAAAATAAAATTGAAAAATAATAAGATTATCATTTGAGGTTAAAGTGCATAAATTCTTTAGTTTCAAAAGTTTGGTAACAAGTGTAAGAACTTGTAATTTCTATCTACGATTCTTAATACATGCTAACCCGTATTCAATTTCAAAACATGCTGATTCAAAATTTTGAATTCAAACTTAAGGTAACTGCTCCCGTGGGATTATGTCAAATTAATTAATAAATAATAGTAGCCATGGGCCAAAGTGTTTACAAAACAAGTTCAAATAAAACAAATAATAGTAATGGACTTGCACGCCCAATAGTTAACAAATTATTTCGAAACAGAATTAACAGGAGTCTCTATTCTAGCATATTACTAAAAGGAAGAATGGCAACTATCCTAACAGACTACTCGAGTAATACAGCAAGCTCCACCCATTATCACTACAACTATCCTCACTTTTTTTGTGGAAAGAAAATAACCACAGAAAAAGTGGGTATAAAAGAATACTCAATAAGAACTCCCTAACAGGGGGTACAATGCACAAAGTAGAACTCAACATGCTAGTAATGCATAATTGTCTATGAATTCTGCTACATGCCTTTCTCAACCAATCAACTTACTCTCGGCTTATCTTAGCTTTTTACTTAGTCATAAGGTTTGTTGCATGACTCACTTGTGAGGCTCCCAAGACACTCACCTAACTTTAGAAATGAAACTGGTTATGAGATACGTTACACAACTTTCTTGTGAGGCCCTTGAGACACTCACCTGTTCTAGATAATATGACTGGTCATGAAGTTCGTTACACAACTATCTAGCTCAAACATAACTATTCACTACTGGTGTACTGGCGAAACCGGTCCAAGTGAGCAATCTACTTGACACTCTGCGCGTGTACTCATACACCACATGGTGCTAAAAACCAGTTTGGTGTAAGCCTACATAGTATTGACCTAGTCCAGGTCGACATGCTTAACAAGTCGAAGAAAGGTGTCCATTGAGTCACGGTCATGGAGGCCTTCACCAGCTATCCGAGTTATCTTGTTCACACCTATCACCCCAAGCTAAGACCCTCTCATAGCAAGCGTACACTATGATCAGGGCCCGCCTATAAGGCTCCAAACTAGGCATCTCCGGGAGCGACATGTTACATCACATCCCCAGCTATCGAACGCGGGATTAAATCCTCAATGACACCTACCCAATGAGACAACAATATGTTGTGTCTCTATCGCCTCTAGATGATGACAACTAAGAGTTATATTATCAATGTTTATCAGCTCAGTCCTAACAGATCACCAAACATGCTCAACATTCTTATATAGTCACCCTAATAGGATATTACTCATTACATGATCAGGACTAGCTACATACTAATACACGTCATCACCAACTTGCACACATGCCAAGAGAAACAAAGAACACGCAACATAAGTAACAACATACTAGGACCTCATAATCTGTAACGGCCCGAAAATTTCATCCCGATCTTCCCGGGTTGCCCAGGGGCATTTTGGTAATTTGGTCCGGCCGACAGGGCCGGTTATGTCTTTTCTAATTGGCGGAAAAATTATGAGATGATTTGAATGGGATCGGGAAGCTTGGTGAAGGTATTTGGGCTTGGTAGAATGCAAAAAGAATTAGGGAATTAAATAGCACGTCGGGTGAGATTCGAACCAGGGTCGCTTGGGAAGCTAGTCGAGTGGCCTTGCCACTTGAGCCACCGGGCGCTTTTGTTATTCTAAACGCGCCATCTTATTCTTATGCGTGTTTTCCTCTGCCTTTGGTTTAAAAGCCAGCTCGCCGAGCCTTCTTCCCCATTTCCTCTTCTTCTTCGCGAATTCGTCTCCCTCGCGATTTCTTCCCTCGCCAGCTCCATTTCGACCGAGTCTCCTTCCCTTTCCGACGTCGATTTCCATCCTCGAGCAGCCGGTGAGTGTTTCTCTTCCTCTTCTCTTCCAATTCCGTTTCCCCTGTTTCTGGTTTTGGCCATTGATGGCCGAGAGAGGTAAATTGTTGTGAGTTTTCCCTGCAGCTAGCCAAGGGAAGACAGCCAACGCTAAATCGCCGGCCAAATCGTCTTCTCCATCGCCAATTCGAGCTCTTCCTCCATCGCACCGAAATCGCCCAGCTCGCCCTTCGCTCGCGCGCAGAAGCAGCCCCAGCGCCGTGTCCGTGTGCCTGTCGCCGAGCCGTGTCGCCAAGCCGCGCCCTAGCGCCGTGTGGCGTGTCCTGCTGACGAGCCAAGCTGCCAAGCCGAGCCGAGCTTCGCTGAGCCGAGTGAGAGTCGAGCCGAGCCGAGCCTAATTATTTTATTTTATTTAATTTAATTTAGATATTGTGTGTAATTGTGTTGTGCTTGTTAGGTTCCCGGTAGCTAGTTCGAGATCGCTCGCAGCCTAGGTTTTCGTGTAATCGTCCCCGACCAAGGTAAGGATTTCTTACCGGAGTTGTGTGGACCCTGCGGTATTATATGTGATTGCTGATTGATTGCTTGTTTGTGTTTATTGACATGTGTAGCTAAGTGCTCTATTCTGAATTCCCGATTGACATGATTTTCCTGGTTAATTCTCATGTTAATCCATGCTAGGTTGTTCCTTTCTGGCATGCTCGTATCTGTTCTTGCTTCGTAGTATCATGCTAGGTTCGTTGTATTCTTATTGAGCACGTATTGGATTTACTGAATTGTTTGCTGATTGCTAAGGCAGGTTAGAGTGGCAGGTAGATAGCATCATCCGGGCCGGGTGCATAACGAACCTTGCATCCATGACAGGGACGTATGAGATGGAGCTCACCCGATCCCGTTAGGGAATAGCTAACCCTAACGGCCGGCCTCGCAATCTTGGGTGAGGTGGCATATTTGTTAAATGCCCCAACGGTCGGGATGATGACTTAGCATTGCCCGCGTCCCGCAATCGGCACGTCCTCGCGTGTTCGGCCAGTAGCCCCGATTGCCACCGTTAAGGTAAGGACGGCTTCTGGTGTAAGCCTACCACGACCCGCCTCCTTAGCCCCAAGTGCGGTGGTTCAGGTGACATAGTTTACGTGTCCAGTGTCTCACACCCTATGTCGGTGACACCGATCCAAAGATTTAGTTAGGCGTGGTGGTGGACATGGGCAAATTGCCTCTCTAGACCCAACACCCCCATAGTCTCGCAGATCGCGCGGTGCATGCTTACGCTCATTACAAATAGCCGACCGAGAGCTCCTCGGGATCTTGAGCTAGTGTACCTTTCATTCGACAAAGATGAGACAGCCGAGGCCGGACTTATTTCTCGTATAGGGCGTATTGTGTGAAGGATTGTGTGGAGGATTATTCCGCACTAAGACCACGAGTTGGCATCCGAGGTCCAAATATGGACTCAAGCTATGTGCTCTATTCTCTGTTTATACTCATAGCTTGCATTCACTCATCTAGATGACCATGTATATCGTGATTGTACCCCTGGTTGGGGATTCTTACCGAGTAATTCGTTACTCACCCTTATTATTGTGGTTTTCCACAGTAACCTAGTTGCGAGAGACAGATGGTGAAAGAGGAGTCGTGATCATGGAGCCCAGTCATCAAACTCTGATTTTGTGTTATGACTCTTTATGTTTTACTTTCCCCTGAATGCATGTAGCCGGGCACGGAGCCCTAGGATGTTTTCTAAATGTTTTGTGGATTCCAGCATTGTTGTATCTGAACAGGTTTTGAAGGATTTTAATAAATCTCTTATCAGAGTAAACTTTGGAAATGTATTTATCTTGGAACAGTGCTTGGAAACAGGGACAGTTTCAGAAAAAATTGTCCGGCTTTGAACTGATCAAGCTTTGAATGTTTTGTTTTAATTGGAATCCGAAATCATGTTTGTATAATGTCCTTTACTTTGAATGCATGCATTGGGGTAAGGGCCCAAGTTACCTTCAAATGAAGAAGGTTTCAAAACCTCATCTTCCTCTTTCAAAGAAGGTGATGACCTTCACCTATCAAGTCTGAGTCAAAATGAACTTCAAATCGCCAAGGTTGAAGAAGCCCTTCAAAATTGGTCGATTCCAAAAATTGATTCAAAAATGGTTTACAAAAACCCCACTTCGCTGTTCTTCCAGAAGAATTGCATCAAGCTTTCTGAGCACGTCGTACCTATCGATCAAGATAGTACAACGCTCAACCTTTTCTCAAAGGACATGATTCTTCGACATCGCGAAGAATTCAAGTTCATTCATATTGGTATGGTCCAAGTGGCCATCAAACCATTGTTCAGACTCGGTCCGACATCCCGATCCTTGTCTCCTCCGGGACAAGAGACACAACACCTACACCAACTCCTCCTCGGGATGGTTGAATCCAACTGGAAAATGGTCCGATCTTCTTCAATTGTTTTCCAAACCTGACTCTCTCATTACCAGACCCCAACATCCTGTCTGCTCTAATGTTAGATGTCAATACAAAAAATCTCAATATCCAACGGCCGTAGCAAACGTTGTGGGCGACGTATTTTGAGTCGGCTGCACAGGATGTGCGGACGGAATCTGGGTTGATGACCCAGCTGTGGCTTTACCTTTGCCTCTGGTTACGATGGTGTAATCAGAGTCATCGGCGTATGAGTCAGGAGACAATCTTGGCTCCTGTGGACTTCTTTGAAGAAGCGTGAGAAAAGGCTGCCACGTCGTGAGAAGGTCGCTTGCTGAAGATGAGGAGGAGGTTCCTTGACCTCTACCTTTCGCTCTTCTTTCCATTGGGAGAGAGAGAGAGAGAGAGTTGTTTGAGAGAGGAACTCTCTTGAGAGATAATCTGCCAAAATCCCGATTTTAGATCGAATTTTGAAAAAACTTTTGCGCTTGAAATGCGCTTGATTAAATCGTTTTTGTTGGGAATTGGATATCTTATCCATTCCAAAACCTTGTTTAAGGGTTTATAGTTGATTACCAGCCGGGGGACACCGCGTTCCTTCTCGGCTTGGTTGTTGACGTAGAATGCTGCACAGGACCATGGGCTCTTTGATGGTCGGATTAACCTTTCTACGCAACAAGGAGTCAATTTCTTTCTTGCATATCGCAGAGAAGGTTAGCATTCATTTGAATTGGTCTTGACTTGGTCGGATAGCTTCTTCCGAAAAGTCCTTGACATAAGGAAGGAAAGCGACATGTCGCTTTTCTTTCCCAAAATGCATTAGGGAAGTCGAGCAGAGATCCGCTCAAGCTTCTTTTGGAATTGGTTAATCCGGAGGTTATTCTTGGATTAACTAATCGTTCCTCAATTTTCTTGTAGGATATTTCATCCTTTAGAAAATCGATTTGGTGTTCTTTTGTTTGAATCATGTCAACTCACGTGAGTTTTCACGGGTTGAATGAATTCAAAAATGAGTTTAGACTTAGCGCAAGAGATTCTAAACCTCTTTCGATTATTTGAAATGGGTACAATTGAGTCAAGAATGGAGTACCTAATATGATTTCACATTGAGGTCCTTGACGAGAATGAAGGTATTGACGAGGCAAATACCGTCCTTGCATATGTGCGCATTTGAGTCAGGAGACAATCTTGGCTCCTGTGGACTTCTTTGAAGAAGCAGCAGATTGTCTCCTGACTCAAATGCGCACATATGCAAGGACGGTATTTGCCTCGCCAATACCTTCATTCTCGCCAAGGACCTCAATGTGGAAATCATATTAGGTACTCCATTCTGACTCAATTGTACCCATTTCAAATAATCGAAAGAGGTTTAGAATCTATCTTTGCTAGAGTCTAAACTCATTTTTGAATTCATTCAACCCGTGAAAACTCACGTAGTTGACATGATTCAAACAAAAGAACACCAAATCGATTTTCTAAAGGATGAAATATCCTACAAGAAAATTGAGGAACAAATTAGTTAATCCAAGAATAACCTCCTGATTAACTAATTCCAAAGAAGCTTGAACAGATCTCTGCTCGACTTCCTAATGCATTTTGGGAAAGAAAACGACATGTCGCTTCCTTCCTTATGTCAAGGACTTTTCGGAAGAAGCTATTCCGACCAAGTCAAGACCAATTCAAATGAATGCTAACCTTCTTGCGATATGCAAGAAAGAAATTGACTCCTTGTTGCAGAAAAGGTTAATCCGACCATCAAAGAGCCCATGGTCCTGTGCAGCATTCTACGTCAACAACCAAGCCGAGAAGGAACGCGGTGTCCCCCGGCCTGTAATCAACTATAAACCCTTAAACAAGGTTTTGGAATGGATAAGATATCCAATTCCCAACAAAAACGATTTAATCAAGCGCATTTCAAGCGCAAAAGTTTTTTCAAAATTCGATCTAAAATCGGGATTTTGGCAGATTATCTCTCAAGAGAGTTCCTCTCTCAAACAACTCTCTCTCTCTCTCTCTCCCAATGGAAAGAAGAGCGAAAGGTAGAGGTCGAGGAACCTCCTCCTCATCTTCAAAGCAGCCTCCTGCTGCACAGCAGCCTTCTGCTGCTTCAAAGAAGTCCACATGAGCCTTG
The DNA here is from genome assembly GCA_036507275.1 of Sicyos edulis. Taxonomy (NCBI): domain Eukaryota; kingdom Viridiplantae; phylum Streptophyta; class Magnoliopsida; order Cucurbitales; family Cucurbitaceae; genus Sicyos; species Sicyos edulis. Next base: position 13,425,507 of record CM071855.1, read on the forward strand.
ATGTCTCCTGACTCATATGCCGATGACTCTGATTACACGATCGTAACCAGAGGCAAAGGTAAGTCCAAAGCTGGGTCATCAACCCAGATTCCTTCTGCACACCCTGTGCAACCGACTCAAAATACGTCGCCAACAACGTTTGCTACGGCCGTTGTTCCCGACCGATTCATTCCTCGACCCGAATTAAAGGGTTACTTCAAAAAACCTTCTCCTACAGGAGAAATAATCATAGAACCCGAATTCGACGATCCAAATTCTTCAAAGATCGCCGAAGCCGTGTTCCCTTCTGGCTTCTTCTTCATGCCAGAAGTCCATCACAAAACTCGTCGGTTTTATGAATTCATTTTAGTAGACACAAAGTCTGTTGAAATTATTCATAACCCAGATCCAAAAGATCCCCAACGGATCGCCTACTCCAAACTCAAAATCTTCAAAGTTCTCAACCCCACAAAGATGGAACCAAGGTCTCCATATCGAAAAATCATTCACGAGGAACTTCCATCCTCAAACTTACTCATACCGCGACTACGTTCGTGCCGGTATAACGTCTCGCTTTACCAAAATTTTTAAGCACTCGTGGTTCATCCATTTTTGCCCGAACGCACAGAAGGTTCATTTCCCTATGTGGTTCGTCAATTGGTGGACGATATTTGGTCTTACTACCAATATCTTCCCCGTACCCATTCAAGAATCATTTTACTATTTTTCGAAGAACATCTTCAAAAATAGTTTCCCTATTTCAATGACGTTCGCTATGTATTTTCAAATTCCATATATTCTTTCTTGGAATTTCGAAATACGCGTTTCCACTCTTACCAAAAGTTTGGTAAAAATCATTTCAATCAAATGGTGGGATAAGTTTGCAACTTCCCACTCCGATCTCAAATTTGTGAAGTCTTGGTTCGCAAAGAACGGTCATCTTCAAGATCTTTCTTCAAAACGAAACCAAGAATTCCTCAACAAAAAAGCGCAGCTTGTCGCTGCCCTGGCTCAGACTTCTTTCGAATCTGACTTGCAGAAACGGTGGAGCGAGCTAGCTTCATTAGCCGATGATTCGGTCTCCTCAAAGCATTCTAAAGTCGAAGAAACCGACTCAGAAGATCCGGAGATTGAATTTGTTTACGATCTAAGCGAACCGTAATGGTTCCCTTCTACATTATTCACGAGACCGAAATTGTCGTTAAACTACTGACCGACCGCGAAGTCGTTAAACTAAGACATTTCATAGAGCGTAATTCTCATTAAACTATCATTAGACCGTAACGTCATTAAACTATCAAAGACTGCAATTGTCATTAAAATACGATGATTCAATTATAGAAAAACCAAACCGGACCACAATAGGTCCATAAAAAAGGGCCGTCTCGGTCCACCCCAAAAAAAAAAAAAAAAAAAAAAAAAAATAATGTTTTAATTTCTTCTTGTATATACATGATAATTTAGTGTTTTTGTACATTCCTGTAAATAAAAGAGAAAAAAGCCATTCAAGTCGAAGAGCAAATTTGCAGAGTTCAGCACACCCGGAGCCTAACCTAGCTCGGAAAATACTTGTATTTTCACACACCCGAGGATTAGTTTTCTAAAAGCAACAACTCCAGACTACAGGAGTCCGGTGCGAAGTACCAGAGGTTGTAAGTCGCGTTAAAGGCGAGGAAGCCGCAAAGCGCAGTAATCCGCCCATTGGTCGCCGGCGTAGTCATACGGTTGAAGTGTACGTAGAAAATTTGAATCCGTTCGAAGTCTACTTCAGATGTGCATCCGAAGTGGAAGGGGGTAGGTTGGATAATGCAGATGGAAAGATTCGCCCTGTCGGCTGGTCATCTCAATTATTTACAGCTGTCTACTTTTTCCTTTTGTAAGTTTGTAATAATTAGATTCCTTCACTGTTTGCTTTTGTCTTTTACTATTTGTCGTTTTGTAATAATGTAGTTACTGTAGCCTTTTTACTGTTTAATTTGTCATTTTGTAATAATTTGTTTAGTTTGTCAAAAGTGGTTAAGTGCGAGGGTCTTGTCTTGCCTCCCGCTTTCTATCTTTTAATTTTCCGCATTTAATTTCCGTTTGAAGTCCGCAGCCTATAAAAGGCATGCAAGTTTTAAACTATCAAAGACTGCAATTGTCATTAAAATACGATGATTCAATTATATAAAAACCAAACCGGCAATAGGTCCATAAAAAAGGGCCGTCTCGGTCCACCCCAAAAAAAAAAAAAAAAAAAAAAAAATTAATGTTTTTAATTTCTTCCTGTATATACATGATAATTTAGTGTTTTTGATGATTCGGTCTCCTCAAAGCATTCTGAAGTCGAAGAAACCGACTCAGAAGATCTGGAGATTGAATTTGTTTACGATCTAAGCGAACCGTAATGGTTCCCTTCTACATTATTCACGAGACCGAAATTGTCGTTAAACTACTGACCGACCGCGAAGTCGTTAAACTAAGACACGACCGCGAAGTCGTTAAACTAAGACATTTCATAGAGCGTAATTCTCATTAAACTATCATTAGACATTGAGGTGTTTGATTTAACTAAAATAAATGATGTCTTACCATCACATTAATGAGAGAGACAATGTTTTCAATCAGGGAAGATTTGTTATCATTCAACATATCTAAGGATTTCAAAGGTGAATTCAGATGCATTTAAGGTAGTAGTTGAATTAATACTAAAAAAATTCTACATAACAGAGAGCAAATCGAACTATATTTATGTCCAAAAGGTATACAAAGAGATGGAAGTAAGTTATTTCACTTAGAATTTTTTTAAAAAAATAATAAATAAACAAAAACAACAATTGAAAACAAAACTATCGAAAACAAATTGATGAGATGCAAAGAATTGGGTGTAACGGCCCGGAAAATTTCATCTCGGTCTTCCCGGGAGGCCCAGGGGCATTTTGGTAATTTTGGGTCGGGCCGACAGGGCCGGTTTTGAAATTAAATTTGTCGGAATAATTATGAGTCAATTTGAAAAGAATTGGGATTTTTGGTGAAGGCGTTTGGGCTTGGGAAGGAGCAAAAATAAATAGGGAATTAAATAGCGCGTCGTCGAGCAGAATCAAACCAGTAGTGTCACATGCTAGGCGTAAGGCACAACCAATGAGCCACCGCGCGCGCTTGTTAATCTAAACGCGCCATCTTCTATGTATGCTTGTCTGTCCCCTGCTTTGGTTTAAAAGGCACTTTCGCCCGAGCCTTCTCCCTCATTTCCTTTCTTCTTCTCCTTCGCGATTCTCCTCACCGACCGCCTCCCCCTCGCCGACCAAAGCAGACTCGGCTCTCTCCCTCGGCCGATCGATCCTCCGGTGAGTTCTCCTCCCTTTCTCCTCTCTTCTTCTTCTTCTCCTCCGATTTCTCCATTTCTTTCCCCTGCTTTTGATTTCCATTTTTCGTAGTGTCGAGGTGAAACGTTGGGTGGTTTTAGTGCACCGGAGTAAGGGAGTTCATCCATCAATAAATCGGTCGTCGAATCTTCTCCAATCGCCGGAATCGAGCTCGTCTTCTTCATGCCCCGCTTCACCTCGCTCGCCGCGTCGCCGCGCGCAGAGCGCCCCAGACGCTGCGTGTCGCGCGTCGCGCCGCTGAGCCACGCCGCGCTCGCGCCGGCCCGTGTCGCCGTCCCCTCGTGCCGCGTGCCGTGCCGCCGCCCTGCCCGCTTCTGCACCGCCGCGCGCGCTGGGCCGCGCCCGCGCGCGCACGCGCCAGCGCCACCACGCCCACCTCGCCGCCCCGCGCCCAAGAAGCCCTATTGCTGCCTCGCTTCGTGCAATCGCTCTGTTCGCGCGTTAAATCGTGCCTCGTGAGTTGCTCCCGAGCCGAGCCTTGTTTGTTTTATTATATTTAGGCCTATTGTGTGATTTTTGTGTTGATTGATAGGTTCCCGTAGCTAGATCGAGATTGTTCGCGACTTAGGATTTCGTGCCAAACCGTCCCCGACCAAGGTAAGGATTTCTTACCGGGGGGTGTGTGGACCTCGCGATATTATATGTGATTGTTGATTGATTGCTTGTTTGTGATTATTGACATGTGTAGATAGGTGCTTCAATCAATTCCCTGCTAGCATGATTTCTTGGTTAATTCTCATGTTAATCCATGCTAGGTTGTTCCTTTCTCGCATGCTCGTATCTGCTCTTTGCTTCGTAGTAGCATGCTAGGCTCGTTGTATTCTTATTGAGCACGTATTGGATTTTATGGAATTGTTTGTCGCTTGCTAGGGCAAAGTTAGAATTGCGGTAGATAGCATCATCCGGCCCGATGCATAAAGAACCTTGCATCCATGGCGGGGACGCCGAGCAAGTCATTCCGTCCCTGGACCCCGTGAGGGATTTGCTAACCCGAGCGGTAGGCCCCCGCAATCTTGGGTGAGGGTGGCGATCGTTAAATGCCCCAACGGTCGGGATGATGACTTGGCATTGCCTCGCCCCTGGCAAACGGCATGTCCTCGGCATGTTTGGCAAGAGCCCCCGATTGCCACTGTTAAGGCAAGGACGGCTTCTGGTGTAAGCCTACCACGACCGCTTCTTGGCCCCAGTGCGGTGGTTCAGCCGACATAGTTTACGTGTCCGTGTGTCTCACACCCTATGTCGCGTGACACCGATCCAAAGATTTAGTTAGGCGTGGTGATCGGATATGGGCGCTTTGCCTTCGCACTCGCAACCCCATAGTTCTGCAGTAGCACGCGGTGCATGCTTACGCTCATTACAGGCACCATCGAGAGCTCCTCGATTGTGAGCCGCTGTACCTTTCGCCGACAAAGATGAGCGGTGCCGAGGCCGGACTTGTTTCTCGTATAGGGCGACTTATGTATTGGATCGTGTGATGATTTTATTCCGGACTAAGCCACCGAGTTGGCATCCGAGGCCCAAGTGTGGGCTAAGCTATGTGCTCTATTCTGTGTTATATTCATAGCTTGCATACGCTCATCGAGATGACCATGTATATCGTATTGTACCCCGGTTGGGGATTCTTCATCGAGTAATTCGTTACTCACCCTTATTCTCGTGGTTTTCCACAGTAATCGTGGTGCGCGACCGGATGCTCAAGGAGGAGCCGTGATCATGGGGCCCAGCTTTCCAACTCGATTTTTGTATTATGACTCGTGTGTGTTTTTGTTTTCCCCTGAATGCATGTAGCCGGGCACGAAGCCCTAGGATGTTTGTAAATATTTGTGGATTCCAAAGATGTTGTATCTCGAACAGGTTTTGAATGGCTTTTAGTAAATCTCGATCGAGTAAACTTTGGAAATGTATTTATCCCGGAGCAGTGCTTGGAAACAGGGGACAGTTTTCAGGAAAATGTCTAGTTTTTAAAGGGGTTATTTTGAATGTTTTGTTTTAATTGGAATCCAAATCATGTCTGCTTTAAATGTCCTTTACTTTGAATGCATGCATTGGGGTAAGGGCCCATTTAGTGCCCCATTCGGGTCGGTCCCTTACATTGGGGGAGAGAGGTGTGGGGTTTCTCATCATCGGCTGGGGGGGGGGGGGGGGAAGGGTTAGAAGCATACCTGAATCTGACTCCTCACCGAGCCAATTTCAGCACAAACCCTACCTGGTCGTCGTCTTTAATACCAATTTCTATACATGCAAGCCCATTGGAAGGTCGATTTCGCACATTCGAGCCCTGTAGAAGTCGACGACGGCAAAATTCGAAACTGAATCGGTAGTGAGAGCACTAGATCTGTAAACACAAAGGAATATTAGACATAGAACGATCCAAAATCGAAACTAATGTGAAGACAAAAATTTCTTACCTAGCCGAATCCACCCAAACCCTTCCCAACCGTTTGAACTTTCGTTGATTTCTACACATACAAGCCCAAGGAATGTAGATTTGTACGCATGCAAGTCCCAACGAAGCCCTAATAGCAGAAAGATTTAGGTGAAATCGACAGATCTACGAAGGAGAAGAAAACGAGAGATTAAATCGAAAAAAAAATCGGAACAGACAATAAGGAAAAATCTTGGATCTGAATAAAACTAAGCAAATCATATGTCAATAAACTTGAAATTGAACATAGATTAAGATTCATAAAGATGAAAGAACGAATACAAGAATGAATCGGAAGATAATCAGAAAAGAAAACGAAAGAGATGAGCCAGAAACGCAACGGAAAAGAGAGAGGGAGAGCGCGTGAAAAAGAAGAAAAAATGAGAAATTTACTCGGATTTCAACGGTGATGTACTGTATAAATCCAAATTTATTTAATACTGGTTATTTTTTTTGCTTATCTGTCCACCAAACGTGATTTTGGGGGCTTAAATTAATTTGGCTTAATTTAAGCCCCCACCAACGCCGTCAAATTTAAAATATTTGATTTTTAAAATGATTTAAATTAACATAAACATTAGAATAATTGAAAAGTAATTGGGAGGGAGATTCTCCTCCTTATTTTTAGATATTAATCTACCATTTTTTTAATAAACAAAGGAAAAAATTGAAAGTTGGGTAGGATGAAAAGGGAAAAACTCTATCACTACCTTCACCAACAAAATAGACACCAATTTTAATGCTTTTAAATAGTAGACATCTCATAAATACTTTTTTTAAACAGAAAACATTTTTTACGAATACCCTTTCTTTTGTAGGTTTTTGAACCCTAAAATTAAACTCTTCTTAATACCATAAAACCCTATCTTAAGCTTATGCCCAACTCTGAACATTCGTTAATTAGTGGCTATTAACTTTGAGTGGGAGCATTTTAAATCGAAAAAGTGTCATAACCTTTTAAAATAAGAAATTATTTATTTTACGAAAATAACACAATTTATCTTAAGTATACACATGGTGTAGATAAAAAATAATTATGATGAAAAATTAATTTTTTCTGCTACACAAATTAATTAATTATTGGATGACTGATAATAAAGTTTCTAAAATGGACTGCTTTTAAAATGCCAAAAATCCAAAAATCTAATGTATTTTTCTGCAAAAATCAGAAAAACACGCATTGTCTCACTTATCACACTTTTTTTTGCCTCCCTCCTAAATTGGCAATGGCCATGTGCAGCGTGATAAATTTAAAAAATATTAATTTTATAGAAAAATACAGGAACTCAGATATACATACTCAATAAAAATATTCATAACCTATTAAAAATATTTCTTAAAATACCCATGTATACATGGAGAGTGAGAAATGGACTTTTGAGATCATAGCCATTGTCTAATAGGTCAATAAAAATAATAGTTATGTACGGGTGACCAAAAACTCATAAATTTAGATATTGAAACCACTCAACATTTTATCAATATGAATAGTAACTCAATAATATTAGTATATACAAATAATAATAAAGTTATAAGTTGAATCTCCACCTTTAATTATTTTATAATCTAGAAAACTACCATAAAAAAATCAGGCTAAAATTATAAAAAAAATACCTCACAACTTTTGTTTGAAAATACCCTTCATTTAATTCAAAAAAAAGAAAAAAAATACCCTTTATTTTACCAAGTTACAAAAATATTATCATTTTTTAATTCGAATTTTATCCTTCTTTGACCCTTTTTAATGTTTAACGATATCCATTCAAGTTAAACAATGACTGAACACTTATTTACATTTGAGATATCCCTCCATTTCCTAATACTAGAATTTTAACACGGGAGTGGCACGTAATAATTTTTTAGATAATAAATTATATATATATATATATAATAAAATATGTCAATTAAGTGCAATAAATAGTATATAAATTGTTTCTTACATTTGTTCCACTAATCATCAAATAATAATTTCAATACAATATTGAATTTTATAACCATTTTTTCATGTTAGTTAAATTTATTAAAATTTACATTTATGTTAAAAAAGAGTTAATATTTTATTTTGAGCTAAAAAATAATAGATGTTATTATTTAAAAAAAAAACTTAATAAAATTTATCACATTAAAATTAAATTTTATCTCTAATTTTTAAAAATCGATGCTCTTTGGCTTTTTCTCAATTTATCTATTCATAGACCAATTACTCTTGAATTATAAAATTTATAAGATTTATATTTTAAATTTTTTTATTTTCATCAACAATTAACTATTTTTATAAACTTGAGTAATACATGAAAAAAAGAAAAAAAACACAAAATGTCTTTCTCTTATTTTTATTAACTTTTATTTCTCAACAAAATTGCGAATATAAAGAATAGAAATGATATACGACTCTTTTTTTTGTAAATATATTCTAACCAATATTTTAAATAAAGTAGTTATACAAATATACAAAATATAATAACCTTTTATTCATAAATTTGAGTCAAAGCTTCTCATTATCCTTGTAACCTTTTATTCATAAATAAAAGAAAGGAAAGATTGTTATCTTTCTTGTTTCTCCATTTCTCTATTCTGCTCTTATCATTTACCATTTCCATTTCACGAGAAACCCTTGATTGCCAGCCACTGTGTCTCCCCTAGTAAGTCGCAAATGACGCATAATTCCTTTTGGCGAGCAGCTGGAATAGGATATCGTGATTTCTATTTGGTAATTTAAGAAATTTTTATTGAAAGAAGAGAACCCTAGAAGACTACAATCATGTCCGGACTTCTATCTAGGATTAAGAAGTTCAAGGGAAAAGAGAAAGCTGATTCAAAAGAAGAAAGTTTCAAAACCTCATCTTCCTCTTTCAAAGAAGGTGATGACCTTCACCTATCAAGTCTGCGTCAAAATGAACTTCAAATCGCCAAGGTTTAAGAAGCACTTCAAAATTGGTCGATTCCAAAAATTGATTAAAAAATGGTTTACAAAAACCCCACTTCGCTGTTCTTCCAGAAGAACTGCATCAAGCTTTCTGAGCACGTCGTACCTATCGATCAAGATAGTACAACGCTCAACCTTTTCTCAAAGGACATGATTCTTCGACATCGCGAAGAATTCAAGTTCATTCATATTGGTATGGTCCAAGTGGCCATCAAACCATTGTTCGGACTTCGGTGCGACATCCCGATCCTTGTCTCCCCGGGACAAGAGACACAACACCTACACCAACTCCTCCTCGGGATGGTTGAATCCAATCTGGAAAATGGTCCGATCTTCTTCAATCTGCTTTCCAAACTCGACTCTCTCATTACTGCACCCCCAACATCCTCGCTCATCTCTAATGTTAGATGTCAATACAAAAATCTCAATATCCAAGCTGAAACTCACTCAAGAAGGTGGTGATTTTCCGCATCTGCCATGTCGATGCATACAAACGTTGCTCCCGGAGCCCTCCAAAAATCGGTAAGCGGATCCACCATGCTCATCGAAGCCAATATGGGGCGAGCAACCATCAACGTCCCCAAGACACTTACTTGGGATCAAATCACTAGGAATTCCTCTTGGGATTTGAAGCAAGTCCGCCCTCCGTCATCGAGAGCCGACTCCAACTCAAATTATTGAACACGACGACGGAAGAGTCGAAGTGAAGTTCGAGGATGCTCCACAAGCCTTCCCAAGGACAAAAGAGTTCTTGAGATCCGTGCCTAGCACCTCCGAAGCACATA